>CM037930.1:14621122-15221122 GCA_021346845.1 Apeltes quadracus | reverse complement strand
CCGCCGGGAAGTTAAGGCCATCATTACTTAGTTAGGCTAATTACATACACACATCTGACAAACACACACACACACGTGCATTTAGAATATATTTGAACACATTATGTGTCTGCCAAAGGGCTCCGTCCGACTGTGCGCTGACAGGCAGAGAGGTGGAGGGGGGCAGGTGGGTGGAGCCATAGACAGTTCTCTCTTTCTGTGTGTGTTTTTTTCCCCGCTGGGAACGGAATCAGGGGAGGTGAATAATTGGCCTCAGATTGAAAACACATTGCTGCTCGTGGGAAGGCACCTTGGCTCGTTAAAAAATAAAAGCGCAGCCAGAGAGGGAGATAGAGAGTGAGAGCGGACGCTGTTGTTTGTGGATCCTGGCGGACCCGACTGTGCCAATCGCTAACTCGTCCTTCAACGCAGCTGCAGCTACAGCTACACGTCACCGTGTGCCAGGCGGCCACAGGCCGTGTTATGTAAAGCTCCATGTACATTCTAATCTCTTGCTAATTAGGCCCTGTTGTCCTCTGAACTTTGCTGGGAGAAAAAAAAAGTTCTCATAAGCACTCTAGGTCGGGATTTTGTTTTAAAGTGGATCATTCGGTGTCCGAGGAGAATCTTCGTGGAGAGAACTGTAATAACAAAGAAGTCCAATAGAGATTCAGGAGATTCAGGATTTTCTGAAGTTGAGGGACGCAAAGGTTATTTTCTCGTGCTTTGGAAACTTTCTGAAGGAGTGTTGCAAAGCTTGGTGAAGTGAAGTTTTAAATTATCATAAGGAACTTGACCATACGGTTTATATGTCAAATGTCACATGTCCAGCTGAATAACACCGGCTGCAGTTAATTAAAGAACTAAATAAGAACAGAAGGAAAAAAGTCACAAAAATGAAACACACTTTATTGATTCCCGCTGGACTTATATTCAACAATTGACTATCACAGTGCCCACTTGGTCAGAAACAAAGGGAGTTGCTGTATTTGACTTTTTTTGGCCCTTTTAAGGTGAATACTCCCGACTTGTTACAAGCTGATAGCAACAAGCGACGGTCCTTCTGTCTTACATGGACGAGGCAAGTTAATTGCTGTCAGAAAGGTCAAAGCCGCAACAGCAGCATGGGGTTTGTGTCAGTCAACACACACACACACACACACACACCCAGCAGGCCTCCGTCATTCAGCGCGGGTCATAAACCCCCTCGGTGCCGAAGATGGCTGTTTTTTTTGCGTTGCCATGGCGGCTGTTTACAACAACACGATGTTCCAGCCACAGAACCCTTTGATGAGCACGTTCATCAGCATTCACAACTGCAGGTGTGTACATGCAGATACACACGTACACTGACACACACAAACACACACACCATGATGAGACATAACCCAAGGAGGCCCAGAGCGGCTCCTGCTGAAATAACCATGAGCACCTGCCGGCCTTGTGTACTGAGGAACATTCTGCAGGATCCCGCAGATCCCTGTGATGATGATGATGATGATGAGAATTGTTTTTTAATTTCACTTAATGCGGCTGCTCCTGCAGTGCACTCGGCCGGGGGAACCTCGGGAGAGGCTGCCCTCCCACATCCTCGCGCCGCTCGCCTGATATCGATCTGACACTTTAGGCTGAGCTGAGGTCAGTGAATATAGTGACAGGCCATTATTCAGCCCCAGAGCCAGTGTTTGGCCAGCGTCTGAGCCCAGGTGAAGGCCTGACCTCGCTGTCGTCTATCTTATAGGAGCTGCTGAGGGATGGAAGGTGAAGGTCTTTCATTTTCTTTGTCTACCTGCTCAGTAGGCATCTCATCGTGCTGGTGTTGCTCGCTGGCTGCACGGTACCTATAATAACCTTCTGCTGCTGTTGTGCTATTTAATTACAAAATGTTCTCTTGTGAGGATTGGTTTCAGCGCTTACTTTCTTACTGTCACAACCATACTATGACATTTAAAAAAATATATGGAATTTAAATAGATAGAACCTCTTGACACAGCTTCTTATAAAAAAAAAGTCAAACATTCTCTACATACAGAACAAAAAAACAGATGGTGAAGCTTTTTTTCCCCTGATATTCCAGCATTTTAAATTCCCAACAAGTGAAGAAACATCGCAATAATTGAAGCCATTGGCCACATTTTGCGTTCCGGTCATTTTGTGTAATGTCGCGGAAATATAGTACAAGAAGGAATACGTCCACTGGCAGGAGAAACACAGATGAACCCGACAGGAAGGCCCCACCTGAAGCCTGCTGGACCAACACGGCCCTGATCCTCGCTCTGCAGGGCCGGGACTCCGACCCCTGACCCCCCCTCCCCAGGGGCCACCCGAGCCCCCTGCTCTGCCCTATCACTTTACTGCACCCCAGGGGGCCGTGGCCCCGCCCCCGGCCCAAAACACTCCGAAGCCACGAGCAGTCGGGGGGGGGGGGGGGGGGTGAAAAAAAAGGGAACCCGCAACGTCTGGACTCAATCACCCGCCCATGACAAGCCTGCAAAGCTCTCACACACACCACCACTGCACACGCACGCGCACACACACACACACACCCACACCAACACTTATCCACCAGTGAGGTCTCACACACATCAAAGCTGACTCGGTTGAGTAAAAGGCGTCCTGTGGGGAGATGGTGAAATGCTAAAAACTCAAGCTTGGATAATTTGTTGTGTTCAAGGCCCTGAGAGGAGAGAGAGAGGATTTTATTCAACGTTTGAAAAGGAGAGAGAGAGAGAGAGAGAGAGAGAGAGAGAGAGAGAGAGAGAGAGATGGAGACAGAGGAGTGAAAGATCGACTAGTGAGAGAGACGCGAGAGAAGGAGCCCAAATGATGTGAGAAAATTTGAGGGATGTGAAAGAGGGCAGTGGGAAGGAGCCCCTCCTGGATTTAAAACTCTCAAAGGTCTTGTATAAGAGCTAGGAGGTCTGTGTGTGTGTGTGTGTGTGTGTGCGCGCGCGCGCGCTCGTGAGGCATTTCAGTTTACTTATATGGCCCAATATAATATCGTAACGGCTTAAAAACAAAACAGCAAGAGCTCTTAAAGAAGACAAATTCTTACAAAAGAGAAACAAAACTATAAATTGCGAACTTGCCTTTCTGTGAGTATCAATAGGAAAATATCCCTCATAACTTGTGGAAGCAGAATTGGTTTTACAACATGGAGTCTCTGTAAGATGAGGGTCACGCCACCATCAGCACTTGTGATACTGTATATGAAGACAATAAGAAGAGAAGACGAGAAACTGTTCTTCAAGACTAACTACATTTAAGTCGTGTACAAAAATAAGGGACAAGTTGATTAAAAAAAACCTTCATCTTTCTTTGATTTTTCTTTTCTTTCGCCTCTATGCTTTTGCTATAATTCCAGTGATTACTTGCACGTCATGGTGGTCTCTCCTTCGGTCCTCCCGTCCAAATTGTATGCTGAGAGAGATCCGAGTAAACCAAACTGTATTCCCTCGTTTTCAGCTTTGCAGCTACCAGAGGAAACAGTTACGACACGTCACACTTACTCGAGTTAAAATAGATGTGTCTGTCCTTTGATTTCCTCTACAACCGTTTATCAAATCTACTTCCGCCATTGACAAGTGGGAGCTCTTCAGATCGATGGGACGCATAACATAGTACTTTAAAGAACAAATAAAGACAGACCGGAGACGAAAGGGACATATTCCTGAGTCATTTTCCCAACAACCTTCCATCCCAATGACTTCCCACTCAGAAAGGATGTGCTGCTCAGGCCTCAAGGAAGAGCGACGTCCAGGCTGTTTGGATGAGCAGTGATTGAGAAACACCGGAAGGCCGAGCAAAAGGCCTCTGCTTCTATTTTTAATAAGCTGCTTGATCGGATGCGTTCGCTGAACTTTACGCCTAATGAAGTCTGTTCAATTGATTACAACCATTCTACAACTGTACAGACAAATACCAATGTTATAAACGGAGGATAAGGGAGTCTAAAGTGTCCATCACAAAAGGCTACAGAGGGTGAACCACTTAGGAACGCAGCTCTTCGTATCTCAAACCAGACCCAGAAAACACAGCACATGTAATATCATGTAAGGGCTAAACATAGAGGAGCCCTCCGAGTGCCCTGCATGCCATTTCTCCCAGCCGTGCCACCTGGTCCGCTCAATCTGCCCCCGCAGGGCCTCATCAACCCCCCCGCCCCAAGACCCCTGACACAGAATGTCCGTCAAAGTGTTGTCCATCAGCCCGCAAACCGGAGATCTCAGATCTGCGCATTCCGCCTTTAAGAGCCCCCCCCGCTCGGATCCACACACACGCAACCTTTAGAAGCCCGGCGGCTCAGATTCCCGCGCTGCACCTTAAGATGTCGTACTTCATATTCACACCGGCTGCAGCATTCCGGTGTCGGCGTTTCTCATTCACACATTGGGCGCAGCGTCCGTGAGGTGATGGTCCCGGTTCCCCACCGCTGCAGAGCAGAAATGGAGCTGAGGGGTGTGAATATATACAGCAACTGCAGACGCACACAGACACAAATCACATACAAAGTTGACCGAGCGTCTAGTCTGAAGACTTCAATCTGAGGTAAATTAATGTAAACCAATCAAATCCTTATCGAAAATCTCTTTGAACTCTTTGCCAATCGTAAAGGATCCCATTTGTCAAATATTCAAAGTTGCAAACGTTATTATTAATTCAGTCTTTGACATTTAACTTTATGCTGACAATTATCTGTTTAGATGAATTCCACTAAAAGACAAAAAAAATGTATCTTTGGGGTAACTGGCCCTTTAATGGATCAGATTACTTTTACAGAGATTTCCATAAAATCCTGTAAACCTAAAGTTAGCTTCATTAGCAACGTCTACACAAATGAAGCGGCCCACATGTGCGCACGCTGTGCAGACGCAGCTCACTTCATTCTGAGCAAAAGGCCGCGCAGAGCAGCAGAAGTCTGGACCAGGCGTGAACAGTATATGACCCAACCTGCACGGCCAACCCCACGCAGGCAGAAACGCTCCTTTTCAAACGCTGGCATGCGTTGGCACGCACGACGTGTTTCGCCACACCCGACACACATCCCGCCTCTCTGATCCTCCCCGGATGGCCTCCACCAGCGCCACCCGAGCTCAATCCAAGCCAGTCGGGAAACGACTAGATGGGAGCCGCGTGTCAGCGGCTGAACGTCGGTTTGTGGAAGGATTTACTGCCGTGATGAGGCGATGGAGGGGGGGGGGCATGGAGGAGAGATAGAGGCGCTGTTGATGGATCGCCTCGCCGCCGGGCCCGGCTTCCCACCTCCGAGAAACACCAGCAGACCTCCACCTCCCTCGGGAGGGAAGGACACCCGAGTTGGACGGGATGTCTTTTTCCCGCCGCGTGCCAGTGTTTGTTTTTAAATGTACACTGTGCAGCCGAGTTAAATGAGGCATTCTGAGGCTGCCGAATCCTCCCCTCTGTCCGCCATTACCGCTGCGCGTAGGAAGGAGCAGACTGCAATGATTAGCCCCAGCCGCTGAACCGTGGGCCTCCTCATTTAACACACCA
Source organism: Apeltes quadracus (assembly GCA_021346845.1). Lineage (NCBI taxonomy): Eukaryota > Metazoa > Chordata > Actinopteri > Perciformes > Gasterosteidae > Apeltes > Apeltes quadracus. The sequence goes on along the minus strand of CM037930.1, from coordinate 15,215,632 downwards.
CTTGATGTAATTGTTATTGGAGTGGAGATACTAGCCTGCTGTTCAAACTCCCAACACGGCTCTCCTCTCTTTCTCACTCTTGACAGTTGCTGGCGACACCGTCACCACCTGCCATTGTTTGAGTCAGACGAGAAAAAAGGAAGATTTGGCAACAGGGCTCCAGCGCCGTATGAAATGTATGAATGGGGGGGTGTTATGAATAAATGTACTGCTCTCGGTTTTGAACATTTGCCATATTGGGACATTCATTGGACAACAAGCAGAGAACTACTTACGAGGACATATCTTAATAAACAGGTTCATTATCAGCTTGGATTTCCGCTGGATGGTCTTATGTCTTTAACAGCTGGCCAAGTTTTTAAATTATTTTAATTTATTTTTAAATTATGTCCAGTTCAGAACATAAATGTCACTATTTAATTTAATGTACCAGATATAAGCTTTAAGCTAATTTGTGTCTTTGGTCCGAAGCTGCAGTTTACATCTTAGTCTGTTAAAACTGCAATTACAACTTCCATAAATTTGTCACAATACAAATCAAGAATTCATAAGCTAATATAACAGTGATGTTTAACATTGTATTAATTTAACCTTGAGTGTACAGTTGTTTGCTCATATTGTTCCCCGGTAACCGTGGGAACAGGACGGATGCGTGGTCACTGGGCCCTTTGACCTGTAAACCCCAGAATAAAACCACATTTTCCTCCCGCCGTCTGTCGGAAACACTCTGTTTGAGCCTCTGACTGGATTCGAACAGCCGTTTCGCTTCAATGAAATGACTTGGTGAGAATGGCCGCCAAGCTGTTTGAATTCTCTAATGCTCCTTTAGGACAGGAACCACTGAATCATCCTTTATCAAAAGAAAAGGCGGCAATTGCGCCCTAAAATGAAATGCGGCGCTGCAGACTGACGTCCCTAACATGCGTCTCCCGTCGCTCCATAACAACGTACCTTAGTGAAAGTGCATGGAGGCGGATTCCTTAAACACCGCGGTTGCGTTCTCTTAAATCCTCATTTTCCTAACCATCTTTCCTTGAACCCGTGACCCTTTTCACAGAGGTCAAGGATTCGTTGTTAGGAGGGCGTCATTTCTCTGACCATTCGAATCCAGCCTCTGTCTCTTTAAGTCCCCGTCCCGAAAAAGCAAGGTGTGCTCTGATTGGCTTACGAGCAAAATGTGGTGCAAGTTGCAAAGGACGTTTATGGAACCTATGAGATGGGATGCTGCTCGTATTCTAATGAACCACAATGTGACAGAGGGACGGGAGTCAAAAGACAGATTTTCTTGTTTCACGTTTCTTTGGGGTAGGAAGGCCCCCCCTGTAGTTTTGCTGAAAAGAGTTCTTGATTTGTCCAAAGAGAAGGAGATAAGAATCCAAAAAATAATTGCAGGGAGAAAATTTCAAATTTCAAATTTCAAAAGAGGAAAAGTGAGGAGACGCAGCACAAAGAGGGGTAGTAAAATATTCTGTGGGAGACGGTTGTGTGGAGGATTAGATAAATATACCCACCCTTCTGAATGACAGGCATTCGCATCCCTCTTCTATCATCTTGGGGGGGGAGAGAGAGCAGAGCGGTGTCGGACCTGCCATCCTAACCCGTCCTCTCTGCTCATTTTACACCCGTATCCCTTTCCTTCATCTCTCCGCCTGCTCCTCTTCCAGCCGCCATCTTAACCCTGCATCCTCCGATGGCTTTAATACCAACCCTCACCCTCCTGTGTCCCGCCTCCACCTCTCCGCCCTTTTCCCTGCCATTACTAAACTCTCGCTCTCTAAATGGCATGTGGCCGCCATTATCGCCTCGTGGAAAGAGCGGCGTCATCGCGCGTGCCATCATTTTCATCCATAACCATTAGGAACGTTGTAAAAAGATACGACCACTCACGCGGGCCGTCTTTGAATAATGGAGCGGAAGCACACAGTCGGACTGCAGCGGCTCGCCGGCGTCCGCGGCCCGCTGTCATTACTTTTTACGACTGCGAGTGCTCTGGCCCTTAATGCACATCCTTCCTGTCCGTCAGTGTTGGGATCCGAGGGGCGGGCAGACCCTTCTGTTATGAAAACAGCCACGCGTTCGATCTCTGCGGCAATTAGCGACGCCGTGTTTATGACATGAAGCCCGTTATATGACCAGGGCGCGGCGGCAACTCAGTGAACACCAGCACGTCATTGTGATTGGATTGTAGTGAAACATGACCGCCAGTCACGATCGCACACAAACGTATTCCTCCCGTGTGACCAGAGAGAACCTGTAAAGACTATTAAAAGTTGATATTGGGTGTTCATCACATTTCTTGCAGCCCAGCGCAACATAACCTTTGTTTCCATGGTGCTCTGACGTGGCTCGGGTCATGGAGTCCTTTGTGAAAATATTCGTTCTCGGTTTCAATAAAAAATGCAAAAGCAAAGAGTAAAATCAACATATGTGAATAATGAAAATGTGAAAAGATTGAAAGATCTCTTTGCTCAGGAAATAACCAGCAGACTCAAACATACGGCATTCACCGGAGGTTTAATTCCAAGGGAACTACGACCACTGAAGGAAAACATCTGTGTGTGAGAGAGGCAGTTTAGGAAAGAGGCACGGCATTTAAAACCACTCGGAACCACCGCACACGCACACACACACACACCCAACACTTCTCAGAGAGCCCTCACCCTGCCCAATGGCATGACAGGGAGGCCTCCAGCCATCACAGTCACAGGCACACACATATGTGGATGCTGCTCTACTGTCTGGATGAAACTAAATCACAAAGAGATGATATCTATATGTTTATATACCCCGTAAAAAGAACTGCATACGCTACGCCTCAACTCTGCTAGCATTAGCATCTATCAAATCAACCTTTTTCTGTTTGGTACATACTTTTTTAAAGTGGACTGGTGACATCTGTCATACAAAGCAGACTGAGAGAAGACTAATCCTGCCCCGTTCCTCCCCCCTCTCCTCCCACCCTCCCTGCATGTCTGAGCTAAAACATGCATATTCCTTAACAAAATTCCACTTCAATTTGCACAAACTAGTTGTGTTTTGGTGCCAATTTATAGATAAAACAGTAATAAAAAGTTAAATCCCTCGAAATACAAACCTCGATACACATTTCTTAGTCATTAATTGCATGCTTCCTGTCGGCTCATTTCACATGCTGCGCGCTGACTTAGGACTCTCCAGGTCACCGAAGAAAGTCATTATTTAGTTTTTTCACCAAGAGAACAGTGTCAATCATGAATGTTCTGTAGCGCTGTTGTCAAGAAGCTTTAACAGCAACATGCCAGCTCCCATTGCAGGAAATGATAGGAAACCCAAGGACCCCCACAACATTACGTCACGGCCCATTTCACAGATCAATCCCTTCAAATCTAGTTCTCCTGTAATGACTATTGACCAACAGCCCCTTCCCTGTAGCAAGAACGTAAAGAAAGATTAAGATTAAATGACCAATTAGCTGAGAAATCGACCATCCGTTGGGTTCAATTTGAAATGAACCTCTTTATACGTTTCGCTTAAATACATACAAACTATTGTTTTTACTTAACCGTGCGCCGCGCGTAACCGCGCTCGCGCTCGCGCTCGCTCGCTCGCTCGGGGAGGGTTGAGACGTCCTCTCTCACACTCAGCCTGTCCGGTGGCCGAGCCGGGTCACCGCCGTTGAGAGGAGGCGGTCTCAGTTTAACGCCTCCGGGTCACAGTGTGCACCTTCCCTCTGTCATTGAGCCCGACGCTGTGCGTAACCCGAGCCCGGCTAATCCACCTCCACCACGCCTCCACCACGCCTCCACCACGCCTCCACCAAGCCTCCACCACGCCTCCACCACGCCTCCACCACGCCTCCACCACGCCTCCACCACACCTCCACCACGCCTCTACCACGCCTCCACCAAGCCTCCACCACGCCTCCACCACGCCTCCACCACGCCTCCACCACGCCTCCACCAAGCCTCCACCACGCCTCCACCACGCCTCCACCAAGCCTCCACCACGCCTCCACCAAGCCTCCACCACGCCTCCACCAAGCTTCTACCACGCCTCCACCACGCCTCCACCACGCCTCCACCACGCCTCCACCACGCCTCCACCAAGCCTCCACCACGCCTCCACCAAGCCTCCACCACGCCTCCACCACGCCTCCACCACGCCTCCACCAAGCCTCCACCACGCCTCCACCAAGCCTCCACCACGCCTCCACCACGCCTCCACCACGCCTCCACCACGCCTCCACCAAGCCTCCACCACGCCTCCACCACGCCTCCACCACGCCTCCACCAAGCCTCCACCAAGCCTCCACCACGCCTCCACCAAGCCTCCACCAAGCCTCCACCAAGCCTCCACCAAGCCTTTTAGATGAAGCTTCACAGCTCATTGTGTTGTCGTAAGTCAACTACTCAAACACATCCATGTGGCGTGATACAAAACAAGTCATTCATTTGAACGCCTGGTGTTTTTGACATGAACTTGGGTGACCCGATAATACTTTGTCAGTAATAACAATCCATCCATGCGTAAGGAGTGAACTGCTGTGAGATGAAAATGAAGTGAGGCTTTTTTGGCCCGCTGGTTGACATTCTCAGTGAGACTAAGGGAACAACAAGAAGGTAACTCTCCCATTCCTAACTCAGGGAAGTACACAGGGAATGGGAGGAACGCACACACATGCAGGGGGTCTGCTGCATTCCTGTGGGCCTTCTGGCTCTCGTCAGCGGACAGCGCAGCAGGGCTCTGCACCGCGTGCCGGGCGGCCTGAAGAGGCTCTCACGGCCCGTTGGCATGCGCGTGGTGTCAGGTGACAAGAGCAGCCGAGGGCTGGATGGTGGCCGTCGCAGCCTCAGGGAACAGTCGCAGAGTTCACGGAGAACACAAAGTCAGCAGCTCGGCCTGCTGCGTCGAGAATCCCAGACCGGGTATCCAAAGGACACGAGAAATGAACAACTCACAGATGCAAAAGACGTCACCGGCAGGTCGACTTAATGTGCTTTTCTATAGCCTGGATGTCACAACTAATACTGATTATTTAAACATTGAAAAATAACATAATGACCAATATTTGTCGAACAGCAGACAGTTTTAAACTAAAGAGTATAATATATTCTTGCCAAATTTGCACATACATTGTATATGCTTTAAACTTCTAACAAAACTACAGTGAATTGTTTTGTGCCCTTTTTTTACTACCAAACTCAAAAACAAGGAAGCCCAATGGAAATAGGTGTGGCTCTACCATGATAATGCAGCAGGTAGTAAAATGAATGATCCCTGAATCCCCATTGCTCAGGTTGTTGGAGTGAAATGTGGCAGTAAGATGAATCTATTGACACTGTTTAGTAAGAGTAAAGACTAATTGTGACACCTGGGCAGACGGACACGCGCTCTTAATTGGGAGGAACGCTGCTCTTTTCAGCTCTGCAGCAGATGTGAGACGGGTTTCAGACGGACATGACGGAATGCAAATGAGCTTCCTGACCTTTCTCACCTGTCAGACCTTTGTCTCCTTTATTGTTGCTGTTTTTATGGTGGATCATTTCGTTGTATCAATAGTCATTGTCTTCGTATCGGCACCAAATCAGTGGGTTTCTTTGAAAAACCCGATGTGGTTTTTCCCATCACATACCGCACGGGATGAAACGTCCCGTTAAACCAAAACGGGAACTCTGGCAACTGCACATGAGTGTTGGCCTAAAGATTTACGCCGGCTCTGAGACGGGACCCTCAGAGGAGGGGCAGAGAAGAGGGGAATTCTGGGAAGGAGACCCCACTGAAGGGTCACAAACCAGCTGTGTTCAGAGGGAGCGAGCACGTAGCCGCAGGAGCAGAGATAATTGAGTTTCAATGGTTTAAGCTCTCACAGTCCCTGTCAACTGTAATGCTAAACAAGCTATAATAAGCCAGCTGCTGCAGAATATGTGACACTGCATGTATAGTCTGCCCTGCATTGTACAGTAAGCCTTGCCATGTCTTTGTATACTGCATGAGGGCTCCTGTTGATCTTACATGTGTCTGTGTAAAGTCCCTGCGGCGACATCGTTGAGACAAATTCTCACCTATTTCATGTTTCCGGGTGATGAATTGATTTTCATCATAAAGGAAAACCCCTCTCATTGTGCTCTCGTTGTTACCAAACGTGCGCCGAGCAAACAAGACGGACGACCACGACGCAGATGATTAAAACGGTAAAAATCGTAATAACTGCTAATGAATCTTTAATTGTAAAAGTCTCTCCGGCGTCGTCTTATCCTGTATTTGTCTTCATAAAAAAGGAATTTCCCCTCTTTGGAATAAATATTCACGTCTCCGCTTCCCCTCTTTGAGGCGACGATCTGACACCGGAGATGAGAGCTTACGCTCATCCACACACGCACACGCACACACACACACGCACACACACACACACACACACACACCTCCAGGCTTTTCTGCTTCTCATTAACACAGCAGTGAAGTTCACACACACGCGCACACATCTCCAGACCTTTGCGTGCACGCATGCTGAAAAGCTCGCCGGGCTCAGACGGCGATATCTGACACAAGTCTTTGCTTGTGGCTGCGTTCAATCAGTCACTAGCAAGCTCTCACCATCACCGCGGGGCTCCGTCAGCTCCGCCTGCGGGCCCTCTCCTCGTGGCTGAAACACTCAGGGCCTGGTCGTAAGTGGATGAGAGCATCGGGGTGGCCCCCGTGCCACAGCGACGGGCCGATATGCGCATCTGTGGCCGCGCTAAGTGGGCGGTGTTGACAATGAACGCTGCACAAATAGGATGGGGTTACAGTCCATGACTTTTTAAATGGCCCCGAGTGGATTTGTCAGCGCAGAGAGGCCGTGTTTTTCCCAAGGAGGCACATGGACCCGCGGGGTGGAGAGGGACTGACGGGCCAGTAAAAACGACGACTTGGATGCCAGTTGTTTTTCCTTGGCCAGCGGGAGGTGCAGCAATGCCATTGAATCATGTTTAATTCAAACCGTGATGCTGCAGCCTCCGTCCAGATTCGGCTTTAAAAAGAAAAAAAGGCTGCAGAATACCACGCACAGTATGTTGGTGGAGCAGCTGCTGCGCGTCTTACTGGACCCCTGAGAGAAGCAAACGGTGGGCGGTGTGAGGCCTGCTGAAGGACGGTGTGGGGCTGGGAGGGCAGGGGTCACGGGGGGGGGGAGGGGCTTGCTGGCCCTTCACCGAGGCTCTAATCCGCCCGGGCTCAGGAGAAAGGTGTCGGCGTGAAGAGCGGGCCTGTCAGCGCCCCGGGGAGTCCATCCTCTTCCCTTTATCCACTCCCCTCATCTCCCTCTGCGTTCCTGGAAGCCTCCGATAAACTGGCAGGTAAGGGAGAGTTGTCGGGGCAGCTGTGGCTCCGGGCGGCGGAGGTGCGTCGGGAGAAGCCCACCGCTTGAGCCCTGATAAGCGTATCTTCCTCCCCCATGTGTGCCAGACAAAACCCATTTGTTTCTCGTCTGTTCCCTCGATTTGGGCCTGACAGCTCGGGGTGAGCTGTGGAGGAACCCTGATAGAGGGATGGCGGACATGCCTTTCCCTCGCCACGCCGCGTTATTTGCCTCTTGAACCGGCGGCGTGATCCACTCTGTCCCTACAAGCGGCCTTGGACGCTACTGTATTACTCAAAAGAGAATGAGCTTCTTAACTGCTCATCACTAAGTAACATACAAGAACTTGCTTTAGCGTGAAAGGGAACGTGTTACACCCCAGTTAAGCTTATTATGTGTGAACAATCATTTCGACGAAAGTTATTTACCTGTTAGCGGTCACCAAGCAACGTTGGCCTTCATTTGGCTTCATCCATGTTTCCAGTAAAGCGGGCGTGTTAAGGAAACATCACTTTCTATGCCACTAAACGGCGTGAGCAGCAAAGTGAGGAGCTGTGCAACCAAAACAATGGAAGCTGAACGCCTCGTTTAGACCCCAGCTACACACCAGCAAGGCCTTTGACAGCTGGGACGCTGTGGTGGCAAACTCAACAGGCCAGACAGACAGACATGTGAACACCTTCCAAAGTGCTCAAAATCCCTTCTGTGGAATTCCCCGCTAACCCAAGCACATCTGACCTTGATGACACGCACAGACTAACAAGGCGAACAATAAAAGGTGCCGCGCCTGCTAACTACATACCGTCATTTCATCCCCTGTTATCAATAACAGATGAAAATCTAAAACAGAAACGCCGACATCGAGGCCCTCTGCGGCGCGTACGCGACCCTGACCGAGGCAGCTGCCACGGAAAGCACGTCGTTACTCCAACCATTTACAGAAGGTCCTGCTGTAACGAGAGGGGAGAGAAGTGTGTGGTCCCGTACAGCTCAACCGGAGCCTCCGGTGCCACCAATGCACGCACACCTGGTCCGGATAAAAGCACTCAGCTAAATGGACAAAAGAGAGGAGGAGCGGGAGGAGAGCAGCGCCTGCAGTGCGAATGGACTCGCTCGCTCTCCTCGTGTTTTGTGTGGATGCGGGTCTCTCATCCCTCATAATCCCTTCCCCAAACACCGATGAGTAAGCCCTGACACATTGCCAGCCTCGGCCCTGCCACCGGGGATTTACTGCCTAAATAAACACACACACACACACACACACACACACAGACACACGGCCGTAAAAAATAAATTGAAGCCGTAAATTCACACTGTCATCTGTTGCTAGGGTTACGTATGTAGTGGGAAAGTAGATACCTGAGAATTGGTTATAGTTTTTTGTAATTTCTTTTCTTTAAGACACAATGTTTTTCTGCAGACATATACATCCTTTTAAAGGTGCCAGAGTTCTGAAATGACAAATGTTGTCTGGACACCTGGATTGGCAAAACTCCTAAAACTGATGCTGACAGATGATCATGGAAGGTGTGTGTTTGCAGGCCTCCTTACTAAAGAAATGATCAATCTTTCACTCTTCACTTTTGTGTTCATAATATCACCATTTGGAGTTTTGTATTGTCCGTTTTGCAGTTTACCAGTGCCGAGGTTAAATACTTTGCACTATTCAAAACCGATAAAATAGCAGTTGGCACTGCAGCATCACTCAGTCTCAAAGGAAAGAATTTAATAAGCATCGGTCTCAGTGGGAATTTTTAGTAGGCCATCAGCCCCATGCTTGTCCGGAGGCCAACATTAATTCTCGGGGCGAGAACCGGTCTGGAACAAAGTTAAAATGTCATCTAACACAGTATAAAGTTTTATCTTCCTCCTAATGTGATACACAGAGCCGGAGAGGCGAATGGCTCCCGGGAGGCTTTTGTTTTCCTTGCAGTTTTACTTCCTGCTTCCTCCCTCCTGGTCTCTTCCCTCTAATGGCTGCGCCGCTTGCTGGCACACGCCCCCGCGTGCACCCCGGAACTGCCCATCTGCCATACGGGGCCGTTTGCAACGAGCCGCGTTTTTTATGTTTTCCTCCGGCACACCTGCTCCACATGCAACCAGCGCACCGCCTGGTAGCTCCTCTCAACACTTTGTATCGTGCTGTTAGCCGGCGTGGCGTTGCTAATCCGCGCGCCCGCTGTCTTTACGGGAGAGACGAATGCGATGAGTGGAGGGACCACACCTCTGTGCTCAGGAAGAAATGACTCAATATCTTCACATCAATAACTTGTTTGCACGGAGAACATTAAAGGGCAACACACAGCAGCAGTGCATGAACCAGCTTCCTCTGTAAGCCCACTAACCATTGGCTGTCATCTTGGGTTGACACGTTACCATGAACAAAGTTAAAGTCTTCTGCCTCCGTGTGCTGCTGGCGTGTCGTGTATGTCCTATGGGAGCCGTTTCCTGCTAACAAAAGGATGGCTTGTTTATTACTATGGCTAAACGACATGTTGTGTATTTTTCTTAGTGGACCACTTGTGAACACAAACTCCCAGGATCGCGTTCGGCCTGAGAGACTGGAAAAGGAAACGCAATATGAGAAAAAATATGTAGCGTTAAAAAAGGCTTGCTGGGAGAAATGGGACTCCACATATCGTACTGAGGCTCCTTTAGTGTCTCATGTCCCTCCAAACAGACACGTTTGTACCCCGTGCCTTGTTACGTGTCAGTAAGTCTTCAACCGAACGTGATGTGACACTGAAGCCAAGGGCCAGCAGACCAACACTCCTTACATAAGCAGAAGCAAAGAAATACCAAACCACTTCAGCAGGAAGACAATGAGGCAATAACTCTTCTTCCCTGAAAGTGCAGTTCCTATGACAGCGGGCCCATTAGCTAAATGGAGGGAGAGCATGTGCAGCATGTAGCTCCGGCTATATAAATCTACATCCCTCACCCTGACCCCGAGCAGTGCTCCCGGGAGGAGTCTTCCAGACACCCCGTGATGGCCTTCCGTGGGTCAGGTCACGGTAAATCTCGGGCTGATCAAGACCGCGTGACAGCCGGGAACGTCCCTTATCCTCCGCGGCAACGCTGTGTCAGCGGCCGCGAGGCGCGTCAGGGACTGTCATGGCCGAAAATGTGCTTCGCTGGGCAGCCGGTGGTCAGGAAGCAGCCAGGGTCACGTGGCCTAGCTTTTAGTTTTCCACTCAGGGTATTTTATGTGTCTCTTGAGTAGGTTTTCAGCAAAGAGACAGAGAGGAATTAACTGTGGCTAATAGCCATGGTAGCTAATGAGTAGCATGTGCACAGGGGTTGGGGAGTGACTTATATTCTGCACTTTAAAACAGATGAGGCCTATGACTGCAGCTGCAAAAAAAAAACAGGACATAAATTAAATCCTTCTCCTCTGGCGGAGACATTGTGGGACAAAATAACGGTCTTAGATCAAACGCACCAGCAGGCTTCATCCAGCTCTGGGAAGCACCACATCCCAGCAGGGCGATTTTAACAGGGCTTCAGACGAGTGTACATCTGAATCTTCAGATGTTCGCTTTGTTTGCAGTCAGCACACGGTGATTTCACGGTAAGTATTTTAGCAAATATCCACAAACGTTATCCTTTGAATAGTGAAATCGGATAAAACATGGATTTCGATATGTGCACACGTGTGTAACAGGGCTGCATTGGCCACCTCGTCATTGCAGTTGACTAATGATGTCTTAAGGGCTTAGTTTGTGGTTCCTTTATGTCAGGAAGGAAGTAATACAATATTTCCTACAGACCTACAAACACCGTTTCTTGTCTAGATGATTGATTCCAACATTGAGGTTTCCAGGGAAAAGAACCCTTTTATAAGGTGCAACACGAAATGAAGAAAATGATGAAAATAAACGATCAAATCAGCGATTAGAGTGAATTATTTGGAGCACAGTACTGACCTGAAACCAACCACAGAACAATGACAAGTGGGCTCTCATCTCTCTCTGAGACTGACCTCAGGTCAACAGTGGGACAATCCCCATCCCGCCACGGTATTGACTTCCAGTGTTTCATTGACATCGGCTGTCTGGGTGGCTCGCCACGCACTGTCCTTTCAAAGAGTGTCACTGACGGATGTATTGAACGGTTTTTGAGCGTTTCCTCTGATCTGCTCTGTTCGGGTGTGTGTGTGTGTGTGTGTGTGTGTGCACATTTTTATTGACGATATCAAGAGCCGAAGGGGAGGACACTGTGATAAGGTCGGGCCCCCTTCCGTCCCCCCGTGCTGATAAAGCGGGGACACTCACACACACTCAGTGGGCCATACCGAAGCATCAAAGGCCGATAACACACCTCTGCATTATCTTCCTGTGGCTTTGTCTCCGGATATATAACACATACTCGTTGCATGGAGGGCGGGGCAGCGTGGGGCCCAGCCATCTCAAAGTGTCAAAAGGAGATGAAAGGCCTTTCTCAAAAATGGGAAAGAAAGCAGATGGTTTGCTGATATTGATAGCAGAAAATAAAGATTCCCTTCAAACAATGTGAACGTTTAACACCATGGCTGCTCAAAATGTTTGGTTTTTTTGAGCCCCTTGACGCATCAACTTATCGGATGTGAAAGAAGAACTACGAGATGCATGGCAGCCATTGCCTCGTGTGGAAAAGTAACTGTGCAGCAGTTTGGAGCCTCTGCCCAGTGAACACGGAGTTTCTGATCACACCCAATGAACTCTCTAACCGCACCCGATAATTAAAAGCCGTAGCTTGTTTAAAGAAAGAGGTCAGACTGTTTGCCTCGCGGTGGAAACCGAGCAACTGAACAAGCGACAAGGTAAACTGAAAATCTTTGGCCATTCCTACAAAAGCTCAATCCACACAATGGTCTTATCCCTCATCCAGTACAAAGCCCATTCAGTAAGCTCTTTCATCTGCACAAACAGTGCAGGGGCTCGGGGGGGCACAGAAAACATTTGATCAAGTCAAAGTTAATCTTCCAACAGCTTGAACTCACCGAGCTTTTGTTCCAGAGCAACTTTCACCGAGTTCCACCGAACGCCCCCCGTCCTCCCGGCGGTGTCACCTGGTGTCACCTGGGTGTTCTCAACGTCAAAGTCTCCTCATTTTCTTTCCTCTATCTGTAGACAGATCTGCCACTTGGGGGGCTTTTCCAAAGATTCCATTCAAGTAGTAAAACCGACGTAAACTTACAGGGCTTCTCATCTTTATTAAAGGAGCACAGAAGCGTAATACAAACGTGCAGTAAGCATGCAGCTTGCACTGCACACAGCAGGAATAAGGCCCGTTAGTAAAAGAGACTCTTTATGATTAGACTTGTGAAAATGGCTTTCTTTAATCTTTCTTGTCATCCTTAATAGAGGAAAGATAATCTATAAACCACTCTGATGGAAACATATACAATCAGTGAGATTTGCATTGAAAATGAATGTTGTTTTCTTGAATACGTCAAAAGAGAACCTTGGGGTACCTTTGGGAAACCTGAGCTGCCTGATAAAACGCTGGCGCTGGACCAGCTGATCGGGGCGAGAGGGCTGAGCTTGACTCCTCTGGCTCTCTGGCTGGCACACGGGCAGCAGCGGCACCGGACGCTGCAGCCGGCGTAAATCAAGAGACATCCGAGACGCTGAGCTGTGCGGTGACACGAAGACGAGACCGCAAGCAGACAGACAGGAGCGCTGGTGTGTGTCTCTCGTAACGCACTACTACAGGCACACACACACACACAGAGATCTCGGCGTCCCCCCTCGGCTCACAATGGAGCCCCACAAACAGTCGAACAAGAGGAGATCACAGGGCGGCTGACATAGTTGTGTACACACTAATTAGGCACACTGGCACGACCACAATGGGCGTCTTCATACCATGCATGCAGAAATCACACCATGTCGCTCTCTCACACACACACAGGATGGGTATCAGGGGTGGGATGTCTGCCATGTTTGCTTTGATCAGCGGTGAGCTCTCTGAAGCGAGACGCCCGGGTTTTGGGGAAGGTGGCAGCGGTTGGCGGTCGGATGCCGCGTTTTGTTCTGGTTCTGTATGAACAGGCGTTTTGTTTGCCCGATGACATCTAGACAATGGCTACAGGACGGGAGGGAAGTTTGTGTGCGTGTGTGTGTGTGTGTGTGTGTGTGTGTGTGCGTGCGTTGTCGTCGGCGACCGTACGAGGGTCGGAGGGGTCAGGGGGTCAGGACGGCCTCTGCTGACTTTGGGGCACAGGAAGGAGAGTCACAGAGCGGAACGGTTGACGCCTTGATGCTGATTTTTCACTCTACGTTGCCATGAGCACACGGTCGCTGCTACGGCCCTCGCTGATTATCAGTGCTCGTGTTTTTGCTTTTCCTCTAATGTCACTCGATGAGCTACATCCCTGAAATGTGAATAATTGGAATTTTGTTTCAAATTTTGTCAGGAAAAAGAGCACATTTTATTAAATATTAAGAATATATAAGAATGACATTTTTTTGCTTTTTTAAACCTGACCGTGTTGTTTCTAAAGTGCATTTTCACTAAGTGGTGTGAATGTAACGAGCACAATGAGATGTATTGCTGGACATTCAAATGAAAAATGCCGGATAAATAAGTCATAACAAACATTCTCTTTTGTCTCCATGGTAAACAAAAAGCTCAAATTTGCAATGAGTACTAAAAATAACTCTGCAAATTATCAGACTTTTTTTTTCTTCACCTTTTCAGAAATCCGTCAGTCCTTGAGTCTCCCGAAGAGAATTGGGACAAAAAGTAGTTTTATCTTCAGATTATCGCATTGCGATTGTGAGTGCAACAACGACCATACAAAAAACCCAGCAAAGCCGGCGACACACATCACATCACTTCAGCGCCGACTCAAACCCCTTTGGCTGTGCGTTGAGTGACTTCCAGCTGCCTGTTTGTCCTCTTATCTCCAAACCAGTGGCCGATCGCCGCGACAAACGCTCCCGGGGTCGTTGCACAGTCACACACGAGTGCAAACATTCGAGGAAGTCCCATTTAGTGGAGTCGCAGTTATTCACCGCAGGTGACGACTCAGGTAGGAGGTGTCGCTGATACCAACAAAAGCACTTTGGAGTGGAACCATGCGGCCCACACACACACACACACACACACACACACAGGCGGAGTGGAGGGGCGGCGGAGAGATTAGGTCTTGATTCAACGCACATGGCGGGACCCCGGACTCTCTCTGCTCAGAGGCCTTACAGTGGAGACGCAGACACGGCGATGGAGATCTGATGGAGGCAGCCGGCTGTGCTTCTTCCGACTCGTCTCCTGGTCAGTCCTCCGTGCTGGGAGAAATCAGGCTCAACGTCCAATGAAATGCCAATATCAGTTGTTTGGATTTGGAAATAATGATGTGCATTTTGCACAGAAATTCAAAAATGGATCAAATGAAACCCCAAACCAAAATAACGATGACTTCTCGGTGTACTTAAATTGGTTAATACACTTCATGACACTTGTGGTTTCTTCTCTCCCAAAGAAACAGAACAAATAACATTCGTCCCACGCATGTGTCCATGTACAAATCTCTTTTGCAGTGTAAATGTCAAAGTTACAGGGACGCCTTCCCAGAGCCCTAAGCTTGGCATTTACCCCCCCCCCTTTATTTAAACACCTCATCAACTCAGCCTTGCACCTCCTCCAGAAATAGAAACCTTCCATATATAGTGAATAAATAAACAGTTGCGTCTCCGTCTGCGTGGCTGGAGGGAAGACGTCTGGGCCGTCAGCGGCTCCAGCGGTTAAAGGGAATCACACGTTTGGCCTCGACGTGACGAGCAGATCGAGAGGTATGGGAGGTTTTACTGAGGGTAAAATACTGGGTGTTCGTAGGGCGCCGTGCGCTTGAGAGCCTGAGAGAAGAGCCTCGTTTTTATTTTTCTGGATTAGTTTTCCCATCAATTTCACTGAAGTCGGCAAAAGGTGCATTAAGGCGAGTGGAGTAGGGCAGCGACAGAGGGCGACCTGACATCCATCAGCAGCGCACGGCCCAGACAAAGATGCTGTGCACACAGGCCAAGCGCCCTCTTTTGTGTACAATCCTCTCAATGTCACAAAGGTTACGCTCCCTCAAGATAACCCTTTTATTTTCATCCCTCTCTTTTTGTGATTAGGTGTCAGCAGAATTTCCTTGGTGTGCAGCCGACGGCTTTCATGTCGCGGGTTTCTCATGGGCCAACGGCGCATCGAGCCGCCCATTCAACACCGTGCAAAGCACACAATGTCTGTGTGTAGTCTGGTCACACGGGCGTGAATCCCTATTTATCCAAGCTCATTGACGGGCACACCTGCGCATTCTGACGCAGGGTGGCTGCACAAAACGGGTATTTTCTTCCTATTTTTGACAAATAACATGTGTGTACATATTTGACTTCAAACTGCAAAAGTGTGTTTCTTATATTCAGTAGTCTTTAAGTGAAGAAAGCTGAACTGAAGTGCCTGAAAGAATTCTCAGCCTGAACCGACTGGAGAGAAAAGTGATAAAATCCTCATGTTATTGTCTTTGAGCTTAAGAACATACATATTCTGGGGAGCGGAATGTAGCACAAAGAAATGTTGAGGAGGCTCAGATGTGGCAGGACTTTAAGTGCCGTTTGGCAACAATCTAGTCAACACTATTTAGTGCACATGTATTTAATGCATTACAGTGTGAAGAAGAATTCTCCATCAACATTATTATGGATTTTCGCAGTGTGTTTTGTTACAAATCAGACTGTTATCGGGGTTGAAAGTTTAGAAAGACAATTTAGCCAATAAAATACACGCTGTTGTTTTTAAAAGTTCCAGTTACATGGATTTATAGGCCAGCTTATCATATACACAGCCAAACATAAACTTTTTGAATTTGGTTTATGTTGAAATGTAGTCACTGATATGCTTCTAAATAACAGTGCCACGTCAAATGGGTACTAAATAAAGTTTCCAAATAATCTCGGTGTCTAGACGTCTTCAAATTTGCCACATGAGTTGCGTACATCTTAGCATCTATAATTCATAGAGTAAGATCTCACCATTTCAAATAAAGAGTGTTTGTCTGGGGCCTAGTTCGAGAGGCCGCGTCATCTGCCCTCACTGCGACCAAGTGAATCCTGTGCGTGTACACTCTGGGTGGAGTGCCTTACAGCACTGTATCTTTTCTTACTACTTGATGACTTTCTATTACTTCTTTTTCATGTTCATGTCTCCTAAGCTGATTGATTTAAAAGTGTTATTGGAGACAATGAATCATAAGCTACCTGTTCTCTTTATCTCATAACGCTGGGAGAGCCGAGGAAATGTCTTTCCAGAGTCATGAAATCTCGGCTCAAAGTTGGGTTGCTGTGTGCAGCGTTTGCTGATAACTTTCCGGTGAGTTTTTACACCCGTTATGGTTGTTTAATGGAGTGCCATTAATGGGTGTGCGCACAGCCTCTCCCGTACGCGTTGCACTTTTGATGAGGTCTAAAATGTAGATGCGACGTGATTTACCATGGGAACTTCACAGCATTCTTCTCGTTTTGGAGGCCTGTGAAAAGAATGGGCCTCGAGCCAGCTGAGAGGAACACTGAGGTCTAACAGCCAAGGAGGCGGCTGCAGTGGAGCTAAATTGAGAACGCTGCATAAATCCTGGCTTTCCAGCGAGCAACGCGCAATCGCACGCACAAAGCTACGTGCCTGCACAGCAGCTCCGCTACCACGACTGTTCACAGCTGATACGTTAATGCCTCAGACAAGCGCTTTCCCAGGCCGCCTCCACCGGCCTGTGCAGAAGCACCGGCTCTAATGCAGACAAGTTCACCAAACTTCATTTACACATCGGTGACGGAGGAGAAACGGTGTCCTGCAACCGATCACTAGCCAGTGTGTGTGCGAGCATGTGTGAAATGTGTGTGTGTGTGTGCGAAAGAGGGAGGTGGTGCTGGACGGCCAGAGACAATGAGCGAGCGAGAGAGAGAGAGAGAGCAAGTGTCAAGTGCAGACAGGCAGCCCGGCACTGATACGCACCTTGAAATGTCGGAAGGCAAATGGGTGAAGAGCGTTAAGAGCAGTGCACAGGTGAAAATGGACTGAGGGGGGTTAACAGATTTATACTAGTGGAGGAGAGCAGGTCGTCTGCAGGCTGGATGGGGGGACAGGTGGGGGGGGGCTGAGGGCGATGGCGAGGGGAGACGGAGGAAGCAGGAAGGGGGGTGGGCTTCCTGGATTTTGATGTCACAGTGCTGACCCCTGCCTGCCCAGGCCTTCCCGATCTCTATCATGCTATACGCTCTGATCCACACAGCCTCTCATACAGTTGGAGCTGAGCTGGTATTGACAGAGGCTCTATTATGAGGAGTGTGTTTTTCCAACCAAACCTGTTCAAGATAACCCTCCCGAGGCTAAAAAAAACAAAAGGACGCTTGTAATCCTATTACCGTGCAAGTCATAGTGTACGGACGTTAGTATGAGCAGCTGAGTAGGTAAAAAGAAAATTGTGACACTTGAAAAACACTGTGACGGAATAAATCCAATATTATAACACCAAGTGGCATCTTAAAATAATGTAAGTTTACAATGATGTAAAAGACTAAACCAAAGAACTGGGGCTCATTTGTTGAATGACCGTATACACCAATTATTACAACATCCATGTGTCTGTTCATTTCACTGGATCCCCAGGAATGTTTGTAAGAATCTTTAAGGCCAAACGGAAACATGTCAAACTCAGACGCCGATTGTTTATTTCCTCCTCTGGATGTCCCCTCCGCACCGCGGCTCAGTTAGCACGGGCTAACGCTAGGCTAAACACCCGCGGGGAGCGACACTGTCCTCCGAACTGCTGCCTAACACATCACACGCATTCTTTCTGCCTCCCCCTCAACCCTAACCACACACACAAACACACACACCACACACACACGCACAACAACTATGCTTTCCGCTGCTCAAAGACACAACATATGTTGAGACCAAATAAACATGCCGAACTGGTGATCACATTTGAAAGAAATGCTGGAGACGTATAAGGCAAAAGTTGGCGGGCGGGCCGGACCGATGCTGGCGGAGCACCAGCGCACACACACACACACACACACACGCACACACACACACACACACTCTCTGGTCGGCAGCAGAGCGAGGTGTCAGAGCCCGTTAGAGGCCTTTGGCTAGCCACAGCACCAGAACAAACTGGACAAAAGCGTTGCCTGTCTCCCCTCATTAAATGATTTAAGATCCCGTGTTCCCCCGACTCCTTTCATCGCCGTCCAAAGTGAACACACTCAAAAAGCCCAACAAGACTGCCAGGACCTGCTGACATGAATGCAGGCCGAGAGGGGCAGGAAAGCCAAGTTCATGGCGGAGGACCGGGGTCTAAAGCTGAGCCACGCTAGCTACGCCTATTAGCCTACACGCAGATGGAGGGGAGAGTGAAGGGGGGTCCTCAGCTTGAATGAACCAGGGTTTCATGGAGGCTTGGCTTGGGGGAACAGCATTAACAGTTCTCAGTCCACAGAAGAAGCAACATTTTCCCATGAAAGGTTTAGTTTAGCAGAAATGCGCCGTTTCCACATTCCCGGCCTACAGAGGGGGAGCTAGCTGGGGACGTGGGAGCTGGATGAAATATCAGGGCTACGTCCACAATCGACCTCATGAGAGCGGCGGCTTGGGTCGGCTGGTGTCATAATTATTAGTGATTAAAGCAGGCTATTGTGTATCAAGCAGTAACCGAGATTTGCTATGAAAACTCAAATAGCTCCTGTGGTTCAAGTTGGGTCTGGATTTGTCGGCAGTTGGGGGATGAACCCGAAGGATTTAGCGGCTGCTGCAAAACATCTCACTCTTTACTGGCCAAAATGGTTTATTATGAGTGTTTGGTCCTTATCGAACATTTTTTTTTAAATGGGTCTCAGCATCATGAAACCACCCAGAGAGAGCCAGATGCTTCAGGACAGAATTTAAGAAGATACGCATCTCGTCAAGTCAATGTAAGCGCTAAAAGTCTGGAACATCAGTCTCAAATCGGGACGAGGAGGATAGATGCATGAAATGATACGTATGTGATTAAAAAAAAAAATACTTTAGTTGTAAAAGATTTTCAGGTGTGTCTGTAGCGTGGATTTCACACAAATTAGGTTTCGTTATATATATCTATATATATATAGATATATATAGATATACATATATATATATATATATATACACACACTGTGTCAATTAACACCTGACTGGAAGCAGGCTCCTCTGGGACATTGTGTCACCTTTGAGAACGCCTCCACAGATCCACCACCAGTGTGTTATCAGCATTTAATGTAAAGGCCGACTTTCAGATGCTTTGAAACCTGAGAGTTGTGGCAAAAAGAGGAGGCGCCAACGACTCAGTTCGATTCATGCAGTGCTCGGCGCAAAGAAATATTAAACACATCCCTAAACATACGCAGCCTAATTGAAGAGCGAGTTTCTGAAGACGGTAGAAAACGCACTACTTGGATTTAGGAGTGGAAAAAGAAATGATGCTCTGAGCAGCCAAAGTCCAATTAGTGGAGTATACGACGTGGGATTCAAACAGTTGTTTACAAGAGGCTGGATTTTTTCCTCTCTCTCTCTCCCTCTCTCTCTCCGGGACGGGAGACCCTGGTCGGATTCCACAACAGAGTGGGTGTGGCTGCGCCGCACAAACCTCGGGGCCTTTTGACATTACACTGCGTAACCATGAGGTCAGAGGAAGGCCCTTTCTTCCCACGCACAAAGGGGTGATTTTTCACTTGCCCCGTGAGAACGGCGGCGAATAATGAACTCTCGGGCCCCTGGTATCACGTTGGGTTTCACACGCGTCAACCCCATTCTGGAGCGGAACAAAAGGGGCAGTAGGAGAAACATTTGCTGGGAGGGAACAGCGTGCCCAGGGCATGCCATGCTGGCTGAGTTTCAAGCCTTTTCATGGCAGTGGCACTCAGGAGATGAGCAGGGAAACACCGAGAGCAAGATGCACAAGGTGTCGTTGAACCTGCGCTCGAGCTAGAAGCATCCTTCCGTCGCATGAAACTCTGTTAGACAGTATCATGTTGTAAGCATGCCTCACTAAACCGACTAATTATTTTTAAATAATAATATGATACGTTTTTTTAATTGGAACAGAATGGGTTCCACCTCCGATCATAAAAACTTGTGACGTCTTTTGCTCCAATTAGTCACGACACAGAATGCGGCAAGTCCTCTTGCAGTAAGCGTGATTCCGAACGTGTTACTTGCGTTAAAACTCGACAATAAAATTCTGTATTCTTTAAAAGTAAAAAGGTCAAAACACATTTTTTTTTACTAGATAGATACCTGGACTGCGCCAATTCAAGCCGTTGTGGAACTTTATTCAGAATGAAAACATGACCAGATTTCTTTCAACAACAGGCAGGTTACCGGAGTAAACTCGACTATTATACAACTTTAACCTCTTTAAGGAATCAATTTCTTCAGGGCTCGTCTTCCCTTTGTTTTCCCTTTTTTCCTTTTTTTACAACTTTGAACCTTTGTACCTGAGATGTTCATTAAACACCAAAGAGAGCGCAGACGCGACGCCTACTCGGATTGCGTGCAGCAGATGCTTCTGGGTAATAAAATACTCCTCGGTGCACTTTTTAATCGATGGAATTTATTGCGCTCCAGACACGGCTGGGACTAAATCCGGTGACTTTCCTGTTCTGAGACAGTCTATAAGCAGCACCAGCACCGAGCCGCCCGCTCCGTGTCATCTGCTCTGCTAAACTCTAAAGCGTTTGGGAACGGCCAGACGGATTAGGCTGCAGTTACTCTGACATGCAAAGCTGCTCCTGAGTCTAAAGCCCTCACGGCTGATTAATCACAAATTACGATCAAACAGCTGACTTAGCCGATAAACATATGACACCCTCGCTCACAAGTGTGCGCCGGCAACTGTGTGCGCTCGCCAGCGTGCGAGTTGAGTTGGTGTGTGGGAGTGGGTGTAAGAGAGCACCCCGCCAAATTACAAATCACCAATGCCCCGACATGTATCTGAGTGTGAACGTTGCTTGTGTGCTGGAAGGAGAAAAATAAGAAATGCTCCTGACTCTCAAAACGTGTCCACATTTGGAGAAAGCCTGGAAACGTTACGAGGCCAAGAGGCCTGCGCTTGTGTGTTGCACATATGGAGAAGAGGACTTTGACTCAAACTGGCACAGGGTGAAGGAGTCAGCTGACATGGATTCTTAGAAGAAAGAAGAAAGCTGTGAAGTCTGAGAAGCTTTAATCCCCCATCTCATATCTGATAGCGGAGCAGCAGGAGTCAGCAGCTGGATGAAGAACATCTGGAGCTGAATCAAGACGCAGCTCAGGGCACCAAGGGGGCACCGCCAAGGTGCAGAAAACACCCTTTTCCCAGTTAATTGTTTATTATTCATGAAATATCTTAAGAGGAGAGCCATATGTGTAAGGTGCGCGCTTGATTCATTTTGAGGTCGCTCTACCACATTTTGTCATTTTTAGCTGCCATAAAAAGGTGTTATGAACAAATATGCACATTTTGGCGATATTGAGAGATTTTAAATAAAACAAATATTTCAGTGGAATTTATTTTGCAGACACTTTAAGAATTACCGTATTATGAAGAAAAGAATTGGGTTTTTTTAGGCCGTGTAACACATTTTTGATACACATTTTCACAAGATCCCCAAATTTGGTGGATTAAAGCCAATTTTGTTGAAAATTACACATTTGTAGCAGAATCCAGCAATATTTTAGGTTCACCAACCATAATATATTATTTTAATTTTAACTAACTAATTCAATGTCAATAAAACAATCTGTTTCAATGAATGTCGGTATTATAAAATTGCAACAACTATTGTGATTTACTGACATTTCATAGAAATGAAACAAAAAGCTTTTAAAAAGCTCTGTAACACAATTATTGTAACGCCGGGGTCGTTTGGTCACGTTTTCTAATTCAGGTTCTATTAAGAGGTTCCCAAGTGAAAGACTGTAGGTACCACCTGTACAATAATATGACGGCTTTAAGACATTTGAGGACGACCAAGAATATTTATTGTTGGAGGGAATTCATTCAAACAAAATCAGGGAGTGTACGGTTTACACTTTACAGAGTTTGATTTTAATTGTAACGTCATTTATTCTGATAA
This sequence comes from Apeltes quadracus, assembly GCA_021346845.1. NCBI lineage: Eukaryota > Metazoa > Chordata > Actinopteri > Perciformes > Gasterosteidae > Apeltes > Apeltes quadracus. The sequence goes on along the minus strand of CM037930.1, from coordinate 15,193,222 downwards.
TTGTTAGGGGACAAAAACTTGTGAGGTAAGGGAGAAGAAAGAAAGAAAGACATGATAAGCGCTGCGAGAGATAATGAGCAAATGAGAAAAAGCTAACTGTGACCTTCTAACATTTACGATGGGGCCGACTCTGCATGGCTGTACGTGTGTGTTTTTGCCCCGATAAAATGGCACCATACAGATCGTGATTAATTCAGATGGTTGTTGGCGTTTCAGTTTGCATCCACCAGAAAGCAGCATGCTGCTGCAGCACAAATTCAACATGCTAGAGTTTTTCTCGCTTCAGGCAACAGGAATTCTGGGTTATTTCTCCCCTGGTGTTTGTGGCACGGTTTTGGTTATGCATGCTTAACGGGCCAATGAAACTACTGCTGCTCCACGGCTCATTGGCTGCCGCGGGTTAATCCTGATTGGTGACTTTCTGAGAGGACACGCCCTCTGGTTTTCTTTCTATTTTCTGGGGGGGTAGGGGAACATTTGCATTTTTATCCCTTTTCACTGATGCAGGGAGAATTTCCAACCTAATTTTGTCTAAATGACACATATCACCAAACGTAAATGAAATTCCTCCCAGCTTGTGCTTCAGCCACCGGCATTGCTCCCAAAAAATTATTAATTCAAGACGCGACCAATTATTCAGAACCTTTTAATCACCAACAACAAACACAAACTTCTTAGTCGGGCAGCGTCCTGCCGTACTTTGAAACAATCCCAAAAAATAATGCAATCTGATTGGAAAAACTGCAAAGTGAGTGAGGCGGTGGTGCTGCACCACTTATCCCACTACTCTGCTGGGTTGCTGGGCAAAATTTAGAACAAGCCTGCCTCCATACAGGAGTGGGTTGGTGGATGGTAAATGCGTGTGACGTCTTAGACGGCGTGTTTCTCTCACCCCCCCTGTGTATCGCGTGTCTAGACCTCACCAGCGTTACTTCTGGAAAAACCACGTGACCCAGATGAGCACTCACAGGACTCCAACGTTCGCACTTTAGGCCTATTCCTTTTTTCTTCTTCGATCAATTCTTGCCCTTTATTTCGGCCCCAGTAAGTGAAGCTGACACGGAACGCGGAGCCAGCGAAACATGGCTGATTCGGAGCGAGGTTCAAAACGGACTAAGACGGTTTTCCTTAACTATTGTTACGACTACGCAGAATTTTAATTGAATTAGAATGATGTATGTCAAGACAAATTTGAAATTTCAATATTTACCGTGATTTTTTTCTAAACAATGAAGTACGTTATTTTTTTCATGGGTTAAATGCAACGAAATGTGTGAAATCTTTACACGAAAACACAATATTATATGTTAAGTGTAACCTCATATTACTGAAAAAGTGAGATTATTACAAATCCAAGTAAATGTATATACATACACAAAACATCAGATCACAATGTTTGTATTGTGAAATTAAAAAAAATGTCATTGTTTACGCCAAAATAAAAAAGATATACATTTTTTTATTATTAGCTATTAAAACATATTTATTTTTTTAACATCATGCTTGGGGAAAGTTTTCTTAAAATTAAATCAATTGAATATGTATAAATCCTTTTAAACATACAAGTCTTGCATTGTAAATAGGTCCACTGGCATAGACATGTCCAAAATTAAAATGGAAAAATAAGTTTATTAATAAAAAGAAAAAACAATTGGTGAACTTTTGGTGACCACTTTTTTGCTACTTACAAAACTCAACTAAAACTAAAACTAAAAAGTCCAGTAACCTCCATCCCCGGGCAGAAATAAGAGTAGTGCGCCATATAAAGACTTCTGATGGAAACCTAAGCAGCCGGCACACTCGGGAAACAAATAAAACATCTTTATGAGCTTGAATCTTAATAGGCACAGTCCCGGTCCAGTGGCCTCTAAGTGCTCTGCTGGACAAGTCTGTGTTTCTGAGCCGACTTCAGACACCATCAGCTACTGTCTGCACCGCCACACACAAAACGCAATGTTTTTATTACGCTGGATAATTAAAAGAACACATTCGCTGCCCGTAAAATTACTGAATTACTTAATATTACTGAATCTAAAACAAATGGATTCAACACACAGTGTAGGCTGGGGTCATATGTTCTGGGTAATCGGAGGCCAGACTTTTCAGCACTTGTGTGAGCAATTTGCTAATGAGGTAATATGTTTCACTTTCCAACATAAATGTGCATTGTGGAAGAATTTGAAGTAATTGTGTCATTTCACAAAAATGACAGAGTTAGCTTTGACTGAAAGTATACACCTTTTTTCTGTTTTTAGAACTACACTTTATAATTATATATAAATTATAGTATATTTTGATCTTGTTTTTTGGTCATCATCATTCATTCATCATCGTCATTTCTGATGGATATAATCTTGAATATTTACATTAAGTACTAAGTAATGGACACTTTTTGTTTCTGTTCAATTTTTGTTTCTCACTTTTGTTTAACTTATCTTATCATTATCTTATCATTTTTTGCAGTTAATAAATATCTAGATTTCAGACAAATGCTGTGAATCCTTTAAAAACTAACTTCGAGACATTAAATCAGCCTGAGACTTTGGGCGAGCATGAGGGGTGAAACCCGTCTCTAGTACTGTTTTTTATTTGTTCCCTCAGAGTTCGTCAGGCCCTTTGAAGCGGGACAGGACAGGTGACCTTGTTCCTTTTGTCAAACGGACAATACTGACTTGTCGGGCCATTAGTTTTTCTTTGTAGGTGCTCGTTTAGGTGTGATATCCACCCTGTCATTGGAGATAGCGCAAAGCCGTCGTCAGAATCCACCACGGGGACAAAGGAAGTCTTCTGAGGCCAAAAACACCCGGAGGAGATTTACAACATTCCTTTTCCAGTCACAGTAAAATGCCATTATTTCAATTATACACCAGAATTGGCTTTAATCCCACAAATAAGAAGGAAAAGCCGTAAAAGAAGCACTAAGAACCGAAGAGCCCCTTTCCCGACTCATGAGAGCGTAGTACTCCACTCAAGTGGAGACTTCTGATTGGTGGGAAGGGGAGAGCTGCCATTGGCTGAGGCGGCGGCACATTGTGTGTCGGCTCAGCGCTGGGACCTGTTACGCCAGATGCCCTCCTCTCGTCCCCTGCAATGTTTGCAGCCCCACGCACGCGATCCCTCGCTCCGCTTGGCTGCACCCTCTCATCGCATTACTTCTGCTATTCTAACTCCTCCATCAATTATGCACTAGAATAACTCTGGGCCCTGATGGAGCCAAGACATAAAAGGGGATCATCAGCGCTAGCTGTTGCAGCGTCTGCCCAGCGCGCTCCTCGCCACGCTGACCGCTGATATGAGCGGGCCGCGGTCCCAGCTCGTACAGGGCAGCAGCTACGGCGCACATCGACGGGTTGGTGCACAGAAGCAAACACAGCGCGGCTTAATCGCCGTGTGAGTGGGACAATCAGTGAGGGACGCCACTGCAGAATGGCCGACTCAGCAACGCCACCAAGCTGTATTTCAAGAAGACAAATGATCTTTTCACACAAAATGTGCAATGTTGAACTTGCTTCAAGGTCATTCATTTGCTGAAAATAAATACGTCTGAAAGGTGTGTGATCACATCTCCAGCGTCTGCTGAGAGAAAGCTACGTGGCTCTTAGCTCTTTGGAAGCAAGACAAGACTAAAAAAACACAGCCCTTCTTTTGGTCCTGTTTCAAAATCAGATCAAATTGTTTGGTTTAGTTTTGCTTTATTTGTGAACTAGTTCTTCTTCAAAGATTATTTCAAATACTAAATTAAGGAAAAGTGACAAAGAAATGAGGGTGATCCCTTTTACACTTCAGCGTAATGTAACACCACAGCGTGAAACCCACATTCATCTCATGAGAGAAAAGCTTCAACTTTTATCCAAAAGAAATAAAAATAAAAAATCTAGAAATTTCTATTTCTGAAAATCAATAAATTGTATCAGAAAACCCATTTTAATTTCTTATCAAAAAGACTTTAAGAAATTGGTAGAAGACAGAAAACACTTCCTGTGGCGTGTCCATAAAAACAGGAGATTTATTTGTGGGAGTGGGGGTGTTGGATCAGAAAAGATCAGAAAACGCTCAAGTGACGTCCCACTATTCGTAACCTACTTTTATCCCCTGAAACAAAATGGAGTCGACTTCGGAAAATGGCTGCCCGTGTGCTTCCCGCTCCGCCACACACCACTTGAAAAGGCGAGGAGGAGACGAAGTAATCCACGTGTGTGGAAAGCCTGAGTTTTCAATTACAAACCAAGTTGTGCGATGCAAAAGAATTATAATAATTGAATCGGCGCCGTTCATCACCAGAGGAACACAAACCAGGAAAACACTTACTGAAAAAAAAGAAAGAATAACCGACATTATGTCGATTGCTTCCATTGAAGTCCTGACCTGAATTTCTCTTGGTTGCGTGTGAAGGTTTGTCCGGGGTCTATCGTGAGATCATAAACAGCTTTCTCAATGTTTCATGTGTCCCAAAGCCCCGAGCGTGCTGAAATCCAACAGGAGGAAACACACGGGAGTCTCAACGGACCAGAGAGACGCACAAAAAGGTCTCGCAAAGTCACACCAAGTTTGTGCACCGACAACCGACCTGCACGCGCAGAAACATAGCCAGAGTACCATCAATACTACAGTGAAACGGGCTTCTTGTGTGCTGGGGCTAATGAGCAGATAAAAGCCTCATACCCGAATGATTACACCAGACATTTGAACTGAAAGGACAAAAGGCCATTAAGACAGCGGCAGTGTCTCCTACCAGAACATAGTTTGCTCCAACGGGGGATGTGAACATTCGACACATCAGCTTTGTCTAAATTTCATCCAAGATACACAGACGAGGAAGTGCGCATACGCTTAGTTTCAGGCCTCCTTTCCAAGCCGCAGGGACCCACTACCCAAAACATCTCAGACAGGTTTGGCCCTTGCTGTAGGAATCTTCCGCCTTGAGCCAATTGATATTTCAGCTGTTGTCGTATTTGATTTCAATTGATCGGCGTTCAAATTCTGTCATTTGTCTTGAACGCTGAGGAGACATCACAGCTAACAAGCCAAAACGCCAGATGTGTGACAGCCTAAACTCGAGAATGAAGCTTAGCGTTCCCTAAGAGAGTCATTCACTACTGAATAGTCCAAAACACGTTAGAGAAAACGCTGCTGGTTTCCCTGAAACCTATCGAATGCATTCGCCCGTCGTCCACTTTGAAGTACGGTGTCTTTTTTTCATCAAGTCATGTTGTATCTGTTCTGTTCTGCTCAGCCTCCTGAGTGGGTGCGGCGTTTCCCGTGGATAAAGCCTGAGCTACCAGCAGTCCACAGCCAGCACACCTCCACACACGCGGCCGCGTCAGGAATTTTAACCACACAGCAACCGCCCTGCAGCACATACACGCGCATACACTCCCTTCAATACTGACTTTTGTCACAGTTGTAGACCTACAACCAGTGTTTGTAACACAACAGACACATTTGTTTTGCATATTTTACGGAGTAAACTCACAGCCTTCCGCGTACTATAAACGGACTGCAGCAGGGCGAAGCTGCCGTCTTTGATACCGCGTGATGCCCGACAAACCGCAGCAGCCCTGCCCTGTCTGTTAGCAGCTTAGTGGCTCTTTAGGACATTTCTAGAGGCCGTTTTTAGGAGCTTTACTGCAGTCATTAGGAGCTAAGGCTGATTAATGTGAATGGTCAGGCAGGCCCTGGCTTTCTGAGCGGAGAACAGAGCGGGGTGAAGGGTCCCACAGGAAGTGTTTTGTGTCTGCGCACAAAGGGAGGGCTGACCTCTTAAGCCCCGCAGAGCCTCTTTGCTAATACCCTCACCGGTGCCTACAAAGACACAGGGGATGCCATTTCACCACTCACATTTGAACAGCACACAGAGAAAAGAAAGCCCCGCCAAGATTAAAACGGCAGAAAAGTGAACCTCTGTGCAGCGGAGTGAGACTGAGAGATTAGGCCCGAGCAGTTTCCCCCCACTAATCCATTGACTGTCGCGCATATCAAAAACAGGGTGCCAAACTCACACAGGAGCTGATGTGGACACAATGAGTCCCCTCAAGTGACTATTTGTCATGAAAGTTGCACTTAAAAAATAATTGGAAAGGGATTTCGACCTGTTCCCACCTGCAACATTTTCAGTGAAAATGTTAGATTTTAACGGATATTTTCTCTTTTTTAAAGATGATACTTCTTGAAAGCGGTTAAAAAAAATCATATTGCTGAGTTTTCTTTAGTTTTTAAAAAATATGATCGTAATAATTTCTTGTAAAAGTTGATTTGGACTGAAAAATCACCATAGAGTGTTCCCCTGCATTGACAGATTTATTTATTCTAATATAAGTGAAATTTGTGTTTTAACAATTTAATTTTAACAAATTCAATTTAGTTTTTATTCTGGAAAGATTGATTGTCTTCCTTGAGCATGCAGTTTTTTCCCAAGTAATCGCGCTGCTGTGGCAGGTCTGTTGCTCCTTATGGGAAAACAATACAGTCACAACAACAAAAACTTTCGAGATGAAACTTCTTGCCATTTAAAGTAAAATAAAATACGCCAACTTGCAATGCAGTTTTTTAACCACAGTGAAAGAGCCTGAGGGAATCATTGCCGTACACCAATAAAGCGGCCACACTAACTACTTCCCGTCACTACTTCCTGTCAATCCCGGCGCGGCAGCCTGAGGGTCCTCGCCTTGTTAGTGGGAGCGTAAAAAGGAGGGCCGTGGCTGCTCCTCCCTGCAGGCCGGGTCGCAGGGAGCCCGGGGAATGACGGGCATCTCCACAGGTCCTCTGATCCCCCTCTGCAGACCGCTGAGTCTTTGGAGCTTAGTCTTATTAGGCGCATTCTGTAAGGTACGACTGATTCAAGTCCAGCGAGTGGACGCAAACGGACACGATATGAATGAGATTTCCTCTCTGAGATGGGGCGCTCTTTCATTGCATGCAGTGAGAGACTGAAGTGCTGCGAGGAGGCTTAATGCTCCTGCACTTTGTAATAAAGTGGAAGGTAAACCTCAGATAAGAAGCCTCTCATCCTCGCTTTATTGATACTTTCTGAACACTCTCTAAAGGAAATTACATTCGGTCCGCTCTCTTTGATGCCTTTTTAAGACTGACACTTCCTCAGGGTGGGTAGGATTCTGACCCCACCCCGGGACTCCGTGGCCTGGACACGGTCCCGTATAGCCTCTGGCCTCTCATCCCCGCGACGGCATTGTTCCCCCCGGTTCTAATCCCCCCCGCCCCACCTCGGATAACATACGCACACTCTCCACAGCCACCTCACCCGTCCCCTCCTCCTCCCAGTGTGTCTCCCTGCACAGCTAAAAGCCAGCTACGGGCCACTGAGTATGGGAGGAACAATGGTGGCCTTTCAGCAGTCGGTGCCAACGGTGGGAGAGGGCCACGGTCCTGAGACCCAGTCAATATTTGGACGTGGTTTTGCCTTTTTTGTGTCGGTTTTTTAATCCAAGCGGAACCGAGCGGCAGGGAGCCCGGGACCAGGCCGAGAGGGTAAACAGTGGGAACAATGGAAACGGGGCAACTTATAATGCCACTGGGAAGCTATCACAACATCGCCTCGCCACCGAGGGATGAATGAAGTATTGTTTCTTTAAATGGAGATTAAGAAAAGTCAGTCAACTCTAGGACCTCGCTCCCATTTTCTGAGGTAGAGCTTTAACCAAAAGCAATCAACTGTGTCCGGACACAGAGTGGAAAGACAGTTAGCAGACGGTTATCAAAGGCCTCCAAAGTCTATAACCCCACTTATATCACACATACAAAGCGGCCTCCAAAACCAATTCTTTGATAATGGAGAAATATGTTGCATCTGCTGGGGGAAGCTTTGGAGGGGCATTATCAAGGATTAAAGGAAACCCCTGGGGTGACAGTGCTCTCTCTGAATGCAGGAATCCCTCTCTCCCCAGCTGTCAGGTCCTTAGTCCATCCCAATGAGGCTCTTTGATGACGAGGGGTATCAGTTTCCATGGCGTCCGAGACACAAACAGTTTGAGAGATTAGGGACGGAACCCGGCTCTGATTCTGCGTTGATCCCACCTCTCAGCAGCAAATAAACACCTTGGGCCTCGGCAGCGGCTGCGTGCGGACCATATGGAGGCCCGGTGGGTTTTAATGAAGCAGCTAAATGGCCGGCGAGGAGGGAATTCACTAAAAGCTCCTTGTCAGAGTAGCAGTAAATACCCCGCTCATACACTTTAACCAAAAACTGACAAGGAACATCTGTGACTCATTTCTCTTACACGACCTCTGCCACTAAAAACCCTATTGTGTGGGTTCATTATTTTAACGTTAGATTTCTGTCTTGTTGTAATGACATGTAACTAAGATTTAAAAAATGATGTATTAATACAACATAGTTCAGAGGTCAGCAGTTTGAAATGGCAATGAGTTACTTTCAGAGGCTACTTACGGATCTGTTAACATGAATAACGGTTGTGCATGTAAGCGGAGCCGTGGACCGTGTAGATACTGCTCCGGCCACCACGCATTGCTCTTCATTATTGTGACATTATCTGAAATCCTTCTGGGTCTACGACTGAAAAGGAGTCTCAACGATGTTCTGCCGTGTATACTCTTTAAACGTCTTCCTCAGGAATATGTCCAAATTAGGAGCATGCCCCGACTTTCCACACCAACGTGCACCCTTTGACTGAAGGCTTTTACCGCAGTCTCTACACACCGAGGGCTTTACGGATAAATATCCAAATGGGACAATTATCTGAAGCCCTTTTTGCTCAATCAATCAATCAATCGTGACTGGGTGCTTTCTTTACAACCGAGCTCCCAGATCCTGGAGTTTCATTTAATTTCATGATGAAGCTAAAGCAGCACAGCTACTCGCTGTTCCTCCCCTCAGAGTCCTGCTGGTCTGAGCCTAATCAGCAACAAGCATCAGCGAGATGACGGCAGAGCAAACATGGACGCACGTCTGTCTAAATCACACAAAAAGAGCTTTCTTTTTAGCCCCATTCAAACAATAGAAAAAACATGAAATGGCCTCGCATTTCCATTTTTCACGACTCACTTCCCATTTCAATTCCAGAGCTCCTGTAGGGGATTTCATGAACGGCTGAGTATGGACTGCTGCTCCGGATGCCGTTTCTCCCCACTTTGGTCAAATATGCAGCAGAGATGTCAGAAGAGGGGGGTAAGAAAGCTCATCTGGGAGCTGGGACTTCACGCAGCAGGTTCCCGGGACTCTAATAGCGAGTGTGGTTACATTAAGCAGCAGGGATCCGGGGCTGGCGAGCTTGTACGGAACACTGTCGGGTTCCGCTGCAGGTTATGGGGGCCCCCGGGCTTTAACCGCGGCCCGCCCGCCCATCATGCAGCCGGCGTCAGGTTTACATTAAATTCATGAATGAGAAAAGGAGACAGTCATTTAGAGTTACTCATTTATTTAGCCCCCATTCTGCAGAGACAAAGCCCAGGCGGGGCGCCGCCGCGCCGGGCCCCATGGCCGGCGGTGCTGCCCCGGTTTTGACCCGGACAACAGTCCCCTCTGTGCTGCTTAACCCACAACTCGCCTGGTTACTACCAAGTGTGTGACCTCAGCATGTGTGGATCTCTCACAAGGCCGGGCGCCACGCTGTGCCTTGGCCGCTGCAGAAATGCCCCTGTGCACCCCCCCACACCCATTGTCTACCCCAGCGTGGGCTGGCAGGGGGAGGAAGAGATGGAGGCAGGGGGGGGGGGGGGGGGGGGGGCACTTGGATGTGGGAGCCCGGCAACCAAGAAACCAGACTTGGGAACGGGGAAACGTTTGGGATTTGCGTCATTAACATCCCGTCGTTCAACTCCTCAGCTGCTCAACGAGCCACTTCCTCGTCCTTCAGCCAGCGTCGATGCACATGTGCATTCTTTTTGCTTGTTTTTGACTCATGCCGAAACTGCTGCCAGCAGCGAAAGCATTCCGACTCAAACAAAAGTGACACACACTCATTCTACCACCATGTGCTCAAGTGAGTCACCCGGGGAGGTGTCCTGACAACCCCACGAGACAAATGTCACTTAGGTATTCCAGCTGAACGAGCTGGAGTCTTTTTTGGAGGACACAGGACAATCTGCTCGTTCTGGAGTCACAGAAAATCCCCAAATCCACTTATCAAGCCTTTAATGAGCAGAGCAGCGCCTCACTGCCACAGTAATACACTTGATGAAGGAAAGCACCTCCCTAGTCTGACAGGATGTATCTCACAAACACAATGATATCACGTACGACCCATTGCAGCAACCCGACAGCGGCTGGAGAGCGATTTGAACGCAGCGGCGGATCTCGTGGAGCGAACCACTGAACATAAACGCGTAACAGCGCGTAACAGCGGACATCAGGCTCTCGTCCCTCCGAGAAGTACATGTTTCATGGCACACGGTGATTACAAAGCATCATTCAGATATGGAGAATTAAGAAGCTGAATCACCGGAGCAACGATCGGTGGAGGCAGCGTGAGTGTGAAAACCTCGTTACGGCAAAACGGTTATTCTTTCAAAATAAATATATGTAATTGCAGGGTTGTAATATTTAGAATGACGTCTCATTGAGCTGCTGGTGATGCCGAGTGTGCACACCGGGCGTCACTCAACAGTAAAGTACCGTAAACCGACCAGAGTACAGCTTCAACAGGGTAACGTGTGCGGGGGGAGTTGGCCACCTCTGCGCGCCGGTGCGTAAGGAAAGAAGGCTTCTACTCACTTGGGGTTGGTCCGGTTCCAGTAGACGGCGTAGCGGTCGGAAACCACCTTGGAAGCCGGGTCCTGGGAGTAAACACACACCACTACGACGAGGACGAGGAACAGGATCATTTCCACGTGCGGCATTTTGGCTCTGGGTCTCCGACGGTGCCAAGCCGATTCCGGTGCCGGTGCCGGTGCCGATGTGACGGATGTTGCGCGGAGAGTCCGCTCGCTCTGCAGGTGCAGCTTCCCGCTCGGTGTTCGGAACCAATGGAAATGTCTTTCTCTGCTTTAACAAAAAAAGAAAACGCTTGACGACAGTCAGATCGATGCCTTTGCACCAAACGACTTCTACTTCAAAAAAGCCACCGTATTTCTGCCCCAACAACTCCGCTCCGCGCCGCAAAACTGTTTCTCCAACTCGCGTGTAATTTCCCGGAGAGGAGGTGCGCAGAATGAATGTAAGACACCAGATGAACAGAGCAGGAATGCAGTCCGTGCGGCTCCGGATCCGTCTCTCTGCTACTCGGTGTGGATCAACTGCGAGGAACCCGAACGGCTCCAAAACCAGCAGCTTCTTCGGCTCCAGCTGAACCCGCAGCCGCCCGAGCGCTTCTGCCCCTCCGAGAACAACGCACGCACACGGGCAGGAAAAGAAAAAGAAGAGGAAGAGCCTCGCTGCGTAAACGCGCACAGTCTCCGGGTTGAGCGTCACCCTGACGAGCGGCTCCGCAGCATCACGGAGAGCGCACGGACAGCGGCGATGGCAACGTGGGGGAAGCAAAGCCGAGACTGCCCCTCCTCCTCCTCCTCCTCCTCCTCCTCCTCCTCCTCCTCCTCCTCCTCCTCCTCCGCCTCCTCCCCCCACCGCACTCGCTCTCTCCACCTTCCTCCCTGTAATGGGCCAGCCGGGCTGCGCTGCGCTGCAAAAGGTGCTGCTCCTTATTTGCGGCTCTGCTGAATCTTCGGGGCCAAAATGACGTTAAATGAAAAAGAAACGCAGCGTTGTTTGTGGCCGCGGACATTTCTTGCAGGATGCAGTTACACAGTCGGCCCGGCGCTTTGAATGCCGGTTGTTTTGTTTCTATCCGTCCTGCATGTGTTTCTGTGCAGACATGCGGCACAACGTGGTTCCAAGCGATGTTACGTTTGTCCTCAAATCTGATTTCATTTAAATGTCCCAGAACCAAAGTTCAGCTCGTTCCAATACAATTAAAGACATTTGCTTGAAGGAATTCTCTGGAAAAGAATGGCTTTGTGAGGAAATGCAGCGCTCCCTGCCAGAAGAGATGGTTTCCAACTGATCTCTGGACGGTTCTTTGACTGCATTGCCTCAAACCTGTAAGGCATCTCTGCTGGCAGGACGTTCCACTTGCATTGTTGGAGGAAACAAACGTTTCACTCTGCGCTGAATGACGTCATAAACCAAACATTATTACAAAACCAAACTGCTTTCATTTCCTTTAGTGCCTCTAAACAATCGATGTAATATGTGTGTATTCTCAGCCACGTGTGTGTCAGACATTTCAGACCAGTTTGCTCCCCTCAGGTGCCTGGTCCCTGTAACCACTGTGAGCTGACTCAGTGCGCCACGTAGTGGTGGTCATTGGAAAAACAACAGGAATTGTCTCTGTAGAAAGAATTCAAGACTGCGCTGCGCACACTGAAGAACTTAGTACTTAGAGTTCGGCGAAGGTCCATTAGAGAGTCCGAGCAGATACGGACAGACCTCGCTCTAATCCTCCTCATAACAACAGCACCACGGAGGGAGCTCATCCGAAGGGCCGCCGGGCTCAACTGGAGGATTGTAAACTTTGCTGAGACGCTGAACAGGCTCGCTGAACTCCACCTGGCCTGCTTCAGGGTCGCTCGTTTCTTAAAGGCCCTGATGCCACAGTGTGGCCATTCATTTCAAAACCTCTGCTCCCACTGCACCAAATTACAGCGCTCTATAGAAGCAACACCAGAGGAATGAATAGAAATACTTTTTTTTTATTTGACCAGAATGCAATCTATGTTGTGATCACCTGCAAAATGAAGAGAAATAGAAAGGGCGATCACATCCAATGCTTTATGATGGATCATATCAAATGTTTTATTGGCTGTGACTGCGCAGAAGAGCGGCTAAGTGGTTCACATCGCTGCTTCAGAGCGCGATAACTTTAGTTTGTTTGCATCCAACAACTACCTTTTTAATAGTCAAATGTGTACTTTTTCCCCATGGCCCTTAATTTCAAAGAACCAATTTGAGTGGGTCTGTTCGGAGAGCACATGAAAATGTTTCTGACTACGATCCTACAGCCGATGTGGAGATTGTAAAACCACCCCTTCACTGAATTTCATTTTAGTTTATCTAAAACCTTGCTTATGCTAAAGTTTGTGCTTAAGGGCCAACTTTCAATTTCGAACGTGCTTGAAAGGAGATTCGGAGCATCGTGTGTTGCCTCCTCACGGCTCTAAACACAGTGAAGACGGAGCCAGCGGCTCACAGCTACCACAGCTAAAACTGCAAACGGTGCCAACAGAGGCAGGAGGCAGAGCCGCAGAGGTGCTACGGTCACACGACGAAAGCTGCACGAGGCGTTCACCAGCGTGCACAGACAAGCTAAGCTACATCCCACAAGCAGGAGAGCGACTCTGCTCTGGTCGACATTATTCCACTATGTCTGTACTGCACATGCAAAGTGACGCGCGGTGAGTGTAGAGGATCCACAGTAAACCAGTGAAGCTCAGCCGGAAAACTAACCTGACTGGGACCAGGCCACTCCGAAGGGGCCTTTTTCCAGTTTAGGCCAGACTCCTTTATGAAGCAATTTCCTAAAAAGAAGGAGGAATTACTGAAATAAGCCATGGCTTTGCTGCTAATCTTGCTTTATGAAATACACAATTATGCATAATCCGAAACAACTTTAAAAAACGGTGTACACCCCAGCAACCTGCACCTGCTGTACGACGCGACATCATCTCCCTGTTGGCTTTGTTTACAGTAAACCCCCTCACACTGTGTTTGTTTGGGTGCCGTAGTGAAGTTGTGTGTGTGTGTGTGTGTACATGCATAAATTGTGTTTACACAAACCTTCAGGTCTGCCCCCCCCCCCCCCCCGCGTCGTCAGGCTGATCATCCTCCTCGCCCAGGCAGACTAATCCACGCGCTGTAATCACCTCATCTCCCCGGCTGAAGTGCCTGTCCTGCTTCATTTAGGCCTGATACACGCCTGCGTTCGCCAACACAATGAAGGCATTATAAATTAGGGTCAGTGGGGCTGCGATCACAGCGGTGCATCCTAATGCTCCTCATGGCCTTATGAGTGGACTGTCACATGCGCGGCGGGATGAGATGTGACGTGTGCAGCACAGGCACACGGTTCCAGCGCACAGCAGTGGCTCACAGATGTGTTGGGGGCGAACAGGGGGGGGGGCACACGGTGCGTTTGTTTATGGACCAGCGCCGTCAAAGTGCCACTGAGTGTTTACGCTGTGACTCAGACATCTTCCATCAGCAGCTGGCAAACACACGGCTTTCAGTATTCCTGTCTATTGTTCATTTCTATCTTACTACCCTTAAATTACTCAGTGATCACTTGAGTTGTTCCTATTTTTTCGATTGATTCCTTTGAGTCTTCACAATAGATACTTGTGGCTGAATACCTACGGAGGGCTGAAGAAGGTTGAAGAAGAAGAGATCTGTAGTCTTTCCTCTAAATTGCAATATTTTTTGCCCCAAACAGGGTTGTTGTCCCTTAAATGGGTAGAAATGTTTCCGCAGCATCCCCCTCAGAATTGTGTTAATAGAGGACATGTTTTCACTTTGAGGATGTAACTGCTCGTGTGAGATAAAGGACACAAAGCATTGGGTTCTCCTGACATTTACAGTATGTGTGGTGGAACGGATTCTGTTTACTTTGACTTGTTTTTTTTATCTCAAAATGTAAAATTGTTTGTATCCGATTTTTCTGTCTCACCACATTGGGCCATTTAGACACGGATACTAACACTAACTGGAAAGAGATGTAAACAACGGAGATGTCTCGCATGATAGATGAGAACCACATCGTTAAACCTGTTAGCCTTTTGAAATGTCAGCTTCAAAATGCTTAAGACCTAAAGATGAGATGGGAAAATGAAACTGCAGTTAAAACTACACTCACTTTAAGGTTTGTGTGTGGCGCCTGGTTGAACTGAAAAAACAGAAAACTAGCAATAAGAAACTTTTTCCCCTAAAACCACAGGACTCCAACGCATTGAGGGCTTATTGTTATTATCTGTGTGGATTACGCTCACCACTTGTTTTTAACGTGCTAAAGTTGCAAACACACCAACAACAAAAAAGAGCTGCGTTCACATGCAATACATTAACACATTTTGTTCTACCGTTGTAATTTATACTATATTATAATTGATCTGTAATTGGAACATTAGTGACAGCCGGTTAATGCTGCATGATTTATGGTCTTATCCTTGTCGAGACCAGAGCAAGGTCACAACGGCTCGGTTAAGTTTCCACGGGCCAGAATTGTCGGTGCATATCCGTAGCAAACATTGCAAACACATTTTGGGAGCAAACTGGGCTGCCCTTTAAACTTTCCATTTAAAACAGATTCAATCTTTCTGCGATTCTCTCCCCCGCAGATGAATGTCTGCTAGTGGTTAGGGTCACTTAACATTCTGCAAGCCCTTCTTTGCTAGTTTTTAGAAAAATAAGAACACAAGTCAGCCGTTGTCGTTAGAATACATTGTCCCTTTATATCTGTCCCTTCAATACGTCCAGCTCTTTTCTCTCTCCCTTCTGCTTATAATTCTATCGACATCGCCTCATGGAAAAGTAAATGTTTATCTGTGCCCCGGGGGAGCGCTTTGTCTCCCCTTCTGCATCGCTCTGTCTGAAACACCAGTGTGAACCTTGCCAGCTGGCCTTTACGTGCAGCCTGCAGCACAGACGTGGAGGAACGGCATCCTATAAAAGGTTTGGCCTTACACAAATTAAGGTGAAACAGGGGTTGAGAGAGGAGCGATGTGAGGAAGATGCACGATGACAGGCTGACACAGCCAGAGAGACGTGGGAGGTCTCAGTTATTCCTGTCCGATCTGCACTTCAGGGTCTGTGTGTGTGGCACCTGGTTGAACTCTTTCTGTATACATAACCTCTGCACGTACAAATACACAAACTCACACACAAAAGCAAAAGAGTGTGTAATCTCTCACAAAGACACACCTCGTGTGTTTTTATCGTGTGTCCATCGGTGCTTTCATTGTGAGGTTTCCCTGCGTGTGGGTAAGTAACGTCTGTGACCCTGCTCAGAGTCATTCAGACAGACGGCTGCTGACACAGGAATGCCAGCTATGTTGGTGGGGGGGGGGGCGCCCGCCAGATCTCCACATCCATACCAGTGACGTGTACAGGGGTGAAGTGACACACCAAAAGTGAGCGCCCTCTGGTCGACCGCGGCGTCTCTGTGGTTCACTTTAAAGCCCCCCCAAAGGCCGCTACGCGGTGCCCCTCTGGTCCGCCCGCAGATATCAGCAGTCCTTCTGATCAGGCCAAGTGAACATTTAAAAAAGCCATCATTTGTGGTACATTGGAGTGAATAAACCCCTTTTTCATTGTGCCCTTGGCCCCGAGCAGACGTGGGTGACTAAACATGAGGGTGCTATCCAAATAGAAGCCAAACCGGCCTGGGGGAGTTATGGAGCTAGCTGAATGTCCACTGCTCATTGATCGGCCCCCCTTATTGCCCTTTCAATATATCCACTCTCTTCCATTCTCATAACGCAATTTAGTCTGCCTGAAATGAGTTTATTTCTAAAACCGTAGGAGTTGAGATTAGATTCAGAGAGAGTCATAAAGAAAGTGGGGGGATTGCTTAAGCTATTTGCATATATTGAGCATTCATGCAGCCAGTGGCCATCCTGTGTGAGGCACCTGTAAACCAAAGCCGTACTGCATCAACACCATTGATGGCACTCGCGGCAGCTACACATTTTGATTATTTGAAAGAAAAGGTCCGGCGATTAGCTTAGCCTTTCATTCATCAGCCTCTGATCGCAGACATTTCGGGCTGAAGTACTCGAAAATGACGAAAAACATGGGTCACATGTTGATCAGCGCGGCCAAACGAAATGGTGAAATGTATCCGACGGCAGTGAGACAGCTCGTGTGTCTCAGTGGGGGGGGGATGGCGGTGGCCTGACGTGGTCATGGAAGTGAGAGAAGGTGGAGGGAGGACCAGGTCTGGCTCTGCCTCCGGCTGATATCTGATCTCTGCCCTCTGGGAAAATCGTCGTGAAATTTGAACAGATCCATTTTAATAAAGCTGGTGGCCTAAAGATTTACTTTTGCGCCGGTCTTCCAGAGGAAGGGGCCCCGAAAATCCTAATGGAAACCTCTAATACTAATACTTAGCGATATGTTAGAGGGTGGAGCACGCAGAGATTCTAAGTAAAACAAATAAACTTTGGAGTCGGGAGTGTTGATGTAGGTATGTGATACTTTATGTAAGTGACTTCAGATTAAAACATAACCACAGCTACAATTTGGGAACAGTTGTTTTCCCAACGAGACTGAAAGTAGTGATTATTTTCACTATCATTTTGGCTAATGGGTATTAGTTTTGTCACTAATGTATCAGAAAAAGTACCCAAAACATTTTCCTAGAACTCCAGCTGAAATAATTAAATAGCTTTTTTTGTAAAACCAACAGTTCTGAACCTGAACTGGGACTCAAGAAACTCAAGCCAGTCGTGAATTAGGGCCTCAGGATGGAGCAAATATATGCATGGAACCTGCCGAAAAATGAGTTAATTAATTGACAAAATGTTGCAGTAGCAAATAAATTAGCCAACTGATTGGTTCAGCGACTGAGGCAACTCAATAATAATGATTATTTAGTATTAATTAAGTATTGTGAATCAGCGTCTCTTTCTTACGGATTCCTGAAGTAAATCAGGAATCATCTCCTGAATTACACATTTAGTTCTTTTTCAAGAGGCCTTTTTCAAGAGGCCAAGAAGTACAAAACCTTTGACGCAATGGTAGATTTATCCGCCAAGTCACTGAGCCAAATCTGAAATATCCCTGCTTCATGTCGGGCACGCATGCCTAACTTGTAGATGCTAATACGCTGCAGCTAATTCACAACTCTCTGCTCCTCCTAATTAGCAGGAGGCCTGCAGAGTGGGGGGGGGGGGGTGGTAATGATGGATCACAAGCATCTGTGGCAGCCCAGCAGAGCGCCACGCAGGGAGAGCAGCAACATATCTACACGGTGGCCACTGACTCCGTTTTAGCAGGGAGTGAAATGATCTCTGTCATCATCCTGGACCAGTGAAAGCGAAGCGAAGCAAAAAATACAGTAAAGAGAGCTGAAACAAAACAGAATTCTTTTGACTTCAGTATTTTTAGTAAAGTCACATACTTCATTGACAGAGCAGACAGGAAGACCGGAGGCCAGACACGTCTTTGTGTAAATTGGCAGATTGTGAATGAAATTGTCTGCTTCTTTCTTCTTAAACCACAGACTCGTTGAAGTTGCGAGTCAGGCTGGAGGTCTTGTATGTCTGTACATAATGTATGTCACAATAAGTGAGTTTTGATCAACAATATAGTTTATCCAATTTCAGCGTTTTACTTGTACAATGAGATACTTTTTACATTCTCCAACAGTTTCTCTAATTAAATCCACGTATCATGAGACTTTCATTCGTGTAGGCTGAGTAATAGTCCATCTGCGTCCCCGGTGCATTGACAATCACCTGGGGGCCTCAAACAGTTTCCCCAACAAAAATAAAACACCTCCATCAGATTGAGGCACAGAAGAGATATAAAGAGGAGAAAATCACAAAGCAAATCCTGAAACACATATAAAAAACATCTTCCCTCTACAGTGAAAAAACTAACAAATAATCGAGCGCCTTTTGAAGAAACGAGTAAGTGTGATAGTGAAAACAATGAAAGCGGGACAAAAGAAGGTAATGAAGCCCAGGGAATGGTTGGGTTTGCTCCTTTAGTTTGGGCTTTAGATGTGTGTAATCTTTACAAGAGTTAAATAAGGTACTTTTGTCCGTCCGTCTAACATGGAACTTCAGTTAGCAGCTATTTATCTCGGCTTAGTATGAACTGGAAAAGGGAAAAGCCAGCACCGACTCTCCCGGAAAAAATGAATCAAATCTGCAACCAGCAGCACTGATGTTAACCCACTGTAAAATGGTGACGACGTGAGCTTTTGGTTCCATAGCACTTTGCAGAGCAAAAAGAAGACTTTATTCGCATGAATTATTCAGTAAAGGTCAGAACATAACAAAGAAGTGGAGGCTCCCGACAGCAACTATATTGCTCAAGGACACTTCAATAGTGAGCGACACATTGATTGCTGAAATGATGAAATGTGTGATTTTTATGTCACATGATGCCCTCAGTAGTCTACCAGATCGCCCTGCTGTCACAAACAGACACCTTGATCTCATTCATTCATTGCTTTTATTTCCCCTCCCTCCTCACCGGCCACCTTGAAGACAGATTTAGCCACTAGAGGTGATGTGTTCGTTTAGTTAATCTCCCTTAGAATTCCAAAAGCCCTCACGGCTGGACTGTCAGCAAGGTCTTGAGGGAAGTCGGTTCTGCCTGCAGAGGAAGCAGGGCCAGAAAGGCTGCTATTGTATCTGACACGTGTCAACAGAACGTTTTCAACGAAGAGTTGAAGAAGCCGTTACCACATTTTGGGCTGCATCTGAAAATGCAGAAAATCGGCACGTAGACGTTTACCCGACAGAAGGAATGTACAAAGTGAGCAGATTCCTGGAAGGCCCCTGGTTTGTGTGCCAGAACAGACGCGGCTGACATAACTCCACGTTGAGTGGGAGCTGAAGTGATAGCTGGGGGTAATCAGCGCTGCACGGCGTTGAGGTGCCTGGTTATTGTTACCGTGTCATGACAAAACAAAAGAGTTCATAATGGACCCGAGGTTCGCCGGGTCGCATGGATCTCATCCACAAAAGGAAGCTTGCTAGTGCTAAAACATGGGAACAGCGTTTTTAAATCTCTGCGCCTCCGGGGGTGGAAGCTGGGTCTCACGGAGCGATGAGGAGCAGGTCAAGCCGCTGATTGGTAAAGAGGGCAACTGCGTCCGTGCAATTAGTCCATCTCGTCACCTTGGGTGGAAACAAAGGGACCGAATGCTTCATTGTTTTCTCCTGTTGCAACCGCCACGAGCCACATCCACATGCAGATGTGGTAGCTTCTTTGTCTTTTGTCGATGTGAGAGGACTCACTCTTTTCTCCATGCCAAACTCATTTTCACAAGAAAAGGGCTCACTGAATATTCTGAATTTCAAAGAGCATCTGAGGTGCAGCATTGTCAACCTGATCACAGAGTAGTCATTATTACCATGACTTGCCAACTATGTAAGAAACCCCACAGTGTTAAATGAGAATATATTGGGTGAATTGTAAAAAAAAAGTTGTAAAATCATTAACTGAAATGTTCTATTAAAATTCAAATTGAAACATGTTCAGCTGTCTTGAATTCTAGGCAAAATATTGTCCTTTCAACATCAAATGTCTTAAATATTTCAAATATTAACGAAAAAAAACAAATAATCACGTATGGTTGTATCCCACCAATATACAATCTTTTAAAAAAGGGGGGAAAAGCAGAGAATCCTCAGATATCACGAGTGGAATTAGATAAAGTAATGTAGAAGATTTCCTTCCTGAAGCAATCAACCCATTTTCCACCATTGCTTAGCGTTGTGTGTTTCTCACATACGTTTCAGAGCTGCCACATTGTGAGATTACCATCAATGGTTTGAGATGGGCTTTAGGGGCTTGTGGGGTTTCTCCAGTACTTGTAAGACCGTGAAAACTTCAAATGCAAAACGATCCAAACTGGAGTTCACATCATCTTATCCCTCAGAAATAATCATGTGATTTTCATAACGGCCAGTTCTGAACAATAGTTTGTCCTTGAGAGTCTATTACTGCAGTGAAACAATAAACCCAGCTGCGACAGCACAGCCATTAGCTTTGTATTGCCTCTCCTTCTTATTGCCACTTTATGAATATGGTTTGTATTTCATCTGCCAATTTGGCCAATGAATAAAATTACAATATCCAGTTTGTTTCTTTCTCTGTGATGGAACACGCCTGCTCTGATCTCCATCGGGGTCCAAGATCACATGATTTATTCTGTAACATTACGATGTGAGTGAGCGTGTTCGTGCACGTGGTCGTGAATGTTTCTCTCGTTGATGTTTCTCTCACGATAACGAGGCTCTTACTTCTCTCGATTGGAGACAGTGATGGTGTACTTCTCTTTCCCTCCTCCGTGAGCAGGACACACCACCGTGTTTGGCAGTAGCAGCTCCCCTCCCAGAGGGACTCAGTGCCTTGCTAAATGGCACAGCAGCAGGGGCGGGTATTCAGGCGGGACATTTTTCAGGTTCTTGCATCATTCTGTAGCTTTACCAAAGATGTTCCTGATGTAACCAAATGTTTCGGCAACTTGTTAGCACACATGTTTGCTTCATAATGCCCTTTTGTCCATATTCAAGATTTATGCATAAGAACACATCTTTTACCAATACTTTGTGTATATCATTACCTACCATGACTCAAATGGCCTTGTGCATGAAATGGCTTTTAGTGAAAGGAGTCTGGTAACTTTAAAGACAGCGCTGTATTGTGAGGGTTTAAATCTCTGGAAGGGCTTTGACAATACATACACGTTCTGGGGTTTTCTAGACTCGGTTATGCTCCCGCCTTCACAACTCCATTCTCAAACGCAGTCATTCACCTTGCAGAACATGGAAGTATGCAAACAACAAACCTTCCCTTGACTCGGCTGCTGGTAACCTTCCCTTTGATAATAGCCGTATTCTTTGCTGAGTGGGGGTTTCCATTTGCAGAAACAGACATGGACCCGGCCTTATATACCGAGCATGACGCCTTGTTGTGTTTTATTTATTACTCTGTGACCTAAAGGAGTGTGTTATGTGAAGCTTTGTGCTCATGGATGAATGCCAGGATGGTTGTTTTCTACAACCTGGCATAGTGCGTTATCCTTTTAGCTGTGGCTTGAATTCAACAAAGAGCATAAAGATCAGCAATGAACCAACGTGCCTCTGCAGCCCTCCACTTTGCCACCGTCTCCTCACCCATCTTCCTGTGCAAAGACCACAGATAAGATAGGAGCACATGAAAGATTATGATGATTAAAATATTATGCCTCTTATCACGGTGCAGAAAGCATCTCTGTGCCCACTGAAGAGGTCGCTTTAGATGGTCGATACTGCCTCGGTGTTAAAAATGAAAAGTATTGATCTCTTTTACCTCTAGCCGCTCGGCTGATTGAGCTTGAGAAAATCTGTATCAGCTGCCAAGTGGGCCTCGAAATGATAGAGCAGACGCAACGACGCAAGAGTTCATCTGACGGAGTCGCATTTCCTGTCAATACGGAGAGCCGAGTCGCCCGTCCACTCCTGTAAGTCACTCCGATCAAAGCGAGACGCCCTCTTTGTTTTCACGCGCACGCCTGAACGGAGCTGGGTAGGTGTCCACGTGGAGGCAGAGGCCGCTCACTCACACAGTAGTCAGCCCGGGAAAACAGCTGCAGGCTATCGGAGTCGGCCCAGACGCAGTTTGTCACGGAGGAAGGTAACGTGGCGACAGGCCGAGCTTTGTGCTCCGCGGCGCTGCAGTGCCTCTCGGAGAACGCCTGCACACTGCGCTCGCAGCTGGATGATTAGATTAGTTTGACCTGTAATGGAATGACAGCGTCCGGTGACACGCACACACACACACACACACACACACACACACACACACACACACACACGCGCCGCGGCGGAGGATTTCTGCTCCGGATCACATGGGCACACCCGACCTGTCAGGTACGGGGCATCCAGCATGACATCACCTTCCTATCAGCCGCACGTTCCACGTGGGTGTGAACGCCGGACCGTGAGAGAAGGGAACGGGTGAGAAAGGCTGCTACTGGAAACACCCCAATGTGCGACCTCCCACACAATATAATGGCTCTGCAACAGGAACATCATAGCACTTTA
Source organism: Apeltes quadracus (assembly GCA_021346845.1). Lineage (NCBI taxonomy): Eukaryota > Metazoa > Chordata > Actinopteri > Perciformes > Gasterosteidae > Apeltes > Apeltes quadracus. The sequence continues at coordinate 15,170,497 of CM037930.1, read as the reverse complement.
TCCCAGAACATCAACAGAATGAGTACACCCCCCCTCTGCTTTTATATTTATATATATTTCCAGTTGTTTTGGTGAAAGTAACTTAAAAGTAATGCAGTAGTAGTGTAACGCCTTACAATTCAGAGACAGTAATATTATTATGTAACAAATTACTTTTAAATGACAGTAACAAGTAATACATAAGGTATTACGTTTTTGAAGTAACTTGCCCAACATTGATTACGGATGATAACGTTAAGAGAAAAGGCATTGGGGCTCACTTATTAACTAACATTAAACTATGTATTCATTTAAAATGTACGTGTGAACAGTGCTGGCGAAAGCCCCCAGCAGCTGATCCGTCACTGCACACACGAAAAGCAGGTTTGAAATTGGCAGCAGGCCATTGTTTTATTGGACACACAAACCACCCTGCGCCACAACACAAGAGACACAATTGCAGCGGCATTATTCTTAACAAGATTTTCTCCGTCTGGCTCAGTGACCTCCTGCTTATCTTTCCTGACTTTTAACGTCTCACAGAAAGTTCCAGTCGACTGCGATTTGATTAAACAAATAAAGTTGGATGTCATTTAATGCATAAATGGATCTTATCAAAGATGTTTAATAGTTTCAGCAAAAGTAATTTAATCCAACATTTTTGTTTGGGTGATGACATCTGACTCAGGAAGAGTTACTCTTTCTTTACATGCACAGAGGATGAATGCACACCTGCAGTCCCCATCAATTATTAGTTGTTCATTTTAACTGTATTTACTGTCTTGGTAAATATCTTTTAAAAATGGCACAGGCTGAATTTGTTGGTGTCCCCCCTTCGTCTCATGTTCTCGTCTGTTACGGTGTTTGCAGCAGACACTTGGATGGTGACGGAGTGAGCCTTAATGTTATCTAATGAAGTGGGAGAGAGCGGGGGAGCGGGCAGGTGACGGAGCAGAGAAGTCATGACAGGTGAGAGACGATGAGGAATGAAAGGTGAAGGAGCAGATAGAGGTGAGAGGGAAGAAGGTGATTAGGCTAATGAAGAAAAGAAAAAAAGGACAAGATAAAACGTGGAAGAGGAGAAGGAGGTTTTTGTGGGACTCGAGGAGAAATAAAAGCAACGAGCACAACGATGTCGGAGTGAGAGGAGAACGAGCAATCAGAGAACGAAGCGCAGGAGATAAATGACAAAAGAAAAAGTACTCCAGCGGCAGGACGGGGGTGAAGGAGGCTACAAGTGGAAGAGCGAGGAGGAGTAGGAGGAGGAACTGTCGGGTCGGCACTGAGGATCCGGGTCACGGGGGCCACAGCTGAGTCCACAGATGCTTCCCGGTCAGGAGCATCTGATGCTGACCTCGTTCCTGATTTATCGCAGAGGCCATAAATCAGCATGTCTGACCTCCTCCTGCACAGCGCTCATGCCGCCTGTTTACTCTGCCGCCCCCGGCTATCCATCATGGGCCGGCCGTCGGACAGATACTCAGGTCAGAGACGCCTGCTGCGATCCCTAACTCGGCCCTCATACAAGCTGGATGACGACAGCGTTCAGACGGTACGTGCAGGTAAGATTTCACATGAAACAGCTTGAAGATGCCGAGCTGCTCAAACCCTCCGCTCCGTAGCTGCTGCTTGGCTGTGTGCAGTAAACCGTCTGTTTGGCCTGAAGGAGCGGTGTTGGTGTCACGTGTTAAGCCCACTGTTTACCCATCAGCACTGAGCCCAGTTTAGCTGTCTTAAGTTTTCTAATTCCAGTGCTGTGTCTCAGAAGCCTCTGATGACACATTAAACAAACTCCGTTTGTGTTGCCAGTAATTCATGTTTCAGAAAGGCAAATAGTGGTTTGTAGGCGTTATTAGTAAGTAATAGTTTGAGCAAACCGTTTAGATGAATGGGATTGGTAATCTTACGTCTTCATGTCTTTAATCAACGAGGCCCGAGAGGAGCGATGACTTCATGGTCACTGCTTTGGACCTCTTTAGGAATAAACAGGCCTCCCATGTGACCTGCGTCGCCTCCTAGTGCCAGAATGTCACCAGCACACGATGGAGTGGTTCCCAGGATAAAGAGCCGCAATCTAATAATCACCATGAGCTACTTGGCTCATATCAGCCCGACAGAAGTCACATTCAAATCAAATCATAACCCTGAGAGGCACATGTGGATGTGTGTACTCATGTATGCACTCCCTCACACAGATCAAAACTAAAAAGCAACGTGTATAGGGAGCACTTTGGGAAAATATGTATTGTTGACTATCAAAAGCCTGCTACTGGTTCTTACATACTCTTACGATCATTGAACCTCACAATACAAAAAGGGTACTTTAATTCAAAATGGTTTATTGATCTGAGAGGATAAAGGCAAATATCACATTCGTGATCCTTTTCCTGGGAGATTTTAAATATGTTTTGCACAAATTTAGTTTAACACCAAAATGAGGTCAAAGTAAGATATTAGTAAACTGTTATCTTTATTTCCCCCACACAGCAGGCTCCGATGTGTCCCATGCACCTTGTGACCGGAGCTAAAAGACCCTCTCGGGGTTTACACATGTAGAAGCACAGGTTGACATTTAGGCTCAAGCATGCTGCTACACGATGGTTCTTGAGTCACAAAAATAATTTTTCAACTTTAGGGGACTGTGAGGTTTTATGGAAATCTGTCTTTAAAATACCTTTTCAGAAGGCAAAATATATGTTAAAGATATATCATATTTTTAATATGAATATACGCTGAATACCACCAATATTAAAATGATCCGCTGGGGAACATGAAGGTACAGACCCCCTCTAATAGAGATACGGCCAGAAGACGTCCAGACTTCCTGCTCTTTGTCACATTTTGGGATTCTTCTCAACATGGAGCATTTCCCCTCCCACTCCTCCATGTCTGAAATGACTTCCTGCATTAGTACCCGCAACGTTGGGTGTGATGTAATGTTACCTTACCCAGCGTCACGAGAGTGTGTGGCGCTAAACTCCTCCAGGAGCACATGAGGGGTCCACATTCCACAGGCCGAGCTGGCCTCGGACATCCAGGCAGGGGTCCTCATTAGCAATGACCTCCCTGTTAATAGCTCTTTATTTGATACGAGTACGGTGAACTTTTTGCACACTCGGGTCAGAGGTCCCGGCTTGGATCTCGTTAGCTCCGTGAGAGGACACTAGCTACATTTTATATCTCGGCGATTGAACCCCAAGCTGTGGCTCATCCCCATTTCAAAAGAGTCCCCGGGAGTTTACGTGACCCTAACACTCAGTTCTGTTTAGAGCCAAAGAGCCCTCAGAGAGAGGGGCATGACCCCAAGCCTGAACCGGGTGCTTTAGAGAAGGTGACGCACTGCTTTTCTTCCCGTTTTCTAATTCATTTGTTCCCTCTATTAACCCTTTAACACCCACCCATTGGTGTAACAATGGTTCAGCCACGGCAGCTGAACTACAGGCTGAAGGGATGACACTGTTGGGTCTGCCTTAAATACCTGCATGACTGTTGGATAGGGGATCCCAGTCTTTCTTATCGATTGGGGCCAACGCGCCAACATTTTAATTTGTTCCTTACTTTGCCTCTACAGTTCTTGAAAGTTCTTGAAAGCTGTGAATTAACCCAGCACCTTATTTGGCCACCCGGGGGCAACAAACAATTTGAAAACGGAGGTTACACTCCACCAGCCGTTACATAAAAGTGAAACCTGGAGAGTTGCATGGTTTTTTTGGGTGCACTCAAACAAAACTCAACTGGTTTGCGCCAGAGTTTGAGTTTTGTAGTAGAACTAGAATTTGGTGAATCGCCTTTTTTATGAGCGCACAAGTGAGAAAGTTATTGACTAGCTAGCTCCCAGCAGGGTCTCTACATCACTCTCACGGCTGCTGGGACACACGTTTGTCTCTAGGAGGGCGATTGTTGAGGGACCGAAGGGCCATCAGCAGCCCGCTCTTTGAAAATCTTTTCAATATATCATCCTTACGTCCCGGACCTGTGTGTGTAAACCCCCTCTGACATATTGATAACTTTTCTAAATTGATTGTAGATATAGTGCAGCAGTCACTGTCGTAATGCAACAAAAAACTCCAAGGGAAATATCTAGCTCCACAGCTGTTAATTGCTTCACCGTTTTTACGAGCTAGGTGCTAACTTTGTTTGTCTTTTGTTTTATCGCCGGGCAGTTGCTGCACCGTGAGTTATAAGGGTGCTTCCTCAGGAAACAGCTGCGTATTAAAGCAACACTATGAAGTGAGGTTGAAGCTTAAAGATGCTATACAGGAACCTTTTGAACCAGGACTAATGACCCTACAGGTCCGTGGATGCAGCGGGACGTCTGAGATTCTACTTGTGTGTCGAGGACTTTAACAGTCTAGTAGGGATTTTTCCACATGATGTCATCACAAAGCTCATGGGTGCACCGGTCCGATCTACCGCGGTGGAGAGCAGACGAGAGCAAAGAGAGCTTTTCCCATCCAAACAGTACGAGAGAACGTCAAAGCAAAGATTGAGTTACTGAAAACAAGCAAGAAGCAGGGCACAGGCACACACGGTCCATGTGTACGGGATTATGGTTACAGTTAAAGTACAAGGCAAAACTTAGGTGTCTCACATAATACAATCCAAATGTGTCCCATAAAACATTAAATAAAAGTAAAATCTGTAAAATTGTAAATTGAATCAATCAATTTGACATACGTTAAATACAGGAATTAAGGATGTCTATTGAAATATATATTTATATATAAACATGGCAACCCAGGGAGGCCAGATTCAGGGATAAAACAGTACGAGAGAATGTCAAAGCAAAGATTGAGTTACTGAAAACAAGCAAGAAGCAGGGCACAGGGGTTTGTAAAATAAACTTCCTTGGAATTTATTAATATTTTCTGTGATTCGATCAAATAAATGCTATATTAGGTTCGGTTCGAAAAGAAAAAGAATGAAGAGACTGATGAAAGTCAAGTCGAGTCAGACCTAATTAAAATGTTTACTTCATGGAGCAAGACAGGACAAGAAAAAAAAAAGATTGCTGCTTTAGACTCCTACTCCATATAGCGTGAGGATTGAATTTATTGTTCCACTGCTTTTGTTTTAAAACTATACGTGGTAGTAATTTGTACGGAAAACATGACCACGCATTAAAAGTTTGGTTAATTTCTGTTTTAATTGTCCCACTAGGGAAATTTGGCTTGCAGCTCATTAAAGTAGGCAAAGTATAATAAAAACTAGCACTTATAGACAAGTGATGGCAGTAAAAATGCTTTTAAACAGATCATATGAACAATAAACATTGTTTCCTGCCTGTAACTACGGAGGGGGAAAAATAATTGCTGGAATACAAAAAGAGTTTTTATTACACCTACTAAAAAGACGATGTTGCGTATCTACGGCACCTCTCCACCCTGACGGAAGCAGCTCGAAGCATTCCTGGAAACGCTGTTTTCCATCAGTAGCAGCTCTGCGTGCCTTTTGACAAACTGCCTGAACGAGTACGGAGCGCAGTTCACTTTCCTGCCTGGTCATTGGCCTTCCACGTGAAACAATGATGCTCCATGCGGACGCAGTGTGAGAAGACAGAGTCTGATTGTCTGTTATAGGACGTGGAAACACTGGACTACGCCCTGGTGTCGTGTGTAAAAGCAAACTGACTTCTAAAAGTGTGAAACTGAAAAGTTCAAAGTGGTAAAGTGACACTAGAGGCTCCTGTAGCGTCATAATGCAAAGCATCAGGCGAGCTTTGAGTGAGAACCTGCTGCTCGCCAATAATCCAATCAGCATCACTGAACATATTGGCGTGGGGCCTGTTCTGCATGGAACCTGTCTCTCTGTTGATTATAAAAAAAGTAAAAGTGAATGAAAAGAAGCGAAAGGGGGGGTGGATGGTTACATGATGCCTAGTTATAATGCATCATGATCACCTCAGGGTCCATCAACAGAGATGTCAACCGGAGAAAACACATTGAGCTGTCTACCAAGGGCCTAATGATAAACAAAGGCTCTCTCTCACTCACACACACACACACACACACACACACACACACACACACACACACACACACACACACACACACACACACGCGACTTCAACAGACTGGCAATGGTTGTGCGTCTCAGCTGGTGGCGTGAGCAGAGAAGACACACTGTTCATGGTTTTGCATACTCGCATTCAGATATTAGCCGGCTCCTGCTAACCCCATAGCACAGCAGGCAAATAACACCGCTAATGGTTTTTGCGAATGCTAGTGGCAAAATCATTAAATATTGTGACAATGATTGTTTTATTTAATGTAAAGGCATCCCCTGTCATCTTATTTTTCGTCTCAAGCTGTTTTCGGGATGAGAAAGATAATAGGATCAGTTGATTTGTAATTAATGGGATGGTAATAAGTTAAGCACATGGGATTGGTGATACCAGGATGAAAGCCATCTCACTCCTTAATCTTCAATGATGCAAATGATAAATCGCCTGTGTTTAATTCAAAAGAACAGTTTATTCCTTTGCTAATATGAGGCTTTAAGATCTGTCCGTCCATCTGTCCACTAGCCAAACGGACATCATCTCTCCTAAAAAGGACATTTACACTTGGTTGACTTTAGGCAACAGAAACTAATAAATAACATGTTTCCATCAGAGATTAATGAGAGCAGAATCATAATGGTTGAAATTGTCCTGGATTTGCTGGTAGAACAATGAAATCTTCTCTGCACTTGGTAGAAATGCAAACATAATGCGAGTGTGGTCTTTAAAGGAAGTACACTGATAAAAATAACTTATAGGATTTACTTGATAAAATCAGTGTAACAATTTGCACTCAGTAACTTTTACTCCTGTAATATCAAGTACAACTCACTTGCCGGTATCAAGTAAAATGCCTCTAAATGTAACATTTGTGAAGAAATTGAGTAAATGTTACTTAATTATATTTACCTTAGCAGGTTGTATTTATTAAAAGTAATTAAGTAAAGTTAATTAATCACTGTTGTGATATCAAGTACATTTTATAAACCTGTAATATTTACTGTTATGAAGTAATTAAGTACATTTTATAATGTCTGTCCATTTCACATTTTGAATTACATTATTTATATTACTCACTATTATTATGTAAATGTTGCCTTAATTGTTGCCAAATAAATGTAATAATTTTCTCTGTACCAAATACTTTTATCACAAATCACAATTAAATACAATACAGTTGAATAGTTTATTATGCCAACATTCACAATGAACCATTTAATCAGTAATCTTCACAACAACTGATTAAGTCTTAAAACAAGTAGTTTATCGTACATTCAGCAACCTCTGACAATAACTAGAATGAACCTTGTACGGGTCGACTAACCCTCTGCAGTCAACAGTGGCATAACTAACATTAATGACAAGCACGTGCAGTCCAGCTGAAACAGGATGGTCACTTTTGCTCAATGCTCATCCAAGCGTCTGCTGTTAACATCATAATTTCCCCTGAATAAAAGGAACACTCATTTTACTCCATCCACCCAATTAGTAATCTTACAATTCCATAAAACATTGCAATAACAGCATTCAAACCGACACTAACTGCTCTTTATGCTCTTAAAACCGTAACACATTAAAACATTTCAAAAGTTAAAAGTAGTCAGCAGTTCTGCATAGGTCTTCCTTTGGCCTTTGCCTCTAATAAACCATAACAGAAAGATCAGGTGATGATTCTTGGCATTTCTCTACAAGAGTGTAACATAGGAGGCCTACGGTTTCTCCCTGATGACAGCGGCGTTGAAGCGCGTCAATCTCTCTTCCTCCTGAAACCTCAGTTGTCCACTGCATCGGTTCCTTCTGAGAACAAAGTCACCCTGTAAAAGAACAGACATTTGTGATGTTAATATAATACTCTAAAAGTTAATGCCAAATGTATTTACAATTCTATATTACATTACACAATAAAGAACAGGGGAAATATGAGCAGCAATATTATAGTATTCTTACAAAGATTTGTACTTGCCTGTAGAGTAATTTTGCAACGTCAGACCAGTCACTGATATCACAATGCACTGCTGTGGATATAAAAACTATTGTTCCGATTCTGATACTAGTATCGGAAAAGCCTCCGATACTGCCGAAATGCTGGCATCGTGTATCGGAGAGTACTGGAGGGGTACTCGAGGGGTGGCACGAGTGCAAATTTCAACACCAGCAACTTAATCAAACATCTGAAGACGCGTCACGCTAAAGAGCCCGACAAATTTACCAAAGTTAAGGGGACACTGGTATCGGTACTCGGTATCGGCCGATACCCACTGGACGTATATCGGAATTGGTATCGGGAGGGAAAAAATGGTATCGGAACATCTCTAATAAAAACAACTAGACGCTTTTTATTAAGGCTAACGTTAAGGCTAACGGAGGATACACACACACACACACACACAGGCAGCCAGCACATTTAATCTCCTCTGCTTTTGACTAACCACCAGTCTGAACTTTACAAAACAGTGGATAATGGCGGCGTTTAGCTAACGTTATTGTAATTAAAACTCACGTTCAGTTAATTTTGAACCGTAACGTCTATACGGTACAATAATTAAACCATCAAAATGAACACATAATTGTTATCATAGATCTAAAATAGAAAAGTCTAAACTTACCGAGTCAGCCATGTAACGGCGCCACTCCAACCGTCCGTCTCTGCCACGACTTCACAAGCAGGACGCGCGTGCGCCGATTCAAACGCACTTTGCTTTTCAGATTAAAATGTACTTAGGATCTTTAGGTTAATGTGATGTGACTATAAAACATTAAATAGTATTTGTAAATATATAATAACATTTAGTCTTTCTTCTCAGTTATTACATTAATAAATTGTGTAAATTTTACTTAAGATATTCTAGTTCGCACTTAAACTTTAAACTTTAGATTTTACATTGTAAAGTACATTAATCAATTTAATAGATTTTACCATACCACAAAGTCATTTTTTTCAGTGTAATAACGTCACATGACTTTGTGGGGAAGGAAAGCAAAAAAACACATGAGCAGCGGAATTACAGAACAAAGGTTTTGGGGCTTATTGTGGCCACCAAAAGACCAGTGGTTCTTTATTGCGTGTTCAACATCTCTCTGGTTCAAAAGAGTTCATAAGTAAAGTGGAACAATGGAAATGGCATTACTGTAGGTCATTTGATTTGCTTCTACCATGAATCAGCTGTTGTTGAATTATGCGGATTGAACACAGCGAAGGCTTTATAGAGGCGACCAAGCCACACATGCACACTGAAAACACACAATCCATGTGAACAGTATTATGGTCATAGTGAAATTACAAGGAAAAACCTAAGTGTCACACATAATACAATCCAAATTTGTCCCATGAAACATCAAAAAAGTAGAAGTAAAATCTGTAAAAATGTAAATCGATTAATTTGACACACAAACTACTGCACAGGCTGCTGCTCAAAGCCGTGGATATATCCTCCCCCCCTCCAATTAGCTGATGGCCTGCAGGTGTGACCAATGCCTCGCGCCTGGTGATATACAGAGAAAGTATCTACACCCACGTGCCTTACACACGACTCCTTTTTTTCGGTCGAACAGACGACGTCAAACTTCGGACCTGCACACCAAGAGTGTCACTGTGTTTAACCAAAAATAAGCTCCGACTTATTTTAACTTAGTTACCCAAAATGAGTAACGGGTACTCGTAACTGTAAAGATGGTAAAGGAAACAAATTCCAACGTGTTCGTGTTATAATATGTGTGCTGCCCATCATAATGAGCAATTTCCATACGCGTGTGTGCATAATGCATTGAGAACTATCGGAGAGGGTTCTATGGGTTCATCTCGCTCCCCTCTGCCAGCAGAGAAGATGCCGTATGCATACATGTGTGTTTGTGTACTTTGGTGCACGTCCACGTGCCTGCACGCGTGTGACGAATGACCTCGGCCTCATGGCCCTCAGCATGTTTCTTTTATTGATAATCTTGCCGTCTCTCCAGCAGCCCTCGTGTGAGGGTGCGTCAGGATTTCAGAAGTGGGCCTCATTAAGTCCGTTGCATGTCGCTCACACGCCTCGTGCCTGGCAGCATCCTCAGGGAGGCTCGCACGTAAACCTGGACGGGTCAGTGACCGCTGTGTTTGCGCCCCATAATCCCTACAGTGCATTCGCACATCGACGCGTCATCATTTTGTTTAAGCTCCACTAATCTATAGGAATATTCTCATTACCTCTGAACATTCGGCAGTGATTTTTAGCTCATCTTTTGTTTGTGATTCAGTCTCAGTGCTGTCATCAACCGCAGGTGGATGTTTTCAGCAAACAAACTAAAATTGTTCAACGTTTGATCAGGAGCTGACGTCAGCTAAACGTCAGGCGCTAACGTTAGCTCAGGAGCGGGCGTTAGCTCATAGACATATACACTAGATGTCGCATTCGTTCCGATTGCTCATTGGCACGAATATGTCAATAGATTCGCATCTTACTACGGGGGAGCCGATCCTTTTTCAACGCCCCAACGTCAATGAAGGCACCGTAAATAGGCCGAATCTAATGCAATGTTCTAGTTTTTTAGCACTGAAAAATGTTTAATCGCCATGTATGAGTTAACAGACAAGGAATTTACATTGGCAGGAAGGTCCGGAGCTGAGACAAGGGCTTCGGTGCGGCGCGGTGTCTCCCCCGGATAAAGTGATCGATTTTGGGACACTTTGGGAAACTGTCCGGGGTATGGAGCTTTTTTTTTTTTTTTCCTCCCCTTTTGGACAATTCTGTGTCTGACCGACGTGAAATCGTGACCCGTCAACCCTGGAATTCATTCCTTTCATTGGAACACCCAAAGGCAGCTCACGAGTCTGGCATAGTCCATTGAAAAGCATTGGGAGAACCCGTAGTAAGATGGCGGCGGTTTTGACGTATGCTTAGAGCCCGAATGCGACATCTAGTGTATATGTCTATGGCGTTAGCTGACGTTAGCGAGATCCAGCGTTCTACTAGCGTGAACCGGGTTTGTGGAACGTCATACACGGCAAACGAACCTAGCTAACGCTATCCGGGCACTCGTCTCGGGCAACTTTCGTTGTACCGAACAACACATTAGATTTGAGCTGTTATTATTACGGGTCCGCTTATCCGGGTCGGTGACCGCTACTGTAAACGGCCGTTGGTCTCGGTGCTGCTCGGGCTGTCTTCTCTGTCATTTACACATTAGCTCAGGAGCTAACGTTAGCGCATCATGTCGGCGGTTTGGCAGTACTTTACTTTAAGACGCCGACATGCAACAAGTGCAAAGAAGCAATTTTGAGGGGTGGCACGAGTGCAAATTTCAACAACAGCAACTTAATCAGACATCTGAAGACGCGTCACGCTAAAGAGCCCGACAAATTTACCAAAGTTAAGGGGACACTGGTATCGGTACTCGGTATCGGCCGATGCTCACTGGACGTATATCAGTATCGAGAGGGAAAAAATGGTATCGGAACATCTCTAAAACAAACTCGTAACTGCAGAGCACCAAACGGCAGAGTGAAAAATCTGAACGCTAGCCGCTGCATGAACATATACTTGCTAAAACTCAGCTATTTTTTGGAAAAGGTGTCATAATAGATTTACATTCATCAGGGGGACACATAAAAAAAAAACTGCTCTGTATCCATAAACTGTTTTTCTTGTATGTTTGCTTGCTTTATTGTGGATTAACGCAGCTTTAGACAAAACAAAGTTTGCTATTCGGTGCTAACTGGTTTCTAACCGCCTTCGCCAGCAGCCTGTAGTTATTATGACGGAAGCAAAGCAGAACGTAAATGAAGTGCTGGTGGGGAGAGTGCTCGGATGGGTGACAATGTCAAACAAACACAAGACTTTCTCCCTCTAGACTGCTGTTTGTGTTCCATTGTGAAAACAAAAGTGAGGGATGAATTATTTCATCCTGCGCACATGAAGTGAGTCATGTATTGGTGTTATTTAATTCACAAACTCAAGCTTTGACATCAACAATATAATGCTAATATTTATTTTAATCCGTACTGGCTGAAAAAGCATTAAATAAAGGCTTTGCAGCTGTAAATGCACATTCTTCAGTCACCACAGTCACGCACAACTCAACGCTTAGATAACCATTGCACAAATACAGTACATATTTAGACTAATATCCAAGGTTTCTGGATTATAAATACATCACGCACTGCCTTTCGGCACCATCATCTACCGTTCTGTGAATAGTACATCCTATGAAGCCCTTCTAGGTTTGGGGTCTCTGCCAATACAAACTCTTAAGCAGTTATTGGTGGCCGAAGCCATCCTGTCATCATAATATCGTGTTCCCCGAGAAAAAAAAAAAGACTCTGAGCTTTCATTTGTGGTGTCTCTGTTTCATTGTCAGTGGCTCAATTCACCTTTAGGCCCTGACCGTAAACGCACACACTGTGGACGAAAGAGAAGCATTGGTTGGAGAATATTACTTTTGTTCAACAAACCCACAGCCAAACCAACTCCAGTACTGTTCCTGGCGTCTGCATTTGCATTAAAAAGGTACATGTTGAGCAATCAGCTTTTTGTGTGATATGATAATTGCTACAACATACTGTTTGTAAAGGTAGTGCAGCCCCTACTCTATTACCAACCTTTGAACGCAGAATACAACCTTCCGGTTGGGTGTAGAATGTACTTTTATCTGTATGGACATGATTAAAAGGATTCACAGAACTCTCCGTTACTTTTCCTCCCCAGTTTGGTGACAATTGCCCTGATTGCCCTTCCAATAAGCAAAACGCAAAACATAAGGCGAAGTGATCAATACAGGTGTGAGGAAAGTTTTAAACCAACCAGAAGCTTTTCCTCAAACTCCTCCTCCTTCTCTCTTCTACATGTACTCCCCGTTTGTCGGTCTCCTTCATGTATTCCTCTGAAGAAGGCTGCTGGGCTGAAAGTTTAAGAACTCGCCACAGGTGTTTTTTTGTTTTTTTTAATTGGCTGCCTTTTCATTTATGGTTTTTATAGCCATCTTTTTAAACTTTTCCCTACAACCATCTGCCCATTGATTCCAAACATTCAAAGCAAATGTGCTAGGATGCTAGGAAATTGATTGATCATTTGATCCTTCAACCATAACATTTTACAGCATGCAGGAAAAGACTAATTGGAAATAAACAGCAGATTGTTGTTGGGCAATTCTTCAGTCCCCCTTCCACCCCTTTTAAATTTTTTTTTATTGCTGTACGTCATTAAAAAGAATTAAAACTTCCCTGGTTCCTTATCTCGCTGGTACTCCAAAGGGCCTTCCAGGAATGGAAGTAACACTGGACCCCTGAAACTCTCAAATGAAACTGAAGAAAGGTACTTTAACCCTTTAAACTCCAGCCTTCAGCTTTTATGGCCTCTGCTCCGAAAATGGCATACCCATAATAAAAATGTAATAACTTGGTAAATATTTAGTCTATTTCAGGGGCGTCAAACTCATTTTAGGTTCGGGCCAGATACTGCCCGCTTTGATCTCAAGCGGACCGTCCAGCGGATGGTCCAGCGGGGGAGGGGGGCGGAGTGTGGCGCTAATGGTCTGGGGGAAGTGCCGCGCGGCATTGGAAAAGTTGACCGCAGGGCTCCCCACACCTTTTTGGCTCACAAGCTATTGTTCACTCAACTTTTCAATCCAAGTCATGGCGATTTACGCTCCCCCCCGGACAGTTCGCCCGCAATAAAACAATACGGAACAACATCGCTGCGTACCGGGAGCGCAAAACGAATCGATATAAAAAAACAACCCAACGAGCCTCTCGTCTGTCAGAAGCGATCGGCCAATGGCAGGTGCTCTACCAGCACTGCGTTAGCGAATGACGTGTTCCCCTGGTCTAACTCATGCGCTCACAGAGTGTGCCCCCCAGTGGAATCTTTAGGAATACAGCTACTTTTATAGAAATACTATTTTTTTGACATTCTCACAATAGCAAATTCATCCGGCGGGCCACACTGGACCCCACCGGGGGCCGGATTTGGCCCGCGGGCCTTGAATTTGACACCTATGGTCTATTTGGACAATTTCTTTTCTGTAGGATAAAGGGGAACCTATATAAGTTGGAAGATGTGAAATATCTGTATGCATGTCACTAATTAATAAATAAATAAATGAAGATTGAACTTTTTATTTTTTTATTTCCATAGTCCGCCTGTATCCATCACTATAAAACATTGAGAACCGAGGCTAAAAACTCATCCATGTCAAAGCCCAGGTTGTAGACTGTAACTGTGCAAAGTTTTGATTTTAATTGAGTCAAGCAGAACAAATCTAGAGAGGCTTTAGTAAAGAGAGGTCAGGCAAGATTTCCAAACTAGCAATTTGGGTACAATGTGTGCCATTTCAATTCTCATCTACAAAACTATATGTCACCTGTATATTACTAATAGTGTTCAATACATCCATCCAAAAATCACACAAAACTGAATGTTGTAAACAAATGCAACCATTTTAACAATCTTTAAAACAATCTTCAACACAGCAAACAGTTAAAACAAAATTAACTATTTACATAAAGTGTCACAGGGAAATGCCAAGTCTGCGGGGGTCTATCCAGGGAGAACTACAGCTCATCATGCCACACTGTGAAGCAGCTCTTGGTGGAGCTGAGGCAGAGGGAACATCACAACTCCTGCAATAAAAAGGTGGTTTTGACCCTTTCAATCCCAGCATTGGCACACCTTTGGCAAAACTTCCTTGTCCTCCCTCCGGTCGTGGGAAAAGCATTTCTTTGACCAATTGCTCCCTGAAGGCCTTGTGGCTCAACGGCTGTTCATGGGTGGGGGCCTTCGTTTTGAAAATCTCCTTGTGGAGGAGGTAAGCGTTGACCACACCAATGTCCATGAAATGAAAAAAAAAAAGTCTTGTACCACTTCTTCGTCTTGTGGCGGACGCTGTACGTTCCGATAAGGGCATCGGACAAGTCCACACCACCCATGTTGCGGTTGTAGGCCACAATAGAGTCTGGAACCGGTATGGTTCCACACCCCAGCCTCCTTCACCCTTGTACTCAGTTTGTCCACTGTACACCTGGTGTATTGTGGAACACATAGTCACCTCCCTCGAGTCCATGCACTTCACAAGGAGGAGGCTGCCACTCTGGATCCAGCGCATGTCGCCCCTCTCTGCTTTTTTTGGCAAGTCATTTACCAGTATTTTAGAGAACTCAATGCGTTTTTTCCTGATGGTCCCACAACAGCCCAGGTGTTTTTTGAACAGGTCTGTAAAGAGTGCAGGGCTTGTATAAAAATTGTCCGTATACAGAAAGTAGCCGCTGCCGAGGACGGAAAGGGGCAAAAGATAGACTGGACTCACTCTTGCTGGTAAAAATAAAAAATTCCATGTGTACCCAATCAGCGAATCAGCCACCACATACAGTTTGTACCCCCACTTTGTGGGCTTGTCCTTCAAGTATTGTTTCATGCCGATGCAGGCTTTGCTAGCAACCATCCGCTCATCGATAGAAATATTTTGATATGGATGGAAATTTGCTTTGCATGCGTTCAGTCTCCGTGTAGAGCAACTTGATTTTAAAAAGTCTGTCGTGTTTTTTTTTCTTTTTCCTCGTCCTGTTTTGGGTCACTGAGGTGAAGGCACCACAAAATAGCCAAAAATCGCTCCCGTGTGATGTGGTCACTGGGGAACTCGAAGTTGTAAGGGAATGATGTCCTCCAGTAATCAGCCCACTGGTGTACGGTCACAAGGCCACTGAAAACGAGGACGCTGAGGAATATGTAAAAGTCCTGCGACAAGAGTACGTCCCACTTCAACCCTAACCCCTAAACAACTTCAGGCTGTCCATCACACTCAGGTTGTTGTTGTTGGGACTCAGCAACCACATGTTTCAGATCGCAACGCAAAGGCACATTGAGTTGACCTCGTTCATTAAGGCCTCATCACCTCATCACCGCACAACGTCCAACAGAACACCGCTAGGTGGTTGAGGGACGTCATCATTCTCGGCCAACATTAGGACCAAGTCAGAGCAACCGGGCCACAAAATCTGCCTCCATTTAACTGACTGGATAGAGCCGTCTCCTTTGGCAAAACCAGGTACAGGAAGTGATCGGACCAGTTGGAGAACCCTAGCTGGGCTACTGACCTCTCTGTTCCTGTCGATACAAGTAGACGTTAGTTGCAGCGGCCACACCCTGCTTTTGCCAGTGCAACTTTCTTTACCTAAAGCCTTACTGGGCAACAAGCTTTCAAACTACAAGTAGACAAATGGTAGTTGTTGTATTTGTGAAGCTGCCCCAAAACAATTCCTGAACGGTCTGTTCTGCTGCCAAGGATACAACCCGATCCCTTTTTAGACCACAATCACTACACATTTTACCAGGTTTTAATTCCAGTGGAGTCAGCTGACCGAGTTTGTTTATCCTGCAGGGCGCAGGAACAGGTCAAACCCGTCTTGCTGAAGGACACAAACGGTTGACCGTGTGATTTTAGACGTCCCTCCAGCACATTTTTGGACGGCAAGTCTCAAAAAAAATGTTTAACCTTTTTTTTAATTTGGTCACGCCAGCCCCGCATCCCTGTAGCAACATTTGGAGGAAGGCCATCCAAGCCGGAACAGGAAATCAGTCAGCCTGTTATTGTTGGCAGCCAGTGGCCGCGTTTAAGATTTATTCACCAAACCCATCGTGCCGCATAAAAAATAAAGGGAACGGAGGGGCAATGCAAGACTGTACCCTGTATTTCAAAAGCCACAGACGTCCTTCGACAGCAAGAAAAGGTAAAGAGTTTTGCAGATTGTCAGAGCGGAAACGATCGGTGGTGTGAATCTAAGATGTGAGCTGCTGAAACGTCGAGATTTTATCTCCCTGGGAATAGAAGAGATGGTATGTTCTTGCTTTTTAGTCACATTTATTTGAAGGACAATGAATAACACTTCTGTTATTTATCTGTAGATATACAAACCGCTGCCCATGTATCTCCGGTATGTCACTTTTCATCGTAACGTCTGTCAAACTAGAGATAATTCAATCTATTCATTTTATTTGGGGGTTTTTGCAGCATTTCAGATGTTAAATGACAAACCGCATGACTAATGTGTTTCTGTGTAAATCCCCCTTGTAAGCCTTCAGAGTATACATAATCACATTTCAACAGGCTGGGCTGAACTGAGAAGGCAGCCAGGAGCGACATTCCCAAAGGAGGCTCGGGATTCATGTTTCCGTAGTGCACGGGAACTTTGGCCGTCGTTGGATACAAACTGTGAATTTTAGGGCATAACAGCAACGCAAAACTAGATCAAAGTAAAGCTGCAACAGAATAAACCTCAGTCTGAATCATTAATTGAACATGACACATCTTTCCCTTCTGTGTCGTCAGAAACTGACAGCTGGATTCTGTCTGTCAAAAGGCCAAAACCCAGACGGGGGTGTTCTTAATCCTACTGCGCTAACAAATGGGCTCTAATCTGTCCTCCAGAGGAATCAACTTGTCAGATGATGCAGATAGAGCTTGTGCAATGAAACGGTACGGCGCACTGTTTAAATACACAAAGCTGTTGGCGTGTCGTGTAGGAACTTTTGCAGCTCCCTGGGTTCTATAAATCCAGTTTCAGCGGAGCTGAAAGATCAGCAGCCTTGGAAGCGTAAAGCAAGGGTCCTGTCACCAGCTAATATGTCGGTGTTTTTTTTTTTTTTTTTTTAAATCCCGCATTTAACAGGAGGGAAAACACTCAAGCCATTCAGTAACTTCTGACCTACCCTTTTTCTTTTTCAGGAAGAGCCAGACTTCCAGTTCAGTGGGAGGACTGCATATCCGAAAATCCCCAGAAGCATACAAATATTGTGTTACGCGGTGTAATTCATAAAGGCTGGTTGCTATATACCTTTTTAGTTTTGCGTGAACATACGTGTGTGTGTGTGTGTGTGTGTGTGTGTGTGTGTGTGTAAACTCGGTGAACATATCCCTCATAAACCCTCCATCTCAGCCAATGAAAAAGCACGAATGTGCAATGGGTGTCCTTAAGGCCCGGTGTTACAGGGAGTATCGGGTGTCAGGTGTGCTACACATACGCCCTCCTCCCTCTTCATATACAGCCCAGATGTTTAGTGGAAGATTTATAAGTGCTGTGTAGCAGCCCATGCAGCTTCAGCCTGTTATTAAAGGCTGCTAATCCTTTCAGGATTGTGGAGGAAGAGTAACTAACTGCACCTAATGGGGTTGATCATGTCAAAAGCAGCCTTGATCAAACCTGCACTGAGACATTGAGAGGCCTTTTTGTTTGTTGTGAAGTAGGAACATGAGGAGTGTGATTTATAGACACAGAAGACAATATATTCTAATCTAACCAGTCATACCTTTTTTTATAAAAAAAACTCACTGAATGAAAACAGAGGGGGGGGGGGACATAGAACCGAGCAGCACATGGAACAGAAAAAAAGAGGAAGCAAAGTAAAGTCATTATCCAGATCGAAATAAAAAAATGAGGGGAAAAAATGTTAAATTTAAGTTCATAAATCTGCAGTAACTGATTTATATTTGCAGCTTTTGTGCTGCAGAGCACCGATAATACAACATTGGCAAAAAAAAAAAATCACCTTTTTGAGTTGATCGTTGCTTTACAAATCAGACCGGACCGAGGGAAGCCATGTGAGTTGCTTCCTTGGTGATTACCAAAAAATAGATACCAGATTGATGTATTCATAGAAATGTATCAAATAGTGTCTAAATGTAGTCTGTGGAGAATAGAAACGGGAGAAAGACAGAAGGGTGATCTGGCCCCGGGCGTGGCGGCCCAGATAATGACTGGGTGAGGAGGATCTGTCACTGGTTGGCGTTGCTGGCAGCAGAAGACTCTCTCGGACCAGCTGGACAGTCAAAATGACTAACAGAGCCACTTTATTCCCTTGTTTACCAAAGATATAAAATCTGATTTCACATAAATCCAATCAAATGAAACTAGCGGAGGGAAACGCAGCACAAGATTGCAGTGTTTGATCTCTTGTGAGGGTGAAGGGAGAGAACAGTGTGACGGGGAAAAAAGACTCATGCAGACGAGTGGACCAGGAGAGAGACACGGCGCCTGATTGACTATGACTTCCTCTCAGTCATGTCACAGTAAAAGAAGAAAACAAGCCAGGATGAATGTGACTTATTTTAATATAATATAATCCTAAACTCCTCCTAGCTAGAGTTACGCCTGCTGCACCTGTCACTTTATACAAGAGTTCCTTAATAGTTATGCTTGCATTTCAATATTGGATGAGTGAGTTTATGACAAAAGTAACATTGTTCCTTTTTGGCTTTTACAGGTACATAAAATGTGCAACATTATATAAGGAAGATTAGATAAGCAAGGTTACAGTTGATTTTAAGACACTGGTCAAATATAAGAGATGGTAACAAAGCACAGGAGGACGGTCAAAGCGAAGGCCGGATCGTAGTGGGACATAGAACAAAAACAAAGCTCTCCCCAAAACAAAAGACTGCACGAAGACCGTTTTAACATGAACATTTAATTTGATTCAAATGTTCAGGCTTCATCCCAAATGTGGCTAGTGTTTGCATCCTAAAACGGAGCCGAATCTCTGCGGATACGACTGCTGGAGCTGGAAGTCCCAATCCGACAAACTGACGAGCAGGGACTAGCTGTTTGGTTAGCAAGAGCTTGACCCTTTAACATAAAAGGACACATGAACCAAAAGTGTTGTGTAGGCTAACAAAAAGAATGACATGTAAACAGTCAGGGTAAAATGGAACCCTATAGTTTCCCTTCAACAGACTTGTGTGTTAATGTCAAGTGTCTATAGATGCATTTCCTTGTTTCTATCATGGAATCTTGCGCTATGAAAAGTTCCTGTCCCAGCTGTAACCGCTTTATTTCCAGTGTCGACGGATGCAGACCTTTCACTGCCTGCTTTTACCTTTGTCCGGTCCCTCATTGAAGTTCATGGCATTGCTGCTTCATCTCTAGGACAAGGAGTCTGCCTTTCACAGAAAAGTGCTCTCTCTGTAGCATTAAGTGCATTTAGCTCGTTTGTAGCGTCCACTGAAGCCTACCAAATGGAAACGTTTTGTTGGAAGGTCCGCATCTCACGTTTCTAACAAGTGGTCATAGAAGTAAGGGTCACAAACCGCTGGCGCTATTGTAAAGATTTCAGGACATTGAGGAATTATTGATCCTGTCTCAGCGTGGTAGCTCACTGATCAATAGAAGCCCCTTAAGGATCCATTGGCTCTATTGTCCTGGTTCTTTTGCAATGCATCGAACTAGCAGTAACGCCTCATCAAAAGCTATATTCCCCATTTACTCAATTCCACCTGAGGCTGGCTCCAACACGGAGGCATTGTATACGGCACCTCAGCCTAAAACGGTCAATTGCATTGGGTTTCATGAGGGGTCTTTAAATGTCACGGACACTGAGCCGTGACATTTATCACAATATATAGATGCATTAAAGTTGAGGGGTCAGCTTAAACTTAATATTCCTACACATCTAGTCGGGAGCAGAATTCATTCTGTTGGAAGCACAATTCCACAATAACCTATTTCCTAAGAATGAAGATAGTAATTTAATTTAGAGATGCACAAAGATGAAAGGACCCAACTTGTACAAGCATAAGGTTTCAAATGAGAGGCGAGAGTGAGAGTTCATGTTTCTGACCATATGTGTTCTTCTGGGTCAGAGGATAATGGATGACAGCCTTATTACAAAGCCAGCAGTGCCACTCACATAACATGAGTCCTTTTTTGTAGAACAACATCGTAATCTCCTCGTTTTTCTGTTTTCTTTGCGTCGGCTTTCACCCGAGTACGCTAAACTGGCATTCACTCAACAATTCTGTTTCACAGAAAGAAAAGGAGAAATTTACTGTCGAACAGTTTTGGTGATAGTTTTAAAAAACTGAATGAGATGTGTGTTGTTTGATATTGCTCCCTGCATCCAATATTTGAAGTCAGAGCCTTCAAGCCTTAGAGAAATATTAGTTTTTCCAGGAAAAGACCAAACTTTGTTTCATTTCAAAGGTACTTTCTAGAATAAATGATGTTGCATTTTCCTAATTTAACTAGTATAGTTTATCCAATTGACCCCCAAAGAGATGCGGCAGCTCAAATGTGGTACTGTATGTCAAGGAATTCTGTGGAGAAAAATTGCCTGTGTGGGTTCATCTGGATCTGCATGCATTAAATACAATTACAATTTGACACAAAAAATATGTCAAAGGCATTTGTCTTATCTCCAATTACATAATATTCACATCTGAGTCGACTTGGGACCTCTGGGAAATCAAATGTAGACTAAATCAAATCTTACTGCTGGGAGTCCGTGTCAAAGGTGCCATGTGGAAATTATTGCTTCCTTGAGGTTGAACAAGCATGTTGAATGCCTCTTAAAACAGTTTCTTATCATTCCGCGCCTCCAACTGTGGCTGGGTGTACAACGTTTTAGGATTGTCTAACTGGAAAATTTAAAATGCTAAATATGACAATTTCACACACATTCCGGGACTGTAACAAATATTACATTTGACCTAAAAAAAAATGAGCCACCGGAGAGGATACAACATAGTGAATTTAGAAGCGCCATCCGCTCAGCCGACAGGCCGTTCCCAATACGTGATGGATCTATTTGACCCGCATAGTAGCAGAATATAAACAGAATTCATGGTACCTGATGTCTTGCAGGTAAAATTCTAATAGAATCTGGTTACACTGGGATCCTCAGTGTGGTGTTTTCTAGCCTTCAGCTTGTTCATCTAACACTTGCAAACATTTGTTTTTTTCATAATGTTGTTCCCGAGATCCTGCTTTAATATATATATATATATATATATATAATTTTTTTTTCGGTGTGTGTGTGTGTGTGTGTTGCTCAGAGAAGCTGAGTGCCATGACCAAACCCTCTTCAGCCTTTTCCTTGGACCGCTGACTGTGACAATCACAGGGGCCGGATAATCTACAGGCCTGGAATGGACTAAAAAACGGACAGAAGAGGCCGCAGATGTGGTGTCACCGTGGTCTGCGGTTCCACTTCAATGTCCAACTCAAATCCCTCCGTCACAGCCATGGCAGGTTTTGGCTGGAAAGCAGGTAGTTTAGAACCACAACGGAACAACATTGCACAGGAGATTACCCACTGACATTTAAAAAAAAGTCTATAATAATCAGAAAAATTTAATTTTTATCCTGTACAGTCCTATAACATAATTGACCCATCACTTATCCTAAGTCGCTTTGGATAAACGCGTCCGCTAAATGACATCTAATGTATAAGTATAGCAATCGCTTAAGCTCGAGAGCAATGCCATGGCTTTGGAGGCTCAGGTGCCAAAGCTGCACATCGACTCAAATACAAATCAATCCGTTGAGGTATGAGGGCAGAATGCATGTCATCCTAATTGCAGGGATGGATAGTATTTTTTACAAAATGGGCACAAAAGAACGTAACTCCAACCTTGATTCATGGCCGTGGCTTTTTCCACCAATCGCTAGTCAATGTATCACCCCCAACTGGTCCGCACTGTTAAAGTTGTTGATGAATGAAACTGAGACATGTTCGTCAGCAACCTTTTTATCCATGTTTAAAGAATAAAAAGCCTGGCAGGGATTTGATGCCTCAAAAGTGAGAATAGCTAGCTAATACGGCGCAAAATTGAGACCGAAGCGGGAGCCCGATTTTCCATGCCGGCCACCCTCACCCATGTCATTGCACAAGGAGCTGGTGATGCATAAATTACACCCCTTAATAACGCTCTTAGGGACAACGTTTTTCCCATGGATATGAAAATGCCCCAGGCCAAATTTCCACCCCATTCCCTTTGAGCAAATACATTAAATACTGTGTGAAAGCACACCACACATAGTTGCACAATTAACACCGAGATCATGTGCAAGATAAAAAAAGACGTCCTTCATTAATAAACCACACTAATGCTTGTATCAATACGAAATATTTGTTAGAACAGCGCAGAGAGTCAGAAAGGGGACGATCTAAATGAATAAAGGACAGATGGGATGAGGAGAAACAAACAACTAAAGGTCATTTCTAAAGAGAGGGACAGAAATTGACTTCAAAACAAAAGCCTGCGAGACAGAACAGTTCAAATGCTGTGTGTGTGTGTGTGTGTGTGTGTGTGTGTGTGTGTGTGTGTGTGTGTGTGTGTGTGTGTGTGTGTGTGTGTGTGTGTGTGTGTGTGTGTGTGTGTGTGTGTGTGTGTGTGTGTGTGTGTGTGTGTGTGTGTGTGTGTGTGTGTGTGTGTGTGTGTGTGTGTGTGTGTGTGTGTGTGTGTGTGTGTGTGTGTGTGTGTGTGTGTGTGTGTGTGTGTGCGCGCGCGCGGTGAAAGAGGTGAGCTGCCATGTGGAGGAGGTGATTAGATTAGCAGCATCTGAGTCCCGGGCGCTCGGCCGGGTGTCTGTCGGCGGGTCAGGGCGCGTCTCTCACCGCGCATTCAGTGGCTCTGTGATTAGCTGCTGATGGGCGAAGTCACCCAAAACTTGCAGCCGAGCCAACTTCATCTTCACCGTGAAACAAGTAAACAAGGTGACCGTGTTCCGCATTTGCCAACATGCCAATCGAGCAAACAATGAGCTCACAGCCGCGAGTTTCTTGGCTGATGTGCTTGTGTCTTGTGGACCTCCGGAAGGACGGGATGATGGTCAGCTGGCATGTGTCCGCTCGTCTCTCATGCTGGGATTATGTGGTCCTGAGTGAGCATTTTTACAACAGTTACACACTAAACCAAGGTCTCTGCATCTGACACCTTGTACATAAGGGTATTGATCATTGTACAGTATCAGTTACAGACCTACCTAAGTAGGTAGGTAGTGATGTTTTGAATCTGTGTGGGAATAAAGACATTTATCAGCATTAGTCTTACTTGTGGTACACAAGATTATTGCTTTGTAAAGGTGTTACAATTATGGCGTGTTTTTTTTTTTTTTTCTTGCAGTGTATCTGCGAGGTTGACCTGTGGTGACCCGAGCAGATGGTATGTTCCAGTCAGGTGAGACAGGAAGGGTCAAACATCACTTACTGGCAGTGTGGCAAAGGCAGTGTGTTTTATTTGTTTTCTATGAGCTGTACCAGCGGCTTGGCAGGTTCAGCCAGCTATTCCAACTCATTGCTCCAGACTCAAACAGCTCAACATCTACGGATAAAACCGACAGACTTCTGCTCGAGACTCCTGAGCTTGACATTTGTGGTCTTCACTGAAAAGCATCAACATCTGTTGCAAACATTCATGTCCTCGGAATTAAACGTTTAACTTTCCATCCAGTTGATTGGTGCCAATTGAGAGTTAACCTGCTGAACCTGGCAAACCGTATTTATTAAAAGGGGACGCATTGTGTTTTCCAGATTTAGTACCTGTCTCTTAAGGCCGCAGTCTGCAATGATTGGCTTCCAAAAAAAAAAAAACGTATTGTGCATAGGGAAGATCTATTCCCTTCCTCACTGGCCTCCAGGCTTACCCTCTGCACAAGTCCGCGCAATCCCAGGTAGTCTTAATAAAGAGTATCCCAGACCTCAGACAATATGGTGCTGATAATCAAAAGTGCGTTTCCTTTGTGTCCCAAGTGAGATGCAGTTGTGCCTGCTGAAAGGAATATCAGGTCAGGGGGCAAAGTGGAGAGCAACCGTATCAGGCGCCCAGATCTCGGGGGGCGGGTAGAGAGGGAGTTTAGATCCACACCAAGCGCCATCCAACACACACCGGTCGTAAATATTTACGATCGAGAGGAGTCCACTACATCGAATGTGGTTGGATCGTAGGTTGCCGGAGATTTGGCCAGGTCCGCCTCCCAGCTAGTTTAGGCCCAATAGAATCTTTCCTTTTGTGTCATTCAACGTCTATAAACTGTGTGTCCTCCCTTTGTTGGGGAGATGTTCTTCCAGCTTCATGCTGTTCTGACTTTGCAAACGCAGCGCCTGTACTTCACATGTGATCTGACAATTAAACTTCCAGAACGAGAGAAGTTGTTGGGCTGTATTTGTATCATCCTTATCCGGGCTTCCAATTCTTGAACACGGCGATTCTTTCAGTGCATTGTGTGAAAGGTGCAAAAAGTCCACTTTGAGGACATTGTACACATCCATTAGTGGTCACTTTTCTTCTGCCTCGAGCTGCTGAGCTATCCGAGTCTACGAATCACGAGGGCTTACGGGCTAGATTTACAGATCGTTCCTTTAATCCTACAATATACACCAAGGAGCTCTGTGGCTTTTGTCCAAATTCCCTCCTCAAACAAACTTTTTACTTGTGTCCTTTTTGTGTCTTTGGTTTGTTGCCTCACGAGCATCGCCTGCAAATCCCCCCCCCTCTATCCGTCAAATATCCATATTGAGCATGCTGCTGCCATTTTGAATGATCTCTTTTGAATCTCTGCTTCTCCTCGTGTGAGTGAGGCTCGTCTCCTCCGTCGCGCTCGTCTTGATTGGCGGGTGTGTCTGGCGGACGCGGTACCCAGGTGTGGTTCTGGAGGTACCCAGCTGTGAGGCCACCAGCCCAGGCATGACTCATAACAGCGTCCCCCTGTCATCCTGTCAGCCACGGCTGACAGAGGCCCCTCCAGGACACACGGCTTTAGGAGGTGGCAGGGTGTCTGATGGCAAGTCTGAAATGTGAAAGGCCACTTGGTGTGTGAGTGCGTGTGGGGATGTTGTGTGCATGACTCAGTGAAGTATAGCATCATCGCCCCCATTGAGGGCTGTGTGTGTGTGTGTGTGTGTGTTTGCAGTGCTGCAGGTCATTATGGTTGTGAAGTGCACTGTTGATGCGTAACCATGCATGGAGAGAAATCGCCTGGTCACTCTCAGTGTGAACAATTGTCTCTCTGCGTCCTCCTGGTCCCTCTGCACAACACTGCTCCGGCGGTGAGGAGGAAAGATCAAGTCTCTGGCTGCTATTTTACTTGACAATGCAGAGTGTTACTGCATTTCACGAACGTCTCATTATCAATCACTTCTTTCCATCACGAAAACAAACTTTACTGTATCACTCCTTACTTATTTTTTGATCCAGCCATCCAATCTTTTTTGGACAGGGCTCATCGTTATTGTTGGCTGGACAGTCTAGCCATATGGCTCTAGGGAGGGTGATATTGGTTCAGACTGATATATTTCAACAATTGCTGGATGGAATTTGGTACAGATATTAAAGGCCGCCCAGTGGAAGGAGCCTAGTGACTTTGGTGACGATCTCCTGACTTTTAGAGCATCACCAGCAGGTCAGTCTTTGCTTAAACGGTAAAATGTCACAACTTCTGCAAAAAGGATTGGCATGAAATCTCACAACGGCATGTATGACTCCCAGGTAATGCCCCTACGATCACAGGCACAGACACTTTTGTTTTTTGGGGCTTTATACCAAATGTTGTAAGGTTTCATTTCCAATCATATGAGCATACATTCAAACCATGAAGAAATCCCAATGATGTAAATTATTCTTATTGAATTATGTTCAAAATAAGCTACTTCCACTTTTCAATTATCCATTTTCTATGTTTCATATTTGGAAGAAGATAAATTGACCACTTGTCCTTTGTCCTATGTCCTATGATGTGTGAGCCCACCTATGAATGCCTGTACTGTGAGGAAGAGCCATTATTCCACACCCGGACAAGCAGCACGAGAGGGTTTGAATGAAATTCTTCCCCCGCTGACACCGGAGGTTCACGCCTCCTCCGCTTCTCTTCATTCAAAGGCTCAGCACTCCACCACTCTGCCGCAGCAACACTTTAGAAATCCGCCTGAACAATTCACAAAATCTTCATGTCACTCTGAGTCCGATTTTCACGGCTCCTAGGGAGAGCCATTAGAGTTGAGGCAAAGCATTTCACCTACAACGCAGGATCAAAAGAAAGAAATACTGGTTCTGTGATGGCAGCTGAATAGCATGTTAAAATCCAGATGTAGGATTTACGGCATGCAGTAACGATGTAATCACCCAGTATAGCTACCCATAGTTTACACATCCACATACCGTATTGATTTATTTTCTAATTTCACGTTGTTTATTCAAATGTTTTATTAAATGGCAAAAAAACGCCTCCTTGTTTTTCTGATCAAGTGAAAAATTGAAGCCAACTATTCGTCTGCGGCTCTCTATTTCCTGCAGTCATTTGATTGCTGTAAAGTTATTGTCAATGAACGTGCTTCCTGCACAGATGTTTTAAGTTGAAGGCCCTCCAGCATCTAAGAGGGCCTGCTCCCATCTGTCTGTGGTGGGCTTTATTTAAACCTTTGCAGGTAGTGTTGAGTTTCACTGGCGGTAAAATTCATGGTCCCCTGAAGATCAATACCTTTTGACTTGAGTGATCCCTTGACTTTTTGGTTTATAATGTATTTCATATATTCATGTTCCTGCCAGAAGGTGGGGCTGAGGTTACGGGTGGTCTTCCAAAGTGTACCTGTTTACACTTATTGATTTTGTTAAAAGACTGTAATTTTAAATCTAAATTCAGTTACATTTCCTTTGGTTTAACTGAATATATTTGACTAAAACAACGACTTGGAACCATGATCTTCATGTATTAAATGTCACAGTCCATAGTCACACAAATGTCTGATTTAAGGTGAAGCTGCTGGTTGAGATACTGGCACCATTTTATTTCTCAAGCACTGACCACACTAACACTGAGGGAAGTTCTTTTCCTTTCCTTGGGCTCTTAGTCAAACAAAATCTGGAGGTGGCGGTTTGTAACGGGGGGGGGGGGGGGAGATCTGAAGGTGTGAGATAGAGAGGGAGCATCAAGAAAAGGTCAAGATGCAAAAACCCTCAATTCATACAGAATGGGAAATTATCATTTTCTATGGCCTCATACGTGCTGATGATGCCCCTTTCTTGCCTCTTAGCTCAGCGACCAGTAATTCACATTAGAGAAATGACCAATGCGCGTTCTCAACGAGCCATTAAAAAGACATCGGTAGATAACCTTGTCGGGCGAATAAACACGACGCCATATGTAGGCCAGCCGCCCACTCATAAGTGACCTCGCCCGGAATATTACAATTCACTACATCAAGTGATTACAAAGGTCCAGGCTATTCGCACGGAAATGTCAATCCAATTAAGGTCGGGTACGGCCCATTATCTGCCAGATAATCCATGTACCCACAGAGATGCATCAGGCGCCACAATCAGGGACCAAGAGGGCTCTTTGTTGAGTGCAGTGCTTGTTCCATCTGGAGAGGCTGCTTGGGAGAAGAAATGATAATCCTGTGGTGGTCCGGGACAATACCAATTTGCTCAATATACTTGTCCTCTCCTTTTTTTTCTTTGTTAGAACCTCACGGAAAGTAAATTTAATTATGAGTGAGAGGTTGTGCCTGGTTATTGTGCTGCAGCTCCTCATTACGCCTCAGCAGATGAGTCCTGGACTGATGGAAAGAAGGTCTTGAAACAAAAACTACACACATACAAATGGGATTCATTTTTGGTTCCCTTTTTGTTCTCTGGTCTGTGTCCGAGGTTAACTTTTTTCGGTGAATAGTGAAAAATATACTATTTCATGGAGCCCATTACTAATAAAAAATAAAATGAGGAGAGGGCAGGAGGCTGGTTTGTAGACACCGCACATGAAGAAAAGCCTGGTTGTGTTTTTTCTTTAAAAAGATGAAACAGTAAGTCACCAGCTGCTCCTGGCAGAGACGTACAGATTAAAAATATTTTTCAATTATCGAGTCACCGTCAAACTAGGGTATGCAAGTGAAGACTATTCATCACAATGCATTGATTAATACCATGCTGTACCAACAATACAAAATATAGATTGCAACTAACCGAGGCACACTAAAGGATCAGAGCGACCACTTTTCTCTCCATGGTGTGCAAAATCCTTTCTGAATTGCGCTTGATTCCCACTCGACCGGTCATTTCAGCAGCCTGTAAGCTCATCCTGCGGTAACGCTGCTCACGCATCAGGCTTCCTCCTCAACCAGTTATCTAGCTCAGAGTAGATGTCGTCCTTGCTGTATTTGCATTGCGTTGTGTCTATAACCTTTTTGGGGCTTTGCAGCTGGGAATTCTGTGACGTGCTCAGAGGACCTTCTGTTAGGGCAACTTGCCCATTGCAAGTGTTTGAAGAAAACGCAATGTTCTCGCCGTTGCTCGGAAAGGTCGGCGTGCCACAACTGCTGACATTCATTTGCTGCACGTCAGTTGTCATCTACTGTTAAGCGCCAGCATCACATGGGTCTGCGGGAGGTCTTGATGTGCAGCCTGATGTTCACCAGGAGACTGCACGTCTCTGCTAGTCGGAGGCGGATCTTCCTCCCCCTGATATTGATTTGATCCTGACGACCCGCTCCGTTTCAATGCACTCACGATCTCAAATTCCCAGGTAGCATCATTGCAGAAAAAAGTCCTACGTCCTAATTTGATCAGTTATGTTTGATTTTAGGACATTACATTCCAAACAGGCTGCTGATTATTAATAATGCCTTTTAGACTGGTTGTGTTTATATATCCAACCGCTTGTATTGCTTTCATGAAAACACCCCCAAACATGCCGCCGCAGTACATGAAGAAAGAAGGATTACCACAGTAAGAATACATGCAAATAATGATTCACTGATGAAATAAAGTGTTTCTGATTCTGAGGAAACTTCCATCGATACTTCACCTGTGACGCCTCACAGCTTCCACCCAGAGGTTAAGCCTGCGCATCGATTCAAATCATTGGCTCGTTACACTCACAACAATGTGAGCATTCAAGCTCTGTTTCCTTAGTAATGGGTCCGATAAAATCAAGAGCCGTTCTTAACATTCCTTCCTCCAGAATGACCGTGAACCTGCCTAGAGCCACAGCAACAGGCAAGTATTTGCTATTGATCGTTTTAAACGTCAAATAGCAACAAACTTCAGCGTGCGGTTATGAAGTTACCACCAGGTAAGACCTCCCAGGGAAATGCTATGTTGAGAGTGTACCACCATATCAGTAGGGAAAGGGCTTTTCTTTTCCCTAGTAGCCATTGGTTGCAGACACAGCAGAGGCTGGAACAGACTCCATTTCTATCACTACTAACCGTAAATATTATCAGGCGAACTGGGTAATACAACTACAATGTCACTTAAATATGCATACATAAAGTTCAGGGAGAGACATTATTGCAGAAACTCGTACTATTTTGCCAAATACAAATGGTCCATAAATGTTGTTTTAGTGTGTTCATGTGTGTGGACAGGCCTCAGTAAAAGCAGGAAGACTGATGGGATCATTGGGAAATAGATTGAAGAGAAACACAAACTAGATGTACAGTACCAGGTGTTTGAGAGATAATGAACCACAGACTTGGTTCAACTTAAAAAAAAAAAAAATAGTAACTGTTGGGTTATTTCATTGACTGACGTTAAATAACGATTTAAGGACGAGTGCTGTGTTTGTGCTCCGAGCGATGTAGCAGGTTACAATTTTCAATGGAAGCCGCTGCCATAAAGTTCCAAACCAACGGCAGACACACGTGACTCTTCATGTCGATGTTGACTTGGCCACAAAAAAACTTTCAGTCCCACAATGACTCAGTGAAGCGTCAAGAAATTGTATGTTTTTTGTCACACCGTCTGCTTCTCTCTCGTCTGCAGCGACCATGTAACTGGCTGTTCGAGTGAGTACACAAGGCCAGCTGCTGCGTGAGGCTGCACTGAAAACTGCACATTGGAAGTCCAAAATGTGCTTGACTGCTAGGCAATTAGGGCGAATAGAGCGCTGATGTTTAGTAGATTGACCACGTTCACATCTTAATTTAGCTTGTTAGCATACAGTATCAGCCCTCAACGTAGTGAATTTTATGCAAAAAAAGGAGATACCCTGACCATCTACACTCAAAATTTAAGGTGAATTTGTAAACTCAATGTGCTACAGCTGACAAACTAATTAGCCGTCAATGGAGCGCGTATTTACCCACTGAATGTCCGATTAGACGATAGCGTTATCTTGACACAGCCTGGTATGTGCAAAACGGAATGAAGCAGCATTGGGGAAAAAGGTCAAGCAAATACTTGCCTACAGCAACAAGCGGCTGAGGTGATACCGAACTTATTTGCTTCGTTTTTTGCTCTGTGTAGCATTTGTGTCATCGTAGCATCCCTTTTGAAGCGATAAATGCCACACTAGCGTGTTACTGGCAAGACTCCGACCATTTTTCAATAAAACTAAGCATTTAATGCTAAGTTGACTAAGTGATGCGTTTAGTGAGGCAGTGAATCAGAGCCTAAAGCAAACTTTTCCCTGAACGTAAGCGCTCGCTAGGCTTTGTGTGACGCAAACTATATCAAACAGTTGAGGCTCTGTTGAGACGTGTGTTGTGTCCGCGAGGGCAACTTTTGTTTTTTAGACTGACTTGGTGTTACCTGTTATGTTAGGCTATGGATCTGAAGTCTGAGATCAGTGATCCCTCTACGATTCACCTTGTGCTGAGGGAGCCTTTTATTGGGATTGACGACATTCAAATCTAACCAGTGGAACAGTATGCAGGACACATCGTGAATGCACACGCTCCTCACGACGGGAACACGAGCCCCTTTCTGCAGCCGCCCTCATGCTGTCTGTTCATCACGTAACTTGCTTTATTTTTTTTTAGTTTTGGCTGAGAAAAGTGGGAGCAGGTGTGGCCGGGGATTGTCACAGCATGGAGCAAATTTCTCTCCTCGTCTTGTGGCCTTTGCTCCGCTTGCTTTTGGTGACGCAGGTGCCTGTCCGGCTCTCATAGCCACACGTTGGTTTCCTCTACGCCTCATTGTGTTCTGGTGGACGTGGGAGGGTTGTTGTTCTGTTCAGGAAATCAATTTGTCCACCGCTGCTATTCCCCCGTGCTTTTACTGTTGAGCACGTGTAATTAAAAGTTTTTTGCAATTTTAAAATCAACCACGAAAAGCTGTGAAAAGCCTTACTGTTCTTGCACGTCGCAATGTTGTTTCATTGCCTCAAGGTCATTTGTGTCTTCAGAGTTATTCAAATAAAAGACGTCTTCTGTATCTCTGGTGGTGAAGCACAGAGGAGCGGCCGACCGTTCGGAAGCATCGTCGTTAGAAAGCAGTCCTGCACTCCCCCCCTCGTTGGAGAGCCACTCCCCCGGAGCCGAGGGCGACACATGGGTCCGTTGCTGATGCTCCCAGTGCTCCAGGCAAGATGGAGAATAGTGTGAAAAAGAATCAGCACTGGGCGAAGCGGGTCACCTCACCTCGGGGCAGCAGACCCTGCAGGAGCTGGTCACTTATGCGATGTAAATGCACACAGGCCCGTCTCTGATTGTTAAAAGAAAATCTGACTGAGCAAAGTGACTAGTTGAGCTGCCCTTAAGCAAGGCACCAAACTCAAAGTGGCTCAGGGCTGAAAGCTAGAGGAAGGATCCACATGATCAATGGGAATGTATGAATGTGAAACGCCACAGGCCCCAAAAGTTGTATCTAAATGAATCCATCTAAATGATACACTGTGTGTGAAGTTAAGGGCAAACGATCCGACGGGACGCTGTTTTGAAAGCCCAAAAGTGTCCTATTGTCCCTCAGGCAACTATTCCTGGAAACAAAAGCCCCCTTCTGTTTATTGAAACTTAGTTCATATTAGGTTGAAGTTAAAAATCTGTATTTCTGTCGCCTCATGATATACTTGAGGTGTTGAATCTCATATTGGCTGTAAGACACCAGTCACTGAACTGCTGCTCCTGGGTGTGTCTTTAAAGCAGCAAATATAGCAGTAAATATACGCCTCATCTCATAGAACCACGGTTTGGGTTAGTGATATTAGTTTATAAATGTGAAAGATATTTAAAAGCTTTACTAAAAAGGATCCTCCAGGTCCAGGTCCAGGTCCCCAGGTAAGTATAGTATTTTTTTCTGTCAACTTATATTACTTACCCTTTCTAAAACTATCCTATGGTTATGTTGGAACTCTTCTGGATGTCTTCCGTTGTCAGGGTTTGGGTTTATTTCTCGTTTTATAAGTTTCCTGCCTCGTCCACTGTGATTATTGGCCGTTTCCACCTGTGTCCAATCACCTGCCCCTTGCCAGTGTATTAAAGCAACGTGTGTCTCTTGTCCCTTTGTCGGGTCATTGAATGTTCTACCCTGAATCTCGTCCCTGTCCTGTCTGCAGTTCCCCCCCAGGCAGTTTTGATATTTCCATTAATACATTTGTTTTGTTAATCTTTGCATTTGAGACCTGCTTCTGGCAACCTTAAGCAATTAGCTACAGTACTTAACTGGTTTTTTATTCAGCATACTTGCTCAATTGTGAAGAATAAAATCCTTTTTGCTTAACGTTTTGGTACATTATTTTAGTTTATTTACTGCCTGCAGCCACATCACCAAATCTTTCACACTGCTCCTTTTAAGTTACAGCAAGTGATTCAGAAAGCACAAAACATCCCTGGCCTCGCCGTCAGAGAATGGCATCCAGATAGCACGAGCGGCTAATATTAACAGACCACAGAAGGCTCCAGTTGTTATTGCTGGCCTGAGGACATTACGTCAGTGGTAATAGGTTTAATACAGACACACTGGGCCCACTGCTCCGGCTTACTGACGTCACTCATGCAACCAGATCTACATGTTACACTCAAAATAAGAAAAGAGGGACACTTTGATTTTATGTTGCTGTGACGTTTCCTCAGAGGAAAGAGAACTCCGTATTTTATAAGCAAATTAGGACTCCATGTTATGTCATGATATCCCAATCAGTCCTATGAGTACGGAAAGGATTTGGCGGGTTCAGTACGTTTCTGATTGGTGGTTGTAAATGAAACTTGGGATTTAACAGGCTTTCATATTGTGTCCACGTATCTGATTTGCATATTTGAGAAGAATGCATTTTAAGATAGTAATTGGATTATAACAGATATTCTACTGTAATCACCAATACAATCATCAATACTGTATTTGGTTGATTCATATACGTTTAAAATAAAAATGAATTGCAAGCTACTCAAATATGTTCTCAGTACATTCAAACTCGAGCTCTTGTTTTTATACCCTTGCTTTACTTGAGCACTTGTTTAAGCAAAGAGCTGCTCAACATACCTCTGGAACGGATTAAGGGACTGCATTTTAATGCAGCTTCTGATTGAAACCCAAGTACTGTATCAACCTTTTCCAATGGACGACGTGGACAAAAGTGTCCTCGATAAGGCCATCGGCTAAAAATAATAAATGAAAAAGCAGCGGTCCAAGTAATAAGCGCTACACAAGGACTTTTGAAAGGTGAAATTATCCTTGATTGTACGAGTGTGGAGCAGGCTTTGAGAATGGAATGACATTCATCGGCCTCGAGAGCAACCATGAATGAAGAATGAGAGAAAGCGTCTGCTGCAAATCCCTCAAAAACCCTGTTTGACTCTCGTTTCTAATCTCTGGCAGTTCTCCTTAAACGACTGGCAGTCCAGGACGACTCAATCACAAGGTGACATAAAAAAAGACGTGAACACAACACCCACGTTTCCCTTAGCTACGTTCCCGTTAGCCATTGGTCTTCCCCGGCTTTATCTCCGGTCTGAGCGCGACTCGTCCAGTCGGGCTGATAAACCCGGACCTTAAAAGCGTGCACGCTCATGGCAACATAATGGAATAAATTCCGCATGGCTGTGCTGGCTGGAATTGTAACGTAACACGCGCGGCCGAGGGCCAGGCTACGGCGGGGAGATAATAACACGTTGGGTCTTCCTCTGTGTCGGTGATTTACCATCACGACGGGGGCCAGTCTCATGTTGGTGCGACCGCCCTGTTTTATTTTCATCAGCCCGTCATGGCCGGAGAGGGAATGTGTGCACACCAACAATGGGCCAACGTTCATTTCCATGAAGAAAAGTGCGTAGTGCACTGTATTTGACACGATGATCAATGGCATACGCAGCAGCAGCGTTGCTGTTTGCGGTTCACCAGCGGCCGTCGGATGAGGTAAACCCTGGGCGGGAAATTCACATCGCGTCCGTGTGAATTGCTGCACCCAAATGAGAAAAGGGAAAGTGGCGTTAAAAAGAAAATAGCAGTTGCTCTTATTTCTTCTGCAAGCAGCACATGTAGTCAACCCGCACACATTTCTTCACTGAGAGAAATCAAGGCGGCCGACCCCTCCACGTGTCCTAAGGTGCGTGTGGGCGTAATTGCATCTCTGGTTCCTGCCGTTCGAGTAATGAGAGACTTAAGTCATTTCCGAGCCGCTCGCGATGATGAGGGATACAGCAGCTGCCCGTCATCGGTTGTGCAATCGGCCGGAGGTGTCTGCCGGGAAATGGCGAGAGGACCCGGCGGACGGCGAGGCCGGCCAACAGCAGCAGGATGTGGAGCCCGCTTCATGAGGTGTCGCTGGCTTCTTGCTCATGGAGGTCACCCGCGGCTCGAATCCCCCTCATCGCCACAATGTCCCCAGCAGACGGGCATTTGGGGGAAAAAAGGTGCGTACATGACTTTTCCACCTTGTCGATGTTTGATGATTACGCTGAAATGCTCTCACGAAGTACATATGGGAGACTGTTTTCCCATGAAGGAGCATTCATTATTTCCTGAAGAGTTCTTTCTTTCTGAGCCTCTAAAACCCCTGAGACAGAGATGGATCTACAGGGGCTAATAGTCTTTATTCACTATATTCTTCAACTGCTCTGACTTCTTAGCCTGGATTCCATGGAGCAAATTTCCGCCTGAGATAGGGGACCAATCACAGACGATGACGTTGAATATGCGACAAACCGAAGCAGTTTGTTTAGCTCCAACATGGCAGCCAAAGCGAAGGTACCTTTCAACGCAGCCTTACATACTGTTAAGGAGATTGGAACGCAAGTGTACTTTGAAAGAACAGCAACTTTTGCCATTGAAACATTT
This sequence comes from Apeltes quadracus, assembly GCA_021346845.1. Taxonomy (NCBI): domain Eukaryota; kingdom Metazoa; phylum Chordata; class Actinopteri; order Perciformes; family Gasterosteidae; genus Apeltes; species Apeltes quadracus. The sequence continues at coordinate 15,134,793 of CM037930.1, read as the reverse complement.
TGTGACCAAGAAGGATGTTTTTGTCCTGCTACCAACAGGCTTTGGCAAAAGCCTCGTATATCAACTAGCCCCTATGACAGGGGTGTCCAAACTTTTTTTCCAGAGGGCCACGAACAGAAAAATACACGATGGACTGCGCTGCCTCACTTCTAATGCACTAATGTTGGAAAAATCAAATGCAGGTAAATTACGTTTGATAATTGAACAGAAAGCCTCCATCATAGCTCGCCATTGGTAGATTTTCAGTGTATTTTTTACAAAAAGGTTGGCAGGTCATTCTCTCAGTGAGCCTCTGATTGGTTCTTAGGGTGCTGAGCCCCCTTCATTGTCCTTTATGAAGGGAGAGACGAAAAGACAAATCAGGGATGTGGATATTTCAAGCTTATTACACAAATAAATCATTGGGATTGTAACGCATCAAATAACGTTAAAAAATTGTCGTCAACTTTAATTGAGTGAATTTATTAGTAATTGGGCTTTAGCCCTATGGGCTCTAGCCTCTTTTATGGCCTCTGCTCCGAAAATGGCATATCCATAATAAAAATGTGAATAACTTTGTAAATACTTATTCTATTTGGACAATTTCTTTTCTGTAGGACGATATGGAGAGAGAGAGATATTTCTCCGCGGAGGAGCAAAACATTATTCTTCAGAAATATGAAGAATGTAAAAATGTTTTCCAGCACGCAGTAACACCGTCTCTGCTGCCAAAGCAAGAGAACAATATTAGAGGAACATTGCTGAGAGCGTTAATGCGCAAGTTTAAAGAATATATAAAAATATAATTCAAACCATTTGCGGTGCAGTAAGTGCGGCTTCGACGAGTCATCTTTGCAAACTTGTTGAGCCGCAAATAACAAATGTAAGTTATTCCTTCCGCGGAATATCTGTATCTTTCATACACGGAAGTATCAGGAAAGTCAAGGGGATTTAGTCCCTAAAAACTCTACGTGCTCTTCTAACATTCTGCGCTGAGATGTCCTCAGGATGTGGAAGAAAAGGTGAAGCCGCAATGATGCAACAGAGAACAGAAGCTAGGAATGAACTACGTCAGCTGTTTCTTTGCTCACCGCTGATTGGTCAAACTTCTGACTGAGAGCTCGGATCCAGAACATAACCTGCCCCGGAGCAGGTGAGCCGTGCAGCGTGAGTTACCATGGCAACGAATACCGATTGAAGCCAAGCCACTTTCATGGTACCGAAAACCCGGAGTTGGTGGAAAGTAAGCTGAAACTTAGCTGGCTACCACCTGAACCTGCTTCATGGTACAGGCCCCTGAACCAGCTCCATGGTACAGGCCCCCTAAACCAGCTCCATGGTACAGGCCCCCTGAACCAGCTTCATGGTACAGACCCCTGGACCAGCTCCATGGTACAGGCCCCTAAACCAGCTTCACGGTACAGGCCCCCTGAACCAGCTTCAGGGGCCTTTGAGATTAGCAGTGGTGAGTACCAACCGACAGTGGTCCTAAGACACACACACACTAAAACCCCTGGAAGAGGACAGTCTTGCAGAGCTTCTTTCTCGTGCTCCCTTTTTGCAATGGTGCAGCCTCAGCTTAAGAAACACAGACACAACCAATGAGAAGAACAAGTCTAAATGATGGTTGTCGATGCCAAACTGTGTCTCTTCAATGTGTCTCCCCAAGCAGAAAAACATCCTCCGTTCCCATCTCCTCTCGGACGATGTGTGTGGCTGTCGACACCGTAGGAGCTCGTACTGAAGCTCGGCGGATCACCTCTCTGCAGCTCTCAGCACCGTATAATAATAAAAAAAGAATGCATATTTATATAGCGCTTTACACAGTGCTCAAAGACCCTTTACATAACAGACAAAACAAAGCAACCTTAATATACAAAGATTAAAATATTTTAAAAGGACAAGCTAAATCAAACCTCTACTGTGCCTTGTGATGGAATTACTAGGCCGCCGTTGTTTTTCAGCGCTAGAAGGTGGTAACTTTTGTCAAATGAAGATGGTACAGCATCTCTGACCAAGCTCGCACGGCGCACCGTGACCTCACAGGACAGCTTTCCAAGAATCTACAAACCTGCTATGTAGACCGGAGCGTTTTCCACCAGACCACCAAACCGAGTGGAAACCTTCAGAATGACAACGGAACATTTGGGAGTCTACACAAAAACATTTCACAAAGTTCAAGCTTATTTTCCTTCTTCACAGTTCTTATTACCTTTCTTAAAGAAAACCCCTATGTTAATGAATATTGTTGATGAACCAAATTGCTAAAATTGTAAATAAGCTTGTTTGCAAACCATTCTAAGGTCAGATGTTCTGTTGCCTTTATTTTAAGTAAGTGGGGTGGGTATGAGACATGAGCGGTATCTTACTTTTGTTGAATAATACACTGTGTTGAGCAAGTTGCTTTTACATTGAACTCAGCTAAGCTATCAGTTACTCTGCCATGAATAAAGCTTCACTACACAAGAGCTACTACACAGTGAAATGTAGCAAGCTAAGCTAATCACAAGCACAGCAGTAGGCTAGTTTACTACATAGGAAGCTACTTTAAGATGCGTTGTGTGGCCAATGTTATACCAGTAATAGGTTATACTTCTACAATAACATTACTGTGTCAGTTTTAATCTAAGTGTTATGGAACTGACTCAAGTCTCAGTTCATATTCAGGTGAAAACCAGCCGGGGAAGTAAACAAAGCCAAGCTAGCTGACTGCGATTTCACTACAGTAAGATACCTGCTCCTTCTCTACTCTCTGGTAATATTCTTTTCACAAAACACAACAATACTACGGTAATATTAACTCTTACTAGTGAAAGGTAATCCCCCGAGCCCTGCTGGCGATGGTCCGCCGATTAGCGCAGAAATAAGCAGCACAGCGCTGCGGCATCTTCTATCTTCTGCTGCTGCGCAGCTATGAGTACGACCGCTCCAAGATGGCGGCCGTATTTCTCGCGGCCAGGAGCCTAATGCGGTTCCGGGGTGAAATAACACTTCCGGGTAACGTTTAGCGTCTAGCAGCGAAAAACAAACTGGATAAATCATTTCTTTTGCATGAAAACAACAAACGTAAGTGACAAATTGTGATTGAAAAGCGAAGTTGAGATGGTGCTTGTTTGGACTTATCTTGGGAAATGTTTGACTGAGGGATATGATTCACATATTGTCGTAATCTGTGTGCTCTCGACTAGCGGTTAGCTATCTCGGTTTTGTTTTTAGCACGATGCATCGATAAGAGAAGGAGAGACCCTCCTAATGCATTGATCTGCCAGGCTTGGCTTCCGGACAAAATAATGGAGTGCGGATGCAGCTTCAGTTAAGGTCAAAGTCGACTCACTCAAGTTCAGGATGTGATCCGGAGCTGCTGGGAGAATTTAATGAGTCTCGAACTTAATTAAAATCAACAAAAGAACCTTCGGTCGGTGACAGACTTCTGTTGTAGAACGAACATGGATGTTAGTACAGACATGGAAGGTTTGAACCGCCTGTATGAAAACAAAGATGGAAAATGATAAACTGTTTCAATGTTCACTGCATTTCTTAAGCCTAGTTTGTTTCTGCGTTTTCAGAGAAACACAAGGAGTCTCTTGTGTGCCCTTCCACCCCGTCTTGCGTGCATCGACCAATTTTTCTAGGCTTGCGTCGAAAGTAACGCAAGTAAGGCTGTGATTGGTCTACTGACTACATCCTTTCCAGTCACACATTTCCGGTTTCATAGCATAATTCCGCCATTATTAAAACAAAGAATTTTTACGAGAATATATCCGATTGAAGAGCTTTTGTTGAAAGAAATCCGTAAATATGACCACTTATAAGACGCGTCATTGGCAGACGCGCGGAAGACCTTCAATTCATGGACACAGCTTTCCACAAACGGTCGGTTTGCCGGTCGGGGGGGGGGGGGACAAAGTTCTGTCCGCGAAAAGAGGCCAAGAAGAGCAGCAGTGGCGAAGGACGGAGCAACAAAGAGGTCACTCTCCAGGTCTTTGACAAAAAACGTTGCTCTACCTGGTGTTCTGGAGGTGAATTGCTTCGCAACACACGCAAGCCTTTTACGAGAAACAAGTCCGTCGACACAAGACGCAGAAGCATGCGGCAGCCTTTAGCGTGTTAGTGAGAGCTGCCACGTACACAAAGGCCGAAGGCCCGTTGTCGGTTGTAACATTTCAAATCCAGGGGTGGGATGCTGAGGCTCGTACTCCAGACACTCGTGAAGAAATTGCTGCAATCCCGCGATCAGTAGGTCTTTGCTGCTGATGAGACGACCAGCAGCAGGAAGGCGAACACAACGTTTGACAGCAACGACTCACAGCTCACGGAAAACGCGTGGTTGGTTAATTGAACGTGTGCGCCCCTTGTCAGCTGATGGAGTAACCACAGGGACAGCGGCCAAGTCGATGAGCCGGTTTGCACAGCTTGTCTTCCTCCATGAACCTTCGTTAAAAACTTAATTTGCTGCTAAATAACACAAACGGCAAAAACACTCCGAGAATTAAACGGAGCAATGAATAAATGTACTCGCTGTTTCGTCCGAAAACGCAGCTAAGACCCTTTTTAGGGATCCTATTTAGACTTCTTTGCCCCACAAATTGCTTAACGGCCCTCTTTTAAAATCTTGTTTCAACAGTGGTTTCTTTCAACCGCCTTACTTAAAATTCTGTGAAGACAAAAGGAGCATTTTCTGTCAGGTGTCTCATATGCCACAGCGTCATGTTATGACAAAATAAACACATAGGTCTCCTTCCTAATATATTCCCTGACATTGTCCTGCTGCTTTGCAGTGACATTTCAGCACAAAGACTGTTGTCACTCCCCTCCGAGCGCCGACTCAAAGACTGTCAGACTTCTGTCTTGATGTTTCTCTCCGACCTGAGACATGAATGCAAGCAAACAAATATATGCTTTGGCGCTGCAAGTGAAAACATACAGTACAGAGAACAAAGGGGGATTTCCAATCCGCAAAAAAGCGCTGAACAAAAGACACGAGCAAGAAAAACAATGCCAGCTGGTGACAGCACTCACTGAAAAGAAAATCAAAAGGAAATTAATCTTTTTTTTTTTTTTTTTTTTGCGGAATGTTTTGTCAGATGACATTGTAATGAAAAAACCAGGCTCTCAGGCAACAATTAAATCCCTCAGCGTGTGCCACAGAAACCTATTTCCCTAATTGGTTATCAGCCAATGAAATGGCACATGAAGAGCCACGGCTTTTTTTATTTTACGATAATAGGTATTGTGAGAGACGGTTATACGAGACAAAGAAGAATAACACGTCTGCAGCGTACTCAAAAGGTCCCCGGGAGTGTCCAATTAGACAAATGTGAAGCGGAGCACGTTTTAGAGGTAACCCTCTGTGACACCCAGTCGCCCTCGATCTCGTACAAATACCACAAATGGTGTGAAACAAACAGCCAGTTGATATAATTGCAGCTTTTACTCTGGTAGGTGCAAAAGGACTAATTTATCCCAGATGTTTTAGTTCTTTTGAGATTTCTACTTAAAAATCAAAGGGTGCAAATCAAATGTGTTTCCTGGCCTTTCTTTCAACATAACTGTTGCACAATTAAGCAATTACTTCTACAATTGTCTTTGGTATTGACAAAGTACAACACCATTTACTTGTAGAAGACATGTTTGCTTCTTGTTGAGTAACATTTACATTAAGTATTGGCACACGTCCAACATGAGCCTGCATTGTGGGAAAGAACCTGTTACAACCAACTGTTGTGATGACTCACTAGAGACGATGAAATGCTGCTTCAGAGGGTCAATTTATGTCCAAGACAAGAAAGTCACCGTGCAACAGCAATGTTGGCTGGTAGCGTTGGTCTAGTCTGCGTCCGTGCGTTTAGGTTCAATTATGGAAAAGGCACTCTAATATCGTCATTCTTCACTTACTCTTTGACAGCAATTCTGATTGAATACTTCAGTGTCCCCTTTCATTAGAGCCCATGTGTGAAATATTCATTTTCTACGGTTTTATCAAATTTAATTTTGGATTAGAAAAAGCTCCAGGCTGTGATTTTCATTGTGTTTTCCAGCTACGGTCTGTAAAGTATCACGGCTGAATTAAAACAGTGTACTTCAGTGTGTTGTGTTGCCTACGCTGAAAGACAGTTCATGGCTATTTCGCATGTGTTGCATGTGTTGCATGTGTTGCATGTGTTGCATGTGTTGCATGTGTTGCATGTGTTGCGCGGCAGAAAACCGGAAACCCTGTAGTGGTTTGGGTTACAAAAAAGGACTTCCTAAAGTCGGCAGACTTCTTGTGGGAAACTTTATAGCTAACCGATCTGTTTGTTTAAGGTTTGTTCAACTAACACATGAGGGCTCGATTCAAATGAAGATAATTGTATTTGACTCAATCTGTGACTTGGTTTTATAAATAAACAGCCATCGATTTTAATTGAACCATCCTTTTTCTTGTACTCCGAATGGTTGAAGAACAGCTTTTACTTTGGGTATTCCTTGGACAGGCGGCCTTCAGCTTAAGGAGTGGGATGAGGGTTCACTGGTACCGGAGGCGAGCGTCGTAGGAGGCAGATGGCGGCGTCCTCCGCCCTGATGCCGGATTGTCGGGCAAACTGAATTGGTTGGTTGGATATTGGTCTTCACTTCCTTCGTCACTGGTTAAGTGTGAAGGCCAAATGAGGGCTGGACAGTTAATGCATGATGATGATTACTCACGTGGGTTTAAAATCCACACAAAATAACATATTTCAAATATCAAGGCTATTAACCACTCTTTGGTCCATCTACCTTCATAAGATAACATTCATATTCTTTAGATACCGATTTGGTTGGTAAACAAAGTGAAAGATTATTATGAATTAAAATATCATAAATGACGCCCAATGGCAAAGAAAATGGCATGAAGCCTATTGTTCAATGTAGGAGTAATAATGATAAAATAAATCCAAACTATGGCTTCCTAGAAATAGATAAACCTGTTAAAGTGTAGACATGATGTCTTTTTTTGTTTTTTCAACGTCAGTGTGGATGTGTGGTCGAGAGTTATGTTATTAACCTTTTATGGGTCAGCCAGATTAATCGATATGAAGCAAAGAAACACTGGGTTGATTAAATCAAACAGCAGGACGCATCTGTCAAGTCCTCTCACTTCCTCTGGGTGTGAAAGCACAGGGGAAATCACCGCCGGTAAAAGCAGCGCGGTGTGCCTCGTCTCCATGACGGTAAGAAGAACAAGTGTAGAAAAAAACCAGCCTGACCTTTTAAAGATGTGAGTACAACCTCTGACATCAGAACAACACTCAATGGGGAACGCTAAAGATTTATTTTTGTCTTAAAATTGATTTACACACATGAGATTCTTACAGCAGAAAATCCAATCAGGACTCAAGATTATGTGAATGCCGATTTTGCAAGAATATATGGAGACAATAATATTCTGGTCAAACGACTAAACCGAACAGGGAGTAAAAAATGGAAGTTTACAGTTTACAGTTTCAGTCAAAAGTTTAGATACACTTCCCCAAACGTGTATATGCATTAAACAAGCGGAAACTGTACATTGGCGAGACAGACTTACAACAACCCAGCATGCAACAGCAGGTCTATATCATGATGTCACGTCCCCCGAGGCAGATTTGTTCTGTCTAACTGTTCAACCCACTATCATAAATATATTACACTTTAATTGGTTCTATACTGATCAATTGTTCATGACCATTTACCGGTATAATTGTGCACAGAGAAGGCAGTCAGGCCTTTGCTACAGGTCATGTGTGCATTATAAGATTATAATATGTATATCAAATATAACAGATGCCTCTTCCCACCTTAGTTTCACAGGTAAATTCCGTAAGTTCCCGTAGCCCCTGAACCAATCAACACCGTATTTAATTAAACTTACCCTGGTTGATTACATGTCCCTCTGGTCTTTTCTTTTACATTAGATGTGTTAAAAAGGGAGGTGTTTGTGGTCCAACACCATTCGCAACAATTCCAATAGATATCTTACAGAATACACTGATGGCATTACTTCCTTTTTTTAGTTTGTTCAAACATTGATATGCTCTACATGTATTTCAATGGTTTCTTCCATCTTGATTAAGAGATAATAAAGTTGGCATATTGGTCCTTTTTGTACCGACTGAACTATTAAAAAAAAGCTATCATCAATACTACAACTTTCCCAATAGTTCTGATTATGACAAAACATTTGGATATGAGAAGTTATGCTTTGTGTTCAGTGCAGTTCAATTATCTTATTTAAGCATTTACCGGAGTCTCATAAAGCTGTTGGCAGTCGTAGACCTCCTAGGCAATGTTCTTTTAAACTCAGTTATTTTTGAAATACTTTCTGAAACCAATCATGCTGTGAGATAGTTACCCAAACCCGACCCTACGCTTGGACTTGCTGGGTTGACTGTGTTATCTCGGACCATTATGCCTTTTAGGGGAATTTCTGGATGAGTTTTTATCTCCTTTTGTGTGATGTGTTTGCTTGAATACTTGGATATGATCAGTCGCTTTGCGGCGTCTAAATACCCACGTTGGTTAGTATCCACCAGGCTGCTCACCCAAGGTCAGCGTGCGTGTTGTTGCTCGACCCTCCCAACCCTCCTTCAGCCTTTGCATGAATACAAAAAAGAGCCCAGACAACTTCTGTGTGATGCCTGCGCAGATCAATTTAACAGTCGACATGTGTTCAAGATAGAGCGGGTGATAGACACGCATGGTTCAATGGAGATTGAGAAGAGGGCCATTTGGTTTGATATAAGATTGATAATGTGCCAAAGGGGAGATGGAATCCTATCAATCAGAGCCTTTGCCCTTGAACGTCATACCGTGGTCCGAACAAGGCGCACACGGCTCCTGAGGTTTGGGTTTCAAATCTCAGATCAGTTGCTGCCCGGCTGCAGACCCATGATCGTCTTTACCTTCTGGCTGCTGATCAGCCTCTTTCCTCGCCGTTGCTGCAACCCGTGTGAACCGTCCAAGGATCTGACAGATAAGCTTTCCCCCTTTTATTTTACATTATATTACCCTTTTAAAAATGACTTCTTATTACATGATGAAACTTTAATGTTGCCAGCGGGGAAACCGAGGCAGAAGGAAAGTGGCACATCATTTCCTGCCACTATGATTAGAAGAGAAGAAGCAATATTTTATTTTAATTAATGTTAGTTTGTAGTGGCTTAATTGCTTAAATTGTACTTTTTGGAAACTTCACAACTTTAGATATCATTGTTGTTGTGGGTCCCGTCAACACTTTAGAACATAGAGCTGGTTGGCAGTGCAAAATAAAAGTTTGCTTTTGCTATGAAACGTGTCCACGAGATCCAGTTGAAGCTGTTGCCGTTAAAAAAGTACAAACTGAGTAACAAAGTTCCGCAGTGTCTCATTAAACTCTGTGAGGTCTTTCAAGGGATAATTACTTTACTAAGCACTTAACCACAACACACTAGGACCCTTTTTCTCCTTCAACCTGCTGGAAATTGGAAACGTTGAAGGTGCTGCTTGCATGAAATCAGTTCATCCAGGTGTTAAGTGATGTTACCTAAAAAAGCCACATCATTAGTACTCTAACAAGAGAAACCTGTGTGCGGCTTAATAACATTACTTGTTTCAGCTCTAGTCTCTTCTCTGACATCATCTGTGCCTAAAATTCCAGATGTGAGAGGGATGTTGGCTCAAAATAGTTGTTTTTTGTCTCGTAGAGGCGCTTCGCATTACCGCTTTTAATAATCACCACGGCCTCTGTACATGAACATGTGAGACGTGCTGCTTTTGAACCGCCCTGAGGGAGAATCAACATATAAGAGCTTGTGCATTGTTGTTAATAAGCTGTGGTCTCTCTGTCCACTCTCTTTTTGGAGAATGTCATGTGAAATAAATTGTTATTGGACAAGCATGCCCTTTGATGAATAACAGGCCTTCTAGGCGCGCCTACGCTGCAGAAGACACAAATGAACACAAATTATCACCAGCATAAATTCTGATGTTGAAACTTCCATAATTCAGAGTATCCACAGGCCTCGCAACCAGATCGACGACTTCCACTTGTGCTTGTTTACGCAGTCGACCGAACGACAAGGCGAGCAGGCAAGTGGGACATATTAAGAGGATTGTTAGAGATGCAGCTGGCGTCTTTTGGGAAGTAACAACACTCAAACAACAGTTCTCTTCAACCCATTAGGTCCTGCACAAGTCTGACGAATCGGGCTCTGTAATGAGTGCAACATGGAGCTCAAGACCTCATGCCGTATTTATGGGCAGATATGTCAAATCAATGAGCAACAAAGCCATTAGCACAGAAGGGAGAGGCAGCTCTGCTCCACTGGCCTAATGGTGAAAGCCAATGTGTTGTTGCATTAGTGTTCGATTTAATAAAGAAGCGCCGTTGAAAGCATTACCATGTGCCAATTACTTCAAGGCTTGATGGTCCGCTCACTGTAATTTAAGGTCATTTGCCAGCCTGTGGGGACAGAGAGGCAGTGCAAACTACCGTTGGACCTCTCCTGCTAAAAGTCTCCGTCCACACAATTTGACAAAGAACGTCATGTAATCAGCTGCACACGCTGTCGGCCCTATGAGAGCTCAGTGTTACATAAAACGGGGGAATTAAGCTCCACGGTGGTCCGTGGTCCATTTCTGGCTTGCAAATTATGCTCTCTGCTTGACTCTTCCTCTTCTGGCCTCCACCTCTCCTTCCCTTCATTTCTGTAATTTTTCCGTCTTTGAAGTGTGTTTTTGTCCACGCCGTTAGTTCTCTTTTTTTTGCCTGTGCCTATTTTGGTCCATCTTGCGTCTTTACTTTCTGTCCTGCATGGTGGCCAACCCATTATTTGGATTATTTGATGTTGAGGCGAAGGGGTTCAAAGCATAGTTACTGTTAGGCACAATGCATCTCGTACTGGACTGAAGGGCGCCTTTTCCATCAGTATCAAGATGCCGAGGGGAGCGACAAACAATGGGCCCTCTGCGCGTCGGGGCCCGCTCATCCACGGCCCAGCCGCGCTCTCCTCAGTGCCGCTGTCGTGTTCTTTCAGACGTTCAATGGCTGTCCCTCCTCCTTACTTTCTTCTTGCTTCTCATCTCCTCATTTCCTCTTCCCTTTCCCTAACCTAGGGCTGACATGTCACCTCCCGCTGATGGACCATTACTACCGTGTGTGACCCGTAATCCTCAGAGGCATGTGGCGATTGAACTAACGTGGTTTGGTCCATTTGGTCTGCTTCTTACAAACAAACCAAGAGCTGTAATCATTATGTTTAGCAACAGGCAGCTCATTGACTAATCAAGTTTCGGCAGTTGTTATCCTGCATGAGATCTGGCGAGCATGTGGATAGATGGACAAATGAGACGCTCTTGTTCATGTTTTGCTTTTTAACGTGCACATAAAAGCACGGTGGGGATGCGCCAGTGCGTGAACAGTGGAATGTTGTGAAAGTCAACGTGGTTTGGTCGCACAAGACGAGGCAGAAGCCCATATTTAATAGTTTCAGTATGAACGTAACGCCATTGTTGGTTGCTTGTTCTGTCAATAAGACAAAGTTCATCATCATCACAATAAATGAGTATTCTGTGCTGGTTCAGAGAGCCGACTTAATCCTTATCTGAGAAAAAATAATACATCAGGAACTTAAAAAGACATAAGCAAGGGGCTAAACCAAGGCCAGTAAAAATACATTAGTATGAATGTCAGCGCCGCAGGTGATGATCTGCACAGGATATGAAACTTCCACTGGCTACCTCTTTCAGACGGGAGATCTGTGGCTTTCAATCTGTGAAAAAAGCCTGGGTTTAGGAGTAAAACCACATTTTCCTCATTATCGGTTTTGTCTATAGATCTAAACACAAAGCATGTATTCAAATTACTTGGTTTATTTAACCCACAGTCAAAACCATACGCTTATATCTAATAGAGAAGCCGTAACCCGCAAACATTCAATCTTTGTGTACAAAACACATGAATCGATCACTAAACTAGTAACTAACAACTACTTGTTGCAATGAAAACACGAGTCACGGTCAATTCTTAACCAAAGTAAATCCACAAATCAGAAGGACAATAACAGAAAATGCTTCTCGCTTCAAGGCTAGCCTTAGCCTTGAAACTTAACACTTCAAACTGCAACCCCCCAGCATTGACCCCAATGCCAAACAACGTTATTTGCACTGCAAGGCCAAACCTGACATCGTGACTTTATTTCATGAACTCCATTCGAGAGGTGATGTTCAATGGAAAATGGAGATTCCAGCGAGCAACATTAGTGTAAAGGCCCCCAAGGACTGAGCCATTTCTATTCCTCGCAGGGCCGTGGGAGGGCTGTTATGTATGGGGGACATATTTTAGCTTTTTATTGTTGTATTTCAATGGATTCACAGAGAGATTGGATGCCTTGAAGGAGGCCTTCTCCCCTTTCAGAAAGACAAAATGCTCTCAGGGCCTCCACAGGTTTTTCTGTTCTAATGGGGCTGCTCGCATATATTCAACCAGGCCCGACTGAATTCCGGGGACGGCCCCCGTGGCCTCTCCATCCATCGCTGCTTTCATCTGCATGCTTTTTTGTGTGAAATTAGCCCAACGTGATGACTGAAGGGCTGCTGGGACCCCACTTTTATCTGCCGACCACCTCACCTGGAGGCAAACTGCCGAGACGGGAAGCAGCAGGCTGCCGTCCCAACAGACGAAAACACAAACATGAATGGTTGTTATTATTATTATACCATCTCCCGTCTCCCAATTCCGCCCCGCAACTATTCAGCCACCGTCCGTGTCTCGTGGGCCGTCAACAGAGGAGCCAAAAGCCTCCAAATCTCTCTGTTTACATACATCACATCAAGAGCAAATATTAATGCTCAATTTCCGAGCACTGGGCCATCCTATAATGCATTTATCCTCTGCAAATAGCAATGTCACGCTAACTCCAGGGAGAGGCGTCAGCTGAAATGTTCTGAATAGCATGATGAAATTACACAGCGAGCGCAGGAGGGGAATGATAAGGCTGCTGCCGTGCTGCCTGGCAGCCCTGGAGGGCCCAGCCAGGTTACGGCACCCGGCCAGACACCATGCCTGGAACTAAATGAAGCTGTTAGCGAATGCTACAGGTCCTTCGGAGGCGCAGGCTGGCCTCCCTCGGGGGGCCGCAACCTGCTGAAACATGAAATGCCGAGACAAAAAGTGTTTAAATACTTTTTAAGAGAAGTATTACTTTTATGGTCTATTCACCTCAAGTGGATAAAGTCTGGTACAGCTCTGTTTTGTTTTCTGTCATTTATTTAATGGAACTTTCCACTGTTCATGTTGAAGAAAGATTTATGTTGAGATTTCCTTTTTACATCAATCTGGTGAAGCGGGTTTGTCAAGTTAAATCTTGACATAACAGCTAGTAATTGTGATCCGTTTTCAGTGAAGTATTGGAAGATTCTTGACTAACAAGGTAATTTAACTCTATTCCTCCTTGAAAAAAAATTACCAATAATAATAACAGATTTAAAATGACCCAGTCAGTTGCCTCCTCATCAAACACTGGCCAAAAGAACTTCTTTTCAGAGTACGTGGACACGACTTTTGATTTGAGGATGTGTTCACGAATCAGTAATCAGGAAACATTTATTGCCACAATTTGTCAGACATACAAGGAATTTGACGTGGCGGTTGATGCAGGACAACAGACAGTTCGCTAATGGACAACAAAACCAGTTCAATAGGTCTCACTTCCAATCACGTCAAACGTTGTGGCAACAATGTTTGACGCACACAATAACAAATGGTTTATCAGTCAACATCAACGTGTATGACCTCATCGATGGACCTCATCGATGGACCTCATCGTGACTGAATCAAATCCGTGCAGTCAGGTTTTTTTTTATTGATAATGGTTGTGGAATTTGATTGATGATTCTGATTCTGAAGTCCAGAAGGCATGCAAATGGCTTTAAAAGGTCATAGAGGAAAGATAAATAAGCCTTACAGATGTGCAGAAAAAAGGTTTATTAAAGCAACCTCATTCATTATTTTATATTTTGAATTCTCAAATGTAAAAGAGCTCAAAAGTCACTATATTTCCACAAATGATTCAAAGAAAACGTTTCTCCCCTCCTCACAATAATTCAATTATAAATCCAATATATTTTCTCCATATGCCGAATGTCAAGCTGTGCCTGAGTTATTCCTGACTACGTGCAGAATCTGCTGGTCTTGGCCGGAGAGATGTGAACAGAGGCATGCTGGGATATGGCTGGCCAGCTGTGAGATTATCAATCCCCTGCGTCTGACCTGAGACAAGGTCGCCCGGTCTGAACATAAATGTCTGTCGCTGCGATCAATCGTGGACTTGTAACATCCCTCGGCGATGTTGATGAGAAAACACATATGACTTCTGTCACCACAGTGTCGAGGTGTTTAATATGACGTCCCTCGATTTGAGCGCTGACAAAAACAATATTTAGAGTCCAAGCGAGGCTTCGGGAAGTGTCTCGCTGTGCATGGAAGGAATACGTCGTGCTGAAGAAGATCCAAAAGGCCTGTAAATGGGAGGGGCCATGGAGCTCAGTTATCAGGTCTTTTTTTGACCATCAGATGTGCCACCAGGATTTGCCTGATTAAAAAAAAAAAAAAAAATCGCCGTCCACCTTGGTTGGATGGATTGAATTAATTCATTCACATGTCACTAAGGCACAAACCGTATATAAAATAAGACTGAGCCACTGAGCCATGTTTCCGTTTGCAATTGGCCTGATGCAAAGTGTATTTAGAAATCCATGACGATTGTCACCTCAAGCCGGAATGAAATGAAATTTCTAAAATAATCTGTGTAAAATATTAAAATATTCTTATGTTGCTCTTTATTCTTTACCATTTCACTATTTTGAAATTGGCACAACATCAACTCAACTTTTAATCCCCCGTCGAGATCGGACACAACGCTGATCCTGACCTTTACGTTCAGCCAATGGTGCGCTGATGTTAATTACCTGTGTGCATGCGAGAGGAATGGAGAAGACAGATGGAGGCGTCCCATGAAGACTTCCTTCCCGGGCCCATTGTTTGAGACTCTGTCATCCTGATTGTGTCCTGCTCCTCATTGTTATTCATGAGCTGTCTCGACGTGTGCGACGGTGCTTTATTGCTACTCTGCCATTCTGGCTGCAATGACTCGGTGATGAGGCTCTTAAGCCTGTAGTCAAGTTCAAAGAGTAATTCGCCAGAGTGTTATTTCAATGGAGGGAAATGGCTTCTCATCATGGGCTCTTTCACTACAAATAATGCCAAGCAACTGAACCGGCTCGCTGTTGGGCACGTGCGCATACCTCTGAGAATCATGATGAGGTGGCTGTTTAACACACAATTACACACACACACGCACAGGGTTCATACAGGCTGGCAACAGATGAGGCCCACTGTTGTTTGTATTTGCACTTGCAGCCTGTAGTTGATGTTGGGAACATGCAGAATATGAAATTGACCAAATGCCAAAAGGTTGCAAGTGATATTCACTTGTGTCTCAAAATGTTGCTGCTAGTTTCCGTCTTTGTTTCTGTGTATGATTTTGTTTGCTCTCGGGGGGATTTTATTCCCAAGGTTGTACATAAACTAATTCAATAAAGAGTCTATTAGAGTTGGAATCTCTACAATTTAACTTTCACTTTCTAAAAACTAGCGATGTTCCGATACCATTTTTTCCCTCCCGATACCGATTCCGATATACGTCCAGTGGGTATCGGCCGATACCGAGTACCGATACCAGTGTCCCCTTAACTTTGGTAAATTTGTCGTGCTCTTAAGCGTGACGCGTCTTCAGATGTTTAAGTTGCTGTTGTTGAAATTTGCACTCGTGCCACCCCTCGAAATTGCTTCTTTGCACTTGATGCATGTCAACGTCTTACTGGTGGGAAAAGCCACTGTAAAGTACTGCCAAACCGCCGACATGATGCGCTAATGTGCTAACGGGCCTAGCTAATGTGCAAATGACGGAAGACCGAAACCCGAGCAGCACCGAGACCAACGGCCGTTTACAGTAGCGGTTACCGACCCGGTTAAGCGGACCCGTAACAATAACAGTTCAAATCTAATGTGTTGTTCGGTACAGCGAAGGTTGCCCGAGACGAGTGCCCGGATACCGTTAGCTAGGTTCGTTTGCCGTGCGTGACGTTCCACAAACGCGGTTCACGCTAGTAGAACACTGGATCTCGCTAACGTCAGCTAACGCCCCCCCCCCCCCCCCCCCCCCCTCTCCCCCCTCCCCCGCACAGCGGCCAGCCACGCTTTATGTGTCGGCGCTGAGCTGAGAGAGTTGACCCTCTCCAGCGGCCGGGGCCCGCTCCTGAGCAAACGTTAGCGCCTGACGTTTAACTGACGTCAGCTCCTGATCAAACGTTGAACAATTCCCCTCTAAAACAGCAGCTGCTGATGGCAGCACAGCGCAACTTTTTTTAAAGAGGCGAAGAAGAACATTGTTGACACGGTACGTGGTATCGGATCGGAGCCACGATGCCAGCATTTCGGCAGTATCGGAGGCTTTTCTGATACTAGTATCGGAATCGGAACAACTAAAAACCCTTTGCTCAAAATTCAATTCAAAGCTAAAATCCAGATATAATCACTTGCGTGGGAAATTCATTTAGTCTGAGACAAAAATGATCTTCAAGATCAATCACTCTAAAAGTCTCCTCCCTCATCCTCATTACTCCTCATGTTTGCCTCTTTGACACTCGTGTAACAAACACCAAGCTTCTCGGCAACAATATACTGTTTTGAACATTCTGGGATGGAGAGCTTAGTGGATCGTGTTGCACTAGTGGCTTGACAATTTATAAGAAACAATTTGTGTGTCTGCACGTGTGAACAAATATTGCAAGAGAACAGAACCACTTATTTCTCCCATGAAACTTGGACCATTTTTTCATTTAACTATCCTGAATACAGGTGTGGAAGAACAAATATAAATAAGACCTCCAGTGGGAGCTGAACTTCAGCTCCATCACCAAGAAGGCTCAGCAAAGGATGAAGAAACTCCACCTGCCAAAGACGATGATGGGTCACTTCTACACGGCCATCATGGAGTCCATCCTCTGCTCCTCCATCACCGTCTGGTTCGCTGCAGCGCGTCCTCTGCTCTGCAGAGAGGCTGATCGGCTGCAATCTGCCGTCTCTCCAGGACTTGTTCTCTTCCATCAGGACCAAGACCTCCTGCCACACAAACAGTTTCATCCCGTCGGCAGTCCGGCTCATAAACAGAGAACGTGTCCCCTGACTGACTCTGTCACCCCTCTGGTCACTTTCCTCACACTCCTCATGCACACTTACTTACCTGTTTGCTGGTGCATTTTAGTTTTTTAACTTCCTTTAATTCTAAACTAACCCATAGCCTTAGATTACAAACCCATAGGATTATATTTTATTCCTTGCACTATGTTTGTCTGTTGTCGTGCACCAACCGCCAAGTCAAATTCCTTGTATGTCTGACATACTGTGGCAATACATGTTTTCTGATTCAGTTGTACGTTGACACACACAAACAGGCGGACGGCCGACCTTTCACCTTTGGTTGTGCGGCAGAAGCAGCCGGACCGAACCAGCAGAGGCCAAACAGTGTTTCCATCTAAATGTGTCTGTGCAGAAATAAAGCTGAAATCAGAAGGAGAGGTGGCAGACAAGAAAAAGAAAAAGGCAGCGAGGCAGAAAGTTGAAAGACAGACAGCAAGAAAAGGGAAAGCATGTCTATGAAATCGTATAATTGCACTGCAGGGAATATTAATCAATTAGACCCGCGGAGCTAATTAAAGACGGCATTGTGTTTACTGACTCAGAGCGGCGAGCTCCGGGGGAGCAAACGCACACATGCATGCACATACACACTCGCTGTTGACACAAACGCCCCAGGCATTTACTCAACCGTGTATGTCACAGGTCCAACTCTGACTCAAACCGTTTGGCCGTTTCTTTCTCCGTCTGACCATTAGAGATTGCACCCGAAAGCTTTTAATAGCATAAACACAAACAGCTACCTGCTCCCTGACCCCCCCCCCCCCCCCCCGCGCAGCGGCCAGCCACGCTTTATGTGTCGGCGCTGAGCTGAGAGAGTTGACCCTCTCCAGCGGCCGGGGCTCTGAATGTCTAATGGTGTTTGACAGTGTCCAAATGGACTCCCATACAGTTCACACAAGGTCATTTACATCATTTAGGGCTACTGATGAGATGAATAATAAATGAATTACTGCCCCGATGGGAGCAGGGGGGGGAACGGAAGGGAGAAAGAGTCAATTGAGACAGGAAGCCGTGCGGCCGGCTGTGAATTAAGGCGACGCAAACAGGTGCTGTGTTTGCTCACCGAGGGGCCTCTCAGCTGCAACGTCTTCCAGAGTGAAGGTAATTTCATTACCCAGCAACCAAACTCTGCATGCTTGACTAGTGGAGGAGAGAATGGAAATCAATAGACGCTATTACCACGCTTCTCAGTTGAGGTGTAATGGATATGCGACGTGGGCCTGTTTCATTTTTCGATGCATGTGTGTAATTCTGTGTGTGTGTGTGTGTGTGTGTTGCAGTATTAAACAAACCTCATTTGCTGTTGACTAATGAAGATTTAAGAAGTCGCTGTTTGTCTTTTTCTTAGCAGCTGTCAGGGGTTGATTACATCTTCACATCGTGGAGGATTTTGTCGCGGGAGAATCACGGCGCCGTCTTGCGTTTCACGCCTGTCTCCTCCGCCCACGACCCCGTGACCCCGTGACCCCGTGACCCCGCGGGTCGACGAGAGAAGCGGGAGGGGGGGGAGGGCAAAGTGGAGGAGCCACATCAGGGCCACTGGTCTCCTCCACCTGCTCACAGAACTCGCTAGTTAAAATGAATTATCCAAAGTGGACCGCGGGCCTGCTTTCTCTCACATGCAGAGAGACTCAGCACACACCAACAAACACCTTGATAACGCGCTTTTGGAAAGCTCCCCGAAAGCGCTCCAGTTATGACGGCGTCCTCGTCGGTGCTCCCTCTGTCATCGGCTGTTTTTGTTTAACAGAGTTCTCTTTTTTTTTCCTGCTAAATTTGTCTCTTAATTCTGTGATAGCATCACTTTGCATCTTTCATTTGGGAGACGGCGGGAGGCTGCCTCTGCCTCTCCTGATGCCAGCAGCCGCATCCGCGTCCCACTGGGACACGTGGATTAGCAACAGCCATCCCGAGAGTCGGCAGCACACATCCACTCACCACATGCTGGCCTCTGCTCTTCCTTTCTCCACAATCTCCATAAAGTTCTGCCAATAGGGATAAATAATTGAGTTATCTGTTAGGGGAAATGAACTATTGTATTTTCTTTGACATGAACAGTGATAACTTAATGTTTATTTTAAGTGGGATTTGTAAATAAGCAGCAACTTTCTACACAACCACATGAGTAAAAAATGACTCATTCATTGTTGTCATTGTTAAACTACTCGCATACGCATTATGGTCATTTATATGGTAAAATATTTCACTTTACTATTGATCTCACAGCACACTAATGAATCCAAGCATAATTGTGTGGCAATAAAATGCATTATTTATCCACTAATCAGTTCATTCTGCTGCATGCTTCCATGAGCAATGAGTTGGTGTCAACTAATTCAAGCAATAAAATCGGGGTAAGAAAACAATTTGCATTTATTAACCACACGCTCGTGTATCATTAGTTTATCACTTAATTAGAGGGACAGATACCAATCATTCTCTCCGCTGGCAATAACGTCACAGATATTTATCATGAACATAACGATCAGTGTTACAAAGTGTTTCACGTTAAAGGAATTTGAACCACATGTAACATTGTTGAAGTGTTCGAGGGACAAAGGATGAATTCGTAGAGGTTAAGATATACGGAGCAATTCTCCTGTCTGCTCTGAGAAATTTACGAGAGGGAATTATAAAAGTTCTGGTCCAGCACTTCCTCTTGGCAAACGGTTTCCTCCATGAATCAGCAGAGATTACATCAAATAAATCCACTCGGACAGCAATCTGTGTGGTGACCGCTGCGGTGATTCAGATGTTGCACGTTTTCTTTTTAAAAAAGGGTGAAACGTTCATCACACTACAAAGAGGAACGGTGACGGCACTCGGCAGAGCATCTGTTGTGCTCGTAGGAGGACGAGTGAGAGGTCACTTCAACTAGATCGGCATGTTTTCTTTATGGCGTGACTTATTTAGAGCAGATACGCGGCTAGTAGCATGTAGCATGATGGTTTATGTTGCATGTACGTGGTATCTAATAGTGTTTAGAACAAAGACGAAGGCAGTCAGTGGTCCACAATTAACGTCACAAACAGAGCCCCTCAAATTAGCGCATGTATAGCAGGTTAAAAAGACAGATGTCCCATTTTATTAAATCCTCGAAGCGCAGCCTTCATAGACATACAGACACGGTTACTTGGTTAAAATACGTTCCAAACCACCCTTGGCGTAAAACTTTCTGTTAGCTTAGGACGGCTTTAGTGTTTGCGTTGTGTATAAAAAGATACTAAAGGTTGCATTGTGTGTCCGTATCAACCGATTGATTTATACTCGTATAAAAACACAAGTAATAAGCAATTAAACAGTCACACTCAATTTATTTTAATTTAAGCAGAATATGAAGCATTTAAGGGGTTGCATTCATGTGGTCGAGGAGTGCAAGCTCAGAGAGGAAACCTGGATAAATACAGTTTATATCTGTCCTTTTTAGTTGGATGTCCCTGTGCTATTCATCAGCACTCACAGCTGCTGACAGTCTGAATCAATACAACAGCTTCTTTGAGCAACACACACCCACACGGGCATGCAGTTAAAGGATAACCTTGAGACAGATGCCACAATGGTGCAGGTGAATGGAAAGATGAACGTGTGTGTGTGTGTGTGTGTGTGTGAGAATGAGAGAAGCGAGGGAGGAAGAGAAAGAGATGGCTTTCCCTCCTGTCTGATGTTCTCCAGGCTGCAGGCTTCTTTATATCAGCTGGTTGATTGCCAGCACAGACACTAATGAAGCAGAGGAGGACCTGACTCTCAGGTGGAGCTCAGTGGACGAGTTGAGTAGTCTACAGCCATGTCATGCTCACAATGACAAAACTAATAACATAACTTCACGTTATTATCACGCACGTTATTATATTCTATTTCTGCCACTTTAAGATGTCATGATGCTGTCATCTCTAAACACAAGCTACAGCTGAACCTCACTGTAGTTGGGTTTTCCCGGGTTTGGTTCGTAAATCTAATTATATTACGTGGATTGACATTAGATGAAATCCAGCATTCTGATTGGTTCACAGTCAGGCGTGTACTATAATGAGCCATAAAGTACTGCACACCTGTTAACATTGACCTGAGCGTTCCATATCAATGCGCACTCAAAATGACATCAGTCATTTAGCTATCAGTTAGCTGTTGTTTCAGGTTTAACATTTACCAAACGTGTGTGTGTAAACTGATATTTTGGGGGACTTTTGATGAATGGTTTGAACGGCTTTGGGTCTTAAATTGGTTGTTTTTAACTAATGTTCTAGTTCAGTGGTTCTCAAACTTTTTACACCAAGTACCACTATAATGACCAACACTATACAGTAGGGTAGTAGGCCGGAGTATTCATCAAAAACAAGGCAGAGGTTTTATTCCTAATGACGAATATTTAATATTGTCAGCCATTGTAACAGTTTCAACAGTAAAACTGCACTTAAATATAGGAAAAAATAAAAATGTTTTTATTGTTTTTTATTATATTTATTTCAGTGATTCTTTTGCATACCACTAGAGGGAGCCGCGCGTACAGCTAGCGGTACCACACTTTGAGAATCACTGTTCTAGTTGAAGTAAAGTAAAGGTTAGCTGCTCCTTACCTTTCCAGGCGAAGGCTGTTTTAATTTTAAAAGTTCAAATTGCCCTGACCAGAGTCTGTGAAAGGCCGCGGACGCCACCAACGCCTCAAACCGGTTAGACGTCGATTGTCATTGTGAACATTGTTTTTTGCAGAGATCTAACATCGTTACAATAGCATCGACGATGTCAACACATCCGGGACCCCGATTCTGGCCTTCACACTAAGATACCGCGCTTCAACAACCTACCAAAGCCGATTTAGGGAACCGTACGGCAGCCGCATTATAACAGCAGTAAGGTTCTGGAGGCAGAAACGTGTTGGCAATAATGTGCTGCTCGAGGGTTTGCCTCGATGACCTTATCGAATCGAGTACCTTATTGCTTAAGTATCCGGCGCATTAATTCATATGGAAAGTCAAATGGATCAAGTTTTTACATTTATTTTAGGGGGCACAAATATTGGTGCTAAATTTCAATAAAATCAGAAAAGTATACCAACTGTAAAATGTTCTTTTTTTAAGGGACGATACAAAGACAAAACAACAAGAGAACGACAAATTGGGGAATTACAAACCAACCAACATGCGGTCAGGATGTGGGGAAATGGGGCCTATGTGTGCATGTAAGTGTGCGTGTGTGTGTGTCTGTGTGCCCCAACCCTTATTTAAAGGAGGCAAATTCAATAGCAGTTGTATATTTATGTAACCTTGGGGTTACATTTGTTTCCAGGCAAAGTTAACTATATTTTGCTAAATGAGTATGATAGCTAGTGTTATGTTTGCAACCACCCAGTAAAGGGTGACCAGATTCAGTGGTGTTCGGTTGTGTTGTAAGTGACGGGTCGATGTGAATTTCCTATTGAGATCAATGAAATCAAGTGATTGATTTCCAGTTCATGATGGTAGTTTTCTTGGCTATAGTTGTGGCCACGAGGAGCGAGCGGCGGTTTATTGTTGAAATGTCTCGTAGTAAGCACAGAGCGGGAGATATCAGGACAGGGCAGCCCACAAAACGGACAAGAATGAATGGATGTTATACTGTATTAGTGGCACATTTACATTAACCTGGGAATCTGATTAGAGGCAATCACAATAGTTCAATCTGGACAAAAGTACCTAATTTACCAACATAAAGACCGACATCGACGTCATTTATTTATATAAAAGAAAAGGCAATTCTGATTTTTGATGTGCACGAGTGCTTTGAATGCTTAAATAACCGTCAGCGAATAGCCTGGTCCCAGAGATTGTGCATATTCTACTGAATGTTTACTCGTGTTTCTACAGAATGTGAGCCTGAGGTCGTAAGTGGTGCACGCAGCATATTGGTAACATGTGTGGTGACTGGATGTGGTGCTGCATCCTCACATGAGCTTTGTTTTCCACATACTTGTAACTCCCATTAAAGAACCAGACATTCTCCTACGCAGTGGCTAATTATTTGTATGGATTGAAATGCCCATTCGTGCTTTGGAGGCGATTCTGTCAGTTAATTTATATATTTTGAACTGCATTACCTGACAATGAAAACCGGCAAAAAAACTGTTTTGCATTTGAATGCAAAATGGCTTTTTAGTGCAACATTCTCCTCCTGAGAGTTCAATCTGAATACCTTAACAAAGTGAACATGAACTTATTAATTGGGATTTTACAAATGTCACATTTTTATTCTACCAAACAGCCCTAATAGATGGTTTCTGCAGAGGAGAGACTTTCTGCATTCTGAAAGTGAGGGTTATTGTTGTCCATGAAGCCGGAGTCTTAATTGTTTCCTTGGAGACGGGCAGAAAGTGCCCATGAGTTCAGCCTTTGACATCTGCGTTGTTCTCATTAACAGGTACCTGACATTCTTAGCCGCAAAAAGAAAGAAAACAACGCTCTCCAGTGACTCACTTCGCCAGACTGACGGACAGGAGCAGCGTCTTCATCACCCGTTCTCTGTTTGTCGGCGTTAATCCCTCTCGGGGTCTCGTTTATGGTGGAGCTGTGTGGATGCAAACCAGTGCAGCCGAAGCCTCTGCGTCTGCATGTAACACCTTCAACCGAGCAGCACTACACATTTCACCCGACAGGTCGAACAAAGAGCACTGCTGCTACCCGACGTGAAGAAAAGCATCCACAGCTACCATCATTTCCTATTTTATATTCATCCAAAATAATATGCAGTCATACTACGTATAAATGTCTCATCACCTGAAAATCACTTTTCCACTGCAGATTTGGGAAGCGTTTGGAGACTTATGCTACTTTCACGGTGAAGTGGTGTGAGAGTATTCAGGATTTAAACTCCTTCTTCCCCTCGTATATTTCAGTTACATCCTTTTTTTCACAATACGACGAAGGTCCTAAAATTTGACAATCCCCCCCTCAATTTTATTAGAATGTGTTTACTGACAATCAGACAAACAAATGAATGAACCATTGGGCGAGGTCCAGTCTTTAAACCAGCTAGATGAAAAGGTTGGACAGTATATTTTCCTAGAGAATCTTTAACTAACGTGAAGACCGTGAGATATTTATAAATGATCTTTCAGCCATTTTTCTTGTTCCATCACCAAAGATAAAACCATGTAACACTCATCTTCAATATAATCAGTACGAGATTACTGGCGCCTCTCCACTCTCCTCCTCAAGCTTCCACGTGTCCATGGCAACCTTTCAGTTTAGTATTGATTTTGCTATTTGAACACTTTGCAGATCTTGTTATGCCTTATTATTGCTGCAGCAAAAAGTCCTCCCGCCTGCTGCCGGACTGTGCTTTCGGTTCAGAGACGCGGAGCCTCCATTAAGAGCAGGCCTGGGCCTATTTGGGCCCCAATGAAACCCTGTAATGGTGCCATTAGAGCAGGTAGATTAGCCACACATGAAGGCTACACGCTCACGCTGTGGATGCAGTCACAAAGAAAAGTCAAAGGAAAAAGTGTGAGCTTCAGTGGGAACATTGTCTTCACCTGTCACCTGTCATGCTGTAACGTGGCTTCGAGTTTAGTGTTGAAATAGGTGAAAGACTACGTGATTAAAGAAAAGTAAATTCTATTAACTGAGTCCATTGTAATTGAACAATAGTGGCAGAGGAAACGATGAGCGACAAGACGAGTGAAGAGGAGGAGGGTTTAGTAATAACAGTCAAGGAAGAAGCGTGATTGAATAACGTGTTATGAAGCGATTTAAGAGCAGGCGGGTGAGTCTGAGGGCTTTTAAAGGGCCTCCCTAAGGGCAACAAGTCCACAACCTGCTTTAAAAGACATGGCTTTATACAGGCCTACAGACTTGAATCCATGTGTGTGTTTGACAGAGCAACCAGTGTGGTGTGATTTCCCCCAGCAGAGGGCTGTTTATGTTTAAACCATTTAAACATGGTTGTTACCTAGCAGAATGTACCTAGTTATTGTCTTTTCCCGAACTGAGCTGTTTTGTTGCGGTAGTAACCCTAAAAATGAAGTTAAGACGTTTTTCTTTGAAAAGAGACTGTGTGTGCATCAACGCGGGTTTAACAAAAATAAAGTGGCGCTAGTTGACAAGTTTGGAGTAAAAATGTGATGCATAGGAGGGTTTATGACAGCTGACTTTAAAACGCAGCCCTTTAAATAATGTCAGGTAACTCTAAGTAGGATTTTCATGCCCTTTCTAGGTCACAGAATGGATTGTCCTTCATCTCTGAAAATCGCTCCAACACACAGACATCATAAATCACCTGTCCTTCTCCCCAAATAGAAATTATGACTTATAAAATAGCAATAAAATTGAACGCTCATGCAAAGGTCTATTGAAGACCTATCCAGGCTTCAATTGGGGAAGATTTAATCAGTTCTACACACAAATGTTATTGCCTGCCCCAAGGTTCCATAGCCCACAAGTGATCATGTAATCAGCAATGCTGTTTTGTGTTTCTTTAGCGTCTGCAATAGATAATTGATGAGATTGGTTTAAAATAAAATGCAAAAATGTGTACGTTGTTTTTTGTAAGTAGCTCTGATAAAAGTATATATATGCATGGTTAGGTTTTATGTGCAAGTGTGACACTCACAAAAATAGGTATTGTTGATATAATTATATTTTGTTTTTTTCTCTTTTATTACAAATTGAACACTGTTAAGAGAATGCACTGAAGCGACGCTATGACGTGCTGTTGCACAGCACGGCCACAAGGTGGCAGTACATTGGAGCCGCGTCACTCTGGGACCCTTAGCGAGGCGCAGAGTAAGACAAGCTCATATTCCGGTTGAAAGGAAACAGTTGTCCTGCGTCACAAATAACTGGGTCGTACTTTCAATACTTCCAGAGCACTTCGACCAGGAGTATCAGGAGTATCTGCTGGCCGACCCGTTACACAAGCATATTTCATTTTCTTTAATAACACAGGAAAATTGCTCAAACAATTTGGTCATTAACAATGGTTTTGCATTGGCGTGCATTTTAAATGGATCCCCAGGTCAATTCAGACTTTGTCCCTCTGCGGCTCTCGCTCTCGTTTTTTCCTTTTCTTGAGCCGAGCGTCCGTTCTGCTGCAGGCTCCATTTAGAGGCCTTGTTTTTATTCCTTCACACAAAAGATCACTCCATCTTTAAAGCCTTAGGGGAGGGGGAGCATTTCCCCACTCTGACCTTTGCCTGTCAGTCAATAAGATGAACCCTCCTTTCATCAGCAGCCCCTCCGGGCAAAAGAATAAAGCATTATTTGCTCCGGCTGCACATTTGCTCTGAACCGTTGATTGTGGACGGATCCATCACCAACATTCTGCTGTTATTGGCTTTACTGGTGTATGGAAACTCAGTTTGCACTTAAGTCAAGTCAATCTTAGTTATACAGCCGACATGTATGTGTGTTTATTGTACGGTGTAATTTCACACGTGGGTTTGGACGAGATTTAAGAGACTTTTTTAATTTTGTTCCCCCGATGGTTTACCTCGATTTAATTTCGTTTTTTTATAAACAAGAAATCTTAGTATATCCATAGTATTTTTCCTTTTTTTTTTGAGTAAAATCTCTCTGATTAGACGTATTTCCAGAAATACATGGATGGAGTAATGTAACGGGTAAAAACCCAAAGGCCCAAAGAGGTTAGTGGGCCGCGGAGCCAGAGAGACGTTACATTGCTCATTGCACAGTCCAGGTCCCTTATGGGTCGTTGATTGGATTTGGATGGATGTCACCTCTGATGATGGAAAATGTAGTAGATTCAAGCTTGCAATGTGTGCTTTGTTGACTGAGAAAGCCTAGTTTCCCCCCAAATATGTTGAACTTCCCGCATGCAGTGATGCAGTTCGAGGGAACGAAAGCCTAGAAACTTACTTCAGCTTGTGTTTCTCTGGGATGAGAAACCACCTAAAGCCACCTAAACCAGCAGGAAGTTCCACTGCGTCAATAAAGTCTATTCTTACACGCCACACATGGTGCTATTTTAAACAAGGAAACATCGGCCAAACAGAGCTGTGTTTTTTTGCTCATCTGTTTTGACGTCACATGTTCTGTTCCTAATGGGATCCTTCCTCCTCCTGTGTGATGAGTTAAAGTGAGCAGCGGTGTCCCTTCATCCTTCATCCTCGCACAGACCAGCGGTGGAGTCGCAGGCCCTGCAGGGTGACCCGGCCGGGACACACAGTGTCACGACTTTACAGAGGTGTCCTCTTTGATACAAAAACACATTGCACTGCCAAAGAATAAAGCGTCAGTGGGCAACATGTCAATGATGCATGTATTGTGTCATGTGCAGATGTGTTTCGGGTTCCCTTCCTGCATCTCTGCAGACACTCTCTCTTACTCTCAACGTTGTTCTTGTTGCCCTCCGAATACGTGAAGAGTTCACAGCTCAATGAAGGGAAGTTGTAGTGGTAACGGATCTGCATCCCAAAACGTGGTCCTGTCTGTGGTGCCGCTGTGCAGACCTCTACCTGCACAGCGGGATGGCACAAGAGAACATGGGTAGCTTAAATCTCTCATTCTACACACACGCACACGCACACACGCACGCGCACACGCACACACACACGCACGGCTGATCATCCTTGATGTACTATTTGGTTTTCTTTGGAGGCTGTCATGCATGCTAGAAGAGCACTACTGCCCTCTTCTGGTGGATGAACGTAGAGCCGACCGGTTCACTCCTCCTTTTTGAGAAATATTTATATTGAGGTGTTGTAACTCCAATAGCCTGAAATATATATAAATCAATGCCGCTTAAGCGATGGCGGCCTCTCGTTCAACAACAACCGTAAATAAACAATCCTTATTATTTAACACTACAGGAAAAATGGTAAACTCTGGTAAAATGAAATAATGGGAAAATACCCTTTTTTTCATGGAATAAACCACCCGTTCTAGCACTAAAGTCCCGACTTAACCATTTGTAGGTTTGGCTGAGGTCTGCTACAGAATTAGAAAAACCTTACGCACTGCTATCATCAAGAATAAACGAGCGGAAAACACACACACACACACACACACACACACGCCTGTTACCTGTTAAAGGCATCTTATTGTGAAGAGTAAGCACAAAGAGGATGTGAAGTGTGCTGCCTTCGTCCCGGTTGGAAGGAGGCTTGTTGCCTGCGTTCAGTCTACGGAGCCCCTCCCCCCCCCACTTGTTGCTTCATAAAAGTACACGCAACCAAGACCATCGGTTGAAGCTCTTAATCTCACTGCAAAAAGCTTTGTGGACAATACATTGTGTAACCATCTTCACTTAGCGGGAAAAGAGGCCTGTTTCGCATTGCGTAATTCAAAGATGTTGTTTTTTGGCTGAACCTTTATTCTTGATTTTGGGCATAAATAGTTAAAGACTGATGGGTTAAGGCAGCAAACTGGGGTGCATTGTTTGCGGCACCATTGGGAGGATTTTATTTGGTCTCAGTGCTGCTCATGAAGGGATGCAGCGAGTGATCAAGCGCTCGACAGAGAGGCTTAATTAATGGTGTCTATTCAAGGTCAGAGTCGTCGTGTCGGTGAGCACTGGCCTCTGGATTGATTGATCACATGCTGACATTCACATGCCCAGCGTGACAGCCATCGATCTTCTTCTGTGGCCCGGGACAACATTCCAGATACGAGGTATGGCCCACCATTAATCCATCCCACCATCCAGCCACCTAAGAACACTTCATTACACGTATTCCAAAAGCTGCCTAATCTACCAGCCCCCCTCCCTCCATGTATATAGTTATTTATTTACCACTAATTATTCATCATCCAAGTATTCACCCATCCATACATTAATTGACCCATTATATCAATCGTCCATGAAGTCATCTATGAATTGTTAATCCATATAACCATTAATTCTATCCATCAGTGGACTCATCCATCATTCATTCACCCGTAGATCCATTGATCAGCTACCCTCAACTTATACTACCATGCATTTATTCAACTGTTCTTCCATCAGCCCTTCTATTCATCAGCTTACACATCCATCACTCTATTTAGACAATCCTTCCACGCCACACACTTTATATTTACACGGGCATTTTTTCATCCATCCGTGCAGTTGTACTGTCATGAGCTTCATATATATATATATATATATATATATATATATATAAATAGACATAAACTGGGGTTGAGAACAACAGTATTTGCTCCCTCGATCTCCGCAGACGGGCCTCTGCAGCCTCCAGGAGCTCCGACAGTGACGGTATGATTATCTGGGCTCTGGATCGAACAGACAGCCGAACCCCTGCATGCTGATTGCCTTTTCTCCGTCCGCACAGTTCATCACTCTGCAGTCAGCGACACTCTGTCACCAGCTGACCGCCGGGCGCTGCCCCCTGAAACTGCCTCCCATTAATCACAGTTAGACAACACGCAGGGAGCCGCTTTGGACGAGGAATGAAAGCGGCTGGAGGTCAATCGTGCAGGTTTGCTGCGGGTGTTAAAGCTGCTGATGTTTTAGAAATGAACTGAAACAATAACTCCTTATTGTATGTATGCGAGCAGATCAGTGGTGCAATGTGGAGGATTATACCCCAAAAGAATGTTCCTATACAGGATAGAGGAGCGGCGGTAAAATGCTGATTGCATCTCCCTATAAACTAACTCTGATCCAGCCAGCACACACACACAAAAAAAAGTCATTGGAAGAACTCCATTAATTTGTGTGCAGGATTTCCATCCGATACATTTATGTAGACATAACTCAATCTAAGAACATTCATGAAATAGGATTAAATTGAGTTAGCCCAACTCATTTTGATCAAATTCATCTCTAATGAATAGATTCCATTAATCAAATGTAAAATAATGCTGTTCGTTCAACTCAAGGGAGCCGCTAAACACAGAGCTGTGAACACATCACGGACAAATGACCACTTTTTAAAGTATGCCGAACTACTTTTGTCTATTTACCCTCTGTTTTTGGTCTCCACCATCTCCTGAGGGAAACACTGCGCTGTGTTCTCCTGCTGGTTGCTAATTTGGGGCTGAGCAGGCCGAGCACGGTGGGCTTAAAGAGCGTTTTACTTCCTTTTTCAACTCAATATGTTGGTGAAGAGAGAGCAGATAGTGACCCAAAAGTGAACTGAACTCTTGTAGATTCTAATTGGTAAAAAAACAGTTGCATCATGTTGTTGTTTCAAAAGAACTTCACGTAACAACTGGTGCTGATACAGCTGTGAGATGATTCTCCATTAAAAACCAATGTGTGAGTTGATTTTGCTCGTGAATTCAGAGTGCATTTCCATGTGTAACATTAATACAATTAAACAGCTTGCTTATTTATATTCCGTCCAATCTTGACATGACTTTCGTTTAACTTTTTCTATAAGATGAGAGAACTTCTCCTCTGTGTCTATGGGAGGTTAATCGCAGTGAAAACGCACAATTCTTTGCCGCTCTAAGCAGTGCTGGCCTAAAGGTTAGACAAAATGCAATAAAGTGGTATTAGTGTGTGACCTGCTTAGTGGAGCCGGAGGCGGAGTCACTGCTGCAGCGCCACACAGCTGCTCACAAAGCAAACTGACTGGTTTCATGCAACGTAACATCCAATTAATCATTTGGACACTTGCTTAGCTGGCATCACAGTTTTAGAGTTTAGCCTGTAAATTCTGATGACTCAACTAACAATTTTACTCTTTATGTCTTCTGTCAAGGCCAGATTAGATCACTTGATAGTCTCTCCAATCACATCCTCCAAACAAATTGTGCTGCAAATAAAAACCGTGACAAATCAAATGAAACATTTTGTCTACAGGTTGTCAAAATAAGGTTCAGTATGCACACCAGGCGGGGATCTACATATATATTACATACGGGGCCGATAGGGAAACCCAATCAATATTTGTGAACATGAGCTTCTGTTTGTTTTTTGGAAGGTATGGGGAACGTGAACTTATGTTTCTGGATTTTTGAAAAAGGGTCAAAAAGATTGACATTTTATGTTAAGCAGCACTGTGTGTGCGTGCGTGCGCGCGTGTGCTGAGCCTCTACCGCCACCTGCTGGAGGATTTAACAGAATACCAGTTTTGTTTGGATTCGCAATGAAAAAGGTTTCCTGTTGACAAAACTCCTCATTTCTCTAAGCAATAAAGCAAGTAGACCCAAATATCAAACTATACACTCTACTGTACGTGTGAATCTCACAGCTTCTCCTTTCCTCTCAGCCACGGTTATAGGCGAGAGATCCTCTTTTACCTTCATGAAATAGTTCGTAGAATAACTTAAGCTTGGGTTGCGGCCCCTTCTTGGGGTTCTAGGAAGGCGTGGGGGAAGAACACAGGTCAGTTAGTTGGAGAAAGTTACACAAACGGATGCAATTTTACACAATTTATTATTAAACACTCCAATATGAAGTTGTACTTTGAGTGGTGGAGGCAGGGACCTGTGGTTGAGCCGAACAGAAGGAGTGAATATAACAAAACTAAGCCTGACTACCCACCTCTGAAAACAGAATAAACACAAAGGCAATGACACAACGCTTATCTGACCTTCTTAGACAACCAACAGAGCAGCAATGTGTAGGGAACCCCAGACCCTCCCAACACGAACCTTCACAACAACTACTTTTCACACGTCGGACATCCATTCAAACAGATCGGGAAGATCTGCAATCTTCCGTTCGACTCGGTCGAACCTCTTTTTTGTCGTGAGCCCAGTTGATGGACGGGCAACGGTGGAACCCAAGAGAGGGACCGAGCCGAGAGAGCAGCAGTGCGGTTAAACAAGGTGGGGCACAAAGAAGCTTTGGTTATTGACACCTCATTCACTTTGTTTCGTGGCAGAGGGAATTACCCACATGCTAATTGTCCAGTAAAACCAACAGGTAAAAAAGAAAGAAGCAACTCTGTTTCACTTTGAGGAGTCAGGAGTGACTTTGATCAGTTTGTCAGTTCACTTTTATGCACATATTGCCTTATTGTACTTTTGGTCTGTGGATTATTTCATTAAATTATAAGGGTTTGAGCTTTTAGGCCGAACAAAGAGAAATTGTAATGCTGCACTGATTAGGAACATTAACAGAACTTTTAAGCCTACCAACCAGGCTTGTTCATCTTAGTTTGTGTAATTAAGAGACCTGTGCTCATAGAACCGCATAGCCATGGTAAAACCACAGTTTAATTGAGAAAATGTCACATAAAAAAAGAAAAGCATTATGACAGTAACAGACAAATGTTTGTAATTTTTATCGGGTTATTGGTTACCATGCACAACTACTAGTACAGAAAATAGCACTGTTGCACCTTTGATCAAGTTCAAGGCCCGTGGTGATTACCACCACCGAGTCTGTTGGTCCTAAAGAGACGCCAACGACCGCTTATCCATCCTCTCTACTATCAGACATGACCAGAGGCTTTCAATACTCTAATAGGAACGGAGGATTGACCGATCCCGATGTCATCGCTGAGTATTTATGGACACGTCGTCCAGCAGCTTTTTCCACCGTGGAGCGACGAACAAGTACCAGAGGTCGACCACTCGGCGATGCGATCCCTTAGTTTTTCACAGCCCTATTTTCGGACTCCTCATCTGCCGGCTCCTGAGGCAGGTGACCCCTCTGGTGTTTCTTGAAGTCGCTGCAGTGCATGAACCCTTTCCCGCAGGCGGCGCAGAAATACGGCTTTTCTCCCGTGTGGACCCGCCGGTGCAGCTTGAGGCCGATGGACTGCGTGAACCTCCGGCCGCAGATGTTGCAGCCGTACCTCTTCTCCCCGGAGTGGATCACCATGTGTATGTTCAGATTGCTGGGGTTGCTGAACTTCTTGCCGCACTGCTCGCAGGCGTACGGCTTCACCCCCGTGTGGACGCTCATGTGGTACTTCAGGTTGACCGTGCAGCGGAAGCTCTTGCCGCACACGTGGCAGACGGGCCGCTGGCCCCGCTTCTTCCCCGTGTGGACCCTCATGTGGTTCTGGAGCGCGCTGGCGTGGCCGCAGCGCTTGCCGCAGGTCTCGCACACGTACGGCTTCTCGCCCGTGTGGGTCAGCATGTGGTGCTTCAGCGCGCTGCGGTGGCTGCAGCCCTTGCCGCAGACCTCGCAGGCGAAGAGCTTCTCGCCGCTGTGCTTGCTCAGGTGACTCCGGAGGACGCTGGCGTCGCTGGAGCCGAGGCCCAGCACGTCGCAGCAGTCGTCCCGCAGGCCGTGAGTCACCCGGTGGGCGGTGAGGGACGACGACGAGAAGAAGCTCTCGCCGCACACCTCGCAGACGAAGTCTCGGTCCCCCGGGTGCAGGTTCTCGTGGTCGGCCAAGCTCTTCCTGCACTCGAAGGATTCCGGGCAGAGTGAGCAGACAAACGTCTTCTTCAAGGCGCCGCACCGGTGACGCTGCAGCTCCAGCGCGCCGTCAAACTGACCCTCGCAGAGCGCGCACGTGCGGGCGCCGGGTTTCTTCAGGCTGTGCCGGCGCATGTGTCGGGCCAAGGTGTACTTGTAGGCAAACTCGATCCCGCAGTCGGAGCATTCGTAGGGCTTCTCTCCGGTGTGGCGTCTCGAGTGCGCGACGAGCCCCTGCTTCTCGGAAAAACTCTTGCCGCACTCGGAGCAAAGGTGGGGTTTGGTGTGAGTCAGGTGGTGTCGGTCCAGCATGCATTTCAGAGCAAAGGTTTTGTCACAAGACGGACACTTTAACGGCGGCGTGGTCTTCTTCTTCTTCGTACTCGTACCCGTTTCCTCCTGGACGCCATCTTCTTCACTCAAATCAGAGTTCATTTCCTGTGTGGCTACATCCGCTGAAACAAAGGAGAAGCTCTGTTTAGGGGACTTGAAACTTAGTGGCAGAGACAAACTAAAAGATTAACACGGCTGCTCAAATTCAATAAATGAACATATAACTCATACTGTGTGTAACTCGTGAACAAAACCTTGGACATGCTGCCTTGATATTAAGCATTCAAACGCCACATTCTAAAGATGTTTCCTGAAGACGTGACTCCTTTAACTTCTTATCGTGTTATATGTGTATCATATGTTAAGATATCTAGATGCGTTCATTTCTCTTCAATTCGGTCCAGGTGTTTCTTCTGACTGAATGAAAATGTCTCTCACTAGACTTCATGGTTAAAACTTTTTTTTTTTAAAATACTATGAAGTTGTTCTAATGCAGGATGTCTTTCTCCTGCTGGTTTGTAAAGGAGTAGTTAGTTACCAGGTGTGACCGCTGCTCCATCAATAGTTTTCTCTTCTGAAAGAAAGAAAACCATTAGTCAGGGATTCACCTCATGTTGGGCATTGCTTACCACGCGGCTCCAAACTGACGATGGTTTACCTCTGTAATAAATGTGGTCATTCTGGGTTTTTGGTGCTGGTTTGGATCCTTCTTCGAGTTTCTTTTTCTTCTGACGAGAGCACTCGGATGCAGATTCTGTCATTTAACAACAACATATAACTTAAAAGGAAAAATAATAGTTCTCCACAGTCACTCATGGCTTCAACTGACTTAGGACCTTTTGGCAAAGCCGCTCTTCTCGCTTTCGGCTTCAATCTTGCGCGTTTGGTCCGGCCATTCGGCCCGGTCCTTTGTTCTGCAGAACGACCGTCCCCGGCTTCACACATGGACACTTTCAACATGGCCAGGATCTTTTGTACCGCACCTTTGGTCCACGTTTCCATGATGGATGCAAACTGGTCCTGCATATGCATTGGGAGGAAAGAAAGGGGAGCAATCAGATGTTAATTAATATGCAATGGTGGTATAACAATTTGGGGGTAATTAAAAAAGGTATCTGCATGATTCAACAAATAATCGTTTGGCAAACGTGTAACAGGAAAAAAGGGTTTCCAGCCTGCCCGTTGTGAGAAAAGACCATTTCTGGTCTGGGGTTAAAAAAAACATTAAACTGCCTGATTGGAACCAAATCTAATCACATGTTTTTAGACGAACCTGAGAAAGA
The DNA here is from genome assembly GCA_021346845.1 of Apeltes quadracus. NCBI lineage: Eukaryota > Metazoa > Chordata > Actinopteri > Perciformes > Gasterosteidae > Apeltes > Apeltes quadracus. The sequence goes on along the minus strand of CM037930.1, from coordinate 15,099,708 downwards.
CACAGCAGAGGTTTGTTGTTGCATTTTCAACTTTCAACTTGTGGGCAGAAATCTGCCTCAACGTCACGTGGCAAACCATTTAAAGGTGCCACTACACATCAAGATTTGTGTTTTATTTTTCAGAAAGTAACGTTAAGTGTTACCTTGACGGCTTCATTGAAGGAGCGACTCTCCTCGGACGGAGTCGCTTCGCTCTCATCTTCTTCCCTCTTCGGGTCGCAGCCCGGAGCCGCGGCGGAGCGCCGCCGAGCGGCCATGACTGCGGCCGAGGCCGAGCACTCCTCCAGGAGTCCGCCGAGCTGCGTCAGCGCCGCTCGCACCTCGGTCCGCATCAGAGCCGACATCTGACCCTCTAAAGCCTCCAGGCTCAACATGTCTGCCAGTTATTTCGCTGCTGTGATTGCGTTTTTTTGAGAAAAGTCTTTCTTTTCCTCGAAGGTTGTTTCGGTCGTGTTTTGGTTCCGCGTTGTTCTTCTTCGTGGGAAGCTTTGCGGCAGACCGCCGAGACTTCCGCCCCCTAGAGGAGCTCCTTCAGGGTCGATCCCTAAAGTGTTATTTTACCCATTCATAAAATGGAATTCATTTTTTTAAATTAATGCTATTACGGATCTATTAATTGACACTGATGAAAACGTGTAAATGTACCAATTTACTTTTCCTTGCAGTTTTCTGTGTGTTTCCTGAATGCCAGGAAGGAGAGAGCCAAGACATACTTTACACCTTTAAAAATCAGCACTTAAGACTCAGCATATTGTTGTTAAATGTTTATTTTTACTATGATCCAACTTTTTCAGTTTTGGAAATTGGAAATTTCAAAGACAGTCTTCCCAGAAGAATAAAAAAAGCTCATTGCAGTTCCTCAAATGGCCATCAGTTGTCCCTCATGCTTTACTTTCATGTATAAAACCAACAGCCTGAGAAGCAAAGGGATTACTTCTGTTAACATGCAGCTCTCACGTCAAATAAAGAATTCTATCAGCATTTATTAGCAACGGAATCTAATTCTTAATCCTTCCAACAAGAATCATTCAATGTTTGGTGTACATATATGATGAATATTTTGACTAAAACATTCAGGTTGCATTTTCCTTTTCTATGGTCCATGTGTGAGCCTGCATGGGAACTCCCCTCGTCTTCTTTAAGCTCTCCTCCCTCTCCGCATCCCTCTATCCTTTATAACTCTTGAGCGAGAGACCCGCCAGATGTGGACTATTCTCTGTCTGTGTGAAGCCACACGCCTGGCATGCTGATCAGATCTGGTTCTGGTTTTTGGAGATTTTGAATCTAGATCTTCAGTCCGGCAGAAGAGCACTTACAGTCTCCAGCTGAAGAAATCCTGGAGTATGAGAGTAAACCGAGCTCTGCGGCTTTCCTTTTTGTTGTTGGGGCTATGTCAGGCCTACCATGCCCGTCCACCAGGTGGTCCCTACACAACACAGGAGGCAGGTGAGGTCCCCATGTCCCAGCTGAGGATGCTCTCGCTGGGACTGGCTCACCTGCTGCAGGGGTTGGTGGAGAACGTAGAGCAGCTGGAGCGGCGGGGAGAGCTGGTGGCAGCGGAGCTGGAGGAGGCTTTGGAAAGTCTCGAGAGCCTTCGCAAGCACAGTTCACAGGCCGGACGGACTCACAGGCAGGTGAGGGGGGATCCAAGATCCCAAAACGTTTTGAGTTTGATTGATTGATTGAATCATTTTTATGATTATCATAATCACGTTAAAAAGCAGCTTTAGCTAATATTTTCTGATATATTTGGTTCTGCCACTCGTTTGTTTGAAATAACTCACTGTTGGTTTAGATCAATTACTGATTTGACAGAGGCTCCTCGACGTTTCATAGTGCACTGATTTCCACACAATACAGTGTGAAAAACCATGTTCTGTTGTGGAGGTGAGGAAGGACTTGCAGATACTGACTGCCAGGGGGGACAGGCTGTGGAGGACAGCCACAGACCTACAAGAGGGGCTGGCGGATGTGGAGAGGGAGCGGGAAGCCATGCAGCGCCGCACAAACCGCATCGTCCAGAAAGTCAAGAGAAGGACCGAGCCGAGGTCAGTGAAGGTGAGCAAAAGATAAATAATGACTGAGATCAACCAACTGGTTATCATCTTAAAAAGTACATATAAAGACCTCACTGTTGTTTGGTTGTCTCTGGGTTTTATCAGACCGTGTATTTGTTGAAATGATTTGTCTCTGCTCACCTCTTCACCTTGTCTACCGTTGTCTCGCAGGCCGTCATGGACCAACAGGCCCGAAGGCTCGCCAGTCTCACCTCAGAGGTCTCAGCCCGAGACCGAATGATTGACAGGCGCCTGCGGCACATCAACCAACTGGAGAAACGAGTATGTTTCTATTAGAAGCTTATTATGCTCTGACTTAATGACAATGATAATCAAAGTGATTTGGTCAAATTTGGTTTTTAAACTAAAGCATAACCTTGAACCTCTAATATCATATTATTATTATGTTGATTTTTCTTTGTGAGGAACTTGGTTGCTGTTTTTTCACAGTCAAATAATGATGCGTCAAATCATTTTCGACTTGTCTCTGTGTGTTGCTTGTAGGTGTCACAGAGCCTCCCTGCAGCTCGGAGGCCGGATTGCGACTCGGGCCGTGTCTGCTGAGCGCAGCTGCATCAACACACCCGCTGCGGCCACAACCCGCCGTGACGAGGACTCCTCAACGCTGACAAAACACAGAGCTCTGCAACGAGCAGAGTCACATGTCACAACCAACAAATGTGCCTTCAAAACCAACTCACCAGCCACATATAAAAAAAACATAAGGCCTATATGTTTTTTTATATGTGACTGGTGAGTTGGTTGTTCATAAATCTATTGTCAGGGAATCGTCCTGAATAAAAAAACGCCTGTTTGGAAATGGTCCAAAATAAATAAAAAAGAATAGAGATGTTCCGATACCATTTTTTCCCTCCCGATACCGATTCCGATATACGTCCCGTGGGTATCGGCCGATACCGAGTACCGATACCAGTGTCCCCTTAACTTTGGTAAATTCGTCGCGCTCTTAAGCGTGAAGCGTCTTCAGATGTTTGATTAAGTTGCTGCTGTTGAAATTTGCACTCGTGCCACCCCTCGAAATAGCTTCTTTGCACTTGTTGCATGTTAGCTACAAGTGCACGTTAGCTAACGTCCGCTCCTGAGCAAACGTTAGCTCCTGACAGCTGCTGACGGCAGCACAGCGCAACTTTTTTTAAAGTGGCGGAGAAGAACCGTGTCAGCGATGTCGGAGCTTTATATATATGTCAAGGGAGCTAACCAGTAAATGGATTTCTATAAAAGTACGTGGTATCGGATCGGAGCCTGGACTCCAGTACTCGCCGATACCCGATGCCAGCATTTCGGCAGTATCGGAGGCTTTTCGGATACTATCGGAATCGGAACAACTCTAAAAAAGAACGTTTTTGCTCCTGAGTTGTCATGTTGTGACTGCGACTTCCCCAATGTTGTGGTTGACGATGTCGACAATACATACTGAAGAAAGAGAAACCTTTGACTAACAAAACAGACAACACTCACACGCAAATCATAGTGTAACACTTTGCAAACAGATTACATCACTATTAACACGCACAACTCTCCTTGTTTCAGTCAGCCTCAGTCGGGTCTCAACACTACATGTTTAAAAATCTGCTTTAGACTTTTCAATCAGTTTGACAGGGAGGGTTCATCAGTTGCAAGTCAATCTGATGTGTTGTCCTTAACAACAGTAAGCCGTTGTATAAGACGCGTACAAAGGATTCAGTTTACCAGGTCGTCGTTAGGATTCTAGCAGCAAAGTGGTCGTGTGTTGAATGTTGGAAGCCTGATCTGATATCCGATGGACTTGAGTCACCTTCATGACGTCCAGCTCGCAGGCGGCCTGTCCCCTGTGGTGTTCTCAAAACAACTCGAACTTTGTCCCATTTACTAGAAAGAACTGGGGAGTGTGACAGTAACAAAGCCTGGGAAAGAGAGCAAATACCAAAAACAAATCAGGGTCAAAGCTACAATGACACCCCCAAGAGGTCAAAGGGACTAAACACTGACATGTTTGCTCTTAAAATGTGTCTGAAAAGTCATTTATATGCTTATATTCTAATTGCTCTCATGCCTTAGTTCATGACGCTGGTAATGAAAAAAAACAACACCCAGTGTCATTGGATAATGGTGCAGGCATAATATTACATGAGTCTGCCACTCTGAAGCGAACACTGATCTCAGAGCGGCGTGGAGAAAGGCCCGGTAAGAACAGATGTGTCGTCACAGCTGTGGACAGTCAGTGTGGATCCACCGTCTCTCTCTTGGTGCAGTCCACTCCCTTTATGCCCTCACAATATGCAGCATTTACTGTACACCGATTGTGTCTTTTAAGCTGATTTGAATTCAACTGAGCAGAAGTGAGAGGAAGACAAAGGTAGAGGAAGCAGGAGAGAGAAACATTCAGTGGGACGAGGAGCAGGAGAATACATATTCATCAGGAGATGCGTTTTTCTTCTTCATATTCGTCCCAATGGGTTATATGCCTACGGGGGTGATGACGTACTTCCGCTAAAATCTCAGCTACCGCAATCGGCGTAAGTAGATTGCCACTATCCGCAGGGACACATTTACGCCTCGCACCCGGGGGTGTAGCCGGCACTTCATAACTCAAGACATCCGTGAACCAGCAGCAGAAACAGGTCGACGGCTGTTGAAAACAAGCTCTGTTCCTGTTTTATTTGAGTGGAACAACTTCTCCCTTCCACCCACAAGACTAGGAGTTTGGGAGAGAAGGGGAAGAGGGTGACCGGGAGGATACACTGGATCACGTAGCTGGCCACATACAGTTTAAAACCTTTATCTCGTTTTGCCGTTGGTGCCTTTGTGGCCTGGATGATTCGGTGAACATTGTTAATCGTTGTCCTCGGCAGGTCTTGCAGTGATCTCGTGAAAAACGCCATGGCTTTTCTTCTGATAAAGTTAACGTCTCTGGCTAAAGTTAATGTCAACGTAAACCGGATGTTCTGCTACTGGCTGAAAAGTCCGGAAGCATCCAAACGGAAGTCCGCGGCATTGTTCAATCTTTGAACTGAAATAGGAAATCATCAGTCAAACGACAAACAAACCGTCACGTCACTGATGGTGGGATCACAATGACTCTGGTTCACCTTACTCGAGTCCAATTCTTAAATCTGCATCGGGAAACTTTAGCTGAGTTGGTCCGAAGTGTTGTCCGTTCGGTCCTGCTTCGACTTCTCCGGCGCCCTCCTTCCATCTCTCAGCCTGGGAGCTCTGTCTGCAGGTCAGATCTGGGGTCTGTGCACTGCCGGAGGCCTAGTTAGAGCTGAAGGAGCTTCAGCTTAACCAGCGTCATTATTTCAAAATACACCCTGGATTCACTTGCATTTAGAATAACTAATAATAACTATATGGTCCTATCTTGCTGATGGTCTTTGTAGCACCAATAAAACAATGTTCTCTCTCTGTCTCCTCTCCAGCCACACCCTAAATTCGTCACTGCCATTTTCCCTCGGACTTTCTTTCCTGATCAGCGGATTTCCCCGCCCACCTGTTCACCTTTTCCCACTTCCTCATTGCCTGTTTGTCACGGTTGGCTCGTGCATTTGCTTTCTAGCATTTGCAATCGGTTTTCCTGGATCCTTTGCACCTGCCTGCCTCTCCTTCTGCCTGATGCTGTGATTTCTGATGTTTTTCCTCACCCTTATTGATAAGTATGCCTTTCTTATGACGGTGTATCATTTAGCATTTTCCCCATTAAATCATCCAACAGATGCAGCCTAGCTATCTAGTACATATACAGTTAGGTTGCTCTCTCATTGTTGTAGCTCTAATAAAGGAAAACCCAAAAGCCCCTCAAATGGAGATGGAGCTGCTAATATCATTAACCATCATAAGCTTTATTTTCTATGACAGAATTCTTAGCCAAGGCAGCTTACAATGTTCTCATCCTTATCATGATAGAAGTAATTGACCTTCTCTCTTTAAACACAAATCACAATGACACTCTCATTACTCTGTTTAGCTCCTGTCACCAAAGATTCGTATTCAGCATTTGACCATAAATAAACCATAAATAAAACTATGCTTCTTCCATAGAAATAAAGGATGCCTCTCCCTGATCATAGGGGATCATCATAACACTTTATCAAACTGTCTAAAACCAAGTTCCGCGGTTGGTTGGATGGATTCTAGTCAAGAAGACAGAGCCATCTGGTGTCACCAACGTATAAAGCTCTACTTGTGAAGCTTCTACCATTTTTATAACTACAGTCCACAGTCCTGTGGCTACTTAACCCTGTGATCATGTAATACGCACCAATGTGGCCAGAACTACTTTCAGGTGTGCGTACCCCCCCCCCCCCCCCCCTTCACAGAGGATCAGGCTTCATTGTGTTTTTAAAATTACTATTTTATTCGCATTGGATAAAGATCTCAATAAAACAGCCGGATTAGATAATAATACAAGTTGTGTAAAGACAGACTAATTTATAATTTTCTGGTTATATTTATGGTACATATTTACATACATGTGAGACTTCCATTAGGCAATAAGAAGAGCGACAGCTCTGACTCACGGAGCGTCTGAGTTATAACACAACGAGTAGGTGGGGAGAGAGAAACAGAGAGAGAGAGACGGAGAGAGAGAGGAAGGAAGTGGTGAGGATGCTCTACACTTGCTGCAGCACTTTGCTCCTCATCTCAGTCGGTCACAGAGTTCACGTCGGAATGTCATTTTACTGACCGGCACTATTCACGTCATCGTACAACAATGCTTGTCAAGGTAAGAAGGTGTTTATTTCTGCTGAGCAGCTTTTCTTCCCGCCAACTATTTAATAAAATGAGGACAGAGACGGTGGTTTTACCTTTGCCTGTTTAACCCCGAGCTGTGGGTTTCGTGATTTATTTGCGGTTGTTAATACTAATAATCATTGTAGCGTCACGCAGCCTGTACGGGTTGTTTGTGTATCGTTCAGCAGGAACACAGACTTATAATAATCACAAAGAATAAAGGGCGCCACTTGCCTACACGTCAGAGAGAGAAGCAAAATGTCAGCACCGAGCTGGAAGCGGTGCTCAACGTTTCCATATATGCAAAGAGCTGCAGTGCGCGTGCAGAGTGAGCGTGCTGGTTTAAACATTCACCTGCTCACCTGAGTGACACATAAACTACAGCCTGTAGTTCAAACTAATGCAAGCTGCTATAAACTCTCCTTTGGGATTAACAAAATACACAACATGTGAAAAGGTCTGAATGTTTTCAAAAGGTGTTGATTTTCTGTTGAGCTATATTGAGGGTTATTCTCGTTGATAAAATATCTCAAATATGATATAGATGTATGATAGATGTCTCCACTACACCATTCAACCCCCCCTACACAGTATTTTAAAACACTTTATTTAAAAGTATTTAGAAGTATTATTAATCAGGAATAGGCAGACTAGGAATTGTATTTAATTAAATTTTTCCAATATGGTAAAGGAAAATGTTCAGCTGTCACGTCATATTGGGTGATTTTTAATATGTAAAGCGGTGCAGAGAAACCTGGAATGAAGACTCTATCTATACTAAACACTACTCACATCTTATAAAAAAAGATTCAACGTAGCAGGTTTGAGTTTGATCTCTTCAGACTGAAACTCACCTTCTCATCATAAACCTTAGGTCCTCGAGTCTGACCCCATTTCCACGTCCGGAGACACTAATAATAAAACAAGCAGGGGTATGACTGCCAGGAGACATAGGTGATTCCTCAATTATTTGGTACGTTTCACCAGCCAACATTTGTGTAATTTGAGCCAGTTAAGGCCTCAGAAATCCACACTTTGGAAAGAACTCCGTCAGTACTCTCTATAACACGCAGGCCTCTGTAAAGAATGCTTATTATTTAATCCATAACATGAGAATTTAAATAAACTTCCAAAGCTTCCAAAATGCTAGCATAAAGCAAGGTTGACAAAACTACTGTTAAAGTTTTTTCCACGGGTGGTTTACATTGTACGTTGACACGTATGACAGACGGAAATGATTTTGCCGCCCTTCAACCAGCCTTTGGACGCGTCGTTTCTGAAGAACTCCCAGCTCGCTCAGGAAGTCGAGGTTCACACACGCGAGCGACGAAGCGCTGAGCCCCTTTTGCTCACTGTTATAAAACGGGGGAATTCAACGTAATGGTTTTCCAATCCTTCTTAATGAGGATCAAGGGTTGTCGGGGGGGATTTGGAGCTGAAGATTGAAACAAACGCTGGTGGTCCCTCAGAACTCAGCATCGCCTCAAACTGAGAGGTTTTTAACCAATCAGTAAGTCGTAGGTGTTCTCCATAAAAGCTGCAGGAGATGGTTTTAAAAACTAAAATGTTATTGCAACAGAAGAAAAGCATGTTCCTTCATGCAAATGCTGCACACTGTGTGACCCCTCTTCTTCCTCACTGACCTGCACAGGAGCAGTGGACCTGGGGAAAGCCGTTCTGGTGAAGCCGGTCCGAGGTGGCTTACCGGTCGTCTGCTCGCTCATCATTTAAAGGAAAGGAGGAAGTCAACTGAACAGTTGGAGGAAGGACCGCCGAGCTTCCCTCTGATCGAGTTCTCTCGGTCTAAAATATGTCAACCGCCACGGCAGACGGTGTAGGAAGAGGAACCAAATCCTCTAAAGCACCGAAGGATCATAAAAAGGTAAGCAGACGTCGTTATTCATTCTCCCAAAGACGGAGAAATCTCAAAATCCCCTTTTGGTGTTGCAGAATCATTGCGAACATCAAAACTGAATACTATGATGTATTACCTCTTAGAATATAACGTATATATTCAGACTTCCTAATTCTCGTGAATAAAACCTCTCAGGCTGTTCATACTGTGAGACAAGAAAAACCGAGGGTTGATTATTGTGACGTAATGGTACTATTTTCTTTTCTTAGGGAATTATTTAATTGCAGGAAAGAAATGTTTTTGATCGGAGGCAGGTGGCATGAAGCTATAAACTGACACATGTCTGTTTTAATGGCAGTTTGTGGCGTCAGATCAACGTGGCTCGCTGTTGACACTCGCAGGGCGAACTCAGCCTCTTGAATATCTGTAAAATATCTCAAACCGACTTGGACCGACCATCCCATGAGTCGGACCGCATTGCACAGGTCGCAAGGAATTGTCAAAGAAAAACCTAGTTTTCTTTTTCTTTCCTGGTAGCCCACGGCAGCGGCCCTGAAAGGAGCCATTCAGCTGGGCATCGGTTATGCTGTGGGAAACCTGAGCTCCAAACCAGACAGAGATGTTCTCATGCAGGACTTCTCCATGGTGGAGAGTGTTTTCCTCCCCAGGTAGGCCTCCCAACATTGCAACAGTGCAATACAAGGAAAGTAAAGGTGACATCAAAGTTTGGACGGGTAGCATTGGACTGAATACCGAGCATTAGATTTATTGGTTGCTATGAGAATTTCTTAATGAAATACTTTCCAAAATAAATGGACCACCAATAAAAGAAAAGTTCACCCAAATGATAAAACAATGTATTATTCTTTCTATCTAGACATTCAGAGAGTTTGGTTTTATTCAATAAAGTTTTGAAGTATCTGTTCCTGGTTCCCCACAAATGAAAAGGAGGAAATGTAGTTGTGTCTGTACGGCTACATATGTAAATATTTATTATTCAGATGAAACCAATGTCCAACTTTTTGTATAAAATAGAGAACTACACATTTCACCCGTAGGTCCATTTCACAGACGGACCTTTTGACATGGAGCCTATAGGTGTTACTGAACAACAGCAGGACCCTTAAAGGAGCTAAATGGAATTCAACCATTAATAATCATATAATTTACATCCAAACAGACTTCACCTACTGTGCTGTTTGAAAATATATTACGTGAAAGTGGCTGTTGGCCACATTTATGTGGCAAACAGCTCTTCTATTTATTTTTCTCCTAACCTTTCTGTTGTCCAGGGAGGGCAGCAACCTGACTCCAGCCCATCACTACCCAGACTTCCGTCTGAAAACGTACGCCCCGCTGGCCTTCCGCTACTTCCGAGAGCTGTTTGGCATCAAACCAGACGACTATCTGGTCAGTGTGGAAATGATCACAATCACTCTGATTCAGCACGACGGGCGGAAGTTTCAGTCGGTTCGATGCAACACTCGTTCCTGCTAAGACTTTTGCAATGCTTTGAATTGCAGTACTCCATGTGCAACGAGCCCCTCATCGAGCTGACCAACCCCGGCGCCAGCAGCTCCTGGTTCTACCTCACCAGCGACGACGAGTTCATCATCAAGACGGTGCAGCACAAGGAGGCCGAGTTCCTGCTCAAGCTGCTTCCTGGTTATTATATGGTGACACAAGCTCCCTCTCTGTTCACATGTGCATATAAAGGAAGACTTTGGACGCTCACAGTGGCACCAAGAGGTCCGGGATGCAAGTCACTCACCATTGGAACGTTTTGCTTTGTAGGAATACAAGTGATCACATTGTGGCCTGAAACGTGTTATTATCTTTAACATAAACCATCACCAAGTGTCAAAGTGAAAATAGCTCGTACTCATGTTGTTTTCAGCTAAATGTTTGTAGTTGAAGCCATTTGTTTGCATATTTAATACCTTTGTGCTGCAGCACCATCAACCGTCTAACAACGGAATAACATGGAGGTCAAAATCCTTAACAGTGTACCTCTAGAGTGAAAGACAGAGACACTTTCCCTCCTTCCTAGCCTACGAATGAATAAAATAATGATCATCTTTCATGAATGCAGTTTAACTTAACTACAAATAAAACATGTCAAATAAGTAATGTGCTTTTGTCCTTTTTTCTCCCCGTTGTCGTAGAATCTCAACCAGAACCCGAGGACGCTGCTGCCCAAGTTCTACGGCCTCTACTGCATCCAGTGCAGCGGCGTCACCGTCCGCGTGGTGGTGATGAACAACGTGCTGCCGCGCGCCATGAAGATGCACTACAAGTACGACCTGAAGGGCTCCTCGTACAAGCGACGCGCCTCGCGCAAAGAGCGGCTCAAGCCCTCGCCCACGTTCAAAGACCTGGACTTCCAGGAGCTGCACGAGGGCCTGCACTTTGACCCGGACACCTACAGCGCCCTGATGAAGACCCTGCAGAGGGACTGCCGGGTGGGTCCACACAGGGGCTGTAGATCCATTAGCAGCAGGTCATGGGTTTGGGTTTCTCGCTAATCCGATCCGTTCAAAGTCTATCATTATATTTCAACAACAGTGAAGGGTATCACGGAATTTGTCTGGCACTGCAGCAGGCGGGGGGGGGGGGGGATATTTTACCACAACCTCTTAATCATTCTAGGATGCTTATTTCACAACCAAAATCTTCAGTGAAATTTCATTTGAGGTTTGTGTGACTAAAAGGTTCATTGTTGAACAGACCAAGCCAGATACTAAAAGGTCTTGCTACTGGTGTGTTTTTAGGGTGATTGAAATCAAAGTTTAAGAATTTGTTCAGAGAAATTCATGCAATCTGCCTGTTAAACTAAGATACATCTTGCACGCTCTACCGTTAAGGCCATAAAGTTTACAAAATAGAGATTATAATCCAGTTCAACAGTTGTTTGGTTACTATTAACCCACCACTGCTGATTGTTTTCACAGCACGGCATTTAAACTAACATGGATAATCTATGCTATTGTCAGGTCCAGAAGGATGTTCTGGAGCTAACCAAACAGTATGTTTAAATTTGCATGACCTGAATTGAATTAGGCCACCACTTATGCAACCATGAGCTGTTATAATGGACTCATTAGCGCCCGCACGTTATTCCATTAGTACGAAACAACAGTAGCCACTTGATAAAGGATTGACGGCCAGCGGAGCAAAGCACCTGACCAGTGCGAACAGGCTGAGCAGCGTGACCTCAGTTACTGTATTAGGAGAGCAAAGGCCTCTTTGTTTGCAGCAGCTACTTCATGACAGCACTGCACTCATGGCAACAGTTTAGCCGTTAGAATTGGGACGGGCTCAGCTGTATAATATAAAGCTTGTTTACTGTGGGCGGATGAAAAAATCAACCAACTACTCATTTCTGAAGTGATAATACCTCTAGGTAAAATAGTGCCATGAATACCTGGAAGGTGACAGTTTTGATCTTTTACCGCCTTTGGGAAAGGTTTCTCACTCCATTAGGATGTTTTTTACTTTAGCTTATGTCCCCTTTTAATCTCACCCCAGGTCCTTGAGAGCTTTAAGATCATGGACTACAGTCTCCTGCTGGGAATTCACATCTTGGACCGGAAGAAGCTGGGCAGAGAGAGCCGATGTGATAGCAGGAAGGGACAGAAAGTCCTCTACTCCACGGCCCTCGAGTCCATCCAGGGGAACGCCAAGGGCTGCGAGCCGCTGGCTGACGACGACACGTCAGTCGTTTCTTTTGCATCTTTTCCCTCTTTGTAGACAAACTGAGAGCTATTTTTACAGTCTGCTTACACCTTTATAATACGTACGAAATCGAACCAACCAAAATATTCTGTATTCATCACAAAGAAATATAATAATGCTGCACATTGTTCAAAACATTGGTGTTGGCGACAACGACCAATATGTTTTTGGAAATGCTCCAAACACTACTCTCCACCAGAAACATTTCAAATGTTTTTTACACATCAGAACACTCCCCTTCATCCTGACACCAACGTTATTGTCCAGATAGACAAAGGAGCTACAGAGTTATTCCACTTTTTATCATCGGTGTGCCATTTTTGGAGCAGAGGCCAAAAAAAGTCCACCAAAATGCTATTTGGTCCAAATGACACCTATTCGGTAATGGGGCTGATCGCATTACAGCAACCATTTAAAGCTTAATTTCACCTTACTGAGAAAATGATAAGATCCATGCCGATGACACTCCAATAACTTTTCAGATTGGGTGGAATTCCTGCCAAACATAAAGATGAGTGCCTTCTCATCTTTTTAGGAATCATAGACATCCTTCAGTCCTACAGGTAAGCTAACAATGTACTCGCCTTTGGTATGTATTGATTTATGTCTGTATTATACGGAGCCCCGGAGGTGACATGAAAAAAAAAAAAAAACATGAGATAGGGTACTTGGGACTAGGTTTGCGAGCGCTCCCAAAACTCTTTTCGATTTCGATTTTTTCAGTGTCACCTCCGGGGCTCCGTAGTATTACACAATTAACTAGAATTAATATTTATGTAATGCATTTTTAGTTTAGCATTTATTGTTTTTGCCTCAACACCTTCCATTGGTGTCACAAATGTATTAATTAATCCCGTAATTTAGAGTTCTCTGTCGGCTCACACACAGAGTATAAGTATGGTTACGATAGCTGATGACATACCTATGTGTTACTACGCCTTCAAGGTTCATCAAGAAGATGGAACACTCGTGGAAAGCGCTTGTACATGACGGGGTACGTTACCGCACAGTCTCCTCACTGTGAGTTCTGTCCTTCCAGCCGGAATCACCAACCTGACGCTGTTCTTTGCTTCTCAGGACACAGTGTCGGTCCACAGGCCCAGTTTTTATGCGGACAGATTTTTGAAATTTATGGGCTCAATTGTTTTCAAAAAGATGCAACGTAAGTTCCTGTATTCTCCCTTCTGCAGAAAGTGTGAGATGAGTGGGCTTCACCTTTTAAAAGGACTTTCTTTGTGTCCCTCAGCTTTAAGAGGAGCGTCTTCAAAGAGGAAGAAGAATTCCTTCTACGCGGTAAAGTCGGCCTCTCAGGAGGTTCTGTCCCCACTGAAGGAGGAGAAGGACGAAGAGAGGAAAGCCCAGAGCTTGGACAACCTGGATGGAGACTGTAACCGTAAGGAATGCATTTAGTACGGTATTCTGGGATGCGTTTTGTAATGTTTCAGGAGGCGGCTTTGCTTGATTTGCTTATTGATGATTTGCTTGTTACTACAGTTTACAGTTCCTCCAAGCAACCAGATCTCCTTCCAAGAGTTTCCTTCAAGTCCACAGGAAACGACAAAGAGGACCTCGACAACAGGTACTTTGAACTAGCATCTCCCCTGACTTTTTATGTTCCAAATTTCTTCAAAATGGAATATACTGTACCTAAGGGTGACTAAAGTTGAGGGGGAAGCCCTTCATAGGCGCAACGACTTACAGCATCTTTACTTTTCCCTTAACAGTAAAATGTCATCAAAAGTTCAAATTGTGATGTGCTCTTGATTTCCTCTTACATTATAATATTGCTGTGCTTTTTTTCCGCTGCAGTGAAGCCCGGCGAGCCTCCAGTTCAACCATCGCTCTGGACGATCCTCTGCCGTCCCTCAGCGGGAGCCCGGCGGACTCTGAACTGGACGTCTACCTGGTATGAAAGGATTTGAAATACATGGCATTAATCAATACGCACCGTTTAACCTCGTCCTCTGTTACCTGCTGAAACCACAGCAGAGTGGCTTTGCTTCGGTCCAAATAACATATAAGCATGACGTTCTGCTATCAGATGTCTTCACCACACTGCTCTGGAAGTAATGGACCATCGTGTCTTTTACTGCCATTCCTGCAGAGAGTTAGGGGGGGGCTGTTTACCAGGTTTCCTCTGAAGGCAAACAAACCCGACTAGCACATCTTTTTCACAATTGTCACATAGTAGTTTGAGTTTTTTCCAAACAAATACAACATTTCTCTTTAAACATGACAACTGTGTTCTCACACCATTATCACTTTTTCTCAAACACAATTAAGACTTGTACGAATATGTTGCACTGGCGTATTTGGGAGCATCATTCACGATTAATCCAGGGGTCACTGGGTGTCTCTGCATTTCCAGGGTCACACAGACTCACCCAGGGGACCCAGCAGGAGTTGAACAGTCGTTTGTGTCTCAGCATCCACAATGTAAGCAGCAAGCAGCCAATGACATCCCAGGACGATTCTTTTGACTCACATTTGTATCAGCAGAGGAAACTGAATAATCTCTCGCCGCTATCCGAGCATGCAGCATCCGATTTTGTCATGTCTTCCTCGTACTCGCTGTCCGTGGCTCTTGGGTTCTTGAGGCCCCACTGGCATCCTGTGACGTCAATACTGCATGACTCAGCTGAGCAACCTGCCCACCCCCCCGCCCCCCTCGCTCCTTAACTCCGTCAGCCTGAGAAACCTCAATGAATCCCCTTTTCTACAGCACTTTTCTTACATAACCACTAAATCCTTACTCAAGCTTATGTGAAGTGGCTCTTCAGCCCACATTAAGCAGTTCTACTGATTCTGCTCTTTGGGAAGCCTGCAGATGTTAATCTGATCTAAAAGCCTCTGAAGAAAACTACAGAATAATGAGGGCAAAGGGGAAAATTAAGACAGCCTCCTGTATTTATAAATCACATTTTTGATATATATTTTTAACCTTCAAACAAGAAGCAGCATACTTGTTTTTACATGATGTGTTTCCTTCTTCTCAGTTATTTTAGTACGGTTTGAAAATCAACGCGTAAATACATCAAACTTGCTTGAGCATTGAAATGTATCAGACGTTCCCTTTGACCGTGACTCTGAGTGTCGGTCCAAACCAAAGGGGAATCGATACTTTGAAAAATAAACACCCCAAAAAATCTGCAAAATAGTTTTTGTGTTCCATCGTGTGGCATTCATCAGGAGTTATTCAAGGTTCATTGCTCTGATGGGGAACAGAACTAACCCGGGGCCTAAACTCAGCCTGTGCCGGATTAAGAAACCAGAACCTGATCCAAAGGCAGAACCAAATTTCTACTATATATCACCTGTCACCTATTACTGACCATTAGCATGCTAGGCTAACTGAATGCATTTCCAGTGTCACTTTTCCTCTTCCCACTCAGCATTGCATATCCGTCGACACAGGGGAAAGATGGACACAGATGATTGACACAGTAAAGAAATAGAGTGCGAAGTTTTTATATAAATCACATTTAAAAAATGAAAATACTGACGAAACTTTGTCTGGAGGCCAATAGCTCTCTTTCAGTTTTTAATTGTACTTTTCCCCTGTATACTTCCACAACTGGGATTGGATGTGAAAACATCGCTTTGAATCATGGGGCTGCTAAATCATCTAAAAAAGCATGCTTTTATTTAATTGTTTGACTTTCAAAATATGAATAACAATGTACCTTTAAACATTTTGTCCTATAGGTCCATTCTGTTATATATTCCAGTGGAGATTGTGAATTTACTAGATTGAATTAGTTTGACTCGAAACACCAACAAAGGGAAAACGATAACCTTTTTTTGTTTTCCAGTGAGGAGCCCCGTGGAATCCTGACCTTTGACCTCCCGGTATCAGAAACTCACATTAGTGTAAATGTGGCACAATCTGCAAGCTGTAACGTGTTGATAACAGTTTCACCACTTTCTGCCTCTACGACTTTCCTTTTTAGGCCAAAGTGAATGTGCCAAATCAAATAGTGTGTGTGTTAAGATGATTGAACCACTGTGGTTATATAGAACACTATGATGCAGTTTCCTCTCTTGTTATTTGCACTTTGCTGCTCATTTAACAGTGCTAACAAAGAAAATAGAGTTTGATGTCTGAATTTCCCTGAAAAACGTTCATATTTTATCAGCGGCTGGATCCCTGAGAAAAAATATTTTCTTGTATCTTAATTAGATATACGGAAAAATAATGCTGTCATTTTTAAATCATATCAGCAGATTTGAGAAATTATTCTGTAGAGTGTATAACCTAACAAACGTTTTGTAAAAAGTAATTTTCCCAATTTGGGTTGAACAATAAATCTTTATTACAGAAGATAATTAATTTGAGCTATTTTTAAACTCAAATCTGCTACATTATATAGTCATTAAGGTACATTTGATATATTGATGTATTAAAACTAACTCCTACTTAAACATTTTAAATCTTTTATCCTGGAGATATATGACGACATTGTATTGTATTCAACTGTCTATTCTTTTTGGCTTCAAATGTTTAAAAATCTATACTTTTGTGTGATTTATAGGCCTACAATTGTATTATAGTGACTTGTATCTGAACTTGCATCTGTGAAATAAATTAAAATCGTATGTTCTTATATCTTTTATATTTTTTTGTGAACACATATCCAGTAATTTGATAGTAGAATGAATGACTGCATTAGATAGAGTATTGAATGACTTTGCTGAATAATTACAATTACAGTATAATAACAATCAATAACAATGTAATTATACTGTCACTTGCCATATTTCCTTTCAACACAAGGGGGCGCAGCAACGTCGTAATCAGTGCTGTATAAAGAGGATACAGTAGGTGGTAAATATAAGGTTTGCCTGTACTTGGCATTTCTGTATGAGTTCTCTGTCCCCTATTGGATACTGTTCTTTACCAATTTGATCAAATGTAATATCTGCATTTCTGCGTCAGTCTTCGTCCACCAGTGGCTTTACAGAGCAGCGTACGAAGCCATGACCGCAGGTTTATAGGAATTAGGTTAATCTCACTAGGATAAAAAATATCTGCCAGAAGTGGAAATTGAAGCACATTTGCACATTCTCTGCTTTAAAGTGTTATTTTAAAGAAGTCTGCGATTAAGTTGAGATTTACCTTTTGTGAAACTTAAAACAATACTGTATAAAGCAGAGATAAAACACATATCTATCCGCATTACTGACGATGTAGCGCAGCATTTACTCAAATTAATGAAATCAAAGGGTGGTGTGAGGATCAGAGCGATTGCTGACTTGAGTTAAATCAGACAACAAACAAATTCAGCTTTAACTGGGCCTCCTGTTTCTCGAGGGTCTTAAACTGAACCGGTTGAATCAGTCAGTCACAGGCCGCCGTTGCTTTTGAACCTTGTCCATAAGCACATGAGTAATAGCAAACAATAGTAAACGGGTTAATGGATTCACAGGTGCCATCGCTTGGTTAATTGGTTGTCACTATCAGGGAGTTTTTGCGTTGCTATTCAGAGGGAGTCTTAAGAAATAAAGTAAGTTGACAAACTGAGGTGAGGAAGAAATTAACAAGATGAACGGAGACATTCTTTCATTCATTGTGACTCATAACATTTCAAACGTCCATCACTCATTGTTTATATAAATTAACCCCTCTTATTTTTTCCATTTAACGGTTTATTGAATTTCATCAATTTCTCTGTTTGTCCAGTTAGATATATATTACAGTTTTTTTCGATTGTTTACACGCAATTTTGAAAACCGGGTAGGCTAGCAAAAATATGTTTAACGACGTTAGCCTAACGTTATCTGTAACCTGCCTGACGGCAAACGACTGTAACGAACAGTTAGTGCAACTTTTTTCCGAACGGACGGAAGATCTGTTCCAGAATCACTGTTTATCCTATTTAATGACATTAATCATCTTCCCCGAAACTCCAGACGTCATACTTCAATTTTCAAATTAAAAGTTGTCAATTTTCCTATAAATCTTCTATAAAGTTTCCTGCTTAATCCTAACGCACTTCACGGAAAACGGTCGCAAAGAGAAAAGATCGTCTATCGAGACACAGATGATCACCAAATTAAATCTCATTTGCATGGGATTACAAAGATTGCGTATTAAGGAAAAGATGGCTAAATAGGGAAACAGGTTACAACTTTCTTTTAATTCACATATGAACAGTAATGCATTTTCAACCCCTGGTTACATCAAACATTAGCTTGGGATGTTTTTAAGCTTCATTACAGTGTTAGGAAGATCTGGTCCGTCTATCTATGTTTATAGATGTTTTAAAAATGGTTTCTTAAAGGTTTACAAAAAATGTTTAATCATTACCCGATACCTAATATATTATGATAGATATAATGTATGTAGGCTTTGCGTGCGTGCGTGCGGGGGCGTGGGGGGGGGGGGCCTCCGTGTCCATTTTGCTTGGGGCCCCTAAATTCCTTCAAACGGCCCTGCTCTTCGGACACCCCCAACAAGTTATTTGTTAATTACTGCCGATTACTACAGATTTCCCGTTCATTGTGGATGAAATCGGTACCTAGGTCTATGTGGTGAATCTGCTCATGCTGAAGATTAAAATGTCTTCCTTTACCTTCTCATGATGAGTCTCTTTGTTACTATCTCATTTGTCGGTAGTAAACTGAGTCATCACGTCACCTTTCGGTCACAGGATGGGTGACTCAACGCAATAACCCCTTTGTCCGCGCCCACAGCGAGTCACGTGCCGAAACTAGAGGTTGAGGCCGCAGCTCTGCACACAGCACACCTGCTGAGGGTAAGACACGCCCACATACCTGCGAGAAACCAGGAAGTGGCAAATACACACTTCGGACCAGGCGGAAACAAAATAATACTCACCAGAACATCACGTCCTCGTCCACTTAACGTACATCTTACCTGTGCGGGTTTATCCGCTCTGGACACATTGCATCAACCGGAAACAGGCGGATTTTCTCCCGGTAAGTAACGTCACATCTCGTATTGTCTGACCGCGATGTCGACATGTTTTCACCGCGTTCCCTCGCGCTCATTGCCGTAACTTAACGCATGGCCGCGCTGCCCGCGCGAGCCACGCAGCTTCACCTGGGCGGGGAAAGTAATAAACAGCCGTTTGAGCAAAGCGGTACTGCGTCGGGTAACTTTTACGCCAAATGTGACCCGCAGTGTGCGCAGGCCTCAGTGCCGCTGGGTGTCTGCTCGCTCGCGCGCGCGCGCACCCTCCCGTTGAGTCGGTTCAAAGTAAATCGGTAGACGCGCAGAGTGGGGCTGGCCTGCTGCCCCAAAGCTGGTGTTCAACCCGTGTGGTCATTTTGGAGACCAAGTCTGGTACATTTCAACATAAACTGAATCCACCCCGCCGTGCTCTAACTCGAAACGGTCTACCAATCGTCTTGATTTGAGTGATTCTTGAAAATGCTTTGGAGCATCCAGTTTACTGCTGCAACATGATGAGCACAGTTCTCCATTTGCGTTTATTATTAGAAAAGACTTGTTTGGAGGAAAGTGCCACTTTCCTCCAAACAAGTCTTTTCATTTCATTTCACCGTCTCATTTCATTTCATTTCACCGTCTCTAAAAGAACAAGAAAAAAATCTCTGGCAACGTTTGTTGTTTGTTTACCACTAGATGTACCCAACCGAACCAGAGTATCCCAGGGGCCTGTACCATGAGGGTAGTTGAACAAACTCGGGGTTCCAGAATTGGTTCTGAATCGACAAAACCACGTTAGAGAGAGCGAGAGAGAGAGATATTTCAGAGGAGCAAGAAATTATTCTTCAGAAATATGAAGAATGTAAAAATGTTTTCCAGCACGCAGTAACACCGTCTCTGCTGCCAAAGCAAGAGAACAATATTAGAGGAACATTGCTGAGAGCGTTAATGCGCAAGTTAAAAAGAAATACAAAAATATAATTCAAACCATTTGCGGTGCAGTAAGTGCGGCTTCGACGAGTCACATTTGTTATTTGCGGCTCAAGTTCGCAAAGATAAGTTATTCCTTCCGCGGAATATCTGTATCTTTCATACACGGAAGCATCAGGAAAGTCAAGGAGATTTAGTCCCTAAAAACTCTACGAAGTGCTCTTCTAACAATCTGCGCTGAGATGTCCTCAGGATTTGGAAGAAAAGGTGAAGCCGCAATGATGCAACAGAGAACAGAAGCTAGGAATTAACTACGTCAGCTGTTTCTTTGCTCACCGCTGATTGGTCAAACTTCTGACTGAGAGCTCCAATCCAGAACATAACCTGCACCGGAGCAGGTGAGCCGTGCAGCGTAAGTTACCATGGCAACGAATACCGATTGAAGCCGAGCCACTTTCATGGTACCGAAAACCCGGCGCTGGTGGAAAGTAAGCTAAAACTTAGCTGGCTACCACCTGAACCAGCTTCATGGTACAGGCCTCTGAACCAGCTTCACGGTACAGGCCCTTGGACCAGCTTCACGGTACAGGCCCCTAAACCAGCTTCACGGTACAGGCCCCTAAACCAGCTTCACGGTACAGGCCCCTGAACCAGCTTCACGGTACAGGCCCCTAAACCAGCTTCATGGTACAGGCCCCCTAAACCAGCTTCATGGTACAGGCCCCTAAACCAGCTTCATGGTACAGGCCCCTGAACCAGCTTCACGGTACAGGCCCCTGAACCAGCTTCACGGTACAGGCCTCTGAACCAGCTTCATGGTACAGGCCCCAGGACCAGCTTCATGGTACAGGCCCCAGGACCAGCTTCATGGTACAGGCCCCCTAAACCAGCTTCATGGTACAGGCCCCTAAACCAGCTTCATGGTACAGGCCCCTGAACCAGCTTCACGGTACAGGCCCCTGAACCAGCTTCACGGTACAGGCCTCTGAACCAGCTTCATGGTACAGGCCCCAGGACCAGCTTCATGGTACAGGCCCCAGGACCAGCTTCATGGTACAGGCCCCCTAAACCAGCTTCACGGTACAGGCCCCCTGAACCAGCTTCACGGTACAGGCCTCTGAACCAGCTTCACGGTACAGGCCCCAGGACCAGCTTCACGGTACAGGCCCCCTAAACCAGCTTCACGGTACAGGCCCCTGAACCAGCTTCACGGTACAGGCCCCTGAACCAGCTTTACGGTACAGGCCCCCTGAACCAGCTTTACGGTACAGGCCCCCTGAACCAGCTTCACGGTACAGGCCCCCTGAACCAGCTTCACGGTACAGGCCCCTGGACCAGCTTCACGGTACAGGCCCCTGGACCAGCTTCACGGTACAGGCCCCTGGGGTGGGCACATGCAAACACTTTCTCTTGCTTCTGCCAGTGAATCTCTGCCCCTCCCTCTCTCATCTCCTCTCATTCGTGAGTGGCATGTGTCCCTCCATCTGTTTCACACATGCATTGCGTATAGACATTGCATAATGGTCTTGGGCCTTAAAGGCCAGAGAGAAACACTGCTTATGTAAAACATTAAGATGACCAAACAAGTCAACCTGCATTTGCTTACGCTGTTGGAAAAAAAGAACAAATTAAGGAAGTCGTTGTCATTACATCGTGATAACATGCTTTGACAAAGGAAGTGGGCAGAGTGTGATTTGCTCTTTCAGGATTTAAGTGTTGAAAACAAAATCCCCTGACCCGCATGTTTCATTCAGAGAATGACTAAGAAAAATACTTTGTTCAACCCAAATTGGGAAAATTACTTTTTACAAAACGTTTGTTAGGTTATACACTCTGTTTTACATTGGAATGCCTCAATAAGTCAGAGAGGTTTATAGTTGATTTAGAAAAATCCACTTGCGATTGTCATTAAGTATTTCTAGAAATGTTTTTCAAAATATTATCCTCAATTGTACTTTAAATAAACTTGCACTGCAAATATTATACAAATGGTTACCAATGAGCAGGCCAGCGTTGTTGGTTGCACTGCATGAAAAGTGGGATTTCCGACAATTTCCGGCACCGTAAATTGTCGTGGAATTTCAGGTTTACGGCAATTTTCGGCAATTTGCGGGCAAAGCCGAAAACTGCCGGAAATTGACGTGGGCCTCCCTTGGCAGTTGGCCCCCCATGACTCCCCTCCTCCTAATTCTAGGGGAGGCTTTGACATGTAAATGAAAATGCTGTGAGCTATACAAATGCAAATCAGGGCTGCAGAGGGAGTTTTAGCCCAGGTGACATTTTTTTAAAAGGTAAGAAAATCTCTGGTACAAATAGATCAGGCCTAATTATAGACTCTTACATTTTAGCTTGTATTGATTTATTTAATTTAAGTATACTAGATTACTATGTATGCCATTAGCGATGGCAAATGTTATGTAAAAAAGGTACACTAAGTTATTTATAACATTAGTTTCAATCTGAATCAGCAAGGTAAAATGACCATTCCATGCAAACATTAGAATGAGAATGAAGGCTCTGCAGAGATCACATTCTCCTAGAGCTCAACTAATGTGCATAGTGGCAGAATACAGTGACCTTTTCTTTAGTCTTACTTAAATGCACAGAGGACGTATTAACCACTACATCTCGCAGACATGGTGCTTCACAGGCACCGCGGTCTGGTCTCGCGAGTCCTTCCATGTAACAATGACCTCGTATCTGATTGGAGGATCCGGACGTTCAACTCGCGTGCAGCTCCTCTTGGACGCGATCAACAACTTTCAGCCAGTCGAGAAGAAACTGCTGTTTGCTATCAGCGGACTGTCCGTCAGCTGAATCACCATCCTGCCGATATGAACGAGCGGGAGAGACTGACTCAAAGAAGAGGAGACGGCCGCATGAAATCCCAAGGTAAGAATATGTTTGATGACTGCTAGCTAAGCTAAAAGTAGCTTAGCCTAAAACCAAAGCTAAGAGTAGCCTTACAAAAGAACTAGTGATTAGAACCCGCTTTATTGAAGTGTATTTTTGTAGTGTATACGGTTTAAAGAGCATGCGTTCATTGTGCGGTATAAGGAAATAGATACCATAGAATAGATACCGATCATAACTGTACACTTTGTTTTCACAGACTAGTTTCTCCTCACAATGAGGCGCTGACCTCCTATTTGCTCGGAGCAACATCTGTAAGTGACTTTTTAAAACTGTTTCTCCTTCCTTGTTTAATGTTACCGTGACTTGCGTGTTAGTTTTTATTCATACCACTTTCATTTAATTGTTTTCCAGCCGCCTGTAAGGCGTATTACGAGACGCACGTCGGAGCTTCAGAATCGCGCCAGAACAAAGCGGGTAAGAGTTTATTTGGTGACTATTTTTCATGAGCATTGATTGATGTGTTGTGTCCATACGCATCGCACAGTATTGATTCATTGTTTTGTTTTTTACAGCTGCTGGAATGGAGACAGCGTGTTCCCGCAGAAGACGCGGTGGAACTCTGGAAGTCCGCCAGCGGAGACCTCATGTCTGCCGAAGAAGAGGGCATGTTGGCGGGGTCTCTGGGTGGATTGTACGGTCGCCGTCATTTCGTAGGACGGAGCTCTCTGAACTCTGTGCGAAGATGCAGTCCCGGTGAGAGGCGACTCCAAAGTACAGAGCCACGCACAATGTGCGTCTGCGCAACGGACCAGCCTCGGAAAGAACGCCGCCAGTTACCTACAACCCCGAGGAGGCAAACGGACAGTTGTAGTTTTTGGATCATCCTCTACTCATGTGTGTGCAGATAGTCGCTTTGTATATAATTGTTTGTTTTAATAAAGCTCTTTTTGCATAAACATGTTCCTGGCAAATGTTCATTTCCTCTAAAAATTCATTAATGTCCTTGGTGGTAGTCCTATAATTGTTTAGTAGCCTACATAGGATAACAATGACATGAATATACAGTACAATATGAATGAATAAATAATATATATTGTATATATAAATTATTTATGAGGCTGGGTGACCAATAGCGACAGATCTGCCAACCAATCACGAGTGATTTTACTTGTTTGAAAGTTGTGGTTTCCTCCTATAAGGAGTAAGGATATTCAGCCCGCTCCGCTCGGCCACCCGCGGTTTCACTGCATTCATATGCTAATTACGGCCATTCGCAGCTCCGCCAGCTGATCGCCACCTACGTCAGAGTCTGTTTCCGACAATTTCCGGGACAGGCAAACGCGGCGTGCGCGGCCTGTAAATTGTCGGAAATTAGGGAGATTTTCGGGCGTTTACGGGGACGGAAATCCCTCTTTTCATGCAGTGTTGTGGGTGTCTGTCTATGGGGGAGAAACGGGAATCACTGTTTCCAAAAGATTAAAATGGTTGATGTTGAACTGCAGCAGAGCAGCAGCAGAGATTTTTCAAATCTCGATGGAAATTGAATACAAGTCGTCCTCTTGCAACCCTTTACGCCGTAGAAGAACTGTTGTGCTTAGAAGAGCGAGGGTGCTGTTTTTGGGCCGTGCAGACTGAAACAGCCTCACTTATTCAAGCACAGAAAGTAGGAAACCATTTGGAGCGAGTGGAGGGACATTTTGTGATATACACTTATTTACTTGGAGACACCGCCGTCACATTAGTGCTGTAAATTGGAGCTGCTACGACACAGTAATACACCACATTATAGTCTCTTCAATTCAACGGGACAGAGAACCAGCTATCAAATCAATAGTTGGGAAACCTCATTCACAATCCTTTAAATATCTGTGTTTGAAGCCTTTTGAACAAAACAATGAAGTTGTGTAAAGGGTTAAGAGATGTTAGTCAGTAGATTTGACCGGATGCATCAGGATGCAGTCCAGGTTGGATGAGGGTTTAATGTGAGATTACTCTAAAGTGGATTATGATAAAACCACCTGTGAATATCAGGGATTTCTGCAGTTTATCGCCGTGTTCTCCTCCCGTCTTCTAATCGGGACTGCTAACAAAGACGTCTCCTTGTTTTCTACTTCCTTTTGTGACGTTAGTACCCAAGAGGAGTGTGTTATTTCTGTGTCTCCCCCGCTGTGCTCCTGGTATTTTTAGCCCCCCCTTGGAGTGCTGAGGGATTTCTGCTGCTCCATCAAATCTGCAGCAGCTCTCATGGCACGACCATCCACAGCCTTAATCCAGACATCCAAGCTGCTGCAATGGAAATCCTGTGCAGAGTTTGCATTGGCTGGCGATCCATCAAGGGGGCATGGCGACTCCATGATGACATGATGTGCATTTAATCTGTGGTGTGGCGTGCCAAGGCTGGGCTCAGGTGTGGGAGTCAGCGGGAGTTCGGGTGTATTATTGAAATATAACAAACACAAAGCTCACGAGAACAGCAAGTCCATATACAAATTGAGTTTTAGGCGATGTAGGGGAGGTCAGATTTGATCTCCAGCTGTCATGTTTATGACATCGGTCTGATTTCCAGTTTGCCTCATCAGCTTTTAACTTGAGGTGATTTCCGAGTCCTTGGTCTTGGTGGCGACCTAAAGCTGAACTAAGAACACAATGACGCAGGTTCAACTTGACTGCAGGCCATGTGTTCGTTCTTCTGTCGCTCCAGTGGCTGCGCTTCATAGTTTATTTTAAATCCATTTGCACTAGGTGCCAGTAGGAACATGAGCTGAAACAGAGGTCCGGTCCCTGTCTGTTCCTGAATGGAAGCCAGGGACCTTTTTTCTTTCCTTTATCTTTAGCTGTTGTTTTAACGCAGTGCTGCTTTTGTTCCGAATGTGGCCGTAGTTTTAAGGAGGCTTGAAAGAGCCTGAAGATCTCAAGGTTTTCTTGTTTACTGTGACTCAAAATGACCAAATGTAGCAGCTTTTCTTGGTGCTGAGTTTGCAATAAACTGAGACCCTAAAACAAGGAACCGATACATACAGGTTGTTTAGTATCGAGTATCTTCCAGTGAACCACGGTCACGCTGCTCACATTTTCTGGCTCTGGGTATCGTTGCACGTCTGCTCTATGGAGCAGGATGTACGTCTAGTGTAGGGAGGAAGACGTGTTTTTGTCCTCTACTTTGGCAGATCCCAAATCTCCGTCTGTCGCGTGGCATTGGCGACGCGTATAATCAACACGAACACCAATCCTACATCTTCTCCCTGTGTGCCGTCGAGACACTGTTACACCGGGACTCACGCAGACCCTCACGTGATGGGAAGGGCTGATATTTTTAGCCAAAAACACATTATTGCTCTTCATTGAGTGACTGCTTTATGAGGACACCGAATGGTATTTTATTGGTTGGAAAGATGCATGTATATAAATAATATGCTCTGACTATTCCTGACTCCTGTTTTTTCACATAATCGATGCAGTGCTCTAAAAAACGTGTTTCGTTCTGTCAAATCTTGAAGTGCAGCTTGATTACAGCTTAAATGAGCTTAGCAGCAGTTGTCCTCAATAAACCCCCGTAATGGCTTCGCTCTGAGAGGGGTGTGCAGGGGTGAAGCAAAGGGGTCTGTCTGTGTGTAAATGTGTGAGAAGACTAAGCCTGCGTGGGGGGATTACAGCAGAAGGGGGCGGCGAGCGTCCCGCCATGCTCTGTCAGGGCTTAGTACCACAATTATTCCAGCGGCAGCGGCAGCGGCGGCGGCAGCGGCGGCGGCAGCGGCGGTGTTTTCATTAGTGTAATGTCCAGAGAAGCTCCAGAGTTACGTAAGAGTGACGCGCTGTCATCCCCTCTGGGCCGCCCCCCCGCCTGGTTGGAACGTGGCCGTTTGTTTCCCCCTTCCACCCGCCCTCGCTCAGAGAAAAGCCAAAAGGACATCTGTCGGAGTGGGCGGCCGGGGGACGGGACCCGTGGTCGCTGCGCCGTGGGGGCCTCGCCGCGGCCCGCTGCCACGGGCAGGACAGACCCGTGGTGTTGATGGAAGGAGACGAGCGGTCGCGGACAACGTTGACTGTGTCGGCGGCCTCCTACTTTTCTTGGAGGATGAGTGACGGAGGTGCAGCGGCAGACGGAGCAGCGGGGTGCCGCCGCCGTTAGAGAGTTAGAAGATGAAGTTTAAGAAGTTCATCACAATCATGCAGGCGGCCATCGGGATCGTGCCCCTGAACAAACGGGAGCTTCTGCCACCCGGCAGGAAGCTGTGGAGACCCATGGGGTGAGTCCCGTCACCCTAGTATGCATAGAGCGCTTCTGCAGGGCAATAGTCAATTGCACAATTACAACAGATCCGCTTTGAAAGAAATTGTGGACCTTTTTAGTGTCTAGTTCAGGGAAGCACCAGATGAATTTCTTTTTATTTTTCACACTGATTTTGGATTTTATATGACCAGGATTTTGTGTCTGAGTAATGGACCTTATATTGTGAGGGAAAATGATATTATTCTGGATAATCCTGGATAAACCATTCCGATACATTTTGTGCACGTGCTGCTTTGAGAGAGACAGACCCAATGACGCTGCTGTGTATTAGGATGGCCGATGAGAGATCATGAACGCATCCACATTCTACGTGCAAGGCGAATCACGGAGATTGTAGTATCCATCGTCGTCTTACTTCCATTTTCCTCACCTCATTATTAAACACGTAAATTAATTGACAGCAAAAATGGCCGCCGGCCACCTGAACAGCTGTTCACCGCTCACTGGCCAGTGGGCGGTGAGGTTGTTGTGGCTGCTAGTGTTGGCACCAGTAGGCTCAACAAACTTGTTAGGAAGGTAAAATATAAAGCTTTGTATCTCTTTGTGAAAAAGAGGTTAAGTGGAAACGGCTGATTTGAACAGATGTTTTAAATCTGGTTGTTGAAATGTTTCATATTGGTGCACAAACGATAACCTTGGTTATAACTGATTTAAGCTTGAGACTATACCAAAGTCTTACTTGGGTGTTCACCATGCAGGAAATGTCAAACAAAAGACATTGTGGAGCTACAACACGTACAGGAACCAGCGTTTCTGAAGCGTGACCTATATTGGAGACTTGAATCGATGCTTCTTGAAACATTGCAAGCGTTGAGCTGACGGTAAATATGCACATCACCACAGAGCAGGAAGTTGATGCTGCCATACCCAAATTCTTTATTCTTTTTTTTTGTCTTTGATCGACTAACTTGTTGCTGGAGATATGAAGTTGAATCAACAAGTCTGTGCTCGATGTTTGAATGGCGGCATGTTGAGTCACGCAGAGGCCCTCAGTGCTGTCTGACTGTATCCAGCCAGGTGATCCATCCATGCGTCAGAAACCCCGCCCCCCTTCACTGGCTCCCCGTCTGACTCGCTGCTGTGAGGTTGAAAAGAACAGTAGTTTGTCATCGAGGGAGAACTCCACCTGTGTGGGCGAGTGATACTGCGAGTCAGGCTGATTGTAGTCAGTAACAGTCTGCGTGTGAGCCGGGTGAAATGTTTAATCGCTATTAATAGCCCTACCTCTTTGTCTGGTCCGGTATTATTTTAAATATTTGGTTTATAGTTCCTGTTTTTACTTACTTAAAAAAAGATTCTGACTTCTTCAAACGACTTGGATTGGATTGACACCACGATCCCAAAACCAATTAAAGACAATTCACAATTACATAAAACAAAGAGAAGCACATTCGAGAGGCTGGATGATAGTTTTGCATTTTGAAGTTGGTGGTTACACTTTTCCCCGGACTGAAATATCAACAATATTGTTACAACATTTTCTGCAGTTTCAACAGTACTCAGAAAATGAATACGTGACCTTTGCTGATCCTCTAGCAGCAAGATCCTACTTCTCCATTGAAACATCTCAACATAATTGTGTATCAGCTTGTCACTGTGCCCTAAATGCCTTTGCCCAAATCTGCACTTAAAGGGACAGTCCAGTGAGTATTGCCTGTTAATGAAGTCGGTAAACTTTATCAACTTTAACAAGAGACACATCAAGAAAAATGGTCAAAATCAATATCAATGGTGTCTGAGTTATTTACATTTTAAGTCCCTAATAAGGGCTGTGACCTCCAAGAACTATGCATCCTACGTTTCCCATAATGCAACTTAATTGTCTTTTATAACCTTTTCTCGAACATGGCTGTGAAATCCCGAGCTGAGATAACCACAATGACATCACTTTCACATCGTCATGGTTATTTTGTCAGAGTGAAGGTTCAGGTTTATTTTTTGTGTAACATACTAACGGTAAAGAGTTTTATTTTAAAAGTGTGTGTGTGTGTGTGTGTGTGTGCGTTTCCCTGTGTGTGCCTAGGGACCAACCTGGCTACGAGCAGACCAGCACTGATCTGCTGAAGTCCAACCGCAAGTTCCGCTGGTCCAGAGAAGCCCAGTACTTGTACCTTCGCCGCCTCTCTTCACGCAGCTACTCGGCTATTACGATGGTATGTTCCCCCGCATCGTGTTCTTATCTGATGCTGCGTTGTCAGGGCGACGGTAGAGTCCGGTTTAGATGTGGTCCTGTCGACCCCCCTCACTGTGTTTCAGTCTTTTTAAAAGGCAAAATGTCTGCCCCATCTATTCAGCGGTTGTAGGGTTGATCCGGTCACATGGGTGCGTGAGGCAGCTGGGTTCATGATATCTGATTGGACACGTACTATGTGATGAAGATTTAGACCTTGCTTTTTCGTATGTTCATGCTGCTTTAGCGGTTTACATGCTTTCACATCACTTGGATGATTGTCTCTTAATGAAAATGTCATGAATATTAATCTTGTGAAACTCTCATAATCCCATCACTGTATGAAATGAAAAATACATGTCGGTTTTTTTGATTATCCTAAATGTATTTGAAAGCCACAAACTAGGTTGCTTGTGTTCTGCCTTGCTAAGGATTTGAAGGTATCACATTTTCCCAGAAAAAACTAGGCTTTACCGACCCCACGCGAATCCAGGATGATAATTAACCATGAGACGTGTCATGAGACATGTCATGAGACATGTCGTGTCCCGGAAGATTCATTGTTTTAATGAATTGGCCACACAAAGTATTGAGGGCAATGAAGCTGTTTTGCATTTGGGTGGCCTATTAAGGCATATTTGGCATATTTCAGCTATTGAAATATGGTGATTTGACGTGATGGGTCAGAAATGTCATTATGTCAAATACATTTATACACTAAAGTTTAACAATATGGTTTAAATGTTCTCTTTAGCGAGCAGAAAGCTAAAAGTAATTTGATAAAGTAGTGAATAATGAAAGCAAACAATTAAACTGCACGTGGTATCAGGGGTTTGGAACATTTTTGTTCATAAAATACTGGATTAGGGCAGGCTTGAATGGATGGAGTTGATGGTATTACACGTGCGCGCACACACACACACACACACACACACATATTCACACGAACACGATAACAATAGCTTATTGTGGAACAGCTGCACATGGGCGTAGTTTTTTTTTTAGACCTTTGGTTCAGCAGCTCATGTGTAAGAGCAAAGTTGTACAACCTCTACATATTGGTTTACATGTGGTCTGCTGGGTTTTTTTCATTCTTCTAGTAGAAGTAAATCTTCACTCTGGCATACAGGGATAAACAAGAGTTGTGAGCTTCCAATTTTTTGGCAGCAGCTTGTCAAAGGCCTCTTCCTGTTTTTCAAATGTCCCTTGCTCACAAAGGCTGTTTGGTTTGGAGGAAATTCACAGGCTCAACTGGAACTGTGACTGCAATCTTGTTTTGACCTCACTAAAGGCCATCTAGTGTTTTGTTTCTACACTCCGATGCCCCTTCCTCTATGTGGACGTGAGGAATTAAGAGAACTGATTAATTCCAAACTCCATGTCAAATGTGTGGTGGAATAGGTCACTTTGCAGTAAAACGCTTCTACTTTTTGTCATCTTTAATCTTTAACACGTTGCCGGTTTTACACTTATTAAACTAACATTGATATCTATACAGCATTTGCTGGTAAAGGCTATAAAGTGTATGTTCTCTGAAATTCAACTAAATTCCCTCCACCTACTAATGTATACATATTTAATTGCAGTTCCTAGTTATGTTCTGCGGTATGCTGTGTTAAATCTGTTTGCGTGCTGCCTGTCTGGAAGCCTCACAGCATGCTCCTCAAAAATCAATGGGAATTCTGGACGGGTCCATGTTGGTGGTGTTAATCACGCAGGCCCCCGCTACACGTGTATCTCTAAAGCGACCATCTGTTCGTTGTCACTGATAACCACCTGAGGACTTTCTTGTTATCAAGCGAGTTTGATGTCGTACGTGGTTTTTAGTTTTCTGTTATCTATCACAGTTTATTGTAAGTCCCCCCGCCACCCCTCCATGCTGATATTTGGTATGATCTTACCAAGCCAGCAGCCGTCGGCGCTAGTTTTTGCTCTGTATGTTTACTCTTAATGTTTTTAGTGATACATCAAGTGCGATATTTCACTTTAAGTAGTCAAAACTTTAATATTAACAAATATTTAAACTCAAGTGTGATCAAGACTAAGATCCACATCTGACCGGAAAGGTGAACATAGTGTCTTTGTTTTGCTCTGAAGTCCCCGTCCCGGGCAGTTCAAAGTGCGTGATGCCAGTAAAAGGAGGAGGGCTGCTCTCGCTGAGCAGATGCACAACACAGTATTTCACCGTAAGTACTCGCATTCAAAAATGTACGTGTTGACAGACATGGCACCGACATACTCCTGTTGCAGTGTTTTGAAAGCATGTTTTTTTTGAACGCCTGTTGGATCTCGCTACACCTGCTGTGATGCTAAGCTAGTGACGTTAGGTTCAGGTTAGTTCAGTGCTCAGAAACGCGCTAAGTTCATACGTCCTGTTTAAAACGCCGTTTTGCCTCTAACAACTGTGGATGGTGTGTCGAGCGCTCCCGTAGTTGATGCTATTGTCTGATTATAAAGTCCGCTTCATTGTGGTTCCCTCTGATGGCTGACGGTGTAATGCGGCCCTGTGTCCAGCAGGGGGCAGACGCGCTCAACCTTCCTGTCATCCGCCCGCAACTCATTAAAGCCATTACGCTTTCTAATTATATCTCAATTATGTCTCACAAAAGTATGACTTTGATTTGTTGCATCATATTTTATAACTAGCATGCTCTCTGTGAGGACTGAGGGCGTCGGATTCAAAGATATTCAGGAGGAAAACCAAAAAGAGTAACTTTTTCTTGTACATACCAAGGCTATTTTAGTGTAGTTTTATTTCTCATTCAAACTTGCACTTTGTTTACATTAAGTTCCTTCCACCGTGCAGCCGAATATCCCAAATGTTTCAAATGTTTTCAGTACAACTTCAGATATCAGGTTCTTCCTTATCAAGCTTCCAGATGTGTTTTATTGAAACCTGTTGAGAACAATTTCAAACAATACCAGCTCTACTTGAGCCTCGAGCTGAAACAATACATTAGTTATTATAATTAGATTAGCAAAAAGTCAGTTACTTTTCTTAATCAAAGTTTTGAATTCTCTGACTATCTCCTGTGTGAATAATGATTATTCTTATATATTAATTTTTTGCTAAAGTCGAGCATCACTTTTCATGTTTTAACAATTGTGCTAGGCTTAATGATGAATAAAAACATTTAACGGTAGACTAAATGTTAATGAAAAATACTTCTCTGCAGAAATTAGTCTAAAAAATGTCAAAAACAGCGAGCACTGTTTGTAACTTCCACCCACAAACTGTTTTAAGTTGGTGTAAGAGTCATCTTCCCCTCCTCTAAATAATTAGTCACGGTGGTGAGCATGACCCAGTATTCCAGCCCTCCTCCATGGAAATACGTTTGTCTTGTTATGTAACGGCCAACGCTCAGGAGGCCGGGACGACTCGTCCGGCCCCGGGCTGCTTCCTTTTGTCAGACGTTGAGATGATACTTCCTTCTCTCTACACGCAGTAGCGCTATCATTTCTAGAACTACAACTTTGTTAATATCGGCCAATTGTCAGAGTAGAAAAAAGTGCCATGTTCTTGTTCTGTGGAGTGGATAGGTAGCCATGGTCCTGTTTATATTCACACACACACACTCCTAGTTCTTCCCTGCTCGGGCAGAAGATGAAATGAGGGGATTGTGATGGCTGCCGGACTCAGTGGTTCCCCCGTTTCACTAAGCGGCACGCAGAGTTTCCTCTGTGAAACTTTGAAGTGTTTCATTTGTCTGAGCAGACGTCCGAGCACATCCGGTGGGCCGTTCGATCGGCGCGTGCCCGTGCAGATGCCTGCAGACGGCGGGATTTGAGCTGAATGTAGGCCAGCAGAATCCCTCTTACGTCAAAGGGGGGCGGGAGGGGAGCTGCTGCTGGCTGTGCAGCTGTGGCCATGGAGGAGACTGTGGCGCACATCAGGCTGGCGGTGAACCGGGAGAGACGCACAGCGGCAGCGATGAAGACCGTCCTCAGCCTGCACAGGAAATGGGCGCACGCGGTCAAGACCATACGCATCCTTCAGGGGCTCGTGAGTGTGATTATAGACAGCAGATTGGTTCTAGTGGCTCAGCAGGACCAGACCGGTCCATCGTGTCGTCGTGGTGGTGGTTTTACAAGAATTGGTCGTTTTCAAGTTGTAGCATCAACCGTAAAACGATGCATTTAGTCAAACTAAAAATGAATCCACGGTGCAGTTTGAGAGGAATTGAGGCTTTGTTTTGGGTTTGAAATCTTTGACTT
Source organism: Apeltes quadracus (assembly GCA_021346845.1). Lineage (NCBI taxonomy): Eukaryota > Metazoa > Chordata > Actinopteri > Perciformes > Gasterosteidae > Apeltes > Apeltes quadracus. The sequence goes on along the minus strand of CM037930.1, from coordinate 15,065,958 downwards.
TTCAAGTAAACTCTTCTGCGTATTCTGACAAAACCTGAGGGTTGGTAGTTCACAGCCACTGGGATGGATTATTGATGAGTCATCATTGGTGGATCTATCAGGGAACTGATGGTTAAAAAATACTGGTTGCAGCTTCAGATGCAAAGATATGGTTGTTTTATTTCATGATTTAACACCTTTCTTAATTTACTTTCTGACATCTGTAGTGAAGGGCTTGAGCTCTGTTATTTCTTGTCCTGTCAACGCATGAAACGGATTGATTTATAATAAAGGAAAGTAATTATTTGCAGCCCTATACTTTACTGTGGTGTCACCTTTTTGTGTCTCTTATGATTGATTTGTTTCCCCTGTTGGTGGTTTCGTGGAACCGTGGAACTCCTTGCGAGCTTGTCAAAGAAAACTTGCCGATTTAAAGTGTTCTCGTCGATAACGACTCGACAAGAGACTGAAGTTACTCAGGAGAAGTCGGTTCGAACTCGTCTCTGCCGCTGCTGTCGTGAGGGCTCCTGGTTGTGTACCGACGGCGAGGACTAGTGTTTCTCATCACGTAATTCATCCTTAATCTGGCCAGTGAAATGAAACCGCCCATGCTAATCTAATCTTCCCCTTCTCCCCACAGAACCCGGTCATGGAGGAGACCGTGTGGGAGCAGTACACCGTGACTCTGCAGAGGGTGAGTCCATCTGCCCCAAAGCACACAAGCCCTATCGAGGAATTAGACACAAACACACAGCAGGCATCCAAAGAGTTCAGAGAGCACCCAGACCCCCCCGTCAGAGTAGCTCCTGGACAACACTAAGTTGTACATGATTGTGATGCATATCGGGGTTCACACCTTCTACAGGGTAGAAATGCGTCTCATCCGTCCGGCATCTCGCCACCAGCCAATTAGAGCAGGCTGCACACGGATGTGAGGGGTGAACACGTGTCGGACTGTGTGAGCAGGGCAAAGTAAAGGGCTTCAGTAATCATCGTGATGAGCGCATTGTCTCCCGCTGTGCTTCACTGGAGCCAAAAAAGCAGATTTAGTGCAGAAAGGTCTGCTGGAGGCAGCCAGCTGTCCCTCTCTGCTCTGTACATCCGCTTCTTATTTCATTTCTCTTTGATTGCACAGCCCAGCTTCTCTTTAAACATCGCTCACCTCGTCGGACTGAAAGTCTTCTGAAAGTCTGACAGACTTTAAACATTAGGGATGATATAAAGCTATTACTTTAATATCTTATTAATACGTCATTACGTTGAGTTGTGCATGAGCACAATTACACACAGATTAACTCTGTAAAGAGGAACGATGCCGCGCTGACGGAGCAAACACTGATTACAAAGTAGACTCCTGAAACGATGTGTCACCTTCAGCCTGCTATTTTTATTAAACATTTTTATTTAATAGTCCACACGGATATCCCAGTGTACACACACACACACACACACACACGGATCTACAACCTGTTTAGTCCCATCACAGAAACGGCAGCGTGACACCGTCGCATTGCGCTGTTGACGTTGCGGTATCCATTTAATTTGATTTTTAAAAATAATATTTTCAAATGATGAAGTGATTCATTATATCGGCGGTAAAGACACCGCAGACGTGTTCTTCTCGTTTGCCTCCCTTTGCCTCCAAGGCCATCTGCTCAACACATTGCTGAATGGTATTTTTTATTTTTTTTAAATACAGATGGAAGGGAAGGGATAAAGGGAGGTCATGAAAAGGTCATGAAATCTCTGGCCTAATCTAATCTGGGGAACTAGAGCACTGGCAGGTGGAATCATTGTAATCTCAAATACGTTTCCACTGGAATCTTTAACAACGGCGGTGATTTTCACTTGTTTAAAAAAGCGAACCTGTGCCAGACTTAAACATGGAAGTGGAGGCTCTGAAGACTCCACAATGCACAACCGTCACACAATGAGTCCAACAACACACGCCCCGCCTTGATGATAGGTTGTGAAATTCACAACAGGGATTACAGGCTCTCTCTCTCTGTCTCTGTCTCTGTGTCTCTCTGTGTGTCTCTCTCTCTCTCTGTCTCTGTGTGTCTCTCTCTCTCTCTGTCTCTGTGTCTCTCTCTCTCTCTCTCTCTCTCTGTGTCTCTCTCTCTGTGTCTCTGTGTGTCTCTGTCTCTCTCTCTGTGTCTCTCTCTCTCTCTCTGTCTCTGTGTGTCTCTCTCTCACTCTGTCTCTGTGTCTCTCTCTCTCTCTCTCTCTCTCTGTGTCTCTCTCTCTGTGTCTCTGTGTGTCTCTGTCTCTCTCTGTGTCTCTCTCTCTGTCTCTGTCTCTGTGTATCTCTCTCTCTCTCTCTGTCTCTGTGTCTCTCTCTCTCTGTCTCTGTATCTCTCTCTCTGTGTGTCTCTCTCTCTCTCTCTCTCTCTCTCTCTCTCTGTGTGTCTCTCTCTCTGTCTCTCTCTCTCTCTCTGTGTGTCTCTCTCTCTGTCTCTGTCTCTGTGTGTGTCTCTCTCTCTCTCTCTGTCTCTGTGTGTCTCTCTGTGTGTCTCTCTGTATCTCTCTCTCTGTGTCTCTGTGTGTCTCTCTCTCTCTCTTAGAATAGACGTGATTTACACTTCATCTTTTTGTTCTCAGGATCCAAAGATGGGCTTCGGCATCGCGGTGTCGGGGGGGCGAGACAACCCAAACGACGAAAGTGGAGAGACCTCCATCGTTGTGTCGGACGTCCTGCAGGGAGGACCGGCGGACGGCTTTTTGTTGTGCGTGCTGCTGTTCATGATTTAGTATGACAATGTGGAGCAGTTTAGTGTTGGTCAGTTAAAGCTGCTTTAAATGAACAAACCGGAGGCCCATTGATGTGCGTAGCCTTTGTGTTTGCTTTTATGTGATTAGGTACGAAGAGGTTTTGACTGATACTGTATGTGTAAAAGCTTATTTTATATTTTTGGAATAAACACCCACATTTGCAGCCTGGCGATGTTCTTTTGCGTGCAGCTTTGGTTCTTATCAGTGTGTGTGTGCTTGTGTTCAGTGAGAATGACCGAGTGATACAGGTGAACGCCATCTCCATGGAGGGGGCCCTCCACTCCGTCGCCGTGCAGACCCTCAGGAAGTGTGGCAAAGTGGCAAAAATTGTAAGCCCATCTTTTGGTTTTATGTTTGAAGCTTATGGTAGTAAGCATGTAATGGTGATGTGTGTTTGAGACCGTCGGGGGAAATACGCTCACGTTTATTGCTCCAGCTCTACTCGCCCTTCCTCGCCGTCCCTCAACTTCTCGTGGTACCGAAGTGACCTCTAAGAAAAGTCTTGATTTAATCAACAGACAGTCAAGAGGCCGAGGAAGGTTCCAGTAAATGTGCTGAACCGCCCCCCGTCGCCCGATGACCGAGTCTTCAACAACGACTACAACGACGATTACAACTACGAGCCGGACCGCCGCAGCGTCTACAGCGGGCGCAGCGCGGGCGGCCGGGACCACAGCCCGGACAGAGAGCGAGGCGGCTACACGGACTCCGGCTACCAGACGCGCGAGCGCGGCCGCAGCGCGGAAAGGGGCCTGAGCCCGGACCGGCCGTACAGGAGGGACGGCAGCAGAGGGCGCACGCTGGACCGGGAGCGCAGCCCCGACCGGGCCTACAAGGGCGACCCCAGTCCGGACCGGAGGTACCGCAGCGAGCGCGCGCTGGACCGAGGCCACAGCCCCGACCGCCGCTACCGCAGCGAGCGGGCCCTCGACCGCGAGGTCAGCCCGGACCGGCGCTACCGCAGCGAGCGAACGCTGGACCGGGCCGACAGCCCCGACCTGCGCTTCCGGCGGGAGGGCCGCGACCACAGCTTGGAGCGGGGACGCCAGCGCGCGCCCAGCGACCCCAGGAGGTACGAGGAGCCGATGAAGCGGAGCGGCAGCAGGGACCGTCTTGAGCGCTCGCCGTCGCCCGCGGCCATGCCCATCCCCCTGGCTCGCCACGTCCGGGACCTGCAGCCTCTGGAGGATCCCGTGAACGTGCTGCTGCTAAAGAACCGGCCCAACGAAGGTGAGGAACTGATGAACCTCTCGCAGGAATACTGACACCCAACAGGTCTCTCTCTTCGTTGGCTGTGAATGTGTTATTGCACAAAGATGATTTTCTTCTTTACCCACAGAGTATGGCCTTCGTCTCGGCAGTCAGCTCTTCATCAAAGAGATGACGAGCACAGGACTGGCCTGCAGGGATGGGAACCTGCAGGAAGGGGATATTATACTGAAGGTACGGTCAAGGTTTATCCGTCTCAGAATCGATTTTCAAACCCTTAGTCACTCCCCTTTAATATCAATTTATTGACAAGCATCTGGCCTCTCTCTCTCTCTCAGATTAACGGCACGGCGACCGAAAACCTGTCACTCAGCGACGCAGGGAAGCTCATCGAAAAGTCCCGCGGGAAGCTGCAGCTGGTGGTGCAGAGGGACAAGCAGCAAGTGCTGATCCGAGTCCCCCCGATGGCCGACAGCGACTCGGAGCTCGATGGTGAGAGACACTCGAAAATGAAAAGCAGCCGGTCCTATCCATCGTAGAGGCGAGGCGCTGCTCATGAGCCTCACACAGATCTACTGCTGAAACGTTCATGCTGTTGTTCTTGTGTTTATCCATCAAACTTGTTTTCCTTTCATAATAAAGGTTTTATTAAAACATCAGTTTTTACTTTCATTTAAAGGTGTGCAAATATATATATTTTACTAGTCCTCGCTCTGAGACATTCACCAAACTACCAGCTACTCCCGTCGTTAATGATTCCTACCGCCGTGATTACGCACTCCTTTATACCTGGTTTTAGTGTCACATGACCGGACGGCGCACTGCGATTGGTCAGGACCAATATAGATAAGTGGTGTGAGTGGATTGTACACTGCCCAAATGTTTTCAGTGGGCGGGTTTGGATAGCCGGAAGACTTGTGACGCACTTTGTCTAGTTTAGTGTGTGTGCGTGTGCGTGTGTGCGTGTGTGTGTGTGTGTGTGTGTGTGTGCGTGTGCGTGTGCGTGTGCGAAAGTACTCACTCGCCTCAGGGCACGGTGATCTAATCCGTAATCTGCTATTCGACGTGACAGGATTTCATTAGGTGCAGGTTGGCACCGTGGCGGTGTCCATTGTCCCTCGCTGTGGAGTCTGGGTAAAACAATGGGGACTGTTTGTGTAGCGGAGTTTCACCTCTGCGAGGTCCTAATCACCTGAGTGCACCTAATTAATCATCATTTGCAATGGATTGCTGTGCTACGTCAATCATGTTGGATACATGAAAATGCAATCCAGCCTGCAGGTGCTGTATATATGCTGGGAAGACTCCACTTTGTAGCTATGCGACCTTCATTTGTTCCCCCTACTGCTTCCCTGACCTGCAGAACGTTTGACTCGTGCACAAGCAAGATGAATTCATTTAGTTTGAAATGCAGGCTAGTCAAGGAGGGATGAAACCCGAGGGCCTCATCGCTATTTAACATTCAGAATGGTGCTTTGTTTTTAAACGCGCTTGTTGCTGTGTGTTGCAGATATCTCTGAGATCGAGTCGTACCACTCCTACTCGCCACAGGATGAGAGGCGGCGCCTCCCCTCAGACCTCTCCTCACACTCCTCCAACGAGCGGCTCAGGGAGAAGCCTAGGTGAGGAGTAATCACTTCCCCTAAGCAAGAACCTAACCGCTCGACCGTGTGGTTCTGTTCCGATTAAAGCCCTGAGGAGTCCGCTAGCATCCCCCGTGATCGCATTCTGTTCAGCAAGAAAATCAGGACAATGTGGGATTATGTTGATTGGTGTTTCATGAAGCTCAGCCTCATCACTTGCCGAGCCTAACCTTGGATTTCATTAAGGATGGTTTTTCTCTGCAACGACGCTGTAATATTTGTGTTGTTATTCATTTTTCAATAAGTGGTTTTCTTGATAGGTTTTGGGATGACGGCCTGTACCAACGCAGGTTCCCACATTCAATGTCCATCCTATTAAAGGTGAACCTCATTGTGGTTCTTGTGTGTGATATGTGAAATTACCAGAGAGGACCCACCCAACCGACTGGCAAAAATGGGTGCCATGCCAACGCCATTCAGAGGTCCAGACAGGGCCGTAGAAGACATGCCCCCTTTGAGGGCGGAGAGGGAGGAGCCACGATCAGAAACTCCCCCAGGTATACAAGTACCTAAATACAATGGCGATCAAAAAGCGTTTTTTGGGGGGAAAAATGTTCATAAACGAAATGAAACTGTTTCTTCAGTACCAGCGGTCACTGCTGCCCCGAGGCTTCACGCTGCTCCTAAGCTGCCACTGAAGCCAAGCAGAGAGGACCAGGACCTGTTTGGGTCAGTATATTGCACATAGTTTACTGCGGTACTTGATTTTTAACCACACGGTGGGATCAGCTCTGTCTAGGTCCTTAAACCAGAGACCCCCTGATTCAAACTTGCAGATCAAGTGATTTCTGTCATTATTGCGTGTAAGAAGACGTTTCTTCCATCGACCAGGCCCAACACCGTGATGGTGCGCTTCCAGAAAGGGGACAGTGTGGGCATGAGGCTGGCAGGGGGCAACGACGTAGGCATCTTCATCGCTGGCGTTCAGGAGGACAGCGCGGCTGAGCAGGAGGGACTCCGCACCGGAGATCAGATCATGAAGGTGACGCTTCTCTTGGATTTGGTTTAGGCACCGACTGGAGGACAGCCCTGCAGGCAGGAGATGTGTAAAGCGAAACGAAAATCATTGGATCCACAATCAAAATGCTATTTGTGAACCGACTGGTCTGTTGCAGGTGAACAACATGGACTTCCGAGCGATGGTGCGTGAGGACGCCGTCCTCTACCTCCTGGAGATTCCCAAAGGAGAAGATGTAACCATTCTGGCTCAAAGCAGACCTGAAGGTACAACACGCCGTGGCTGCTAGGGGAGGGTGATGCAGAGAATCACTGTGTGTGGGGGGGCTTGTTGCACATGGCAGGCGGTGAAATGTCAATTATTAATATTACTTGCCATCAATGGTTAAGAAGATGATGGATACAATGCAAAGCACGGCAGAAAACAACGGGACAAACTGACTTCATTTGTTGTCATTTGCTTCAGTGTACAAAGACATCTTGGAATCGGGCAGAGGGGATTCCTTCTTCATCAGGACCCACTTTGAGTACGAGAAGGAGGCCCCTCAGAGCCTTCCTTTCACCAGAGGAGAGATCTTCAAAGTCACGGACACACTCTACGATGGAAAGCTTGGCAACTGGCTGGCGATCCGCTCCGACAAAGACAACCAGTTGCGGGAGAAAGGAATCATCCCCAACAAGAGCAGGTGTGCACCGGGTGGAGCGTTTGTTAGATGCATTTGCATACGTGTGTAATGGTGGCGTAATGGATTTCGACCATGAATTCTAACGAAATACAAGGCTCTGCTTCATCAAGCAGAAAACCGCCTTGGCTGTTAGTCGGGCTTCATCACGGTTCAGTGATGTCGGCTGAAGCCTTTTCTTTTCTTTTTGTCTTGCAGAGCAGAGCAGATGTCCAACGTCCAGAATGCTGCTCGGGTGGCATCGGGCAACGACAGAGGAGACTTCTGGAGGCTGAGAGGTCAAAGGGCGGCCAAGAAGAAAGACCTGCGCAAGAGCCGCGAGGACCTGACGGCAACTCCGGTTACCACCAAGTTCCCTGCATACGAGAGGGTGGTTCTACGCGAAGGTGCCCAAAACCACCCCAGCTCCCTCTGTCAGCCCTGTTCTGTCTGCTTGTGACTAAACGTGTGCTCTGTTGAATGTTACAGCTGGTTTCAGGAGGCCCGTGGTGATATTCGGGCCCATTTCTGACGCAGTGAATGAAAAACTGGGCAACGATCTGCCGAGCGAGTTTGTCGTCGCTAGTAAGTGCTGTTAAGACTGTTAGGCCTACTTTGTTGTGCAGTGTTCTGTAACGTACAATATGACTGTCATTGGGATTTTTACCCTCTCTCAGAAACGGAGCCCAAGGACGCAGGAAGTGAGAAGTCCTCCGGAGTGGTGAGACTAAACACCATCAGACAAATCATTGAGCAGGTACGCTACTCGGGGGGGAAACAGAGAAAAGGTAGATCTCCGGAAATCCTTTTGGAAGATCTAACATTCAACCACCTCCTGTGTTCCTCAGGACCGTCACGCTCTGCTGGATGTGACTCCCAAAGCTGTGGACACCCTGAACTACACCCAGTGGTACCCCATCGTCCTCTTTCTGAACCCAGACAGCAAGCAGGGCGTCAAGACCATGAGGAACCGCCTCGTACCCGGATCCACCCGCAGCGCACGCAAACTGTACGAGCAGGCCCTCAAGCTGAGGAAGACCTGCTCGCACCTTTTCACAGGTGGGTTCCACCACCCAAGTGGCACCTTAGGGACACACGCTGCTGCGTGTGGACAAGTCAAAGTTAAACACCTACCCAACGACTTCCAACGGTAACATTGGGCAGCACCATCAAGCAAATGTTACGTGATGTCAAAAGACAGAAAATGATGGAAGGATCCTTAACTGATCCCACCTCGGTTTTTGTTCTCCCTGTGAGGGCTGTTAAGTAAAGAATACTCTGGTGACGCGTTACAATGAATGGACCCTTCGTTCGGGATTCCTTTGCTAAATCGCTGTCTTTTTCCCCCCCCCGTCCAGCGACCATTGACCTGAACTCGGCCAACGACGCGTGGTACGGCAGCGTGAAAGACTCGATCCGGGAGCAGCAGGAAAGGGCTGTGTGGGTGTGTGAGGGCAAGGTGGGTCTCACCTGTGTGACTGAAACACTGTTATTTCTGGTTGCACTCCAATAGACTTTACAAAAGGTGATGAAATGCACTTTTCTATGAGATTTCGACTGAGGCGTGCAGGTTGCAATGCATTGAGCCGCAGTTCATATCGTCCCCCTTTCCTCCCCCAGTTGGACGGTTCAGAAGAGGACCTGGATCTCCAAGAAGACGGCCTGTCCTACCTGTCAGCCATGAGCGACTACCTGAGCATGGACAGCCGCCTCACCAGCGACTACGAAGACACAGCGGACGAGGGCGGGGCTTACACCGACAACGAGCTGGACGAGACGTTGGACGAGCCCCAGCCGGTGTCCGCCATCGGCCGCTCGTCGGAGCCCGTGCTGTCAGATGAGGTGTGAAGCGTGTAAAATGAAGGGAATGAGCTGTAGCTGTGGGCCTCCCATCTAACAATCTAACAGTCGCCCCTCTAACTCTCCCCGGTGTTTCCATGACGTTACCCCGACAACCGCCTCGTGTCCGTGTGGGTAGAGAGCTCATCCTGAACCCCGGGCTCGAATGAGGAGGTCGGGGAGCCGAGAGAGGCTGGACAGAGAGCCCAGCCCTCCCATCCCCCCTTTTGTCCCTGAACCTCCCAAGGTGAGAGCCTCCCCCCTCGTCTCTCCCCAGGCACGCTACACACCCCCCCCCCCCCCCCCCCCCCCACTTACCTGCACTAATGCCTGTTTGTCTGGCAGGTTCCACTTAAAATACATATGTACATACCATTTGTTTGTTTTACCTCACTGTCAATCTTAGCAGACTCTCAGTGACACACACACACATATATATATATATATATATATATATATATATATATATATATATATATATATATATATATATATATATATATATATATATATATATATATATATATATATATATATATATATATATGTATGTATGTATAATCGTAAATGCGAGCATGGTTTCAGATATTTCGACCTCGTATAGTTTCTAACCTGAGGCAGCATGACGCTGAAGCAGATCGTCCTCACCCAAAGAAGTCTCTGCCAGCTGAATAAAGGTTTCACAATGCCCCAAAATACCACGAGCTGTCGTCTCCCGCTTCAGGCTCGCGCTCAGACTCGGACTGACTCAGCGCGGAGCTATGACTCTCGCTCCAGCAGCACCATCAGCAGCGACGTCGTGGGCGTGAACAGGCCGCTTCCCCCTCCTGTGGCCCTGAAGCCCACGGCGCACCGGCCAAGCCACCCGTCGGAGGAGCGCAGCCCCGGCGACGAGGACCCCGCCAACAAATCCTTCCAGGGCAAGGTTAGTTTTACCATGAATACATGGCAGGTTACTTGAGAAGGAGATTCCTGTCCTGCACTTTTAAATCAAACTATTACTATTAAGAGTAGTACGCATGTAGAAAGCACTTTTATTTGACCTAAATTGTTTCTTTCCTCTTTCACTTTCATTGCTTCTAATATGAAATAGAAAATGGGGGATCAGGTAACTGAATATGTGCATTCGTCTTGAATGTTTGTATCCCTCTTTCAAATGTCTTAAATACCCCGTCATCTATTGTGAGTGGTCTTTCATCATCCCGTGGAGGTACACGGTGAAATGTTCCATTGGACGGGGATTTTCATACGAGTCATGCCATGTGGACGTGCAGTATCCACCGTTTACCATATACAATGCAACAGTCATTAATGTTCATTTATCTCCTAGATTAAAGCTTTTGAGAAAATGGACCATCTGGCCCGAGCTCAGAGGATCCTGGAGCTGCAGGAGGCAGAAAATGCGAGAGTGAGTATTGTTTTTTTTTTTTTTATTGAGAATCCTTCATTTAATTCAGTACCTTTTTATAAACAATAAGTTGGTTCAAATTTGATATTGTCTAATAATAATAATACAGGGTTTGCCACTAATCTCCTTTTGATTACCACATGGGTCGGCTGTATCTCTGATCTGAGTCTCTCCGCCAGTTGGAAATTGCCCAGAAGCATCCTGACATCTACGCTGTCCCACTGAAACCACCCAAACCCAACCTGCACCGGCCTCAGCCAATAGGGTGAGAGCATCGCTCGTCCCACTGAATCACACATTTCTGAAGTTGTTGTTGTGTGGTTTTATACCTTTTTTGTTCCTATGAAAGGAAACGCTAAACTGCTGGATCATTGCGGCCTCTGTGTGTCTGATCAGTTCAAGCTCCAAGCCCGAGCAGCCCGTCAGGCCGCCGCACGCCGAGTCCCGAGGCTACGAGGAGGACGAGGCGGAGTACCGCCGACAGCTGGCCGACCACACCAAGAAAGGATACTACAACCCTCAGAGATACAATGACACTGAGCTGTAGGCCCAGACGGCACACACTTCCCACGTCTCTGCCCCCGAGCTAAACTCCCCTTTGTTTCTATTCAGATTCATGAAATGATGTCAATTCCAACACTTTTCAACTTGTTTTTGCTGCGACCGTCAGGGTCATTCGTTTGTGAACTGAAGCTGTCCCTATTTGGTCGTACTTTAATGGATGTATCTAAAGCACGACGTTAGCAGTTTAGGGATCGCCGCCATTTTTACACTCATCCCTATTTTCAGAGGCGGAGCAGACCCTTCTTACAACCATTGAACCAAATACTGGCCGTCTTTACGTGTCAGTCGTACCTATGCCCTGACTGTGCGTCAGTATATATCGTTTTGAATTGTCTGAAGAGGTTTTATTCACCCCTCCTCTCCCCATTACACAAATAGATAGGCCTACTTCATCCCTCATGCATTGAGTCAGAGCTAAGCACGTCGTGCTGCACTTAGGAAAGCTGCATAGCCGTCCGCGGCGTCTGCCTGTTAGGCCCCTGGACAACTTCACAAATTGAGCTGCCATCTGTTTGTTTTTTATGAATCAGGTGTTTTAAGGATTCTAGATTTGCCTTTAGAATGTCAGTAGGTGTTGCTGGATGACCTTCAGAAAAACAGATGCTTCCCTCTGTAACTGGAGCTAAACCCGCTCCAGATATGATGCTGGGGATCATGTACAGTATCTGGGCTTTTTTGGAGCTTTGTGCGACTGGTCACGCGGCACAGCGGCGAGTAGTTTAGCTGCTTCCTGGGTTACACTTAACTACACATTTCAGTCCTGACGCGCACTAATCTGGGTTTTTAGGATAACTTTGCGGATGTAGATATTTCTCTCCCTCTTATGACTTTCCTGCAGAGTGTTCTCTTAATGAAGTTGCACATATCCCACACACACAGTGTAATATGTCTGGGACGCAGCATATAAGTGCCTTACAGCTCTAATGTAAGATGGGAGGAAAAACACAAGTTCTTGTACATCTGTTCTGGATTCTGTTCTAATTACGACACACATGAGGATCTCATCTTTAACCTTTGTATTTCATACTTTTAGAGCCCCTGGAAGCATTTTTGTACTTTAGCTGGAACAGACAACCAGGTAAAATATATCAGCATCACATGTTCACATAAAGGTTCAGAATACAACATCTTTTGCTTCTTTATTAGCTGTTCGCTCCTGCATGTTTTTTTTTATTGGATATACGCTGAACTCATTCGAGTGTGTGTGTGTGTGTGTGTGTGTGATGACAATCCGTTGATTTGTTTGTTGGTGATCTCCTTTGTTGCACAGCATCTTAAATTCAAATAAAGTCTTTTACATTTTTCTGAATTTTCTTTGGGTAAAGCTGCTACATTCTCACCTCGTCCTCGCTGATGTGGAGCTTTAAGTCGACAGTATTTTTTAGACAGAATGGCTTGAAACTAGAATTCACTGACACTGCATCGTTTCATTAGTTTATTGTACATGCATTCCCCTTTTTTACTTGAATACTTCAGTTTAAAATGTATCTGGGTTGCCCTGATTATTTATTAGGTCCGACATGATTGAGTACATTCAGATATTACAGCTATTTAACCGAAAGGTATTATTTACTGTGCTTGCAACTTAAATTATACACAATGCGATCCACTACTTCTCTTTGGTCAAACATAACACGTCACATTAACACTCGGCCAGGTGAGATAATCTGTTCTGCTGCCACACCAGATTTACATGTTTCCATGACAGTGTACTGTACAGATTAAGGCAAGTCAAGTGAGAACAGGAGACTGAAGCAGGATGACCGAAGCAGAAGTAGACCGGCGCTGGCTCAGATGTAGACCGGCTGCTCCTGGGCGGTCAGCAGGCGGTACATGGCTGCAGGCATCGTCTTCATGTGGATCTGCAGCGGAGAGAAGTCAAACGATGGGAATTAAGAATAGGAGGCATTTCTTTAAAAAACGGCCACAGAACACTTTCATGCATAACCGGAATTCTCAAACAACGGGCCAGAAAAGGACCGACTGACCTCCCCCATGGCGTTGGACAGGATCTGGACGATCCTCTCGTGGGGCGTCGCCACCACGCTCTGGCTGTTGATCTCGATGATGCGGTGACCGACGCGGACTCCTCCCCTTTCCGCGATGCCCCCCCTCATCAGGCTGCAGATCTGCGCCAGTTAAAAAATCGGGGAGCGAACTCAACATGCGTCCTTGATCACAATGTGGGTTTAAAGCGCTTCTGACAAAATAAGAGCGTGAAATCGTTGAAAGAGGGCAGCTGCACGAGTCCACACTCACGATGCCGTTCTGCACGCTGAAGCCCAGCTGGTATCGGAGGTCCGGCCTGCGGATGAGCACCATGGTCACAGGAGGACACCTGACGATGTTCATCTTGATTCTGGACTGAGACTTGAGACCCTGAATGCAACACATCAACAGGTGTGATGGTCCTGGGTTACAAGAACACTTAAGTCTACAGTCACAGCCTAAAGTATTGCTCATATTCAAAGCGTAGTGCATCTTAGGTTGGTGCATTTTGAAACATGCGCTTAATGCGAGAAGCAGAATCTTTTGAGGAACTCGCTAATGGAGAATAAGAATGCGAAGCGAAAATGAACAGAAAGGACACCGCGCATACCTTGATGATGCTCTGGCAGGTGCTGAGCGGTAGACCCACCAGACTCGTCCCATTGATGGTCATGATCTGGTCTCCAATGTTGAGTCGACCGGACTTCTCCGCCGGCCCAGCATGCATCATGCTGGCAATGATGACGGTGGGGAGGATGGAGCCCCAGCCCGACTCCACTATCACCACACCCACAATCTCTCCTTTCTGCTTCTCAATGTAAACCTGCCAGGGACCACACACGCAATAAAGAACTTTTTCTCCTGCAGGAGGAACTAAGAAAAGTAACATCACCGTTCAAATCGCAGAGCTCTTTTATGTTCAGACTTTAATGATGACATGATCCAACTTGAACGTGAGGGTTCTTTGCACGCACGTAGGTTGCCGCAAACACGAAACGGACACGTGTGGAACCACTTTCCATCGGCTGTGATGGTGCTGCCACCTACTGGTTCACTTACATCCTTGCAGTTCTCCGACTTGGAGAAGTGGATGAGGTCGTCGTTGTACATGTCCTGAGTGTTGAGCAGGTCGCTGTACTCCCTCTGGCTCAGGTCTTCGGGGTCGATGCCGTTGGCCCTGAGGAACTCCTGGTAGGCGACGCTGAAGGACTGGCCGATGGACTGAGCGATGAGCTGAGCCTGAAGAGGAGGAGGGAAGTTCTGTCGTTGCTCTCTACGAGCGAAGCAGGTGTCTCTTACGGTCCTTTCATACGGGAAACAGCTTATGTTGGAAGACCACAGAGTAAAAACGTCCTATATATAGCTACTACTCCTAATGTTCTTTTTAGTGGCCGCTATTTTATATAATTTTATATAATATTACAGATCTTTTTTTAACTATACCATGACTTTTTTAAACATACCATACTATATTAAGATGTACTATACAATTAGTTTACTGTCATGATTTTTTGACTTTCTATACTGTGACTGCCCAAATACTATGCTGTCCTCAGATTATATCTACTGTGCAAATGAATCATTTTTTAAAAACCTTCACTGTCAGTTTCCTTTTCAACTCCTTTTGGATAAAAGCCCTCCCGTTTGTATTAAGGAGACATTCGATCCTTAATCCGGGGCTTATTTTTCAGGAAGCAGAGGACTTTTTCAGAGAAATGGAAGTGGTATCTACTAGAGTGAGAGAACCTCAAGGTCTACACGTCCCTCATGAAGCAGACGCAGAGAGAGAGAGAGAGAGAGAGTGGGAGTGGTACTCCCTCGCTCGTGGCAGTGACTCACTACCAAGTCAGTAGGCCCAATTTATCAGTTTCCTGAAAAAAACTCATCCTGACCTCTTCACACTCTGCGTGCTGAAGACTTTCAGGTTCCCAAAGCGGGAAACTGCGGCTGTTTCCGGTCTTACTGGTGAGGGTTTTATTTCATTTGATACGTTTGTTTACTGATGTAAAACGTAGCCACACCTTTTGTCTCTGTCATACGTCACGTCTGTCATAAGGTGCCAATAGCAGAACCGTCATCTCCGGACCGTATCGGATCGTATTTCCCCCTTAGAATCCGGTTTTGGAGGTTCTAGCTCTATCTGGTTAGAACAGCTCCACCTCCCGCCAATCCCTCCAATTGGCAGGAGGTGGAGCTGTGTATTCCCAACACTATAATCCACATGTGTAGTTCAGGACAACAATAACAAGAACAACTCACATCCTCGGACTCAAAGACGTGGCAGATCATCCTGTAGAGCCGCCTGTCGTCGTGCGTCATGGTGGTTTGCTCGGCCGCGTGGTCCAGGTTGTCCTGCGCGCTGCGGGAGCGCACCATCTTCCCTCGGGCCATCAGCACCACCATGTTGCCGATGTCCGCGATGTAGGAGATGGTCCTCAGTGGCAGGTCCATTAAGGACTCCTGCTGATCCAAACCCAAGGGGATTACGTTTTCTTTGTGCGATGACATCTCGCCCCCGAGAGGGAGGGAACGCTTGAAGTCTCTCGCGTACCTGAGTGTCTGCATTGAGGACCTTGATCCTCTGCGTGGACATGAACAGATCCACCTCGGCGGTGACCGCAGCCTCGCTGTCGGGGCTCTGCGCAGCCGGAGAGAAACCACAGACGGCAGGAGTGAGCCGAGGAAGCACACAAACAGGACTAATGTCAAACGCCGACGTCTCGCTCAATCCAAATACGACCACAGGAGACACACAATGACAGAGACACAAAGAGAGTAAAGCGGCGTACCCTTTTCCTGTTCTTTGCCTGCTTCTGGGCAGCCTGTGATGATCACAAAGCAGAGTAGAGACAACAAAGAAGTGAAAAACGCTTTTTGGGTTGATTCACAACGACCTAAATCGTCCGTCTTCGATCCAAATGCAAAATCTAGGGAGGGAAGGACCTTGTAGGCGCATGCCGTGTATGTGCGTGTGGGAGGACAGTGATTTCACCGTCTCTCACGTCTGACGACAGCAGGCCGCCAGAGGCCTTCGCACTGAACATGATCAGAATATTCCCCGTCACCGGTGACACACACAACCCCGAGGAGGGAGACGGCCTGTTGCCTTGTGCGACCATTTGCTCCCTCAATGGCGTCGTTCAGGTTTTCAGTCTGCTCACATCCTTCATAGATTTCATCGAATTGGATGTTTTTCATCCAAAGGGTCCCGGCATCTACATGGATTCAAAACCCTGCATGTTATTTTAACAGAAGTGTCTTGTACATCATGTGAAAGATGAACCGAGGCTTGAACAATTGTGATTTTAATCAATTTTAATTTATATCATTTATATCATCAAATTTGAATATCATGTCAATTTGTGAAGTCTTTTAAGACCCCTAACTACTCCCTCAGTTCCACGCAGATTTCAGAATGGATTTTAACCACGAGGGTGGAGGAGACATAGCACGGTTATTCAATCGGTCCTTTGCAGACATCCGCGAGATGCCCAGCGATCCTCCACGATCCTCATTTCTTCTTATTAAACCAGCAAAAGCAAACCACATGAAGTCATACATATAAACCTGCCTGAGAAATGTAAACGTATTCTGGTTTGTTTGCATTTTTTCAATTATTCAATGTGTGTTCCTCCATAGTTTTGTCGTTTTCAATATTTATCTACGATGTAGAATAAGAAAAGAAAGTAAGGAAAACCCGTGAACGAGGAGTACAGTATGCATTCATGCACACACACATACAGCAATGTCCTCTGTTTAATCACCGTGAGTAAAGTAGGACCTTCTCTTTGCGTGTGACATCATGCACTGTGACTGTAGCATAAAGGAGGGTTACAGGCTCCGGGGCATCGCAGCCTCGCTGCTTCTATCCGCCCGTGGATCCGGAGCAGTGATGTGTGAACGATACGTGGTGAACAAACCCGGGGACGTTGCGCCTGCTGGCTGTGTCTCCGGCCAAATATAAAGCAAAGCTCAGTTACATCAGCGAAGATCTAAAATGTATCTCCAAACCGAGGAGATGTGGATTTGAACTTTGATCTCCTAGTGGAAAATATTGGATCAGGACATCAGCTTTTATGCTTTCGGCAATCAGGTGCTAAAAGAAAACAACAAAAGGGAGCCGTATCAAGCAACATGGATTTTTTCCCCTTTTGTCCTGATCCGATTAGTGAACTTTGGTTCACAGTTAAACAGCAAAACATGACACTCAGGTGACCCTACACTTGCCAGGGAGGATGCAAAATGAAGATGATTGATTGCTGCTCACTATAAAAGCTAATGTAATGTGTGACTATCGTACCCAGAATAGTCAATAGTCATCGGGCAATTTGCTGGACTTTCTTCAGTATGAAGAAGAATGGTTTGCTCTCACCCGGACTCTGCTCATGGCCTCCTGCGCCTGCTGCATGCGGGCGCTCTTTGCCGGTGTCCTTTCTGACAGCAGGTGGGTGCAGCCCAGGTACGTAGCTGCAAAGATGATGCCGTCAATGAGGTCTTCGGGGTCGCATGGTCCCGGTACTGCATGGACCAAAAGCACTTGTTAGGCACATTGAGTACGTGCTAAACAGCCACAATATTAGATGGATTTTTATAAATATGAGAACACAGAATTGAACAACAATGTCAACAGATGGAAAGAAGCTCCGAGAATGATATGACGTTACTACGAGAGTCCACCCACCGTCAACAAAGGTTGGAAATGGAGGAAGAGATCGGCGAAGCTGAGAAAGCAAAACAAGAAGGGAAAAACACGGTATTACAATCGTTATAATACCGTTTCTACCTACCTTTCCACTCGCATGCCAGCGTCTCCCTTTACTCATTTACGGCTCAACACTAGTAGAAGACGCTTGCCTCTGCAGAATCCATCATCCTTGTTGCCATGGACTACACAATGTTCTACAACTGGATGCCATTTCATTTTTTGCTGCATTTGTTTAGTTTTATTTAATTTAGTTATTTATTTAAACTAGCAGAACTCAAATGAATAGGAAATGAGCTTTTAGAGACTCCTGTCTGCAATGAACCAATGGATGAGCAGGAAATGGTCAGATGTTTAGTTTGACACTAAAACAAAAGGTCAAAAAGCGATTCTTCTCAGGCCAGCTCTGGAGCATCTTTAGAAATCTATATTTTAAGGATTTGCAGATGGTTATTCACAAATTCTCACTTCCTGGAGAGTCGGCTGCTGTGGAGGCGACTGTGGCTGGACGTGAGGTCGCGGCGGCTGAGCCAGCTGCTGCTGCTGCTGCTGCTGCTGATGATGATGATGATGATGATTCTGCTGTTGGCGTTGCGGATGCTGATTAGGCGCTGGGGGCTGCGGCGGGGCGTATGTGTGCGGTGGCCTGGCCGGGTCCCTCTGCTGTGAATGGTGGCCCTGGTGGTGGGGATGGTTGTGTTGGGGCTGCTGTTGGTGCAAATGCTGCGGCTGATGCGCTCCGAGTGACTCGGTTCTCAGCGGACTGATCGGCTCCCGAACTGGAAGCGATGCATAGCGGGAGGGAGACTCGGACACCGACTGAGCGGGAGAGTGAGAAGACTGAAAGAATGAAACAGAGAGAGAAATGCGTTCTCACTGCACCTCAGCTGACACCTTATTCCAGGGATAGATGATTCAGGAGGAGAACATTAATCCAACATAAGAGAAAATGGGAGCCAGGGATATAAATCTTGTAAAACTTCTAGAAAGCAATGAAGTCTAGTTGAATTCTTGCAACACTGCAGACGTCCTTGGGAAGTTGCTTTTTGTGCTTTCATTAAAACAAAGGCTAAACACATCCAAAGCATTAGACACAACCAGATCAAAAAGCAGGACAAAAGGAACCAAAACTAAAAAAGCATTTCCAGATGTTGTATTACTTTAAAAAAAAAAACGCAGCATCTAGTAACCTTCATGTGACACAATAAAATGCAAAAGGGAGCAGATCCTCTAGCTGCGAGTCCTTTGGGAGTCGTTTATGACTGAAGTAGTACTCACGTGGCCAGCTGCAGGCGGCAGTGGGCCCACCTCCTCCGTGGGGCTCACCTCCTGCCTCATCACCCAGATCGGCTCCACAGGCTTGTCAGGTGTGTAGGGGGAGCGCACGGCCTTTATCTTCACCTCCTCAATGGCCTCCTTGATGTCTTTGATCGCCAGGACGATGGCGTCCCCTGAGCCCCCCGTACCCTTTTCCTCCTTAGGACCTTCCGCGTCCCCTGAACGGGTCCGTCCAGACGAGGGGCTCTTGGCCGGAGTTTCTGCCCGTCGGGGAAGCTGCCCGCGCCTCTTGGGGGCGGGACTTCGGTCGGCCTTTTCCCCCTCGCCGTCTGACTGGCCGTCGTAGTGGTGCAGCCGGCAGCCAACGGAGCGGTTGAGAGGGGAGCGATGTGAGCCTCGGCCCCCGCCCTGCCGAGGGGCGCAATGGGGGCCCCTGGTGGATGTCGGCCCTTTTGTCTCCTGGCTGTGGCTCGTGAAAGGCTCCTGCTGGGCCTCGTCGGACTCGACCCTCCGGCCGGCTGGCCTGCGAGGCTCTCTGTGTAGCTCCGGGTAGGAGGTCTGCAGGGGCTCGGGGAAAGAGTCGGGATGGGATTTGGGATTCCGAGTACGACTCGTAGGCAGGCTCCGGGTACGATTTTTGGTGGGACTCTGTATAAAAGTCTGCATAGGTTTTAGGATACGAGTCGGCGCAGGAAGTGAAGCGCGACAGCGAGCACGATTCGGAACAATCCTCATCTTCATCCTCATCCTCATCTTCCGGCAGCAGATCATTGTCGGGTGGAGGACTCAAGCTGGTGGCCTCGCTGAGGTGGTCGAGCTGAGGGAAAGGGGGGACGTCCGGGGACGAAGGAGGGGTTGGGGACCTGCAGTGGCGGCGGGCTGTGGAGAGGTCCGTCCAAACTGAGCGAAGCGGCACTCTCTGTGTCGGAACACAGATCTGTGATTTCACTTCCCTGAGCTGCAATATCTTCCGCTCCGTCATCAAACTCTTTTTCCCCAACCTCCTCGTTCCTCTGTGCAGGTTCTTCTGCTTGGTCATTGTGGCTGCAGCTGAAGTGACCTGTGGTTGAGCAATGGTCTCCATCATCCTCCGTCTGTTCTCCATCTGCGTGCCTCTCCTTAACTTCCTCTTCACACTCCCCTTTAGGCGCCTGGAGGTCCTCTTCCGCCGCAGCTGCAGGAGTAGGTTGCATTTTATTAGTTGCAGGACCGGGTGAGAGTTGGGTGGGGGTGACGACTGCAACGGGACTCTGGTGAGGGGATCCTCTGTCCTGCAATTGGCCGGTTACAGGCTTATCAGGTGTGCGTTGCGCTGCTGCAGCCTCCCGCTCATCCACACCAGGTGAAGAGTCCTGCGTCTCTCTGGCAGGCTGCCTCTGTCTGTGACCTCTGAGCCTGGGGTTAGGGTCGCCATGGCGGCGGTAACGGGTGACAGCCGTGCGGGGTTGCGGTACGGGACGAGCCTCTGTGTCTCGACTGTCGTCGCCATCGGGCCTGGAAGCAGCCACCGACGGCACCAGACCGGGACTCTGAGCTGGGCTTCCGCCCTGCCCGGATGGGGACCGCCTGCGATGCCGAGGGGGCCCACGACTCGAGGGCGGGTGGTGTTTGTGAGAAGGCTGATGAGGGTGTTGGTGGTGATGATGATGGGGATTGAGTTCTCCTTCCTGATTGACCATCTGACAGGGCCTCCAGGATCGGCGTACAGGAGGTTCCCCGGGTGACGTCCCGTTGGTCTGCCTGCTCCTCGGAGGCCCTTTGTGCTCCTCGCCCGCCTCCCTGGGTGGCTCTCCCTGATACTTATGGCTCATGGCTGGGGTGTGGTCCGGCTCCAATCTTCAGAACATGCTCCTCTTGTCTCCAAGAAAGCCCCGCTCATAGCATAGCCTGCGAGAGACGGAGATGGGATGGAAACAAGAAACTTCTAAATATACACCTAAGATGTCAGAGTTCTATGCTTCTTGAACTGACTGCTTCCGTTCACATAGAGCGAGGAAAGAAGCGGGTAAAGAAAGTGGCATTATGGGATGGCACCGGCATTGCAAACAACCAGCCAATGGGATATGCCATAAACATCTGGATATGGTTTGAGACGAGTCTGAAGGCTGCTGCCCATCCATCTTCAACCAGCCTCCCACTGATCCTCCCAATCTGCCCCACCAGCTGATCAGCGTCATCACAAGTGAATAACAGCTTACATTCTATTAACAACGAGTCCAACTTAAGTTTGCATTCCATTCCTCATGCTACTATAGCTAATCAACCCCTCCTCCCCCAACAGAGAGACACACACAGGAGTGTTACTGTGGCGTTGGGCGTCAGGCCGGGGACTCCCTGTTTAGTGCCAATAGTAAAAACCTAAATCCTCTGGGTTTCATCTTTAATCTGCACCACATTCATCCATCCATCAGCAGCTGGCAGATGGCACAGGACGGGAAGAAATAAAAGGATGAAAGGAGGAGGAGGAGGAGGAGGAGGAGGAGGAGGATGCAGCGCATTAGTACAAGGAGAGGCATCTCTGTTAGCAGATAAGACTTGACAGAGAGAGACGGATAGGGCAGCCATCTGAATAATAAAGCTCTGCGAGTGAGAAACCCAGTTTTGGTACTTACTTAACATGACGGCACTATCGGCTTATCCATCAGTTATCACAGGCTTTACCCATCTGAGGTCGACGCGCTGAGAAAGGACACCGGGACGCAATCCTTCTAGATGCTCCAGGAATAGTAAACTGGCTCCGGGGGAAAGCTCACCAATGAGGACAACTATGGAGTCTGATTTAAAGAGAGCAAGAGGCTCAAGCTCGCTAACGTTGGCGTATATGACAGGTGACTCCGTAGGCCTCACTGTGCTGGTC
This sequence comes from Apeltes quadracus, assembly GCA_021346845.1. NCBI lineage: Eukaryota > Metazoa > Chordata > Actinopteri > Perciformes > Gasterosteidae > Apeltes > Apeltes quadracus. Next base: position 15,044,099 of record CM037930.1, on the reverse strand, counting down.
CTTCTATGCTGTAAGAGTGGACAGAGGGAAGACGCGCGGGGCAAAGGTTAACGCGGCTCCTGTAATCGGAGCACAAACTATAGGGAACATAAAAGGGGGCACAGCAGGAGCGGGGGCGGACTCCCCGGGTGGCCCATGTCCCTCTCTGACAATGGCTGATAGGGGGGGGGGGCACAGATGGCCCTGACAGCGCGGCAGTGAAACGTACGGGCGCATGTAGAGCGGAGCACCTTCCATCTGTCAGGCCGTGGTGAAAGCTGCGGGGGAAAAGGGGGGAGGTAGATTTTCTAGCTGATCATAGAGAGACAGACACGGACAACAACCCACGTGTGCTATGCATCGATACACGAGGATGAACTCCACCCTTCTTCTTTATCAGACTGAACAGCAACACACAGCACATATGACTGTTTGGGGCTTTTGGGGGGACGTTGCTGTTCATGTTACTCACCAACGACAATCAAACAAGCTCAGGTGAAGAACTTCAAAAAATAAATCTGTTTTCATGAATTTACACCTGAAGTCCCTACAAAATGCAACGCATTGTTTAAAATAGCATGTTCACAAAACCCAGCAAGAGCAGTAAAAATGGAAGTCCGCCCGGTGAAGCATTTGGACCTGAAATGGCTACACGTGTTGTGCTTTAGCAAGCAGCCGTGCTTCACTGCTGCTGGACTCGCATTCAGTACGCCTCTCCTTTCCCCCGCGCAGGCCTGTGCGTCATGCACTGTTATTTGCCTTGCTGTAAAAATAAATGGAGAAATATTGACTTTGAAAGATCACGGAGAGGATTAATACGTAATATATCTCAATACGGACGACGCAAACAGACTGGCGGTCCGTGTTAATAAACAGGCAACATTAGCATAGTTATAGTTTAGCCTATATTAGTATTATATTACTATCTAGTATCTATCTATCACATGATTATTACATAATCGTATTACATGATTAGATTCAATTAGTTTAAATGTTTCCCAATACCCAGGGCCTCTTACTGCTCCAACCTGTACCATTCCAAGTGCTAGAACAATAAATTCATTGCATGACTGATCCATAAATCTACCAGCAGACATTTAGACAACAACTTTGATAAATTGATTCAAACATAACCTCATCCGGGCTCCTCAACTGTGAGGATGGGTCGCTTCTGTGTGAAGGTTACAGGAGCAAACTGATGTTTGGATGAAACAAAACACGCAAGTTCAAAAGCAAATCCATGAGCTTCATTTCTGCCATTTTCCATTTCCTGACATTTAAAAATGATTTAAAAACGAGAATCATCATCTTGAGCTGCGACTGTCCTCACTTTGGAGGACTTTCTATTCTTGACAGCATGATTTATACCCTCACACACGGCACGCACACACACGCACACACACACATACGCACACACATGCGCACACACATGCGCGCACACACGCACGCACACACACGCACACACACGCACACACAGGCAAACGGCCCATATTCACTATACTGTAGCCGTTTACATGTGGACTATGCCATTGCTCCAGAAGGAGACGATTAATCCGTGAACAGGTGCCAAATTGGCAACTGCTTTTATTCTGAAGGCTTACTGGCTTCTTAAATTCTCCCCAACGGCCTTGAACGATTCTATTATTTAAAAAAAGGGCAAAAGCCTCCTTCCTGGGACCGGTGTTCATGATCTGTTAGTGATCACCCTGCGCCTCTCTGGAATGCGCTTCATGGGAACTATTCATGCGTGATCACGGCGGCGTTCTGCATATGAAGCAGGTACGTGCATACGGGAGCATATGGGGAAGGCGCGCTCCTCACGGACATCTAATTGAAGAAAATAAGTGCAGCACACTGTCAGCTGGCTAAATGCCGCCGTCTTTCCCTCCCGGACGGTCCAGATTAAAGCCCCGCAGGTGTCGGATCCGCCATCGGCAAAAAAACAACAACAACCGGATCACATCGTCATTCCGCCCTCCGGCCGTCCGAATGAAGCCGCTTTGCGCGCACACTCACCTGCGTGTCAGAGGAGGAGAGGCCCGCGTCCGGCTGCTGCTGCAGTGCACATCGCGCCTCTCTCGTGCCTCGCTCGCTTTGGCTCGGCTCGGCTCGGCTCGGCTCGTCCCTCCAGACAACTTGACTCGGGATTAGAGCGGTGCGCTCAGCGGCCCCTCCTTCTGCGTCGTGACATCAGAGCGGATTAGCGATGCTCAAAAGCGCCTTTCGCGAGAACACCGCGGATGCTGCCGGCGCAGGCGGCTCCTCGCGGTCCTCCCGCCCGGCGCGGCGCTGCGTCCGCCGAGGGGGACGGAAACACCCGAACACCCAATGCGCCGGTGAAAGGGAGAAGTGGCGTCCCTGCGCCGCGACATCCGGTGTGAGAGGAGGAATTAAAGTGACCAGAAGCAAAGCGCAACACCTGTGAGCAGCAGCCTGAACCCCATAACCCGCTTCTGTACTAGAATCACTGTTTGAGGGGAAATGCGAGGAAACACGACCTGTTCAGACTCCTCCGCTGTGGTAAACGCTACAGAGCAGAACGACAAAACCAGCACACAATAAAGACTGTTAGTCCCCCCATGGACACCTAATCAGTCTCACTGCGGTTAGATTTGTATCTATCCTGTATAGTTGTTAAATGTTTATACCCCCAGCTGTTTTTATTTGTAGAAATAAACTGTACGTACAGGAGAATAAAGGAAAAGGCATAAATGGCCAATCAAGTTTATTGTGATTGTGATTTTAAAGGGCAGGAAAGGTGACACATTCAATTGCTGTTTTCAAATGGGGCCTGTGTCTACATATTGTTGAGCCCCTGGAACTAATTCTCACCTGAGTCACGTGTGACCTTCCGCCCGAGCAGGCGTTTCCGTGACAACAATTTGCCAAGGAGGATGGCGATGGTTTGGAGTAGTAACCATGGCATCCGATGGGGGATTCCTATCTTTGTGGTCGCACGCCTTTGATCCCACACGAACTGCCTGCATGCTTGTGTAAAATACAGGCAGTGAACCTTTGAGAGAGCCAATCAAAGAGCTGCAAAATGTAGAGTGCAACACGCAGAATCAGGTCATCAGAACGCCTATCACAGCCTATAGTTTATTTCAGGAGACGACATCAATAATTTCTGGCCTACTCTGCATACATGGATGAAGATATAGTGAGCACAGACTGAACCCATACTGGATTTAATGCACATTCGTGTTTAATCGTTAACCATTGCAGAGTTCATCTCTTATCACGCAAAAAAACATGGCCTCTCAAAACGCTCGGGGCTGATTCCGTTGTTTTCGTGTGAAAGTCTGTATATTTTCCTGGACTGCGTTTTGAGTCGGACTGCAGGTGGCGCTCTTTAGCAGTTTAGGGTTGGGCCTAAGTATTTCTTCTTGTTGTCTTTTATTTTTCTATATGAGGGAAGTCTTTCTGAGAGTTTTGAGGCTTTGGCGCCTTGTTGATGGCACATCATGGGGGGAATGAAACAATGTTCACCATCCCGGGTCTCCTCTCTATTTGGCTTATTCTTGTTTTAGAATATATAGTAATAAAGAAACTGGATTATTTGTAAGTTTATCAACTTGTACAAATGTGTTTAAAAGTAAACAGATTGCCAACTTTAATTAAATACAACACAAAACAAAAATAGAAAATGTCATCCCATTGAGTTGAGATTCGCAGCAGGAAGGAATCAGCTTAGAATACCGGGCTTGGATTCTAGATTTGTTCTGCAAAAACACAAGGCGGTGGTCCTGGGTGTCCCAGAGGAAGGGCGGAGCGTCGGGGGGGATAATAGCCTGCTGAGCCTCTGGCAGCCAATCACATACTGACGATGTCACATCATCACCGTGTGATGCAACCTCAGCACGCACCGCTTATACACATTGTAGCATCTTTCAGTTGTTTATTGTTGCTTCCACGAACCATTCAGAATATCAAGCAGATGAGTAATGGAAACTCAAACCAGTTGAAAACTATTACTGTCTTGAACAAAGCAGGAAAACACTCCTTTTAACTCGATCATCTCTTGTTTTACCATTTGAGTCATTTCTCCTAAATACTGATTCAGCTCCTCGGTGTAGAAGCAGGTTGTGTCTCTAGACATGACCAGGGGATCATTCCTCTTGGCATCGGCCCAGGGAACCTCACAGACATGCTAACAACCACAAGTGAGAGGAGGGTGGGAGGATGGACAGTGTAAAAGTCAACCATTGAAAGGGGAAAAAAGGACGGATGCAAAGAAAGCTCACTCGACAGATGGATCACAAATGTGGATGAAAGCGAGGCTGGCCTCCAGTATCCAACACGAGCGAGTGAGTCAACCGGTCATGATCCCAAATCACGCAACGACTGTGAGTCTCTGATGTGGTGGCCCTCAGACTGCCACGTGGTTCATTTGTATCTCAATGGAATTAGAGGAGCAATCCTGGGGGAAATCTTTGAGAGGGTTGCAAAGCGTTTTCACTCTGCAGGTTTGTAAAACACAGTTTAGATTTGTTTTATTTTCTTGAAAAAGCTTGAGGGGAGGGATTTTCACAGAGAGCCTGGCAGGGGGGATCTGCTGAACTGCTTCACACTGTTATGTTCAAAATGGTTTGCTTCTGTAGTTCACAGCTTGCACTCATCCTTCTCTGCTCATCATCCCCAAATGTGGAGAAAAGTCTCAGATTCAGTGTGAGTGTGACCTTTTGAACGGACTTAGTGGTCCTGAGACAAACAGATTCAGGATGATTTGTGAAGCAGGATTTGAACTATTTTTCAAGTTTTAACAAAATGTTTTCTTCCTATCTTCTCCTCCAATCATGAATGGCAGTGGCACCTCTGTGTGGATGTGACCAGTGGGAGCTGATCCAGATGTTTGTCTCCTTAGGCCACAAACCTGGACGCTGTAGAAGGAGAGCTTTGAGTAGTCTTGATGCATGACTTGTCAAGTATGTGTGTGATGCTTGCAAGCATCTAATAAATGTCCCGTTCAATGATTTTACACTGTTTTTTACAATTGTTTTTCTTTTTAGGATCATTTTGATGATCAGTAGAAAGACCCTCGTCATCTCCGACCACCGAATATTCTCCCACTTCCTTTTCTCCACCAACCACCTTGTTTCACCACGGCTTCCCAACAAGTCATCGCCCTTCTTCCTTTCTCCTCCTCCTTCTCTCTCTGTTGGTCCTCCTCCTCCTCCTCCTCCTCCTCCTCCTCCTCCTGTAGTCCAGGAGCACTTCCCTGCGCAGCGTCGGCAGTCTGTGAGCTGGAGAGACACTCACCAGAGGAATCTTCAAAAACACACTTTTCCAGCCACTTCTTGCACTTTGGATGCATACAGACTTTTAAGTTTTAATACTTTTGCTCACCCTATTTTCTATTTCCGAGGATCGATCGACGCAATGCTTCCATTCTACCTCTTGGCTCTCGCTGGTGAGTACTCTTTAGTGGTCGCACCAGTGCTGGTGAATGAGGGCATGTTTCTGTCATTGCCAGTTGCTATGATTCATTCTTACCATCCCCCCCCCTCCTCCCCCTGTGTCTTCCTCTGTGTTCAAAGCCACCATCCAAGCCCAGAGCCAGCGGTTGCCCGGCTCCTGCAACTTTGAGTCCGACACCTGCGGATACACTTCGGATGCAGACTCAACAAGCTGGAGCCTGAACAGAGATGGTACTGGCAGCTTCGGGCCTTTTGCTTCATCGTTGCTCTTTTAGTGGTGCGGCTGTGGCGTTGCCGTTTGTTTTGGTGCTGGTTGGGGCCAAATGAACAACGCATGCTGGTGAAAAGAAGCCCATCTGGTCTGCATTGATTCCAGCACCTCCAAACATGTGGAGTCGATGCAGTAACACATTCAGGCTTTCTCTCGCTGAGTCGGTACCGCAGCTGATACAGATTACGCTCTGTTCATGCCAATGTCTACGTCACGCCAGTCAATATTTATGCCATCAAAGCCGGGAGATGAATGTGGCTTAGATCTTGCAGAGACTATGCAACCGTGGTTGAACTCGTTCTCCCATGCTGTAGCCGTGCTTGCACAGAGAGGTGTAGCTGCAGATATCTGGGAACAGAGGCGTCATGTTGAAGTGAATGGTGACACGAAGCAGGCCCCGAGAGGTGGAGGTTATGTTGATGTTACAGAATACTCAGCTCTTTGACCTGATTTGAATGACTCAGAACGAAATCCAGCAGTCAACCACATTCAGGCCAAAATCACAATCTATTTGTCTCTCCAGTGCCAGAACATATAATTCACTAATACCTACTCAGTGGTGTCCTGCTTAATGAAAACGAGCCTACTTCCTAAAGGGGACAGAAGAGCAATTTGTGGTTTTAGGGGCCGATTTGCTGGAACTTTTTCCTGCCAAACAACAGTTGGGTGAAGTTACTGCGTGTTGTGTGTCAAATCCTCAGACCAAGCAACAAGCAATAACAAGCAAATGGATAATATTTTTAGCCTTTATTTATTTCCAAAGTAGGCTTCAATTTGATAAATATGGACCATGAAATTGCAAAACCTGCTTCTGCACTATTGAAAGGGGTGTATGCTGTTGCCCCTCTTGCTCCGTTGCCCCCACAGTAGCAGCGAGACTGTTGGGAAAAAATGTCCTTAATACCTTTTTTCCCAGCATGATCCTTGCATGTAGGAAAGTTCTCTGCAGTGGCATCCTGTCCCGCTGCCAGTCTTCCGTCTGGGAAACGCCAACCACTTTCTCTCGTTCTGTTTCCATCCATGTTGCTGTTGCTGCCGGCTTGTTAAAAGGTCAGTGCAGCCAATGGCGTTCTCACTGTCTCCCATTTATTCTCCTCCCCCAGTAATCAGGCACGGCTGAGTCTGCAAGAGAAGTCAACTACTGTGTATGAAGCATTCCGTGTACTTCTTTCCTGTCTTAATTCAAAAAAGAGAGAGACAGTGATGAAACCATCATTGCATCATGATCACTTAAATTTGTCTCAATACAAACATTTAAATAAAATAGAAGGAAAACATTGCATTTACCAGCATAAAATGTGAACTAAGGTTACTCTCAGTATGAGCGTTGGTTGTAAGGCCGCGGGACATTCCACAGGGACAAATGATGAATGGCAGGCGAGTGAGGACAGTCCAGAGGCCCCGGCAGTAAAAAGAAGAAAATAAGAGTTTCTGTTATGGAGGGAGCTTTCTACAGTTCAGCCCTTTGATTTAGGAAAAAGGTGCATCAGAGACAGTCTCTTTTAAGTAAAAGGCATCCAGCCTTTTACTTAAAAGAGAAGATGTGTAAAAGATCATCAGGTCCAAATCTCAGCCTACTCAGCACGAAATACACGCAACAATAATGACATTCCCACAGTCTGCTGTTCTCTGTGCTTATTGGCAATAAGCTAATTAACTGAACATACCAACATGTTAACAGTGATCTTATTGGAAGCCTCGTTTGTAGCTCTCCCTTTATCAAATATTGTCTTTATGACCACTTCATGACATTCTCTGAAAATGACTTTACTTTGTGCCGAGCAATTGGTTTTATGTTTGTATACTGAAGGTAAGAGGAATCCTGGAAAATAATAGAAAGCTTCGGCTCTGTTGGTATTTCTTCAGACTGAATGACTTGTTCCTCTGTCTCACTTTGTTTGGAACATCACTTCAGAGCTTCGGGTCGATTCCTCCCTTTCTTATGGTTTTCAATAAAGGTTTCTGCTGCTGGTTTTTACCGTTTTACCAACCAAGCCAAAACGCTTTGAGAGCCATTAAAAAGGATTTACCTTCAAGTCTTTATAGTTGAAACAAAGGAAACACTATTGCAAACACTTTCACAAAAGAAGGTCACATGATTCCTGCATTCCAGTTAGTATTTATAAAGCTGAATATCTCTGAGCATTAGTTTGTGTACGAGGCAGCTATTCGATCGTGTTGCTGCAGCCCAGTTGGGAAAATGAAGGCTGGTTCTACGTGTTGGAGTTGAACCTGTCCACTGCATTATGATGGATACTGATGAAATGAGGACACTCAAGGTTTTGGTCTCTGCAGTCCTGGAAATGTATTTAAAATAACGTGTCCATTGACCTTAATACCACATGTTCATATTCTTGTAACTTGTAAGTCTGGGAAAATGCAACGCTGGCAAAACATCAACATGTATCCGTGTTTTAAATGTTTTCTTTTAAAGAAATATTAAACCACTTGAAAGGTGACTTCACAATGTTTTGTCCCTGTAGCATAAAAGCCACCTTTTGATTTCAGGGCGCTTCGTGTCGGTGGAGGCGGCTGTGAGCAGCCAGCAGGAGGCTGAGAGAGACGCAGGAACCGGGCCGCAGAGAGAGACCGCCGGCGCCCTGCTGAGTCCGCCTCTGGAGGCGGCGGAGTGGAGCTGCCTGAGGCTCGTCTTCCAGATCAGCGGGAAGGGAAGCCTGGAAGTGCTGCGGCGCACGGAGGGAAGGAGCTTGGACCAGCCGCTGTGGAGCAGCCAGGCGTCCTCTGACAGCTGGGTCATCTCAAGCATGGACCTGCAGAACGCTACCGAGCCCTTCAGGGTGAGATGCTCAGACAAAGAGTCAAATCCGGGTTTGAAACGGGGGATGACGTGGCATTTCAGAACATGAATATAAACGGAAAGTAAATTGAACCATTAGTACATTTGAAATTGTAAGAATCATGCAAAACACATCTAACAATAACATTTAGGAACAAAAGGTACTTTTTTTGGCATCGATACAAATAAACGTTCAAACAAATCCAAGTTGTGCAAAACTATAAATCCCGAGCAACTATTTTTAAACAAAACTTTGCCTCTTTTGTTTGGCAGCCGAGGGGCACAAGACAATATTTCATCCTGCTGTTGACAGGACGGAAGACAACGATTTTATACTACACATGCAGGCCCAAATATAGGTCTGTGTGTCGAGAAACACACACACACACACACACACACACACGCACACACACCCATTATCCAAACAGTGCAGCACATGTTTATATTACATGCAGAGGCAGGGCTCACTGTGATACTGATATATTAAAACTCCTCTTTTTTCTTTTTTGAAATACATTTTTGCTTTCTTTCCAAAAATCTGGATGGATGATTGATACCAACTGAGAGCCATTTCTAAAGAAACTACGTGATTAGTGATGGATATCAAAGCGCTGACCCTACGCCATGTGTTAAGGACGGAGTCTGGATGCAGTTAAATTAGCTCAGGCAAGCCAAGAAATAACTAAGAAGGCCACTCCCACAAAAATACCTATATTAAACAAAAAGATTCATTTTTCCTTTGTAAGAGCGCTGAACCATTTCCCGGCCCTGTAATGTTAACTTACTTAAGGCACGGACATAAGAGGGACACCATTCTTTTTATGTTTTCCCCAAAGCTCTGACTATTTCCTCCTCTGGGAGTCATTTCATTGCAGTTCCTCTAAGTACAAATACCTTTGCTGATTTCTGTGAAGTATTGCTGAACATGTGTTGTTGGTCAGGTGGTTGTGGAAGGTAAACCGGGACGAGGCACCGGGAGCAGCGTGGCCGTCTTTGAGATCCACATCAGCCCTGGATTCTGCCTGGGTCAGTGACCTCGCACATACGTCACTCACACAAAACGGCCAGCGAATAAACCCTGTCGGCTTGCAACAGTGGATTTAAAACCATCTGTCACACACACACGCACGTGAACATTGTTGGTACATTTTGCACTCACACGTGTAATGGCAGCCCATTGTTTTGCTTGTTTCTGCGTTTAGATTGTGATTTTGAGGGATCTCACCTGTGTGGATACAGTAACCGGTGGAATGCCAATGTAAACTGGTATGTGGGAGGAGGCGGGGGCCAGCTACTTCACAACAACATACACAGTGACCACACACACAAGACAGGTGAGGAGGATTCACGTCCATGAGTCTTTTATCCAATGACAGAGTTCTGCGCATTTTCATTTTGGACCAAATGAGTAAACTAATTCTACATTTTGTTTTCTTCTTTGCGTACTTTGGCCACAATCGTAGTGCCCTGTAAAGGTATTTACAGCAGGAGTGCGGTGGATGTGGCAGTGTGTGTTAATAGCATTCTAGGATCAATTAATTCAACGTCATTCTGAAACGTATAGAACCCCGTCGGCATTACCCTTTGATTGCTGAGCTCATGGCGTGTGGCCCCCTGACACACACCTGTTGTTGTCAGGTCACATGATGTACGTGGACTCCGTCTACGCCAAAACTTTCACCGAAGTGGCCACGCTGGTGTCTCCCATGACGACGGTGCCGATGTCCGGCTGCCTGAGCTTTCAGTACCAGCGGAGCGAGAGCAGGTCGAACCTGTTCTCCGTCTACGCCAGAGACCCGCTGGGTCAGTACCAGGAGCTGTGGAGAGCAGACGGGGAGACGCAGAGCGACGGCAGCGGCACACTGGTGGGATGGGCCCCCGCCCAGGTGGACCTGAAGGCCCCCTACTCTGTACAGGTGGGTGTGAGCGTGTCATGTCTTCTTTACCATGGCGCGACATTCTACAAAGCGAGGGAAGAGGAGATGAAGCGTCCCGTTTCTGAATGTCTGCACGTTTCTTTTTCATTATTAAAACATATATATAAATGTATGACTTTGAATTGACATGTTTCCCTGCTGTGTTTGCGTCTGCGTGGATCTCTGTGTGTGAGGGTCTTCGTCTCCCTCCAGGTGGTCTTTGAGGTGTCCTTTAACAGCCCGAGAGGCGGACGCGTGGCGGTCGATGACATTTCCTTTTCTCCAGAGTTTTGCAGCACCGACACTGGTGAGCTGCAGTCACAGTTACTTTGTGTGGATTTTAAACAGGTTCATTTCATGTCGCCTTTAACAACCGTTACAGCTGTGATCAAAGGACCATCCAGAATAAAAACCTCCTAGGATTGTAAAGGGCTTTGAGCACATAGCACATGATTAAACCAATCAAATGAATGTTTGGAGAATACAAATGTGATATATGGAATATTACACGTAATTACAATTCTTCACATGATGTGACTAAAGACGGTGGGTTTTGTTGCTGTCACTCCGTTGCATGTGCGTTTGTGTTAATAGCTCATGGGAATGCCAGGTCTCTCTTGTCGTGGAATCCATGGGACAAACCTGGTGGATAAATGGATATATATTTTCAAATATCCAGAGTGTAACCTAAAACACAGTCGTCATTCTGTGGACTATTGGCAGCCACACAGATGCTCTCGCTGATGAACCATAAACACTAAAACCTGAGACGCAAAAAAACCACTGCTCCCGTGCGTGTGTTCCACAGAGCCGACCTTTGACCCCTCCATCGCCAGCTGTGACTTTGAGTCAGGTTTCTGCCGCTACATCCAGGACCGGCGGGTTTCGTCATCGTGGAGGAGAGTGTCTGTGAAGCCCAACATATTTAGGAACGGCGACCACACTACGGGGGCAGGTGGGCCTCCACACCTCATGGTGGCTTTCTGTCCCGACTACTTAAACCGGAATTAAATGGGAAATTAGTCCCACTTAGATGGGGAGTTTAAAAATGAAACAGGAATGCGTGATTGGGGTTAGAAAGCAGGGAATTTTAGATGTTTGTAGCCGCTCAAAGACTAAACGCTACAGTCACATCCAAATCTGTGCAGTTGGGCGAGTTGGATACCAGGACGTGTTGAAAGCCCATTTCTCCGGTTGCGCTGGAGGCCAGACACTTCAATCAATCTGTTTGAGGCTCAATTCGTTTGTAAAACCGAGGCACCTCTTGGTGATGACATGCTATTTGAGGCTGAAAAACTGTGGGAAACTGTTGAAATTCAGATCAAAAACAGGTGTGAGTGGTGATAGGAATGTTCGTGCTCTCCCTGCAGGATATTTCCTGTTGTCTCCCTCCCAGCTGAGCCTGCGCTCCGGTTACTGTTAGCCGGCTGGTCGGACCAACTCTCCCAGGGAGCATGAAGTACTGCTTGAGATTCTACTACTCGCTGCGGGGTGGGTCACTGTTTACCTTGTGCCTCGCGTGAATCCTGTGCTGTGGATTTCTTTTGGCTGACTCACCAGACACAAATAACTGTGGCAAACTGCAGGTTTCAACCAGACAGACCAGGCGCTTGCTGTGTATCTGCAGCAGCAGCGGAGCGGCAGCCAGGAGAAGATCTGGACTCAGGGGGAGGACTCCAGAGGGTTCTGGATCACGACGGACATCACCTTCCAGACAACCAAGCCTGCCCAGGTCAGAGGAAACATCCAAACAGTCGGCGTGGCAGGGGAGGATGAGTCCATAAAGCAAAGGAAAAACGAAAGGAGGGGGCAAGAGATCAAATGAGAGAATGAAGAAAGGGAAGGTAGTGAGTGGGGAGCAGAAAGAGGAAGTGAAGGATGAATGACTGAATGATGGTGGTAGAAATACAAAATGAACAAACAAAAGAGAAAAACAAGAGATAAACATAAAAAGAGAAAGTCACAAAACACCAGTCACAGTCTTTTCTCCTCTGGGGATCATGAAAGTCTAAACAAACTTTACACTGAACGTGGAACTGCCTTCAACGTCCATCAGGGGGCGATGTCCGTCCTCCGCTGGTGGTTCAGTGTAACAGAAAGGTCCATCCAAGGCCGGTGGGAGTTGTCATGGTTTTAATTCTTTCAAAAAGGCATTTCTGTTTGTGGAAGTTAATTATAACATTTTGACGCCTCTGCTTACCGTTTTATTTGGCTCTTCAGTTGGTTTTCGTCAGCACCTGCGGGAGCTTCTGGGAATGCGGCTCCGCGGCTCTGGATGACATCAACGTGAGCCTCGGAGACTGTGAGCTGACAGCCGGTAAGAACCTGCTAAATAAGCTGCAGCGTGTAACCAACCGTGAACTCCACGTTTTATTCACTTCAAACGTTTCTGTTGCATCACAGAAGTCAGGAGTCATTCACGTCTGCGTTGCAGGTTTGTTGTCGATGTCTCTGCCAGGACACTGTGACTTTGAGGCGGGCCTGTGCGGCTACGCTCAGGACAGGCAGGGCGACGATGCGGACTGGCAGCGGAGGAGAGGACCCCCCCCGACCTCGTACACCGGCCCGCGAGGGGACCACACCACGGGACTGGGTGAGGGTCCGAGTCCAGAGTCCTCTGCTCAGGACGCAAAAAGAGACGCTGCTGAGACGACGACTTGTGATCGACAGGATACTACCTGCACATGGAGGCGTCGCCCATGCTGCCCGGTCAGAGGGTGCGTCTGCTGTCTCGACCCCTGAGGCGCTCCAAGGGGCCACAGTGCCTGCACTTCTACTACCACATGTACGGCTCAGGGACGGGTCGGCTCGCCATTCACCTCCGCGCGGATGGAGGGGAGCGGTTGCTGTGGCAACTGAGCGGCGAGCAGAGCATCGCCTGGCTGAGGGCCACAGTGGAGTACCAGAGCGACAGCCAGCATCAGGCAAGAGTACAACTTCTGACCACCCAAAGCATCTGTTCTGAGAGACAATAATAGCAGTCGCCTTATTTACTCGTTAGTAGGATTCTATCATAAGATTAACCTGATTAAACTGTTAGTATCTGGGGGCTTCTTCCTCCGCTGCTAATCGCTCACAGTGAGAAATATGTTTCCAGATTGTGTTTGAGGCGATCAGGGGCTCATCAGTTCAGAGCGACATCGGCATTGATGACATCATCTTGGAAGGCGGACCTTGCCCAGGTTAAGAATCTACGGTATCATATGTTCACATCACGCATACGATCAATAGATGGTGGTTTGACCGGTGGTTTCCTTTCAAATCCCCCGCAGAAATGGAGGACGGAGCCACTGTGGGAACCTCCAATAGGATCGAGTAGAAGGCAGGAGGACGTCTGCTGCGTAGGATGCATTAAGCCGCCTTCTTCTTTTGTTGTTGCACATTACGGGCCCCGGACAGCTGCCCGTCAATCAGAACACGCACGGCCGTAGTTCTGTATTCATGGAGCGACACAGCAGTTGTGTCATAGTCAACAACAGAAAGCGTGTTCGATTGATCCTCATTGCTCAAATGAAGCTAGAAGTTTATCCACCAGTCTTTTTTTCTCATTAGTAAATGCCCAAGTCAATACATGACCGCTTAGCTAGCATTCAGTCAACTGCCAATAAAACGGAAACCACGCGTCATCACTTTGGGGTCATTGCTAAAACTTTAGTGAGACATTTGTCCAACCACACAAAAAGTAACAATAAAATCAAATCAAATCAAATAGAAACCTTTATAAAATAAGTATTATAACCCAATAGTCTATATTCAAAAGCAGGCGAGGTGCGATGCGGAGTACGAAGTACACAGCTGGGATTTGCTGTGCAGGAATCTGTGATGTCCATGTTTGTAAAAAAAAAAAAAAAAAACCACACACACTTTCAGTGATGCAGGGTATTAATACCTTTCTAGAACCATCTAGAAGACATTTCAAATGTAAATGCTCATGTAAGAGATTTCTATCTCCATGTTTCTCTGCCTGGTTTTAGTTTCGGTTCTGTCTTTGTATTCAGAGCCAGTGAGCAACGGACTTTCAAAATAATAATTAAAGAAAAACTGAGTTAACGCGCGATGAAATGATCGTCGGCCTTAAAAATAATAACGCATTAACTTGCCCATCTAGCTATCTCTCATATTTATTACACACACTCCGTTTCACACAGGAAAAGTTTAACTATCAACCACTTCCTGCGTGATAATGACCAACGTAAAGAAGTCAGATGAGACAAAGATAAAACCAATATATTCAGATTTATTTTAAACCGTATACATACATACACTGTACATTTGAATGAAAAAAGGGACAGAAGCTTTCATTTGGTCCAACAGAAGTTGGTTACATGATACAGGTCCCGTCGTTGAGGTATTTCATAGACTCCATCTGCTGCGTCATTGCCAGAACTTCCTGAAATCCTGTACTGAGTCCAGACATGTGCTGGAAGTAGGCCTCCTTTTCCACCTGCACGGACAGATTATTCACTCCGGCGTCTTTCAAAACGGCCGTCACCTTTGTGGCACAAAGATCAAACAGAATGGTCAATATTCTCAGTTAACATTTCCCAGCGGTCTGCCTGAGGATTCATTCTGTGAAACGACCCCTCATGCGGTCTGCAATTACACACACAGATGAAGCAGAACGGCTGCGAGCTGGTATGACGAAGCCGAGTCCTGCAGTGAAGCAACAGCACAACTACAGTTTGAACCGACCTGCTGTACGATCCTCTGCTCCACCACGCCGGCCATGATCTGCAGGTGGATGGTCCCTGCCATGATGGTGGCCGAGTGCCTCCAGAAATGAGGGTCTCTGTACGACAAAACTCCTTCGATCTTCTCAACCTGAAACAACACCAGGAAAACTGGTCAGACTGTTCTGGTCGTGTTCTTCCTGTCGTGGAGGCCAAAGATGGCGCATCTTTCTTACTCCACTTCAATACATTGTCATGGAACACCACTAAAGCCACAGGAACTTCTTTTAACACGTGTTAAGATCCAGATGATGAAATCAGTTGATACCTGACAAGCAACCGTAGGACACATGGCACGTTGCCTTTGTTCATGTGAGCGCAAACTACCACGGTTACGCCAACATAAAGTACTGACTGCAATATAGCAAGAATTCCTGCATCTCCACTTGAAACCAAAAACATATCTTGCAAATGGCCTAGCGTTCATCCAAATTTCAAAACAGGACACGCAACCTCCTTTGTGGAGCTGAAAAGCATCACACACACTATGAGAAAGGTTTGTGCTCTAAACCACTTCATTCGTCCAAAAAGTGGACAGTTTTGAGTCGGTCGTCGCCTCCTCTGACAAAATAAAGTTTAATAACCCCCTTGTGTGTGTGACCCCTCACCTTTTCCAGTGCACTGTTCAGTTCCTTCTCAGATTCTGGAGGAATTCGTAGAAGAAGAACCTCGCAGGCGTCCTTCAGCAGAGGGATGACGCTGAGAAAAATGAGCGTGGCGATAAAGAGCGAGCAAATGGGGTCGGCGATCAACCAGCCGAACTGGCGGATGAGGATGGTGGAGATAATCACACCGACGCTGCCCAAAGTGTCGGCCAGGACGTGGAGGAAAACACCTGCGATTGAAAAAAGAAAACATCAGCAGAAGACTTCTAGTCTGCAGCACTTTGTGAGTGCGAGGACGCAAGCGCACACCTCTCATGTTCGCGTTCATGCCTCCACCCCCGGAGACGGGCGGGGGCCCGTGTCCACTGTGTCCATGCCCGCCGTGCGCGTGCCCTCCGTGGGAGTGGCCGTGGCCGTGCTCGCTGTGGGAGTGGCCGTGGTGCGAGTGGCCGTGGTCATTGGACGGGCAGGATTTGCCGCCGTGGGCGTGAGCGTGAGCGTGGCTGAAGGCGCAGATGCCCACCAGGTTGACCAGCAGGCCTCCCACAGACACCGGCTACAGGAGAGCAAAAAAACACACAAAACATGACACAGAGATCAGAGTGATGTTGGGGATGTTCCACTGCCATCATCCAAAATACAACATTTAAAACAGACATAAGAGCTTCTACAAGTCAGTTTCTCCCAAAGCTCATCAGCACAGACTTTGAACTGATCAGAATCGGATCAATCGGGACGTTTAAAAACAGAAATTTGTTTTAGCTATAGAATAATGAAACCATCGGTTTTTTTAATTAGTTTCCTACATTTTTCTTCCACCACTGCACAACCAAAATACAAAATCACTCTGATACCAAGATGAAGTGAGCGATATGAAGGTTGGAAAATATAAATAGCTTGGGAGCACAGTACGTTAGCAGATACTTCATTCATTAGAACATCTGTTGAGTAAGTACATGAGCGGGTGAGAACAGGTCAGTGTACTCACAGTCAGCATGTCGGTGTTGATATTAGGAGGATCCAACACACGAGTTACGGACTCCACAAAGACAAAGAACGCGATGACCATCAGGAACAGGCCATTGATGAATCCAGAAAGTATTTCCACGCGACCGTACCTGCAACAAAAGACGACGAGAGACCATTTTCAGATCCAGCCGCGTTTTGAAAGGCCTTACAATTCCCCAACGTCCTACCCATAGGAGAAGATCCTGGTGGCTTTCCAGCGCGACATGAGGGCAGCGAACAAGCCGAGGACTAAAGCAGAGCAGTCGAACAGCATGTGGAAGCCGTCAGAGATCAGTCCCAGGCTGTTGGTCCAAACGCCGTAGAACAGCTCCACAAAGGTGAAAGCCTGGAGCGGAGCAACACACCGAAGACTCAGCTCAATGCAACGAAAGAGAACGTAAAGACGAAGCTGAATCCACACACAAGTATGAAAGTCATATCCAACACAACTGCCTCTAAAATATTATTAGAGGAGCACAGGAGCAGTTTGAAGGGAATATACCAACAATAACCTCCTTACATCATCAACCTGTGTTGGAAGGGACACTTTAATAAACTTTACCAACACAGAACATCATTACCACTTTGCTGCTGTTGTGATTTTTCCTGGATACTCAAGCGAATCACTAATAATATGTATCGTGCGTTTCAAAATTTGTGTGATGCATAAAGAAAGCTGTTATTTCGAATCAGAAATCCATTAATATCCCTGGCAAATCCCTGATTTGTGTGGTGCTGGTACTCCAAGCATTCCCACTTTGCTCACTGCATACCAGGTTGAGACACAGGAAGTAGAAGATCTGTCTGGAGTCGTATTCCTCCAGGATCTGTTTCAAGCAGTCTTTGATGAACCGTGGGACGGACTGAGATGTGTGCTGCAGCGCGTCACCCATGAAGTTGTACAGAGGGGTCCCTTCAGGCGAGTAACCCACCAGGGTGCCTTTCTGACCTTTCTTTGATGGAGATGAGAGAATACTGGAGGCTGCAGACAGAGACGCACATTTAAGATGAGCAACGAAACAAAAAATTAAAAAAGGCATTTGTGAAGCGCTTCAGGGAGAACGGTGACATTCGGAGGTACATAAAGTGCGGTCTCCTTCACTTACACATGATGAAGAAGATGGCACTGACTATCACTCCTCCCGAGAGCACGTGCTCTGTGCTGACCTGCTGGGGCGGCTTGCTCATGGAGCGCAGCTGGTCGGTCAGCGGGTGGGTCCAGAAGTTTGCCAGCAGCAGGGCACTGAGGAAGAGGGCGACGGCGCCGTAGCGGGCGCACCTCGGCGTCTCCATCTTAGTGTTGCAGATGGCCTCCACGTAAAACTCCAGGATCGTCACAGAGAGGATGATCATCGCAAATGGCAGAATGAGGGACGACCAGGATTCTACTTTACTCTGGCGTCGAGAAAAAGCAGTCGTTTAAACAAACAGGTCATCCGAGTGACGTCGAGGGAGACCAAAAATAATTGAAGACTGACTCATCTGAGCGCACAAATACATAGAAGAAGCACATGGTCTGTGCACTTACGTCCGTGGTTAATGAGAGCACTACGACCCAGGGGAGCAGCACGACAGCCGAAACCAAGTTGTCGAGCGCATAGAGGCGCTTCGCGCCCCCGATTTCCACTGACAGTTTCCTGGAGGCCGTGTGAAAGCCCACCTTCAGGAGCAGGGAGGCCACCAGCAGCACTACGCCCCCCTGAGGGAGGACAGGGGGTGGAATCTCATTCAGAAAGCCAAAGTCATACTTTACTATGCCTCTGTGAGGAGCTTTTTGCTTACTTTATGATCTGCAACCCCTAAAAATGCAATGGTTGTGTAGAGGAAATGAGTGAGTGCGCTGTCATGATGCCCCTCAGCTGGTTTGAAGACGAGTCAAGGGTGACATATACACAGAATAAACGGTTATGCTACAGAGTTATGCAATAAATACAAACAGATCAGGCTCCCATGAGGAGAAAGGATACGGTGCTCCGCCATCTTGGCCATGAGATCGTCGTTGTCGAAGAGGAGGAGGCAGATCACGGCGATGATGAAGAGCGCAGCGCCTCTGGTCTGCGTGAATTCAGACGAACCAACAGGAATGTGTTTCACATATTTCTATTACAGCGATAGAGTAACACGAGGCCACACAGGCATTTAAGGGTCAGGGCTTGTGATTTGTGAACTTGTGGCCTCTTACCTTGGACGGCCCGCCTCCTGAGCTCGTGAACAGGACACCGAGGAGAGCGATGACCACCACATCGCTGTGCTCAAAAAGCAACAACGTCCTGTGCAAAAACACACACGTTTCACATGCGAAGCACAAAAGAGTCTGGATGAGTAAACAAAGACATAAATGAACACTTAAAACAAGACAAATAGCTTACGAGCATGCATACAGCAACGTTGCCTTATAAACGTACTCTCAACACATATTAGTGGTGACGTTTTACCTAAGAGGTCCACAGAGAGTCAGACCGAAGAAGCCCAGGAGGGAGATGACACAGCTGAAAACAGCATGCTTTAGTAACTTTATCCACTGAAAAGAAAACACATTTCAAATATAAACATTATTACTATTATTATTAATTGCTTTAAGTGGCAACAGTGACTTTACGAAAGGCAATACAATGTATTTTCCTTTTATAAAGCTCAGCCTTTAAAGCATGGGGCTCACATATTACGCTGAATGAACAACTTGCAGATCACAGACACATTGAATGGGAAACAATGTGCACAGACCTGTCTCTTTGAGATGACTTTGCCTGAGGAGAAAGGCTTTTGAAAGAAAAGCAGAACAACAGCACTCCTGAGAAAAGAGAAGGCTCAGACTTTATTACAGTAACACATACAAAGTTCAATGAAACGGCAGGCAGGTAATACAAGTACGTACCCTAACTTCAGTATGAAGATGAAGTGGACAATGTGAACGACCTTGAGGATGTCATAAGATTCAAAGATCCCCAGAGCCTTGAGGACCTTGGTGATGACCAGTAAAACGATGTATCTGGTTAACCTGAGACAAAGAAGAGGACATCAGCTGAGGTTTTACAATCCCACTTAACTTTTTTTTTTTTTAACATTGCATGACATATACACAGTGCCCATCAAAAGTTCAATCCAATGAGAAATGCAATGTCAAGAAAACAGGTAGTTAAGTCACTCACACCGGTTGGTTGATCGATATAAAGTTATCAACAGACAAATACCTGGAATTGGGCACTTCGACCATGCCCAGTTTGCCCCCGGACAGCACGTTGCTGCTGTATTTGTCTTCCATCTTCATGCACCCAGAGTCCAGTTGCAGTATTTATGTCCCAAATACCCTGAACATCCCTGTTGCCCGAATAGTTAAATGAATTCACGGCCCATTTAAAGAATAAGCTCGTTATTGCTTTCAAACATTCTTCCCTTCAAACGTAACTTAACTTGTAAACTCAACTCTACACAGACATAAACCTGCAGAACCTTGACAGCTTCCTCTGCCTGCTAGCCTGCTAGCCTGCTAGCCAGCCATCTGACACGCCAGTCGAGTTGGACAAATGGATCCAAGGTTTCTGGCTTCAACGCCGTGTACGCCAACAACTACATGTGCTCTCCCGGTTACAGCTCGATAACTAACGAGTCCTTGGTTTAGCTAACCACATTAACAGTTTTCTAGAGGTCCGTAATGAAGGGATAAAACATCCGAGCTGGCGAAAAAGCCACAGCACTTCCGGACACGGTAAACAAGTCCACGTCACGTGTGTTTATTATTCGTGAGCGTCGCTACTGCGCAGTTCAGCTTTCTGCGCGCAGCGCCACGAACGAAGTAGTTCGATATAAATGATGAACTTTGTTATAGGTCGACATTTAGAAAGCTGCCGAATTCAACGAATATCTTTTGTTGCAATATTGAGATGTTCTTCAAAATCCTGTAGCACGCCTATAGGGAAGCCCGCTTCCGCGGAAAAAAGGAAGGTAATGGCATTTAATTCAGCGTCAGAGATTTAAGAATTTAGAACAAAGCCCAAAGGATGCGACACCAAACAGTTCGTGTGACTATTGACTAGTTTGTTATTCTGTCAAAATGTTCTAAAAAATTGAAAATGTCATACAATATTTCAAATTACTTTTTTATATTAATTTTAAAGGTCAATATTTTGACCTGACATCTTATACCAACTAATTTGGACCTACAATCTCACAATTAATACTCAACTTTTAGATTTGGAATTTCATAATTTTGACTTAGTAAACGGACAAACAACACATGAAAAAAAAGGGTGAAACAGCAAACTTTTTTTTATTGTTGGTTAGATAATCAATAACACAGATTAAAATCTCTTTCATAAATGTGACTAAAGTGATTTCTAATGTAACATTTTAGTTGCAGCCAATGCGCAGGTTGGCCTCGAGTGGTTTCAAACAGAATGTCAGTGAGCGCCACACAGTCCGAGCAGAATAGCCTGGTAATGTCCTTTAGTGTCTTTCTGTAAAACAGAGAAAAAGATGTGCTTAGCGAAAATGCTGTGATTCTGATACAATACCGTAAATATATTTCCGAGTGGTCTCATTGAAAAAGACGGATTGTAAAAGCAGCCATTTAGGGAAAATTTAAATATTTAATTGGTATGTAATTTTACCTGTATATGCTCCTGTAAGCTGACACTATACATGTCCTTGTATTCCTCCACAATCTTCTTCAGGTCGACCTCTGAGCGGCTCACCAGCACCCTGATCAGTGTGTCATCGCATGTGCCGAGGCCCTGTGAGAACGAAGCGACGGTTCACTGAAAGCATGCCAACTGCCTTACTCTGCAGGTATACGACGCACTGTGCTCATTTTGAATATTTTTGTGATGTATTGGGTCATACAAAAAGCCATGTATGGCCTTTTGCATTAACCAATCCCTACAATTGAGCAGTGTTTTCTAAAGGTTAACAATATTTATGGTGACCAAACATATGGATTCATTTACAAGCCCAGTTATGATGAGTAACTTTTCACATATTATTTTGCTGGACTCAATTCTTGCCATGAATTCCGAGGGAGGCATATGAAAGAAGAAAAAAAACAACATGACATTGTCCTAACTAAAGCAAGCAAAACCACATTCAGCACAGAATGTCTCAGGGAAAATAACACACACACACTCTGACGTATGGTGAGAAAAAGACAGACATATTCACACAAACCTTCATAGCCAGATGGAGCTTCTCTGCAAAGAAAGCGGGTGTGTTCCAGGAACATTTCACTAAACGTGAAAAAGACACACAAATATTCCCAGTTTAGGTGACCCTGACCTCTGAGTCACTGTTAGGCCCAAATAAGTGATTTAAAGCCCTTTTCTTTTAAATTTGAAGAATTCCTTCATACAAATATCCATTATTAACTACGAATCTATTTCAGTTAAAGTTGAGGGAAAGACATCCATCGTTGTAATTGATCAACAAAGGATGAATGCTCAGTTCATCTGCTTCTTCTTTATGATTGACACTCTCCTGACACCTTTTAAACATTGAGAAAAGCAAAAACACGTTCATCTTTTATGTGAAATAGCAGCATTAATGTGGCTCCACTTTGATCCCAGCATGATGAAACAATGAAACCATATGAGACCAAATCAGGAGAGAGATGAAGAAACTCTTACCAATGTCAATGAGACAATTCTCTATGTCTCCCCTCAGCTCCATTTGCAGGGCTTTAGGCAATGTGACGTCACTGACGCTGGCGTACTGCTGGAACGCTAACAGGTAAACAGACAACAGGTAAATGGGCTGTGCTTGTCAGACGGAAAGAAGTTATTCACGTCCAGGTATGAGATGAAAACATCTCTGGAATTAGAAAGACACTGTGAGAAGATGTTTAGATATAACCTGCCAGAGTTGATGCTCTAAATCAGCATTGATCAAGAAAACTCTTCATCCAAAAATCCTAACAACCTTTCCTGTTTTCTTTAAGTTTAGTGGACCTCGACTCCAAAGAAAACAATGAAAGCAAAATAGTTTCGACAAAGAAAGACCTAAGCCTCGGCCCTACTTGGCTGCGTTTTGTTTCTGGACTGCTGGGTGTGTCCCACCTGTTACCTGACGGTGTGGTTCCACCGGCTTTTCCAGAAGTGTATGAGTATGTATCCTCCTTGTAAGGAAGGTTTTGGCAGATTCCGCCTCTGATGAACCAACCTAACAGCGGAAGCGTTCACACATGTGGAGAACTCACTCTTGGAGAGCTGCGGCGCGCTGCGCCTGGTCAGGATGTCGATGAAGGCAGAAACGTTGATTCCTTTGGTGTTCTTGCCTGCCTCGAACAGAATCTACGGGTGGAAAACAGTAACACGCCTTTACAGGATGATACAGTTCCCCTCACAATGTCTACATGACAGTGTATTCTGGTTAACAAATGATCCTACTACGTAAGTACTGTGTGTACCAAGGCCTGTGCTCTTGCACGCTGCTACAGATACGAAATAGAGCACCAAACGTGTATTAAATCCACAACTTCAAATAGTCCTCAACTAGTATACACTTCTCTGCTGGTTGTGAGGAAAGTCTTTGTCTGTAGATTTTACCTCAGCGTCCTTTCGGGCCAGATTCATGTCGACTTCTTTGCTCTCGTCTTTGTTTGCTTTCAACATGGCCAGAAGGGCCGAGGTGAAGTCACCTTTGGTCTCATCCTGAATGACTTTCTCCAGCTCTGTTTTGTACTCTGGAGGACAAAGAGCATTACAGAGGCATCAGACTTGGTAATGCTGCGTTTGGGACACCGTGTGACTGCGTTGTGCTGCTGCACTGCGGCGTGCACCAGAGACACTTGAGAGTCTTAATACATAAACTGTTCCATAAAATGTCAAAGCACTTTCAGTGACTCAAAGCTCAGCCTGTTCCCCAATTTAATTGACAGAGGAACAGCATGGAATCGGGATAAACCTTGGTTGAAGACCCTTTTAATCTCTCGAATCTCCTGGTTTGATCTCGTTGCCAGAATCTCCACCAGAATGTCCTCATGTGTGCCAAAACCCTGTCGGAGAGGAGCAAATTAAATGTGGTTGAATTTAAAACACACAACGGTAACCTTTGCTTTATATGGACAGTACTACGCAAACATAAAAACTATTAGTGATGGACAAGAAACAGTTCTCCCAACAGAAGCCAGATACAACGCAGGTAAAATGTGCCGAGCTACCTTTGTGGCCTTCCTGAGCCAGTGAGCATCATGGTGAGTCGGGTCCATGAGCAGGGCCAGACACACGTCCTCGAAATCTGACCTGAGACCAGACTTCAGATCGGATTCCAGCTTCTGGCAGACACAGGGAGCAGCAGCGCGACAGCGTGAGGGTGCTTCTCTACTAGGACCTCTACACTCCAAAAAGGACTAAAAGCTGAAAACGCTTTACATTGTACGGTCAGAGGGGGCTTCGCTGGACATTTCCTGTGTCGGTAGACTTGTGCGTTGTTCATGTTGTGTTCATCTTCATGAGAAGTGAATCACTC
This sequence comes from Apeltes quadracus, assembly GCA_021346845.1. NCBI lineage: Eukaryota > Metazoa > Chordata > Actinopteri > Perciformes > Gasterosteidae > Apeltes > Apeltes quadracus. The sequence continues at coordinate 15,019,921 of CM037930.1, read as the reverse complement.
ACCTTCCCATTGGAGGCTTCATAAACCACTTTGATCTTCTGTCTCTGCTCGTTGCTTCTCTTCAACAGGATTGCGATGATCACGTCCTCGTCCACGCCTGTGAAGGACAACTTCCTGCTTTGGCTTGGTTTCATTGAAGCGCTTCAAACACTCTTAAGATAACGGCAGTGAGCACACGCACCTTTACTCTTAATGGCGCTGTGAAGGGTGGCGGCATCTTGCGACGCGTTGAAGTTCGGATACGGAGTGACTGTTCCATAGTACTTTGGTTTAGGGTTACCCTTCACACACAACAACACGTGGAAATACAAATGTTTCACTCACTCATCCTAGTTGCAAACCACCAGGAATTTACAGCTATAGATTGATTTACTCCATCGGGAAAGATGGAGGACAAGGCTTCACAGAGCGTCAGACAGAGACTCTCATTCACTTCCACATTAACTTCTATGACATTTTGATGGCGTTTGAGTTGCAGAAATAACCGATCGTATTAAACTCACTTTAACGGTGTCGTCGACTGGGTTTCTTTTAGGGAGAACACCTTTGAAGAATGTCTTGAGGAAAGACATGTTTCCTTGGCTGTAAAGTTATAAACAGAAAAAACTATTTCCCGAGAGGGAAGAAAGCAAACCAGAGAGAAAAAGAAAGAGTTGAAAGTTGAGTTAAATATTTCCTATTTAAAGATTAAAAAAAACCTCACCTGTGCTGCTGCAGACGGCCTTCCCACCCCGATCTGAAGATCTCAGGTGCTTGTCTCAGCGTTAACTCCCTGCTCTGGCTGCACCCATCGCTGAGCAGATGACTTTCATACAGGTTTATTTTCTGCTGCAAAGGATCAGCCAATCGCCTGCTGCCTCTCAGGGACGACAGAGGTTCGGTCGCTTCTGACAGGTTTGGTGACTCCTCTGTGCAGACTTGTATTGTAATTTTGTTAGCATTTTATCCTTTAATCAAACAACACATCAACTACGCACACACACACACACACACACACACACACACACACACACACACACACACACACACACACACACACACGGAGGGAGCAGCGGTAAAGTGGACTGCTGAAGGAGACTCTCCTAAAAACATTCCTGAGACTCCACATTGTTGGTGTTGCACAATGAAATGACTGAACCTGACGGTCCGCATGTTGTCCCGAGCTGCTGAAAGGGAACTAAACCCATTCAGGGTTGAGTTGTGAACGCATTTAAAGCCCTTTTTATGTGCTCTAAGACAAATTAACTCTAATAATGTCACGTCAGTTTTGACTCTCTGATAAGTCGAGCAGCTGGAGGTAATGTTAGACAATGGAATCACACCTCCAATCGAACTCTTCAAGTTGCATTGTGGGTAATACCTTGTTTTGACCAGAAAAGTTCTCATTAAAGGGATAAAAAACATAGATCTTCTCTTTATATGGTTTCCTGTTTTTCACACAGCGTGTTACAACACACACACACTCATATGTAGGTATATACAAAAAGGATCAAATAAAGTGTTTTACTTTATTTAAAGTCATACCATGAATTACAAAGTCAGAGTAAATGTGTGACAAAACCAAAAACTGACATAACCACACAATCTCATACTTGTTATTATAGAAAAAATACAAAGAGTAATATGGACGTATGAACATAATGAACAAAGTAGACATGATGAATAGATCCATCACCATTCAATGTATCAATCAACTGTGTTACACCATTATTTGTACTTATCATCTGGCTTTACCATTTGTTTTTTACACCATAGATTCCATTTGATTTGAAATAGGTAAAGAATGTATACAGAGACTAGGAGATGCAATTGGAAACTACTATCTTGTAGATATTTATATTCTATTTTATGAGAGAATTTACTTTTTTGCTCAATTGAATGCCGAGTTTCTTGGGCACAAGAAACCATAGAATATGGCTAAGGCTATTAGAGCCTTCTTTAAACTAAGATGTCCTGATATTCCCTGATTCTTCCTGCTGTTTTTCTTTTTTTAATTCTTACTTTTTGTAATAGCAGAAAGTAATCCTTCCTTCGTGTCAAATTGTCTCATTTTCAAAAAGATAATAAGACGGGCAAATGCATCGTGAGCACGACAACGTGACGTAACAACCAATTCATGCTGTGTGAGCGTGAATAGAGGATGTGCAGAAAGCTCCCTCATGACTACGGATACACATTCCGTGTTGAAAAATGGAGGATTCTACAGCCCTGTGTTGTAAAACTGCTTGGAAGTTACAGTTTAAACAGGTGTTGTTACAAGGTGTTGTTACAAGAGAGGAGGGAGGTCTGAAGACCTCCCTCCTCTCTGCGAAATGAAGCAAGGTGGCTGGAGGCCTGAACACGGCCTGCAGGGACGGGATCCTCTCACAGGGTTATCTCGGAGGGGCGCCCCTCCCCCGGCCGCGGCCCCGGCCCGGCCCGGCGCCCGGCATCGGGGCGGGTCCTCTGGGCCCCGGCGGCCGGCTCACCGGTCCTCGGGCGTTGGGGTTGGGCGACGCCAGAGCCACGTCTCTTTCCAGATTAACGCCTTTACTGGCTGTCCCCGGCTTCGTTTTGGTCGGCTTTGATTCCGGTTGCGGCTTCTTTTCTGTTTGGACGGATACAGAGACACGTGGGCTCAATGCCTGGATTCAAAGACATACGTTGGATTCAGATTTAGAACCGCAGCACCTCGATGGATGCAGCTTACTGACCAGGCTCAGGTGGAGGAGGAGGCATGAGGGATCGGTTCGGCAGCAGGTCCTCCAGGTCCTTCATCACCTGGTTGGTGCTGTCCGTGTTGTTCCTCCGATTCTTCTCTTCATCCCGAGCCTGGACAGACGGGGAAGGAGGGAGACAAAGAAAGACAGGTGGTTGAAAAAAGTATTTCCGAGACATTCAGGCAGAATGATTAGTCTCATCAAATCCTTCACAAACACAAGTAAAAGGGTCATGTGTTATTTTTAGGAGCGTAAAAACAGGACACATTGTTTGTTCAGTCATTGTGAAGCATTGTTAGTAATGTTTGTGTGATCTACGTTGCCAATTATCACTAATCAGGCACGACCGAAAACACCATTCTTTAAACCATAAAGACAGTTTAGAATATTGTCGGTTTAACCAGCGTACATGACACTCTGTAATTACCATCTGCATCTTCTTCTTCAGCTCTATATTTGCGTTTTGATAGGCCTCGGACACCGAGTTCAGGTAGTAGATGGCCAGTCTGTGAAGGAGAAAACACCCGTTTTCAGCGGTTGCAAAGACGCGTGTGGGGGATCCACTGCGTCTCCCCTGCACTCACACCATGAGCAGCACAGCTGGTATGATGAGGCCCGGGTTGGCCGCGTAGCTGAAAAGCGTCCCCAGGAAGGCCGGCAGGTCCAGGTCGATGGTCTCCATGATCACGTCAAACATCTTGGCCTTCCCACTGCAAACATCCGCATGGTCAACGCGTGTGAGCGCGTACCTACGCATCCTTTTTGTTCCAGCTCTCACCTGAAGGGTCCGCAGTCAAACGAAGGGGGCAGCGTCATGATGGTGTAGACCACAGGCAGCAGACTGAGGAAGAGGATGAGGAGCAGCAGACCCATGTAGAAGTTGTTGGACTTGGAGGCCTTGAAGACCCTCTCGTGGGGGACGTTGGTGGCCATGACGGCCCAGCACTGATAGTACATGGAGCTGAGGAGGCGCAGCACGTTGATGCCCACCAGCCCAGGAGCATAAAACGCACCCATCCTGAAGAACACAAACACGACAGCATGTCATGTGATCAGATGACAGCTCGTCAATTCCGTTTAATGGATTACAATGCCAATACAATGTGCTGAAATACTGCCTTCTTTGATAATATACATCCACAGTTACGCAACTGCACACACACACAGGGGAGAAAAGGGCAATTCGCCACTAAAGTTCCTACCAGATCATTCCTTGATTGAATACCAATCCAAGTACATTACCACTGATGTCAAACTCTCCATAGGACGGCTGAAGAGAACAGAGTAAAGGATTAGCACTTACGTAAAATAATAAGTAGACTCATTCCGACAATCCAGATGATGAAACGTTTCATTAAAAAAAACATCTGATGGTCTTACAAAACATTTGTTCAGTCATGTTGGTCTCAGCAGAATTTCTTACAGACACAAGATTAACAGGTAAGCAGGTTCCAGGAGCAACATTAACCTTACAGGGATCCATATCAACACTCAACCACTGTTAAAATGATCAGTTACCGAGACAGAAGAGCAAAGCAAATCAAAGTGTAAACAACAAAATGATGCTTTTTTTGGTTTCAGGGACCTGGTATTGTTGCTCCATCACAGCAGGTAAAAAGAGCACTGCGTTCTGAGCTATGGACCAGTTTAAGAAACACCTTTAGCAGGTAAGCCTTCTAAATGCTTCAGCTGTCAGACTCACAAATCCCGCCTCCAGGTCCCAGCACCAGCAGTAGTTGAGGAAGCGAACGATGACGGCTCTGGCAAAGTCGCCGATCAGGATGGTCAGATAGGACACCTGGATGTCCGACACGGTCAGCTTCACAAACTCCTGGAACAACACACGTTCTTATCGTTCAAAACGGCACATTCATTGTTCAATGAATAACCATTCAAGTTGCAACATTTATTCTTTAACAGGATAGGTCAACATGTGTTGAGGGTTTAGGGAAGTGAACATTTCCCATCAGATGATGCTCTGGGTCAGGTGACTGGAAGATATCGCTGAATGCGCCATTGTTTTTCTTGAGTAAATACTCCTCATAACAGCATAGAAGCTTACAATGATATATGTTATATTCAGCTGATATTTAAAAATACTCGTGTCTTTTGTCTTCTGAGCAAACCAGTCTGTATTGTTCTCACGATGCCGACGGCGGTCTCCCAGCAGGGTCCTCTGATGACATCAGCGGGGCTCATGGGGGGCGGGGTCGCCCCAGTCCCGTTGAGCAAAAGCGTGTAGTTGGCGTAGTACTCTTTCATGGCCCAGAGGCTGGCGTTCCTAATGGCTCCTTCTTCTTCCAGCTGGGGGACACACAGTGACACAGGTTCCCAACAGAGACACAAAAATATCAGTGGGAAGGTTAGAAAACTGTCCAGCTGGTCAGTTTGGAAGCGCTCACACCGCTGCTGTACCTTGGTGTTGACTTCGTCAAAAAGGGCAAACAGGAAGGTGTAGAGGTTTCCCAGGAAGAGCGCAAAGATGCGTCCCAGCTGCCACTTGAGCGCGATTCGTGGATGGTAGTCCTCCAGCTCAGCGATGGTCTCAAACAGAGGAGGACACACCAGCCCCAGCAGAGACATGATGAGCTCCAACTGTCCAAAACAAGCACAATCACCAATGACATCCTGATGACAAATGGTATTAAAAGAGACACATCTATGCCTATTATTGGCTCTCCTCGTCTTGTTTTCTTTCTACGTATTTTGTCACTGCTATTAGTAGAGATCTTTTGTCTGAGTGGCGTGAGAAGAGAAAGTGTTTGATTTGTCAAATGTGTGCTGCATCGTTACCTCGTTCTTCTCGTACCAGCTGAGGTCGGTCCTGTTGGCAAACTCCTGAGACCTCTTCACCACGAAGTAGATGAGGTATCCGCTGCCACCGAGGCTGCAGGTGATGAAGAAGTTCGCCAAGACCCTGAGGAACCTGCGCAGATGGATGTTCTCATCCTTCTGGTTCTCCTGCTCATCCACAATGGACTCCTGTTCTCGTCCAGAGGAGAAACATGGAAGATTTCCAGTCGGTGTATTTAAAAGTACCACACACGTGCATTCGTTCATCTGTTGCCGTGGGTTACCTTGAAGCTGGTGGTGATGGAGGCGTATTTGTTGTCAGCAGTCTCTGAGTTGCCGATGAGGTAATCCCAGCTGGTGAACATCTTCCAGGCAAATGTGAACTCACTTTCGTCTCCGTCTCCACCGCCGACATCAGCGTTCTTGGCCATGCTGAAACCCCCCCAGCAAGTTTAGCTTAATTGATTTATCTTCATTTCAATATGTTCCGTTTTGTTACATTACATGTAATTTAGCTGATGCTTTTATCCAAAGCAACTTAAAGCAACAATAAGTGCATTTGTTTGCATTGGTTTGCATTTGTTTTAGTCCTTTGCTTTGTCACATTAAAAAGATCTAATCAAAGCTAATTTTATCCAACTTAAATTAACACAGTTAAACTAACTAATTAAACTAACAAATTAACACAATTGGTGCTTGATGATTTTTCCACGACAGTGTTAAGATTCTGAGACGGTGCTGCGGACTCACGTGCGGATCACAACCATCAGGCTGTAGCCGAAGGTACCGATTCCAACCATGAGGTAGGACAGAGGCAGTCTGAACTTCAGCAAGCCAATGGTCCTCTGGTCGTTGTAATAGCCGTAGAACAGGACTGAATACTTGCAGTAGCCCTGAGATGAAGAAAAAAACAAGTTATTTTTTGGATTTGTTTTAAATCTCTCAGATATTAGGAGTCGATTGAAACGAGTTTGGTTTTACTACTTAACGAGCAAACTGAAATGTCTCTCAGACAGCTGACACATTAGAAAATAATCAGTAGTTCTTTACTTTTGGACTCTTCTCAGCACCTCTTTAAAATGCATGCGCTGAAACTACTGGTGGTTGGGCTGTACATCCACTCACGTTGAAGTCCATGAGGACAGAGTAGTCTTGAGCGGTGGCCTGCTCAGCTCTGGGTACAGTCTTCCTGGGTATGGACCCGTAGGGAAGGCCCATCAGAACCTGAAAAATAACATCAAACATTCCACCAGCCATTAGGGTTTTGCTAATTTGACTTACTTTATCGGTATGTTTACTGGATTTAGTCTTTACTTAAGTATATTAGTCTCTAGGAAGAAAGTATATAACACATTCTTTCACACGGAACGTGTAATGGTCCGTCCGTATGACAGATTTCATTCCCGCTTAGTGATTAGTAAACTGCACGTCCACTCACCTCAGGGATGACCACCAGGCCAAAGGTGAAACCGAAAAGCACCAAGTTCATGCCATACATCCAGCGCAGGAAGATAAAGTAAGATGCCACGGATGACCCAAAGTGACCTGAATTCAAATATGAAATATGAAATATGAGTTCTGCACCTGTCCACTAGGAGTCGCTGTTCAGCTGATAAACACTGCTGTGCGTTGTGTGCGTGACTCACTCTCCACATCTTTGATTTTCCTCTCCCATGGGATACAGGCTGTTCTGAAATTCTCAAAATCTCTCTGGAACTTGATCCATTTCTGGAATGACAATATAGATTAAAAATTAGTAATGGAAAACAAATGGAAGATAGAAAGTTGGAATTTTCAGCTGACCTTTTTCATCATCACTTTGTAGGCAAACCACTTCCTGCCCTTTCCTTTGCCCAATGCGCCTTCAAACTTATCCACGAAATCTTGAGCCTCCCTGTGAAGAAACAAGGTCCCAAGTGATGATTTCACACCCAAATATATAGCAAATGCAACATCTGGTTCAAGTGCACATTTACAGTTTCAGACACAAAGTTGTGATCCAATATTTAAAGTAAAATTGAATAATGTTAAAATTGATAAAAACTCCAATCAACCCAATTGTATCTTTTCACGTTTCTCTTGAACATAATATTATGGTTTCAAAACAATTATGTTGAACATGTACTGACGGGTAAAATAAACTGTTCCAACTATGTGATTCATTGTCCTTACAGGGCTTGAGGCTGCGAGATAATGAGCTCAGCCAAGAAACTATTATTATTGATATTTTAAGATATAAACCTAGAGTTATAGGTGTGTGATTACTTCAAGTCTAATAGCCTCCTCTTCATCCTCCACGGCTTGTTCCTGATGGTGGCAATCAGCTTCTTCTTCTCCTCCACCTCCTCCAAAAGCTGGGCCATCTCTCCCTCTGACAAGGATTCCTCCTCTTCAGAGTCTGAGTTGGAATCAGATGAACTTGAGCAGAACAAGCAGACAGAGTACAAAAGAAGGGAGGGGGGGTGTTGAAGCCAATTGTAAATTACTACAAAAAATATTTTGTTTCAAACAGAGAAAACGCAACAAAGAGTCCACCGACTCCCATGCTAACATCATTATGTAGATGTTTACTATGGAAGCTATCTTGGTTTTCCGTGTTAGCATGATCACATTAGCTAATTAGCACGTAAACACAAAACACAACATTTTAAGGGATTCGGTATGCACCAGATTACTGGATTATTCAAACTTTGACCTAATGGTGCTGCTTTAGAAACAGTTCAATGGGTACCATGGATCACTGCAAACTTTCACTGACAAACACACATGTGGTGGTGCTGTAAATTATTTGAGTAAGTGTGATCCATTCTACTGAGAACAATGAAAACCAACAACAAAAGATAGCACTTGGAAAAAAGTATTCAGGCATCGCAAGAAGGCCGTGTTTCATTTTGAGCTTAGAAGGTGAGTACACCGGCACAGGTGAGCAGCATGCCATGAGATGTTCGTGCTCCCCAGATCATACACCTCTTTCAATTGGGAACATCCATCAGCTTTCTGGAGGCACCATCCTCACACCAGAAACAGAGACTTTGTTTACTGAAAGCCGTTTGTCAGGTTTCCATTTGTTACGATCGATCAGCCATCTGACTTCTTACCTCTCGTTCTTTTTTTTCTTCTTCTTGTCCTTGTCATTGTCCTTCCCCTTGTCTTTCCCTTTGGCGTCTCCCTTCTTACCCTTAGTTTCCTCTGCCTCCTTCCCCCCTTTCTTGCCCCCTCCCTTCCTCCCCTTCCTCCCTTTCATCCCCGCATCGCTGTCCTCTTCGTCACTCTCCTGAGCTTTGCCTCCTTTCTTCCTATTGACTGCTCCTTTCTTCTTCCTCTTAGGAGCCTCGTCCTCGCTGTCATCATCATCATCGTCGTCATCATCATCACCACCCCCACGTTTCTTGGTGGGCTTCTTCTTGTTTGCTACCCTTCGACCCTTTGGAGCTTCATCTTCATCGTCTTCATCCTCACTGGCTGCTTTCCTCCCCCGGCCTCGTCCTTTTGCGCCTCCTCTTCCGGCTCCCTGTCTCCTGTTGGGTCTCCTCTGAGGTCCGTTGTCTACATTGTGACCAAATAAAAAAAGCACACAAAACATTGCCTTTGGTATTGTTGTAATTTGATGGCTGGAGAACCATTATTTCACTCACCATCACTTCCACTTAGATCCCCGTCGACCTCGATCGCAACTGAGGAAGGACACAAAGCAATAGAGACGTGTTTCATCCAATGTTCACTCAAAGTACTCAAGACTTCCAAGTGTTGACGGTGTTGAATGTGCTGCACAGACGTTCATGTTCTGTGGACTGCAATAGACTAAATAAACACTTTATCTCACGTTTAGCAAGACCTTCTCCTTCAGTGCACAGCGGCATTATGATAACAGCAGGATATAGATTACCAAAGAAGGAATAGTCACCCTTTCTTGTAATCGAGACTTCTCTGTCGAATAATTGATCCATCAGCTAATTTAAGACATTTCCTGTCGATAATAAGAAAACCTCTCCAATTTGTTTTGTTTTGTTGGTGGACAGGGAAGAGCACATATATAGCACATATATTCAATTTGAAGAATTCTCTAGACTCCATAGAGAAGTAAGAAGGTAAGTAAAGGTAAAGAGGTTGAACATTAGTGCGCTCCTTTATTCTGTGACGGGACCACAGAGAGCTGACACTTGAAACGATGGTTTCTTTCCTTTTACTGGAAAGAGAAACAATGAATAATGAATTGTAGAACGGGGAGTAACTTAAATGTTAAACACACACACCTTCTTTTAAAAAAACTAACGAAAGAAATAGTTAGATTTTCCAATAATTTATCTAATGGCCAAAAAGCTCAACCCAATGACATGCTGTACATAGTGTTCACTGTGAGAAGCCGATGTTAGCATGCTGAAATGCTAACATCTCTGCAGAGTTTCACAGATGTACTTTTGCTATGGAGCTGTAAACCCTTTGAAGCATCCTTATTAAGCATTTGGTATCAATCCTTTGATTACACGTAGCTCACAGAACTCTGTAACAGAGGTTACATTTTTATAACCAACACTACTTCAATAATTATTACCCAAAAAGCAAATGTTCCAATCCCATAATCTTCTACTCACCGTCATCGTTGGAAACGGTGTCTCTTTTTCTCGGCATGTTGCAAATGGAGGACGCGTCCGCCCCGTGTGTCCTCTACAGCCCGGCTGGTAGGCTCTCCTCCGCCCTGGCTGACCGCCAGCGCCCCGCTCAGGTGTCTGACAGCGCCGTCGCTATGGCGACTGCTTCACGTGACCAGGTCTTCTTGGACAGGTGGAGCAAATTAAGCAAAGATGGTCTAGTGTTGTTTCTCAAGCAGAAGAGCTAAGAGTTGTTCTCCAGCAGCTTATACGTTGAATCATAACTACGGAGGTCACATCAGGGCCTTGGCCCTTGAAATCGTTCACTGCGGCTCTTGCCGCCACTTGACGGAGGTTTCCTGCTTTGTTTTTATCCGCCAATGGCCACGAGACCGTCTCCAGCGCCTAGAGACACTCACTCATCTTGTAATGAGAGACCACGCAGACACACGTGCAAGAAGACCAGAGGCCCTAAAGATTTAATGAAGGTTTAGGTTTCTCCAGGTGAGCCTCATTAGGCAGACAGTTAGCACCCCGAGATGACTTTGCAGTTACAGCACATCCTTTTTGACATTTTCAAGAAGAGACCCAGCAGACGGACGCGTGAGCCTCCCCACAGACCCACCTCAGCTACCGGTGTGAGCCGAGCTGAAACGCCTCACATCCACTAATGGAATAATAGAGCAGAGCTCACTTTTCACATCCAAAATGACCCCTTTACAGGGTTCACACCCTTTCCGCCTGCTTCACGAGACACAGCTGCTGCATTCCCGCCCACCTGTAAGGGCGTCTGGCCACAGGTCCATATGTAGACAAAGTGCTCCTCTTTAAATTCTTTAGCAGAATTGTGATTCACTACAGACCGAAACATTGCCTTTAACCTAAAGTGTACACATTCATGCATGTACACGTTCCTCTTTAGAGTGTGAATAACTCAAGCAGCCAGAAAGCAGTACATCCCACTTCCTCGTCCTGAAAGACTAGGCCCTGTGAAGCCCCGCCCAATGACTTTAGATATTACACTTCAGAATCCATCCTGCTGCTTTAGTCAGATAAATAAATACGGGGAAAACAGATCCATCGGTAGTCGCACGTGGCGTCACACTACGACTAGCATGTTTCACTTCAGAGGTCTTCACACCAATACTGTGTAATTTGTGCCTTAATCCCAATAGTTACACAACATGGAGGCATAGATTTAATTTAAAGGACATTAACAGAAATGTTTATGTCCAACAGCGAGCATCATATAAAGCACCTTTATAAATGTGTGTCTCTGTCCAGCTGTCTTATTCGTCAGCTGGGTTTTGGTACACACATATACACACTAATTGAGGTTTTGTCATTAGACAACCTTGTGGTTCAAATCTGGGTATGTTTATTAACTAGACACACATTTCTATCTAACACATGTCTACATACTGCAAATCAATATTTCATCACCATGCATCCACAAATGCAACTTTTGCAACATTTATTTCATGCACATGGCCCTTAATAACTTCTCTCTTGCCTGGTGTCCAAACAGCAGTGGCGGGCCGTGCTTTTCCCACGAGGCCTTCACTGGTGTCCTACATGAACTAATCCACCGCTTAATGCCATCATTATGACTATAGAAACCATCAAGATTACACCTGAATGCAGTAAAACAGGGCGTCCGTTGAGCTGTAGATCCACTCAGGTTTCCCGAAAGGTTTTCAGAAGCACCGCTGCGTGTAAGTGTCCGGCGGGTTAACATTGGTTACAGTTTAACCAATCAGATTTTGAGGCCATCTAGCAGGCGTCCAGTAACGGCGGCACTTTCACTGTCCTTTGATGCTCTGAGGCTTAGAGCATTGCACTACGCACACATGCAACATCCTCTGCCCCGAAATCAGCACATGAAAAACCCTAAAAAAGAATCCTATAAAATAATTTATGATGATGGCCGTGAGACGTGGGTTTCCATTTGTGTGTCTTCTTGTGTATTCTTTTCACTTGTAGAATAGATGGTGCGGCTGGATGGGACCATGAAAGGCAGACAATGTGGATTGTGGAAGGGAAAGTACAGCAAGAAGGAAGATAAACTACTATCTGACAAAGGGCACCTGCAACAGGATGGCACGGAACGGAGGACCGGTTTGAACTGGCTATCACGGGCAGGAGAGGTTATAAAAGAGATCAGAGTGAGACAGCAGACGGACTCCGGCAGAGATCGCTTGTGAAGCGTGTTTCAGGTCTCCAGATATACCTGCGGAGGACTGCTCATTTGTACTTTTTCTCTTCTAAATAAATGTTAACGTTTTTAACTTTAATCGGATTCTTCTCATCAATCAACTCGGGCGAGGTAGGAAATCCTAACAGAGACATATTAGCATCATGGAGAAACCACGGTGACCTCTTGATAACCCCTGACATCGATGATGTCACAGCTATGACATCATCCTGGCACAGTGAGGTCCAGTGATATCACAGTGACGTCGTTATGGTGATGTTCCCGACTGTCAGCGGTTTCTCTATGAAGCTACTATGTCTCTGTTAAGTTAGTCGCATTACTCATATCTAATCGTGTTTATATCTGATAGTGGTTATATCTGTTAGTAGTTACATCTAGTGGTAGTTGTATCTGATAGTAGTGGTAGTAATAAAATCTAATTGGATAGAATGTGAACATAAGTAAAGCATAGATTTACTACTTGTGAGTATATATATTTACCGATGATTAGATACCTGTGTAAGAGCCCTATTTGCCTTAATGAAATGCATTAAATGTCTTGTAAAAAATGCGTTGAAATGCTCCTTTAAGTTCCGTTACTGATGACGTCATGCGTCATGACGCGAGCTGGTTCGCCAGCAGCTTGAGTCGGCTCGCGGCTCGCTGGCTGCTTGGGGCCCCCTGGTGGCCCTAAGCAGCCACTTAGTTCGCTTATGCCTCGGGCCGGCTCTGGTGTGAGAATAAATTCAATGGAACCTTCTCTGCGTCCTCGCGTGCTACCCGCCTGACAATGTATATGTACATACGGACATAGTAGTAGTAAAATTGTATTATTTCTTTTTAAATTATTTTTCAAAGGTCTTTTTTTAGGGTTTTTCATGTGCCGATTTCAGGGTTTCGGGGCAGAGGATGTTGCATGTGTACGGAGTGCAATGCTCTAAGGTACTCGTGCTACATGTTCACTACCTTACCTAGCGTCTGCGCCTCGGTCTGAAGGCCCTTCTGCGTCGGATGACCCTACAGTGTCATTAACACAGATCATGCTGTAATGCATTTAATGATTTGTATTGCAATGTTTTTCCTGGACCCCAGGAAGAATATTTTCCCATGTACAAATTCTAAAAATAAAAATAAAAAAAAGGTAGCATATTGCTCATTTGCACACTCCATGATAAAGATGAAGTTGTAAATACTAAAGCAGTGTGGTGATCACAGATCCAGATGTTCAGCCATCACCTGAATCAAAGTAGCATCCAAAGGGAAACAACTTCATCTCCCACAAAAATGTCATGAGGTGATTGTTATTATGCAAATAGAGAATGCTACTGAAACAGCAACAGCATGAAGTACTTTACTAAAGTAATGGAAGGAGAACTTTGGGTGGTCAGTGTTAGCGCCTGAAAAGAAACCAGGTTTTCCCACGATGCACTGAGAGGCTGAGGAAAGGAGTGTGTTCATGGCGTCCCGTGTTGTGCGTCTTAACCTACGGTCTCCATGGTCAGCGGGTGATGGACTGAAGGACCGAGTGTCTGCACCTGTTCACCTTTGACGTGGTCGATGTATCGTTGACGTGCTGGAACAGAGAAGCTTACAAAGCGCATTCAAACACTTAACAGACGCTGTTGAGGACTAAATAGTGGTCATTGAGTAGAACCATAAGGAGAAATGTTCACACATAGAAGGACTGGCTACATTTAGGATGAAGAGTGAACATGACAACAGTGGCGTGACATACTGAAGAGCCATGAACTCTTGTTTTATATTTGTGAACATAATTTATTTACATCATACAATTAGTTGTTTATTACTGGAAGATTACGCACACTGCAGTATATAAATAAAGATGTTTGTACAAACTTGCATAACTAAAAAGGATAAAAAACAAAAAACACACGATAAGCAGCCAGACCAAAAACAGAAAATTGATTAATACCCTACGAGCACAGGTCTAAGTCACCGCAGCACACAACCACTCAACATTCTCTCACGCACACACAACGCAGGATTCAAAACTCTCAACCAATTTTTTGAATTTGTCAGCTCACATTAAAAAGAGGAAAACATTCAACGGTGAAGTAAAAGATGAAATATTAGTGGAGCTAAACCCTTCCGACGGCAAAAATTAATAGTTCACGCGGCTTGCCATATCCCAACACACAGCATACACACCACTTCTCTGGGAAAACAAACACAAACAGGGAAACAAATATCTTAGTCAGGTGACTAGCATCAAGTGACTTCAGTGGATGGTTTTGAACTGAGTAAATGATCGAACGGCGTTTCTAGTGGCGCGCACACAGCCGCAGGGAAGGAATGCGGCCGGCCAGCAGGCAAAGGCTCGCAACAAAGTCTCCTTTTCAAAGTCTCTTCAGCAATTTGTCTGAGCTGTGTTAGGAGGGAGGGAGTGAGGGGCAGGGGCCACAGCGTGGATGAGATTCAGCATTTACGACTTACCGGGAGTTACGGTGAAGGGACTACAAAAGGAAAAGTATCCAATTTTTGCTTCTGGAGCCAGTCACTCCCCCACCCTCCCTCCCTCCCTCCTTCATCACACACTACCCTTCAGAAGTGTTGGATACACACATAAACAACAATGAAAGCTGAAAATATGTGTGAACTTTCATGCACTGGGGGGGAAAGTCTTGAATTTGAAACAAACGAGAGGGGTCGAGGGGGAAAAGGTCCTTCAGGAAGAAGGTTGGGCTCAAGTCCATTCTTTTTTCTTTTTTTATAAAGCCTATAGATCCCAGTGTTCAAAGTCAAACTGAGTCCAGTTCATATTCTCTGGATCTTCTCAGCAACCACCACAGGGTTCTCTTTGCGAATCTTGTCAGCAGCTTCAGCTTTGTAGTCGTACGGACAGTTATGCTTATCTGAGTAACGGTGAATTCCACAGAAGAGATTCCCACAGCGGCAGTCAAAACCTGAAAGGCCACAGCAGAGGACAGCATGTGTCAAATGCATGAAGTGCTCCTAAAACATTCTTGACTGCTAACATCCTGGCACACACCAACTCATCTTTTAAAAAGACTAGTATGTTGTCACAAGTCTTTAGATGTAACTGATGCCTTTTGCAGCATCTTTCATACCAGAAGGTATGTTATTACCACGGACGAGCTTATTTTTTAATAATAACAGATTGAAAGTCTATCAGCTGCTCTCTGACAATAGCAGCTCGCAGCTCTGCTTTGACCGAATTGTATTGGCATTCTGAGCCAGTGACGCAGCTGGCAATAAACTTGACCCAGAAGAAAAAGAACAAACCTGGAAATAGTGAAGATTTTTCTTCTGACATTAAGTCGGCTGTTGCCTCGGTTTCTTACCTGTGAGGCCGAGCTTCTTGCGGCACATAAAGCAGCGATTCTTCTTGGGTTTTTGGGGCTCTGGCTCTTTGGTCTGGTCACTGCCAGCAGTGGAGGGATGAGCGGCTGAGCATGTGGGCTGAGTCAAAACTGGAGCCGCAAAAGGAAAACAGGTATGGTACCAAACACAGTAAAAACCTAAATCTTTCTTGGAGCAAAACTCCATCCTGGTAGAGGATAAATGAAGTTTAATTTCGACATGTGATGGGCCGATCCTTGAAATCCAACCCACCTGGTTCTGAAAACTCTTCTTTGCTCCCGGTTGCTTCCTTCTCCTCACGGGAGAGACTCATCTCAGTCATCTGTTGTGTTACAGACACCGCAGTTGAAACACCACTGTAAACAGACAAAGGGGAGACAAACCGTAAAAAAAAAATAATAATAACCGTATTTCCATATATTCAACATCTTTATCAGCATGAAATCCTACCACAGAATAACAGTTACAGGTTTGGTGAAGTCAATTCCACATTAATTACCCGCTAATGTGGCATTCAAGAAGTTTACATTTAACATTGTTTATGTCAGCACCTTTTGCTATGAAATAACATTGAGACTTGGTTGAAATAACAAGGATTAGTTTAATTGAATATTAGTTCTGATCAAAGTCTACCCAAACTGTGTTTAAAAAAAGATTACATCCAGGATTAGAATTTAGTAGAGCGTGTTGCAAAATTAGAAACCAATCGCTGTGAAGTAGATCCAAGAGTAAAACTAGTTGATTGAAGACTAGTTGAAAACTGCATCGTTTTCTGACCTTCTATAATTTGAGGTTTGGCGTGAACTGATTTATTGGTAGACCAAGAATTTTACTTAAACTAAATTCTGTTCGGGAACCCTGGCTTAAATGTTGAGTAGATATTCAGTTCTCAACTTCCAGTTAAAAAAGGCAACCAGCAAAAGGTGTTGTTTGAAAGCAGGACAATATTGCCCGGGATCTCCTCACCTGAAAGCCTCACTGGCGGCAGCCTGAGCAGAGGCGGCGGCCTCCGCTGCCGACTCTGCTGCAGCGACCGCAGCTGCTGCGGCATTATTCAAGGTGGCTTCTAACCTCTGCATGGCAGAGGCCTCAGCTGCGCTGCCAGCGCTGCCACCTGGGGGAGATTTCACCACATGTTACAGTCAGACAGGTTGGGAGTTTCATCCAACGTGCACAAAAAGAAAGAAGAAAAAAGGTGCGGACACCACAGGCCTCACCGAGGGCAGTCAAGGTACTGACTGATCCATTGTTCTGTCTTGACAGGTGCTCCTTATGGCAGACAGAGCACATGCCATTAGTCCTAGGGTTGCCATAGAAACCGCAACCGTTAGCACAGGGTGTAGGAACCAGGCTCTGATTGGTCTCCTGGGCCATGATGTCTGCCGTCTGGTGTACCTGAGCATACGAACAAAGACGAATGGTGGAGGAATGAGCATTTGAGAAACGGCAGTAGTAAAAAGTAATAAAGGACAGGCACAAAGACATTTAGATGGCAGCAGTCGTGAGATAGCGATTTGGTGTAGAGATTGCATTGTATCCCATTTCAAAGCAGCTTGGCTTTGTATGCAAATATCTTCTTGATCTTCACTGATGAAGACTTTGAGATGTGGCTGGAAGCCCTGGGTAAGATACAAGGTGGCTCAAGAGTTCTGGTCAATTTTTTCCAACTTATTTTAGACTAAATTCTTGTCAGGCTGTTAACGATTAGAAAATGTTTAACTTTTGAGAATCTTTCAATGTTGTGAAATAAAAAAGGCAATATATAATAAAGAATTATAATAGGAAAAGTCTTGGGGTGGACAGTTAATCATTACTGGAAAAACATGGGGTAACCAAAAAGGGAAGTAATCACATCGCCAAGTTCTGGGTAATTGCATCAGAGTCCTCCTTGACTCCAGGAAACTGTAGACTCTACACCGCTGCAATCTGTGCGTGTGTGTGTGTGTGTGTGTGTTAACAGCAGTGCCCTACGCTCACGTGGGAGTTATGGCCTTCCACTGTCACACACGTACATTGTGATCTCCTTGGATTGGAACACACTGGAGTGACTTTAACGCAGTGAACACATCTAAATATAGACATGCCCAAGAATCCGGTTGACAGAGATGCTTTCGTGTCAAAATATGAAACCTAGCCTCTGTATGTTTCCCAATCACAGATAACGTCCACTCTCTAACACAGAAGAACGTAAACAGAGTTTGCCCCACCATGACGTTACATAGTCATGGCGGCGTGGGGACAGGGACTGTTAGAAACAGATTCTAACATGGCTACAAGATGCAGCTCAACACCTGTAGATCACACAATCGAAAAACGAGCACGTTTACCTGCAAGACAAAACCCCAAAACCACCCACTGTACCTCAACATGTAAATGTAAGTCAGTGGTACTGGGGTTATGCCAACGGGAGCCCGTTAAGAAACTCAAACGCCCATCTATACTTAGAAGTGCTAAACGGCGGTGGTTTAAGTAATCGATACCATTTAAGTGGCCGCAGTCTACGGTTGCTTCCTGACAAACACGCTGGGCCACAGCCGTGTTACTTCGTCAAATCCACTGAGTCATGCTAGCAAGCTAATGGCTGCCGCTGAAGCCCCACTTTGATAATATAGCTAAATGCTACATGGCACCTGGTATTGTCCTCTTTGTTACCTCGGAGGTCGAATGTAAAATTTTAAAAAAGCACACAAGTAAAAGGACAATTGAAATCAAATTATTTAGGACACTTGTTCGTCAGCTAACTACTTAGCCGCAACCACAGTGAAAGCAGATTCCCGAGATCATGCTATTGCTAGCATGCTAATGGTAGGCATCTGTTAGCCCTGGTGTTGCCTTTGCTTTGTCTGTTCTTTGTCTTTAATACCACTAGAAGTTTACTAGGTATATTGACAGTAACTTAAAACGGGTCGCTTTAGCTAGTATTACTAACGGAAATAACAAATCAGTCAAAGCGGTTAAGACGGGACGTTAAATAATTACAAAACCTTGATGTAACGTTAGCAGTAAAGATTAACGTTAGCTCCATCTAAGCACAGCTCGTCTTAAGGTTTAGTTAGTGGACATGTTGTTGAAAGGCAAGGGAATTGATGGCACCGCCTGGGCTTATGTTCTTTAATAGACTCAGTTGTTATACAATTGTTGACACAAAATACAATTGTCATATTTCACTTACTAACATTCATTGTAAACTTCGTAACGTTAGTTCAATAAAAAAAGTTTTCGGCGACACGTGTTGACGAGGATTAAATACATATTTGTTATCAAACGAAGTTGAACGGACATCGATGTCGAACCCAGCGTTAAAGAATCTAAGCTGAAAATGTGACTTTAGCGTTGCTTGTGTTCGTGTTTTACTGTTCACTACCGAAACTCCACAAACACCCGCTTCGGCTAACTAACCGTCGCTCACTACAGTTAAATCAACGGCAGTTGACTTACCGCGTGTCTGAGAAACGATGTTTTCTTCTTGAAACTTTTTGATCGACGGGACGCCTACATTAACCTCGGGGCTTATTAACTAGGGCCGTCTAGGAGTCGTGTTTGTGGCTCTCTGGTCAGCCCTCAAATAAAATGTAGACTCCACTCCGCCTGGGAGCAGTGGTGGTTAATCTTGTTGGCGTCTTCCGTCGCTGGCATCTGTTTTGTTTTACGTGGTGCGTTTGCGTCCTTTCTCTTTCCGGTCGACGTCACGGAAATTGTAATCATCCGATTGGACGGTACGAGTGTTGGCGTATAACCACAAAACAGTTCAGGCCATTAAACACAAGTAAACCTACTTTATTCAGCGACTATACATACTTTAATTGCAACGTCTTGTTGCTTATGAATCAATCTTAATCAGGAATGGTGGACGTGGCCTTGATAGCTGCAGCGTTATTAACCTAACGTTAAGTTAAACAAGAAAACAAGTTTGTGAGGATGCGTTGCCTTCGAGTGCTCCTCGTAAATTCCAGGTCCCAAAGAGACTTCTGTACTTTCCCAGTTTGTTATGTCTCACCCTGTTCTTAGTAATCCCCCTTCAACAGGTTACTTTTATCAGCAGTCTTCACACGAAAGGTCCATCAGACATGGTTAGAATACCAAACAGGTCTCGCCCGAGGATCAGGGGCAATGGAGTCAGGGGGCCACGCAGCAAAAGCTTCCAAAAGAAGGAATGCCATGCATCCGGTTTAGTTTTTTAACCCTCATACATTAAAAATGCTTTTTTTTATTTATTTATAAATGCTTACACTTAACACAAACAATAGTGGTCTAAAAACAACATAAAACCCAATGACAAACGACAGCTCATTAATACTTGACAGGTTGCTCTTTTAAAAAGCTGTTAGTTTGAGTTACACATAATTCTGGTTGTAACGAATTCCACATATTAATCCACTGAACACAAAATAAAGATGCACATTAAAAACAGAGCGAACATTTTCTACACACTGAAGCAGCTATTTTGGGATGATATAATAGTTAGCACACATGTCAGACCGGAATGAATTAAAAATAGAAAATAATTATTTATTTACTGTCTATGTCTTGTTTTTGCGGGGGTTCGTATGCTAATTATAAAGTCAACACGAGAGTAATTTGGATGCGTTCACTTCTTTATTAGGAAATACATTAAAACATATTTCGATACAAGAATAACAAGGACATAGCCGGAAAAGGAGGAGAGCAAATGTGAGGACACGTGACTCCTGGTTGTCGGGGGAACGCATTTGAAACACATGCGCTCAGCCAATCAACGGCCAGGAGCAATTCGGTCACAGCGAATCAGCTTGTAGCGAGCGAGGATTTAAACCAAGACGGCAAACCTAAACCTACACCGCATCATTCTCCATTACGATTGTCTGCCTCGTTGTTGAAGAAACACACATCCCGAAATGGCTCTTCGAGTGACCAGAGTAAGTGCTTTTAAAGTATTCCCCTCCTTTCTACTTCTATTTAGACTAGAAAGGCCGTGTAAAAGAAACTTGTAATTGTTTTATTTCTATTATTAGATGGAAAGTTAAATGCCCTTCCGGCGTCATTTTTCCGGTCTGCTCTCGTGCAAAAACGATTCCTTCATAAGAATTTGACTGTAGACGGCAGTACTCTACTTTTTTTTTTTTTTTAACAAAAAAACCATGCACCTCCCCGCTTTTAAAGTAATTGTTATTAACGTTGCTGCAGAACCGCTTGGCTTCCACCAGGACCGACCTTGCTGGGAAGGCCTGCACGGCCGCCGGGCCCACCATGAAGCCCCGAGCTGCGCTCGGAGAAATCGGAAATATCGCAAATAACAACAAAGAAGTACAGAAGAAGGTGAATGTGTGACCTTTAATTATGAACTGTCATGTGTATCAACGATTTGTTCTGTGATTTGGTGAATGAAATGAAGCTTCTTTGAAGGCACCGACCACATAGCCATGCATTTAGGAGCCTCACTAATGTTGACTCTGTGTCCTGATTCACATGTAACTCTCATTAACTGACTTTTTTTTTTTTATAGAAATGTTGCCACCTCATGCAACCATTTGAATAGTATCTGTGTATCTCGATTGCTTTAACTTGGTACCTTCTGATTAGGTAATTGCTCTGACTACTTGTAAGTGCTTTTTTAGGACTATTTGGCGTTTTGTTTCTTAAGCGACTTCTCAGAATGCAGTTCAGCTTTCTGAAGTTCTCTTTTCACTTTTTTTCTTCACAGATGGTCAAGACGGAAGCCACTAAGAGGCCCAAACCAGTCGCCAAAAAAGCTGCAGCAGCAGTTGTTGAACAACCAAAACCAGAAGTTGTTGTTGTTCCTGCCAACCCTGAGCCAACGGTGCAGGTGAGTTGCATGTCGACTGCTATCCGACACTAATGACTGCTGGTGCTTCGGTATGTTTGAACTCTCGTTGGGTTTTCCCTTGTTCCAGGTTCTCCCAGAGCCGGCATCCCCCACGCCGATGGAGACCTCTGGCTGCGCGCCCGCTGACCTCTGCCAAGCATTTTCTGATGTCATGCTTCACGCCGCTGTCCAGGGACGTGGATGCGGACGACTATGACAACCCCATGCTCTGCAGCGAATATGTCAAAGACATCTACAAGTACCTCAGACAACTTGAGGCAAGTGAGAAATTATGCCCCCACGACCACAAATGTTTTTTGTTCAATCCGTTTTAACCAGTTTCTTGTTTCCCTCAGGTTGAGCAGAACGTCAGACCCTCTTACCTGCAGGGTCAGGAGGTCACTGGCAACATGCGGGCCATTCTCGTTGACTGGCTGGTGCAAGTGAGCCTGAAGTTCCGCCTGCTGCAGGAGACCTATGTACATGACTGTGGGAATCATCGACCGCTTTCTTCAGGTGAGTAACCGTATCCAACGTACGCCCACTGTTACTCAAAGTCCCTTCAGTCTACTGAAGTTGAAGGAGCTACCAGGGTTTCTAAACTCTGCATGTGTTTGTGCCTGACGCAGGAGAAACCGGTCCCCAAGAAGCAACTGCAGCTTGTCGGCGTGACTGCCATGTTCCTTGCTTCCAAATACGAGGAGATGTATCCGCCGGAGATCTCAGACTTTGCCTACGTCACCGACCGGGCCTACACCACCGCCCAGATCAGAGACATGGAGATGACAATTCTCCGGGTGCTCAAGTTCCAACTAGGCCGCCCTCTTCCCCTGCAGTTCCTGAGAAGGGCCTCAAAGATTCACGAGGTTCGTAGCGGCTCGTTGAACTAGCATGCGCCTGATTGGGCAACAGCGTTGTCGCTTCAGAAGGATCTAATGTTCCTGCTCCTCAATCGTCTGCTCCCAGGTGACTGCAGAGCAACATACTCTGGCCAAATACCTCCTGGAGCTCACCATGGTGGACTACGAGATGGTTCACTTCCCACCTTCCATGGTGGCAAGCGCTTCTTTGGCTCTCACCCTCAAGATCTTGGACGCTGGCGACTGGGTGAGATTCCTGTACTCTTTACGCTCATTAAGTTTTGATTATGCAAATCAACATGGTTCTTTGCATGATTTCCAACTAGCGCGACCTGCTACCGGTATCTGCCAAACGATGGTGATGAAGCGACGCCACTTGAGGTGCCTTGCTGTAAGTGTCTTGAGGTAAACGTGTCGTTTCTCTTCAGGATGTGACGCTGCAGCACTACATGGACTACACAGCAGAGAGTTTGATTCCTGTGATGGCACACATTGCCAAGAATGTTGTTAAGGTGAATGATGGGCTGACCAAGCACATGGTAAGTTGTTTTTATTATTCGTAGCGTTGGTTTGAGCTGAACCTCTAGCAGCTGGGGGATTCTTTATCATGGGATTATGTTGCCATGAATATCAACCCCAAATTCTAACCTTCTGTCCTCGCAGGCCATTAAAGGAAAGTACTCCACATCAAAACAAATGCGGATTCGCCGCCATCTCGCAGCTAAAGTCCTCTGTAGTGAAGGATTTGGCAACGCAGCTCCCTCAGTGAAGGAGGCCATGTGTTGGCACCATGTGCTGACTTGTACAGTTGTAACTTAAAATGTTTAATGTGACACTAGCAGCTGCACTCAAAGACTATGTCAGTACGATCAACTGAACATGTTTTTTGGGGAGCGTGCGCAAAGTTTTATTCCTTTTAATCTGACAGCTGGCCCCCGGTTTGCTTTGCCCACACTGGCAGTTTGGTTTTGGGAAGAGCCCGAGGTCGGCAGCAAACGACATCTGGGCTGTGATCTTTGACCACATTTTAAAATTCAGACTGTAGTCGCACTATAAGTCCCAACTATCCCAGACAAGCTTTTTTTATTGCTTTCAAACTGCTGTGAAGAGTTTGTAAATCTAATGTGTGGCATGCTTTTAAAATGACTGAAGGGGCCAGTGTAGGAGTGTTTTATTTTTTAAATGTGATTGTTTTATTCTCTGTACAGCTACAATTTTATGTCCTTGACTGTATTGTTCTTAAAGCCTCTATTAAATGGTTTCAACAGACTCTTGCTCACATGTCATTGCGGTTTTTCACCACCAGAGGAAGCACTAGGCTCAAAGTTGTTTCCCCTCTTCATCGGTTGACAAGGCAATACTTAATCAAAGGGCAATGCTTTTGAACCCCATTAAAACTTGTCTCTCGTGCTTTGGCTATGCTAGCTGTGATTATTACAAATTCTCTTAAATACTTAGCCTGCGATGTTTTGGTGTTTCACAATCGGCCTAAATTCACCCTCCAGTGGGCTTTAAAGATCTTGTGATTTGCCAAGCAGCTTTAAGGTAAGCCTGCTGACTTCAGTCTCAAGCGGAGTAGTTCAGACTTACCAAATGTCCAGGAGAGTTGCTATACAATTAAACCAACTTGTCAGCCCATGTTGACGGACACTTTGCTTCATAAGCCAAAAGTAGTTGATGCTAATGGGCCGAGTGGGAGCTCCAGAGCTGGAACCAGCCCCCTCAGTCCATGCGTCCACCCCCAGGGGGATGCCAGGAAAGCTTTGCTATATTGGCCCACCTGCCATCTGGACTGAAGTCATTGTGCACCTCATCCACATCAGCCTAGAAGGATGCTGTTGTATACGTCAAAACCAGAGGGTCTGTTGCAGACCGGGGCAGAGGAATCCTGTGGGTTTGTTTTAGTCCATTGAAATGTAAATTTTCCACCTAAAAGATTAGTGTTTCACTTAAAGACGTTTTGGCTGCTGCTCCACGTTATATTTAGTTGATGGCCAGCGCACCAAGCAGCTGTTACTTGACACTTCAACAGCAACGCTGACACCTTTTATCCATTCAGCTTGGAGCCTTGTTTTCCACAGAGGCACATTAGCCTTAATTATCCTTTTAAACCCACAGATCACACTGCGAACTCATACTTGGAGGCTGAGGTCATGACTGGACAGGCATATCGGTTTACAAGACAGATTCCTCCTGTGCGCGGCTCCAAACAGACACTTGCAGCTGCCTGGAACGCCTATTTAGCCTTTTCAGTGAAGATTTAGCTGTGTGACATTTATGCTGGAAAATTGAACATCCCGTCTGTGCAGGTCAAGATAACTCGCAGAGCAACACAGAACCACATTGGCAACCTTACTGTAAATCGCTTGGAGGGTACTGACCCGATGTGTTCCGGATGTGCCGGCCCAGACTTCCTCCTCTGAGCACCGCTTATCATTTACAGTCCAATTAGCAACTTGAGATGTAAGACGGAGTTGCAGTTGAAGAATAAAAGACACTCGGACAGTTTCCAGTTAGCATTTCCAGCCAATGCATTCCATCTCCTCATGCTCTCCACACGGTTCAAAGTGAAAGATTTCAAAATGTTAACAGTTTAAAAAGACGTTCATGGGACCCAGATACATGTTCTAATAAGGTTGGGGTTCCCCTGAATTTCAAACATTTTTGTTATTTTTTAAAACGCTTTAAAGGGATTTATCCCAGCGGCTAACGTGTTAACGTTCTGTGTATTGTGACGGAGCAGATAACGGTGTTCTGAGTCACCGGTTGGAGGAGCTCCACTAAAGTCGCTAACGTTTTTCATTTGGTAGAAAGTCGTTCCAGTGGGGAAAAAAAGGGTGTAAAAGGGTGTAAGTAATTTATTCAATTGACCTCCATTGAATTTGTGACGCAGTGATTATCTAAGCAGAAACCTCCAATTTCATGTGTGCTGTACAAAAAAAAACTATCTGCATGGATGGAGACCACATTTGGTGATCGGATATGTTGGGTGACCCAACTAATTGGGAGCCACAATGTACACCACAAAGATCTTGAGTGAATTCAACAACCTTCACTATTCTTGCACACTCCAGTGTCCTCGAGCCCAAAGGCTTTGGTCCGTTTCCATATTTATTCAACTCATCCAATTACATGAGATTGCCCGTCAGCGTTGAGGAACAGAAAGAAGGCAAAGCTTGGCTTCATGAAACCTCTCACCACCCTAGTAATACAGATCTCCCCCACAAGCGGTTGGTCCAAGACCAGAGTCCAAAGTGTGGAGCTCCTTCCCAGTCTAAACACGGTACGAGACGGCCGGAGACTTAACAAGAGCACCCTTCAAAACGAGTCGGTGCCCATTCTCGCCTCCCGTCCACAAAGTCTTCGTGTCTCAATTCAATTTGACAAAGTCAAACAAACAGCCGCCCGAGGCAGCGCTGTGAGGGTTTCTGCAGGGTGCTGGTAGGTTGGCAGCTGGCAGGCAGAACGAGGCCTCTGGGCTGGAGAGTGGGGCCAAAGGCAAATAAACACCAGGGCATTCATTTCCACAATTTATCGATTTTCAAATAAAAAGTCATGTGCTTTCTGAACTTTGCCGGGACACTCAGCGTCGGGTGAACGAGAGAAAGGCCCCATTGTGGCCTGAACAGGGGAGCGTTTGAGCCAGGTGTGAACGGGACTTTCTCCAGGCCACCTGAACCTCCCATCTGCACGGCTTGAGCGGCGAGCAGGAAGTCCTCTACTCGCGATTAAGGTTACACGTACCTGTTTGGAGTTTGGTGTGTTTCCTGTTTTCTTAGAGGGTAGTTTTGTTTCAAGTTGGACACATTGGAATGGCCAAGAAAGAAAAAGCATCAAGCCATGAATGAATGATAATTTAGTATTATATATAGTACATAATTAGTATATAATTTAGTATTTTTAAAATAATCTATAAAGAACTTTTCAAGACAGTGATGCTCAATTGAATTTTCAACAAAGGAAAATAGTCCTATAACAACTACATTTTGCTGCACACGTTACAAATAAAGGCCTGGATACAAAACACAGTTGTTTAAAAAATAAAACAGTGTAGAAATCCAAACTGTGATTACTAAGGTTATGGCAAGAGATGTTTTGGGGAGACAAAACAGTTATTATTTTGTTTCAGCTTTGAAAGGTTATTTTTGGCAACGGAGCACCGTCGGTGGTTCATCCACCTGAACAAATATGTCTCCACTGGAAATCACCACTCTACGGATTTGTAGGTTTGGTCCAAAGGTTTAATGATGCCAGTGGACTTTCCCACAAGATCGAACTAAATACATTGTCTTTATATGGACGCAGTTGTTGTCATTCCACTTACAAGTCTTAAAAATAAGCATTTCATTGATCTTTTGAGCTCACAAGGTAATCTCAAATAATGATTAACACAAATGCTCATCTTATCTTAAATTGTTCTCATCTGGCTTGACAAATGCATCTGATAACTTCCCCACCAGCAGTCACGTACAACACATCTCAATGGTCTCAATAGTTTCTGCTTCTCAGACTGTTTGCTGTGTTTTAGCCTGACGTCACTGAGCAACCAAATATCCACTGAAGGGCCATTAAGTTAATGTTGTACGCGCCAGAACTATCAAAGGTTATATCTCTGTTTTACTTAGAGGCAAGTGGGCCAGTGTTTGTGTTTTGATTTCATGACATCGGTGATGATGAGAACAGGACTCTGTTCTGTGATAGGTCCATTACATGTTTCATGTTTCATGTGAGACATGTCATGTCACTGTAATATTTAAAGTTCCCTTTGTTGATTCTGCACGTGTCCCAAGAATACATTTTTCATTTTACTACAAAAAGACAAAAGAAGAACAAAACCTTTCCGCGTGAAGTAGTAATGGAACCATCGTGTTCTTTCGTTTTAGTTCTTCACAGAAGTCCCCTGGTACCTGCTGGCGTTGTAATCGGACCTGATCGGGCTGCCTGGCACGCGTCCCCACTGAGCTGTGATATAAACCCTGAAGGGAGGCGATACGCTGCTGCTCCTGCTGACACATCGTAAATCAACCTCCGGGGTCACTTGGTCATCTCCTTTGTTGACTCTGTGCTCAGAGCTTGTTGGAGGCCGTATGCCACTGAACCTTCCTCATGGGAATCTAAACCTAAATCTAGAATGCACTTAGAATAATGTATTTAACATTTTTTTACTTTATTTTCCTTAACTCATAGAAGGAGGTTGGCTGTAACCCAAACTACAGAAAAATAATTTAACCTGCGGCTACCAAGCCTCATGAGACAAATGACCTGCTAGTTCTGGACCAACGTGCTGTTTTGAAGGTTTATCTATTCTCTCCCAAACCATAAAAATAAATTAAAGCGTTTTCTTTTTTTCCCACCAGTGTGCTCTTTGTGTAGTGTGTACAGGGCAGCGAAAGCACTTTGGTAAATTACAGCGGAGTAATTCTTTCAATCAGCTGTCACCACTTGAGGTGAGCTCCCCTCCTGATCAGGAGGACCATCATCCACTCAGGAAGCCCCGGAAAACTACGCCGTTTGTCAAGTCACTCTCCTGTCACGCTGAATTCCCTTGATAATCAAGCTCTTTCCTCATTGAAATGAGTCAACTGAGACGCATAATGCACGTGTTCTGTAGAGCTTTTCTGCCTTGCTGTTGGGAATTCGGATTGTTGCATTCCTCACGCAGCCACGTCAAGAAATGAATGATTGAAATGGCTCCAATCATTATCAGCTGCTTCATTCAACAAAGTGCATTTGAAGTTACTCTTTTGTCATTCTCGTGAGTGTTTTCTGCTAGTTTGACCAATCGTTGCTCACATGCAGCGACGGGGACTCAACAGCAAACAGAAGCACAGCTATTGATTGTATCAGTCAATAAGCCAACTATTATACTAATGCATTTAGTGTGGATGCCCCGGCTAGCCTTGGAGGCCAGGTTATAAAGTGCACCAGAGCTCCTAAATTATTCACCATGTCCCTCCACCAGCTCCGGGCCTCCATTAGAGACAGCCGGGGTAAGAGGATGATGATGTCACCCCGCCCCATGGAGCCAGTCAAGGGCACCTGGGACTGAATGATGGAGTCAGCTGAGGAGAGGAGCACAAGCTCGGCCGGAAGAGTCTTTCCGAGCAGACGAGTGCGCTGCCTCTGCAGGTCACTTCTGTCCGTAAATTAAAACGTATGTAACACCAATGACCAAATGACACACTTGACAGGAAGGAGAAGCCCTACTTTAATACTAGATAGCAGAGCTTCAAAAAGAGAGCGACGAACGAGAAGACAAACCAACAGCCTTCGGAGCAGCTTCTCACGGACCCAGGCACTCTGCTGGAAACTATCCAAAGGATTTTCCCTCATTTGGTGTTTGGTGCTGTCATTTAGTCCCCTTAGGTATTCGACCCTACGAGCCCCTGAAGGTTAACGGAAACTCCTACATGACGCTGAGAACCAGGAACCATTGGAGTATTTTTGAATGAGCAGGCAGAAGGGTCTGACACCGACTCCAGTGACTCTGTCAAACACAAGCAGCCTTTAAGCAACCTGACCCGCAGGACGACTGGCCGAGTTGTAATGAAGAGGTTCCTGCTTTAGAACAACCTCCCTGCATACGACTTGACAATAAACATGTTCCCACTGTACTGCTCCTCGTGAACCCAGTGAATCCCTGTGAGGCTCTGCAAAGCAAAGCAAAGTTATTGAACTTGGACAATCTCGTGCAAAATACAGACTATGCCACGCCGCTGATCAAAACCTAACAGCACATGAATCAGGCCATACTTCCAGCGGAGCGTGAGGTATTCCCGCCCAGACAGCTGGTCTGCTTGTGTCTCATTTCTGGGAATGTTAGAGGCTGAACACAGGGGGAAAAAACACATTGAGAGAAGAAAGAAAACCTGTGGCCAAAAGTCATCTTTCTTTCTCTATCTCCCTGACACTCTACATTGCACTCGCACTCAGGGAAAAGGGCAGCAAAGGTCTTTGAATCACCTGAGAAAGCTGACAGTGGGTGTGTCTTTGCTCTCTGGGACAATAAAAGCAAAGATGAAATATTCACGTCCTGGGCAAACGGGCACATCGCAAGTTCTCAGATCTGTGCATGAATGTCCTGCTTGACCCAGAATTATTAAATCAAGGCATTGACAAAATCTTTCAAAAGAACATATAAATGACACGATGACGAAAAGTTTAAAACGACACTAGAAAGTAATATCTGAGCTGACAATGGTGCTTTACACCAATCAGAGGTAAATCAGTAAACTCCATATTGCCCTCCATCTAAAATGAAAGATTGATCATTCAAACAGTTTGCAACAATCGTAATGATTAACAGCTAGTCAGGCTCAACGGTGTTGATCCGTTACACTAATAATTAAAATGGATTCAATCAGCAACGTAAATCTGAAAGCCCTTCGGTGCCAGCTGTCATGTATCTTTTTGACCAAACTGTAATTTTGATCATATTATGGAACACAGGACCTAACTACATTTCAGTATCGGGTTTCAGTCACATCATTATCAATGCACATAATGCAATACATCTAGAGATCAAGTACGATGCTTGCGGCTTGAGACAGATGGCAGAGCAGATGTTCACCTTATAATATGGTGCCCAACATCGGATCAAGTGATATTCTATATTATTATGGACGATGTTACGCTCTTAAAACATGTTCATACGTGTGATGTTCTCCATGTACTTATATATCTTGATGCATGTATTTCAAATATTATGTCGGCGGCTATACGTACATTTATGTAGATGTAGAGGTCGAAAGCCGAATGATCTGACTGGAGACCTGGCACACATGATCTACAAATGACCTCCCGTTGGCCTCAAGTGTGTTGTTGCACAACCCATCCTGAGGCTACAATCTGACTCCTTCTAAGTCTGTGAGGCAGCTGTGGTCTGACCTGACCCTGTCCCCTGTGCTTCACCCTTGGATGGGAGGAGAAAGTGCAAGTCCTCCTCATGTATCGGAGGCAGAAAACAGCACTACACGGACCAGTTTCCCAATGAGACGTGTCCTTTTTGACAAGGGGTTAACTATGTTTGGGCTGAGAGTCGCTGCACCAATTGCATTATCACAAAAAGTAGTTAAGTCTGATGGTGCTCGTCATTATTTTCAGACTTCTAAGCATGTTCTTTTGGGAAAAAAAACAAAAACGTAAGAGAATCTACCGTTTCACTGGGAAGGCTTTTGATGTTAAACACATAAAGGAAGTGTTTCCTTTTGGCAAAGAGAAGGTGAGGTGGTGTGGAAATGCATTGTTGTACAGATGCTTGTGCTGCAACCAAAGCAAAGGCCTGTTCTAACACAGGCTCATCATGTTACTCTGCGTCGACTAGATGTGTGATAATGCAATAGTTTGACACGACTCTTTAATAAGGTAAATGTTTAATTCTATGTGTGTGAGTCCAAAGGACCCAACAAGATCTGTGGTGACGTCTTACTTCAGTTGGATTCAAAGTACGCTAGACTTAATGTCTCGGGGGCAAAAAAATATATATATATATAGTGCCGTGTTAATTTGGCAGCCCAGACAGAATAATCACATGGCCAAATAGTTGGTTCCAGATGTTCTTCTACTCTCCAAGGCACCCCACTGAGAGCGAAGGCCATTTGTTGTAAACTGTGCAAAACGAGCACTGTTGAGCGAACACAAATGTGCAGGAACCACAGACAGATGACTCCTTTTCTGCTATAATTAGCCTTCATGTTTTCACCTCCTTTCACTGCGTCAGCTGTTTCAACCATTTCAGACAATGGCCGGCCTGCGCTGACGCAGCCTGAGTGGTCGCTGTGCGCCTATTAAACCCTTCCCTGATCTCCTCTGTAACAGTAGTTATGTTTTGGGCATTAGAGAGCAGCATTAGAAGTTGGGTAGGATTCAAAAGGCGCGCAGTGATTCATTTTGTATGTTTCTTATTGAGCTTTCACTTTATATCAGCTGAAAATAGCTTGTAACCCGAGCAGCTGTTGAGCCGCCAGAAAAAGCTCTTGAGAAAGCTCTCAAAGTCGTAATAGCGATTGATAACTCAAATAATAAATAATTAGCTTCTGATTAAAAAACAGTCGCACAGCCGGTTTCCAGATGTTATCAGTGCAACGAGACACCTTCTCATTAAACCTTTAGCTGAAATGCACATTATTATGGGGTAAGTAACTGCCAAAAGGCTTTTGTAATTTGCCATAATTTAAAAGTGTAAGTCTTTCTCATTTAATGCCAAAGAGTGAACATGTCCTACAGGAAAATACACACTGCGGGAGGAATTTCTATTCATTGGAAAGACGGCAGTTTCTGTTGCATAATTCTGCTCACGCTGCATTAGCTTCTCCTCCCAGCAACATGTCTCATTAACTGTCACTTCAGATTCATCAGTGTTAGTAAAGAATAAACAATGCTAACTGTCTTCAGCCACACCAGCAACCCGGCTTTGATGGGCAGTCATCACATTTTGTATTATGTAAGTATTCTACTCAAAACCCCAAATTTCAACTTTTGGAAGTCAGAATACAATTTGATAACAATCCAGGGAATCACTGTGGAGGTATTTCCATTTGGAAAGGCGTAGTAAACGGACAAACCAACCAATGAACTTCCACTACCATCTCTAGAACGTCCTGTTCTTATCGGCAAGGCCGTGACTGCTTTTTTTCCAGAGTAAAGAATACACTTATTATATGCTGGACATCTGCCTTTATCATTAGCCTAATTCATTAGCCTCTCACTGCTCATTTTGTGAGGTATATTTTGCAGTTGTTAACTGAGCCTCTACAAGTACACACAAGTTGTAACTAGCTGAAAGTCACTAACAAATCATCATTCTGCACCGTTACAGAATGCCATAAAACTCTCTTCCTCGCTGTCACGAAAGACGCAGGCGATCAACAGGTCGGATCACAAATTGAATGTTAAAGATAAAACAGGTTGTCGAACCATCTTGCTCAATGAACCACACAAAACCATCTGTATGATGTTTTGATGTCGATCGTTTATCAGAAAACTTCACTGCAGCTACTCCAGCTGCTTGAATTGCTATCCATGGGTTAGGGTTAGCACCTTTAAAGACTGCACCCTTTTTTGTGGGTTGGGAAATTTTCCCTCTTTCTTCCAGTTCAATAGTTTGGCTTTCTTGTCGGTGTTGAATGAGAAGATCAATACCATTAAATGTTTGTATGAATACTTCAGAGAGTCTTCAGAGATACAATTGGAGATGGAGGAAAACAACTAGTCTGGCTCTTTCCAACGCCCATCAGTTACCATTCAGCACCTTTAAACACATCGATATTATCTATCACAAAAAGCAAGTATTCTGTTTGATGTTAGAACTATTTCACCAGTTCTTCTGTGCCATCACTCATGAACTGATCTGAAAGTGGAACTGTAAACCCTCATAATCTCAGTAAGAGTCGGAGTCAGGTCGTGAGACGGACACCAAACATTCACAAGATTTAAGGCAGAATTACAGAGGTTTAATTTTCAGATCTGAAATCATTTCAATGTAGATACATTGATGTTGCGACTCGCTGTAGGGCGTTAAAGGATGGTAGTCGGCCTCCGTTTTGGCACCTAGACAAGCTCCTAGACCTCCCAGCAGGGCCGATACACCCGTCCGACCATGCACCTCATAGTGTCCCTCCTCAGAATGGGGATGTTCGGGTCCTGGTTGTTGTTGTCGTCGTCAGCTCGGCGCTTGTAGACCGTCAGTCCGCTGCGCAGCCCCCGCAGGTCCCTCCACAGGCTCGGATCCGCGATGACGATGACCCTCTGCCCTCTGGTTTTGCCCGCCGCTGCCAGGTCGCCCTCGACCAGGGCGTTCTCTGACGCCTCGTCGCTCAGCAGCGAGACGAAGGTATCCCGCTCCAAGGAACCGTCGTCGGTCTGGCCCGTAGGCAGAGCCACGGCCAGAGCACAGCACTCGAAAAGCAGAGCTACGGCGAAGAGGACGGACATCAGTGACCGTCTCATGGTGAAGATCTCCCAGGAGGTGCAAAGCGCTGGCTGCAGGGACGGGTCTTCTTTCCAGTGTTCTCAGCTTTGTTGTTCTGACCTGGACACCGCATCGTCCTCATTTATATCATTTCGGACAAGCTGGATTGGCCACGTTGCATGGTCTCTCGGGATTGCTTCTCCTGCTGTGATCAGGAAATTAGTTGAAGCATCAAAAGGCAGTTGGGCAGAAGTCTTGCAGAGTTCAAGAGTGTTGCTTTGGCAGGAAGTTAATTAAAACCATCTCCAACGTGGTGACTGATAATAGATTGCAGACGAGAAAACAGTAGGAATTCTTTGAGACGACACAAAGAATAACATTAATCCAATAGTACTGCCCTCTAAAACAACAGGGAGGGATTACCAACCTGTGAAGCTCTTTGTGCGGACAGATACCTGGTGATACGAGCCGTCCTCTCCTGGCTTTGTTGTAACAACGTTGTGGTCAACGTGGGATTTCATTTGGGATTTAAGCTGAAGTGTTTGTTTCCTGAAGTGTTTGTGTCTTTGAGGCAGCACCTCACTCCTTGTCGATGCGTCAAAGTAAAAACGGAAGTTAGGAAAAAATGTTTCTCTGGAGAATATAGAGAAGATCATCCCAGAGGTGGACGTTGATTCCTCCTACCTCATTACCATCGGCAGATGTGGCCTACAGGAGCATTGAACACCTGGACTTGCACAAGATCTACATGAAAGTTCAAATAATGAATGCAGGCGCCGCTTCAGTCAGATAAAAAGTCAGGTTTTTTTTTTTTTTGCTGGTTTAGCTGTTCCAGAAAAACAGGTGATGTTCTCCATCTTGGAGGCTGAAAGCTACTGAGCACTAAAAAATGATCACACTTCAACACAGTAATTTGACAGAGAAATTGAAATGCATTGTGCAGCACATAATTAGATGTCATTTACTTGTTGAGGTTATTTTAGTCTTGGTATTGTGCAGATGTGCAGTTCAGATGGGAAGTGCTGCCGACCATTTCTTATTGAAAGCCATGTCTGTGGTTTTTCTAAAAGACCTGGCATTAGAGAATTATCTACCCCTGTCTTTTAAACTGTCTTTTAAACTGTTTTGTTTAAAACTCATCTTTCATTCCTGCGTGTCAGCTAGTCTTGTCTAGCCTGTCATTGATTTACAATATAATAAAATTGATTAATAAACCTGCCAATAAAGAGACCAACAAACAGAATGGTTTCTCATTTATTTGCTTTTATAGAAACCACACCGTTTTATTAGCCCCGGCATTAATTATATCGGGGTTATTGTTCAGTTCAGGCAGCTATCCACGTCAATGACAGAGAAAATCAACATAGAAGGCCAACGTTACTGTTACCCGTGACTGTTGTGGGCGAAAGAAAAATCACATGCAGATTAAAAAGGTCTAAGATGGAAAAATCTAGACGCTAAAAGCATGTTGGGGGGATCAATGGTCTTTTCAGCAACTAAAACCGTGAAAGAAATTGACAATGGCTGCAGTTAGAAGACAAAATGGGAATCCTAGTCCTTTTAGCTAACGTTGCACGCTTTTGTACAGTTCCCTCCTAATGGGGCTTTCAGACACTCATTCAGACGCAGCGCGGTCAACGTTCGGATCGAGGCAGAAACTCAGACTTGGAGAACATATATATTTTGTCTGCATCACTGTTAGACAAAATCTTACTGTGGATAGCCGTTTTAAATCAATTTTAATAAAGTGGCCAAAAAGATTTCCCTCACATTGGAAAAATAAAGAGATGTAAAGACAGAGGTGTCCATCTGCCATAGACAGTGCTACGCTTCATCAAAAGGAATGGAAAAGGGATTCCTAAAAGCGAGTGGTAGAGACGTGCTGACAGGCCGACTAAACGCCAACCAAAGCACTCGGCCTCGGCTCAGAGGTTTGGGGGGTGTAAAAAGTGTGCAGAGGGGAGACGTGTATAACACCAGCACAGCGCCGCGTCTCGTCATTACGATCCCGAGCGGCGGGTAAAACGACGCAGGCCGAGTGTTATTCCAGCTAGGTAAACACAGGACACAGATGCAACAGCACTGGATGTATTAACGGGCACAAATTTAATTATCTTGTTGAAATTCCAACACGACGCGTCCTGCCAGCCGGTTCTGAGGTCGGACCGGTTGGAAGCTCAGTTTTCGGTAGCAAGCAGACAGGTTAAGGGTCGCTGTACCGCAACATGCGCAGAGGTCTTTCCTTCTGGTGGAAATTCACTGCACGTTCTCAAACAAGCAACCAAAAGAGGTCTAATTACCACCAAGGCAGAGTTGGAAAAACACTTATGTAGCATTGTATATTCATTGTCACTTGAGTCCTTCCATATTGGTAGA
The DNA here is from genome assembly GCA_021346845.1 of Apeltes quadracus. NCBI lineage: Eukaryota > Metazoa > Chordata > Actinopteri > Perciformes > Gasterosteidae > Apeltes > Apeltes quadracus. The sequence continues at coordinate 14,984,356 of CM037930.1, read as the reverse complement.
CTTTCATGGTTATTAGGTCAAACGAACTTTGACCTTTGTACACCAGTATCGCAACGCTTCTCTAAAAGTCTCCAACTAAGAGTAGAAAGTGTGCCACATGAAAACTACCCTGACCAATACAATTCACTCAAAAAGATCACTGAATACATGTAACGGATCAAATATTACTGCTTCATAATCCTCGGCTCTACGGATTGACATATTCCTGAAGGGTGATGAATAGACCTGTGTTTGCTCCTAGTTAGTGTTCTTGGATCAACCAGAGGATTGTCACATATTCATATAACGATGATGGTATAGCACCCAGCATGAAACACACCTCGGAGGGAAAGCAGGGGGTGTCATTGGTAGGTCGTGGGGGTCAGGATGTGGCTGGAGGGGAAGATTATCGTAAAGAGGTGGGTGCGGTGCTACCCCTCAGGGTGATTTGGCCAAAACACTTTCTAACAGATTCCCACAGTCACTCAGTCACACTTCATCTGCTGGAGGGGGCGACTGGAGTCAATCCCGGCCAACATCGGACAACAGACGGGGTACATCCTGGATCTGTGGCCAGTCAATGGCAGGGCTGACAGAGAGACAAACAACCACTCTCACATCCACACAGCTACGCCGAGTCACCAATTAATCCAATAATAGCCAGTGCATGTCTTTGGACTGTGGGAGAACCCACACAGACACGGGCGACAGTGTCACTGTGCCACCCTTCCACAGAAAGTGACATTTCTTGAGTGGGCGCCATTGTAAGCGCCACACAAAAGAAGAAACGGAGTCCAACGTTCAGTTCTCCTCAATAGAAGATTCTGTACGGAGATGCTGGTAGTCATGGAGACGGTTACTATCATGTAATCACAATGTAGTACAAAAATAGCTGCCTTGATGCTGTGCTTGTTCAGATCCTGTTTTTTGATTTAGGAATGAAAAAACTTACTAAATGTAGGAGAACATTTGGAAAATGTGATCCCTGTACGTACTGCAAGGGCCTGAAAACATACATTCTAAATCAGATTCCAGTGATCCTCAAAGTGGAATGAAAAACAAGGTAACCAAGTGGCAACTCGATTTTCTAACCCAAGCAAAGCCACTAGCAAGATGTGATCATGAAACAACAAAGAATAAGCCCATAAAGAGTTTTACGAGGTTAATTTGATTCTTTTACCTGGATAATTAGAAAAGTCTTCTAGAAATACCCTAAGTGTTGTTAAGCCTGCGCTTACAAACTATAGTCACTCAAACCGTGTTTATAAGAAGGCTATAGTCATACCTAACAATTATCTTTTGAGCTGCAAATTACCAATTTTAACGAAAAAGATGGAGAGGCGGCGCGAGGGCATTGCACAATAAAAAGGATTACATTTTCTGTTGCTTTGAAAGAAAAAAACAAACCCTCAACCACATGTTTCCATTAGATATCTCAGCCGTATTCTCTGTGAGGCTAAAGATGAGCTCCATTGTGTTTAATGTTGTTTAAAGGCTCCTGTTTCATCCATTTCACAAAAAGGCAGGAAATCAGTGTTATTCAGACAGTCTAAAGGTTTTTGCATTGCTGTTAGTGACTGTTTAGATCGCATGGTCTCAGTAGTAAACTGATGTTAACTAAACATTATCTAGTCAAGGAAGCATCGCAATGCCATTGCTTTAGTTGTTGTTAAATGGCCATATGTGTCGGCGACGACGCTTTGGATCTTCACTAAGGGACACACAGAGCTACATTACCACACAGGTAGGCACAAACAAATTATTTTTGTTTGTTTATTTCGGTCAGAATTACTAAACCAAAAGAGTCTTCCCAAAGTCTACCAACATCTCCTAAACGTGTAGATGACATTCAGGGCTGAAAGGCTGCCTTTCCTTTGACTTGATGGTTTTCAGAGATGAACATGAAAGCGTGTCAGACGTGTCATGAACAACGATTGCCTTCAAAGTGGATAACCGCTTTAATATCCACCTGAACTGAAGTGATACTCCGACATACGGTCTCAGTTATCAGGTGGGAGCTCGATTTCATCCAGCCTGCTCGTTGATCGGAGTGCTGAACAGGGCCGACTTCCTGAAAGGTGCTTTTGGGTTCTGCACGGCAGTCACTCCCTGTGACACGAAAGAACACAAAAATATTAGACGTTTAAACGTGATCAAAAAAACTTTCCTAAATCTCACCTCACATCCTGACAAAGAATAGTAAAAGGAGGACACGGAGCATAAAGGGAATGTAATGCGAATAAGAGCTTCCTCCTCTAAACCTGGATGGACATTCAACTCCTCTGGTATAATAAGGGGCCGCCGGTGACTATTTCACTTTTGAAACAAAAAAAAAACAAAAGTGCAAACCCACAGTGCTCAGCGGCGGCGAGAAAATTACTCGGAGTGGCTGGAAAAAATCCCCTAAAAATATTTGACTGTATAATTAATGCAACAGCAAAGCAACTGCAATACATGAGAGGACACGGCCTCACACACCTGTACCCGCTGGTAATTCTCACTCCAGAAGGTGACGGCCGCGTCGGTTTTATAATCATGAACCTGCGTATGGCACAAGAGCACACAGTCAAACACTCATTACTGAACCTGCAAACAGATGAAGTCGGGCAGTTTTAATTGATCGCTTTAACTAATTACTTGATTTTAAACAATTAGGGTGATGGATTAATGATCTGCCACCCACATCCAGTCAGAGGAGTCTAATACACACTTTAAATCGTTTACTAGTGGTGTGTGGCTTTGTCAAGCACTTTACAGGACTTTGTTTTGTTCTCTTCCCAGACGTCTCCTGATTTGACAGACCTCTTTATGCTTGCTTGTACCGTCTGCTCATTTGTTATCAGTTTCCCTTTGTCAAAAATACATTTTAATCAATTAATCAAAAAAATCCCCAAATACGTGTACCAAAAACAGCAATATCTGCTAGTTCAAACGGGCTTTAGACACAAGCTGCCAAAAACAGCAACCCCCAAATGATGCAAATACAACAATGCAGAAAATGGCTTTGCTTTTGGTCTAAATCACCTTTCTTCTTCATAGCTATTGCTTACTATGCAGCTACAGACAGAGTGCAGACTGCACTCTTGTAACCATGGTCGAGTCACCATGGTAACCTAGCCTGCTAGCATAAGTTCAGAATATCATGACACTCGTGGTTCTGTTCATAACCTGACTGACATGTAATGAGGGATTCGTTCACAGCAGCCAGGACTTAACTGAGCCAGGGAACAACCAGCTTCAGGTTATGCAGGGTCACCAGTGGCAAGCTTAGAGACGACTGTTGACTCAAATGTATTCGGTGTTGCATGTCAGCTAAATGCAATTTTGTCACTAATGTTATTAGTTGCACATGTGCTTATCCTGCAGAAAATGTCTGCCAATCAGAAAGACCCATGGATTAATCAATAAATCATTTTAGAACAAAAACAGTCAAAAAACGGTTTGCCCAGATTCTCTACAACCGAGTCTGAACTCAAATGGGAATGTTAGAATATGATTAATGGTGTTGGTTTACAATTATGGCCGTTCGAAGAAAGCAAATTATTAGTACTAATCAACTGCTCTCTTTGTTCAATTGGCTGGTAATTTGAAACAAGCAAAGCTAGTTATGTGCAAGTAGACGAAAACATATGCTTGTACGAACCGAAGAAGCAAATAAATGATCCAAATCTCAAACTGATGCAACATGTGGGGCTCAATTGTAATGCCAGTATTGACATTGGAGTTTGGGCATTTACAGCAATAAACATCAGCTCTTGACTGTTTGTGATGTAATCTAGAGTACACATGCTTACACCTACTTGTGTTGTTTCGGGGATTTGGGGCACAAATCCCTCAACACAGAAATCTTTCTGGGTCGTGGAGCAAAAGTCCATTTCAGGACTCTGCGTATTCAGTTCAGCCTGAACCTCGTCTCTGTGAAAACAAGAGAATGTCAGTATTTGGTAGTGTTGGAAGCAGAAACTCAGAAGTCTTATTTTACATTTTTATATGAAGTGACTTCCAAGCATAGGAAAATGGTAAAAATGTAAGTATTCCAGGCCTAACAGGTAAATGGAGACCAAAGAACCAAGCGGACACCAGGCGAGCTCAGTCTGCTCATGCGCACAGAGCATCGAGAAGAGGTCTAATCAGAGCAATCAACTGTGTGGGTGTGTGTGGCCTTACGAGGGGGATAGTAAGAAATGCAATATTCTTTGCACGTGTCATTTAATGTCACAGCAGATCAATAGTCAACTTTTTTACGCCTTGTCAAAAGAGTGCTATTTACAGCAAGCTGTAAAAGAAGAAGAAAAGCCTTGGACTCTCCAAAACAACTCAACATAACAACCTATCAGTCAAGACAATTGCTCCAAGAACTATAATGGACAAGGATCCGGTATGAATCAGGCCTCGTTGGTGTGTACTTGTGAAGTCCAGGACATTTAATGCATATGCCTCAAGACTGAGTGATGAGACACGGTCTGTGTCTCTGTGGGGTAAAGACTCTATAAACGGCATTAGGATGACGGGCCTCCATGTAAAAGAACATCACAAAATCTGATTTAAAAAAAGGTCTTACAGCAGAGATGGAATAGTGAAACAAGCCCAGACGTGCAAATATTACATCACTTTCCTCTCAACACATGGTAAGGCCGTGTTCTGGTTCCACATACAGCTGCTCCACTAGTCGAGATAATTCTATTAGCATCACAAGACTTGATTCAAGCTTGATTTACCTTATCATCTCTGCAATGTGTTTTTCCAAAAGCTCACCTCTGATGCCTGATGCAATGGAATGGAAAAGAGATGAGCGGAGCATGCATATCAAATCATTAGAAAAAGTTGTGTTTAACAGTAAAAAAAAAAAACTGTCAATGCGAAGGCTGTAATCCAGCACTCTACAGAACACCTGCACCTGAAAGAAAATGTGTTCTACTCTTTTGCGATATACGTGTAGTCTATACATGGGTCATACAGTACTGTTACTTCCATCTGACACCTACCCCGCAGTCTGACCCCTGGACCTTTTGGAGGGACGTAACTCGCTCTTAGCGTGGTGACGGTCTCCATTTTGGACTCCTGGTCCATAGTGAGAATCCCTCCGTGTCCTTGTTTGAGAATTTGTAACCTTGTCTTCTGATTGTCAAGAGCAGCAACAGCCCGCTGTATGAATGTGGGGTTTAGATGAAAATTATTAATATAATAACAACAACAACAACAACAACAGGGGGAATATGACAGGTAAAAAGTCAGTTGGTTTAAACTAAAAAAAAAAGAAAGAAGAAACAGCCGAACACAGGTGTGACTAATTCCATTAATCATGAGTGAACTCTATCGGATTATGACGTCATTAGAGTACCTCCACGTGGCTTTGATATGAATATGATATGATGTGAATTCCTCCCCTCTGCTAAATGATTTTTATCTTTATTTTTATACTTTACTCTTGATAGCGATGAAAGGAACTTAACTGCTCGCCTACTTAAACTCTTGACATCTGACGATCTTCAGTGTCAATTTCTAATCGTCATCCAACACAAACCCATTGTAACGTTTTAGTGCTGCAGCGGTGCGCGTGCGCGCGTGCGCGCGTGACGCGGATCGGTTTGCCCTCTTTGTGCTTCTGCTTCCTCCTCGTAGCCAAACCGTCCGTGCGCGTGACAGTGAGCATCAAGCCAACTGTCCACCCTTTGCGTTCTTCTCCCTAGTTATGCGAGCTGAAAGTCACATGTTCTCGTCTATGAATAATTAACCCCCCCCCCCCCCTCTGCTTTCTGGTCAAATCGCACCCACATCCAACCGTTCATAACGTCACGTGGCTAGCTGGCATTACACGAGCAGCTCGCGCTCTAAACTCACCTCCTCCACCCAGTTGTGCAGCATGCAACCCCGTCCGCTGTTCTGCTGCTCGGCCATTGGACGTTGAGATAAGCGCTAAACTTGTCGTGACCCGATAAACTTCTGACGCTAGTGAACCCTGACTGCGCACGGCACTTGGCAACAGGATTCTGTTTAGGGAAGCGTCGCCATGACAACTGAGCCCCTTTCCGGGGCAACACCGTCCTACGGACGGACCCCTCTCATATGAATACTGCAAGCTTCAGGGCAAGCCTCCCTCTCTCTGGCTATAATCTAAATACACACATTGTGTTGCAGTTGCTCAAATTTCAGAATAAAAATATGTAGCTAAATTCCATATAAGTATATATAAATAAGAACGTATTAGTACCTTAAACACCAATGAATGCAGACAAATAGAATAGCTCTTCGATCGGGTGGCCTTCCCATCTTGCTCTTGGCCTTCCAGAAGGTGTAGAACATTGGTAAAGAAAGTTCATGTCTGTGTGTTTACATTTAGATGAAGCTCTGCTCCTGGCCCGGATGAGAAGACGGTGCTGCTGTATGCAAACCAGAACATCAGAAGATCGGCTTGCTTATTCACAATGCTTGTTATCAGCACTACCAGGGCTGGTGAAATCTGACCACCATCCACTTGATCTTGGATCATGAGTCCAAGGGTGTCTCAGGAACCACAAGGTTGATTGTTCAAAGCCCGTCTGCTCGATGACCCCTGTCAAAGGGTCTCTGCAAGACACCCAACCCCTTTTTAGCCCCCTGGGCTAAAATGTAAAAAGGTATGTCAAAGCAAAATATGCACTGAAACTCATGAAAATAGCACAATAAATTCACTTCATTAATTATACTATTCAGGAATCAGGAACATTTATTGCATGTTAGACATACAAGGAATTTGACATTCGGTTGGTGCATAACATTTGATATTAAATACAGTACTGACTTTTCAGGAATATAATCCGGCCTGATTAAGAAACGCTTTTCCTGAATTTGCAAAAAGTGACTAGCCTGTGTGAAATACCTATTATGAAAGCGTGAAGAGGTTTCTTTCGACAGGGTGGATAATCCGCCCCACATTCTTTAAGGCGAGCACAGAAGCTCTTCCTTCGGTCTCTAAGAGAGAGCCCTGGGTGAAGGCATCGTCCCCTGAGGGGCAATTAAAGGTAACCAAGGTGATGAATCTGTCCAACCATCAGTCACAGTAACATCCGCCCTGCTGAGGGTGCAGAGGCAGCTGGAGGAAAATCACCAGTCACATATGTTTTCTTCCGTTTAACTTTCATGTTTGTCCTTTACAAAAGAAAAAAGATCCTTACTATTTCTACTATTCTTACTATGGCTCCAAACAAAAAGAAACAAAGCCTGTGGTCTGTTGCTGAGGAACAGTAGAGGCGTTTTCAGTGGACAAACTGTGCTACATCACCAATCATCATATTCTGACCTGTGATTATGGTTGCCATGGATACCACGTGCATCAGTACATCTGAGCACCAAACTAGGCTCTAACATTTAAACAGGCCATCAAAAATGATCCTTCTACCGAAATATTCACACACTACTAAAGAGTTTACATCTTATGATGTAATGTGTAAATCTGTAAATAACTAAAGCTAAAAAGGCAGAACTTTCCAAAGAACAAAGATCAGTTTCTCTCATTTGACTGTCCTACTTAAACAATCCAATTTAGATGTCGGAAGTAAATCTGTACGTCTGATACTAACACGTGACAAAGCGATAATCAGCACTGAGCGCAAAGTGCAGCTGATGGGAAGCGGTACTGTTTTAGAACTAACAGGTGCCTCTCAATGAGTCTCACGCACACCTGCACACTGAAACGCATTACTGACTTGATCACATGACACAGACCTAAAACATCAGTAAATCAGCTGTCTATTCCTGTTAGCAAAAGATTTATTTTATTTTTAACATGAATATATACAATATATATATTTAGTCAGACATCTTCAACGAACCTTCCAGCTTTTATTCTGCACAGATCACTGCGTAACCTGCTTGGAGTTGCTGTTCCACAAACTCCCTCCTTGATTTGAGGCTTTTATTTTATTATTTTATTATCATTTCTATTGCAATGTTCAATTTTTTTTAATGATTTTGAAAATGACACGGCTAACGCACTCCTTTTTATTTTGCAGCATGCTTCGGCTTCGGCTGTGTGAAAAGGCAGGAAATAATAAGACGGCAGACAGCCCGGTCAGTTGTGTGGGGTCAGAAGGTCACAGCGGCGTTCAGCAGAGACCTTCGCTCAGATCGCCGGCGCTCTAATAATCGATGGCGCAGCATCGCTGTGGGAAGTGGGTGGTAATTACAGCCGTTGCAGAAGCGGGAAGATGTGCCCCTGCAGGGAAGAAAGCACACAGTGGCTGCGCCTCCGCAACTGATAATGAGCCTCTAATCATCGGTGATGTCACTACAACAGACGCGCAGCTGCCTGCTAACAACACCCTCTTTCTCTTCCCTTTTCTGTCCACAGCAGCTGGCACTCAATTAGGCGGCACACACTTAATTCCTCCGCGGCGCACTCGTTGTGTTTTAGATATAATGACGATGGAATAATACGAGCGGTATTGGGAGGTGTTAAGTGACATAAAGCCTGGATCAGATAATCCGGAGCTAATTGCTAGGAGAGGTGAGGGAAGAAGTGCAGTCGATGTTTAATGGCAGATAAAAATAGAAAAAGAAAGTCTTCAAGGTGCAGTTTTGTTTAAACAGACCTTTGTGGTAGACTGCTAAAGGTGCTGCTGTATTCTGCAGTAGCACCGTGAGCACTTTATACGCTGTATAAAAATAGGGCTCTTTTCTGCCTTTCTCATGTTACAGCCTTTGTGGATGCAAATATCAATAACCAACCAGACACGTGGAATCAGGAGCATCAAATTATCCCTCCGGTCCATAAATGGAAACCAAGTGTTTTACTCAGTTTATTCAACAAAATATCTTACAGTATCTTGGATATACATATATACATATAATGTTGTACTGTGTAACACGGTTTATGAACCCCTGCAGTGACATCAATCGAAACACCGTGCCTCCAAATCTCATTGGATGTTTCAAACAAATATTTAATACATCACAGACTCCCGAAAACATTATGCAAATCTTAATATAGAAAGCACAAAAAAAGAAATGATCAGTGAAAATTACTCAGGACTAAAAGATTCTTCATACAAAAGAAAAAACAGCTTTTACAATATTTTGTCTTGTTTGTTTTTGTTGTTGCAGTTACAGTATGCAGGTGATAAATATACCTGGAATTTCCTCTGTTGGGTTGTATGGTGTCCTATTTTCCTCTGCACGGAAATCACCAATAACGACTTATTCTAGAACAAATAAAGAAGTGGCTCGGCCACCGGGGCGTCTGCCATCATCTCGCCTGCTGTCCCCACATGATCAGCAGGCCTCTCAGATGACATACACATCAGTCTTCTCCCCAAGAAGCCAATACGTCCTCATTTTGCCTTTGCCCTGGAAAAAATACAGACATCAATAAGTTCATCAAAGGGGGTGAAGTTGGGCGGCGGGACGTTGGCGTCATGTCCTCCATCAGGCTGCCCTTGAGTTACGGGTGGTTACTGCAGCTCACCTTCCACTTCCACCAGCGATAAAGCAGAATTAGTGCTAAAAGCATATTGCAGTAGTTGAGTGAAATGTTTGCTTCTGCTAAAGATCAACATTTGTCTCATTCTAAAAGTTACAGTTTTTGTGACGTTTGCAAGACTTGTGGACCTAAAGGTACTGGCTCTGGAAACGTTTAATACAGTAGTTTGGATTCAAGCAGAACCATATCTCTCGTTGTATTATTATTAGATGTGGTGTTTCCAACTTAAAATTATAATCGCTCTTCAAGAGGATTTGTGTGGAGTATTAAGTCTTAAGCAACATTTTTTCTATCTACTTATAACACAAATGTCCTTCTTTCAAGTATGATGTCTCGTTTGTGTGTGTGTGTGTGTGTGTCTAGGGGTCACCATGGCAACACGTTCTCCTCTAGACACCTACTATAGCAGGAACCAAGGTAGGTTTGAAGACTGTTCCAGCTGTTTATATCAGACGGGCTGGCTGGTTTTCTCAACACAATAGCATCATAACTGCAAAATGCAATTAATTCATGCATACAGGGGCGTATTTAAGATAAAAAGGGACAAACAACAAGTCAAAATGTCACACTTAAGTCTGAATTTGAGTCTAAATGAGTCGTACAGAGAAATGTTGTTTGTGGTCCGAGTGGTCTTTTTCTTGATCAATTCAAGAGAAGTTAAATTTGTCTTTCTTACCTTCATTTCTACGTCTCCTCGCAACTGGAGCTCAAAGTAGCCAAACTCGTCCAGCACTTCTTTGGTTGCAGAGGATAAGTGGATCTTTAAGGCTGCAGAAACACAACAAAGACTGAGCATTACCACACTGGGAATGACAAACGATTGCTTTACCAACATCCGCATCGCCACCACACTGCTTTCACCTGCAGCCTCCGGCCGCACAGACGAGCGGAAGCATTCAGACCTCAGCGGCTGAGAAGCTAACAGGAGGGAAAATCTGTATCGCACACAATGCACACGATGCATCCGGCTGCACAGTTTAGCACTGGCTAAGCGCCCTAAACTTTAAGTGCAATAAATAATTTACCAGTGAAGGCACAGGAAGCGATTGAGTAGCTAATCAATACTTCTGGTGATTGGCTGGCAAACTGTCCAACCACAGTTTCATGACACTACTTCCTGTCACTGCCAGCTGAGAGAGGGAAGGAGTGGACTCAAGATGACTCAGCAGCTCCGTCAATACCTCTCATATTCAGCTTCGAAATCCTTTTCTGACTGGATAACGTTTCCATCCAACACCATCAGCTATTGCCATGGCAACAACCGTCTCCTGAACCAGGAGTCCTAAAAAGTCCAATTTTCTTTCTCACTGTTAGCTTGGGATAATTTACCTGTGCGTTTTCATAGCATCAATATAGTTTGATACTGATTGTAAACTCAAATGGCTTAAACAAAGTAAGTATGTAATGTAATATGTACTTGTCCCCTGGGCACTTCCTCTCTTCTGGCCAATATTATTATAATTTCCCAACAATCATGAAATACTTAAGCTCACACTAAAATTAATCCAGTTCTTCATAGATATGCAGTGTGTTCTCTCATTTTCAGGGAAATCATATCTCCATTACACTGAACAAAGGTTTAGTAAGTAACAAAGGTAGAAGTGACAGTGACCCTTACCTTCTCCGTTGGACTCCATTCGAGATGCTGTGTTGACAGTGTCTCCAAACAAACAGTATCTGGGCATTTTCAAACCGACCACGCCGGCACAGACCGGACCTAGAAAACAACAGCAGGAAACTGCATTGTCACATCAGACAGCAGGGAAAAAAAACATATTGGAACACTGGGAACTTCTGTCATTATCAAATGAAATCATATAATTAAATTTAAATTTTGCTCAAAGTGCTTCAAATGACGCCAGCCTTTCCACACTGGTCCTCCTCTGCTCATGTCAAGTGTCTGATTAAGAATATGAGCCGTGAGCTGGTGCAGTCTGAATCCCCTCCAGCCTCCTGTAAGCGACATCCGTTTAGCTGCCGCAGACAGGTGGAGTTAAAACATCATATATCACAACTCGATTTACATCAGTTAAGCGTTGCACTGACGCAGGCTGATAGAACAGACCCTGCGGTGAATGAATGCTTCTTTTATTCAGTTTCAGCTTTCACGAGTAGAGTGAAAAAAGACATTAGGCCTACATTTCCACAAGTAATCAATTCATCCAGCTGCAGAGCACGTTAGGTGTCACGTTACACATCCTGTTATTACAGACTCTTTTTTCTTTGCCTAACAATAGCACAGAAGGTTTCTTATCTTTGCAAATCTATAATCCAAGTTTGTGAAAATATTTGCTAACAGCTGAATTCATTTTGGGAAAGATCGACTGTAAGCAATTCTTGATCAGCCCACAACCCTTTCAGAAGGGAAAGAGGGCAACAAGATGCAGACTTGGAATATCTGGATATTCTGGTAATGCCAGAAACAAATAACTTCTGATGATGCCGATATTCAAGCAGCCTGGTCCAGAGTTCAAACTCCATCGCTATTTGTTCAAAAATTGTGCTCATTACTGGCTGTTTTTCACCGGGAGCCAACTGAGAGTTGGAGGCTACAAACAGGATGGAATAATCACCTCCCTGCGCCACACAGAAAAACAGCTGTACCATTGAAAATCAAATGAATGGTGGTGTGGACCCAGCCGCGCTCTCTAGGATGGAAACCGGCCATCACGAGAGGCGCGGATGCACAGGAGAGTTGGGACTCACCCGTGTGTATTCCTATCCTGAGTCTCAGCTGGTCGTTGGGTCTGTGTCGGATCTTGAACGTTCTGACCTGCTCTAGCAAAGCCAGCGACATGCCAGCGATCTCTCTGGCGTGCAGTTTCCCGTTCCGCACCGGCAGGCCCGACACCACCATGTAGGCGTCGCCGATGGTCTCCACCTGGTTGATGGGTCAGAACGAACGAGAGGGTCAAAAAACAATTGGAATTTGAACAATTGCTCTGTTGCCTTCCCACACGACTTACCTTATAAACATCAAAGTTATCGATGATGGCATCAAAACATGTGTAGAGATCATTGAGCAATGTGACGACCTGTAGAAAGGCGGAGTAGTGTTAATGATGTGACTTCATAAAGCAACAATAGTGTTTGCAACCGTGAAGCCAACATGTGACAGTGTTTGCTTCTGTGGAAAAGGCTGACAGATTGAGAGGAGAACGTGTCTGCAAAACCTCCCAGTGCCCCACTTAGTCTTTGTTTGTCTGAAGAGCACCGCTGATGTTCACATTCACAGGGTCACCAATCAAATCCCCAGAGGTAAAATTACAAAAACGCAATCTGCATATAATTTGACCCCCTTTAGTAATTTAGTCTTCATCTTTTATGATCTTTTTTTTTTATAAGGGTTTTCAGAGTGAGCACTTAAACTGAACTCTTATAGGCCCAATCTGACTAAACTAAAGGGCTGCCACGTTACCGTTCCCAAAACACAGGATCAAACTCTAAAGCTCACTTTTAACTTAACTTCACTTCCCAGGGGTCAACAGGCAATGAACCGCTGTCCCACTGGCCACGGTCATGACAGCACTGGATTTCAATGTGGGATATTGTGTTGTTGCATAGGAAGCTTGTTTGTTTGTGGGTGAGAAGACCTCTTCCGGGTGATAGAGTCAAATTATCCATGGAACTTAGGACCGTCTGCGTGGAGGCAGCGTCATGATCGAGTGCCGGCTCCACAAACCAACGGAGAGGGAGATACGTGGTGGTACGATGTGAGTCAACTCTGCGTCAACGCGCTCTTCCATCCAACGGCTGCACTATTTTGAGCGGCAGCCCATGTGTGGGAACACACACCGTGGGGACGATGAGACACCGGTGGAGACCTGATCCTGGTGGTGGTGAGCCCTTTCATGTATGGACAGAGAAAGAGGACTCACTGCTGCTCTGATGAGCAACGGGGGCTTGTGGAAGCCTTCAGAAGCTTTCAGACTTTCAGCTGAGGAGGTCAGCGACACGGAGTTGGCAGGGTGGGAATCGCTCCCCGGACGGTGGCTGCGTACCTGTAGCGGCGTGCTCTCCGCGGACATGGACGTGAAGCCCACGATGTCGCTGAAGTAAATGGTGACGCTGTCAAAGGCTTCTGCCTGAACCGTCTCGCCTCGTTTCAGCTGCTCGGCTACCGAACTGCATGTGGAGAGAGAGAGAGAGAGAGAGAGAGAGAGAGACACTTAAGGGCAAAATATATAGATATATTTAAAGGATGTCAGGCGACCGGTTGAATAAATAGCAGAGGTCAGTTTTGTTATTTTACTCCCAATCGTATAATCCCGTGTACCGATAGCACATGCGGCAGCAGCCAGAGCAATCTGAAGTCTGAGGAGAAGTGATATCTGCTTTTTCTCTGAAGCTCTTTTCTGTATAAATCTGGATTGTTCTGCAGAAAGAAATGGATCCATGGGTGTGAAAGATGGGATTCACTGCTGCTGTGTTATCTAAATTCCTAAACTCCCTTTGGTGTCTGTGACTTTGTCCTCCTTAATGAGCAGTTTGCCCGTCAGCGCTCTCCATTCCGTGTGTTTGAAACGTGGTGTTGGGAGGGATTTTGAATCTTTAATTAAAGAGAGATTTAAGGGAATTGACACGGATATTGAGCTCCGCTGAAAACATCATGCCAATTTGCTAGTTTTCCGTTAATCGGAGGTTTTAAGCTTCTGGGTGGAGGGACAAATGTGAAGCAAAGTGTGTCGGTCATTCACTCTCACTGTGGCAAAATTTGATAGAGGAGGTTTTCGGCTTTTCTCTTCTCCTCCAGGTAGGCTTGTGTTCGCTCCTCCACCAGGTTCTCCAGGTTATTGGCGTACTGCTCCATCCTGGACAGCAGGTTGTTAAGAATACTGGTGCTACCCTCCCTGTGGACGACACAAGCAGAGTCAAGTTAGGCTTTATTCACACAAACCCCCAGTCAGCGAAGAGCCTTCTGGAAAAGTCCTTCTGGAATTGCTGGTAGAACATTTAAAAAACACAAAAGACAGAGAAAATAAGTGAAGTTCTTTGACTGCTCCTGAATTCCACCCGGCCAGAGGAAAACCACCCACCTGAGCCGAGGAGTCTATGTACATACCGTGTAACAAGGCAGCCAATTACTGCTCAGGAGCTTGTTAACGCCAATCACACTGTCAAAATAGACAGCGGTGTTAAACAAAAGAGAAACAGAACAGAATATGTTCCTGCGTTGCCTATTTTTGGACTGTTTTCAGTCAACACTTTAAAATAAGAGTCGAAAAATCTCAAATGCCAACGTAGCATCTCACACGGGCGACGTGTTCCCTGATCTCTGCTGTTGTTGTTGTTGTTGTTGTTTGGGATAGCACAAAAATATGATTAACAGAAATGTAATGACTACAAAAATAGAACGAAGTAGTATTCAAGGTACTCCATCAATTTGGAATTGAACTCTTTCAGTGCCCCCCCCAACCGATCTTTTTTGTTCCAAGCAGTCTTCTTCCGTGTCAAAACCTGCCACCTTCGTTACCCTCGATGCAACCTGTTACCTGTTACCTGTTACCCTGTTACCCTGTTACCCAACCCGTTACCCTCAATGCTACTGCAGCACTCACAGGTGTTATGTGCTGCGCCGCGAGCTGCCAGCGTGCCGTAGGGATGAGCAGCGGGCCAAACTCCTCCAGTCTTTTTTCCCTTTGCTGACGCTGACTCAAACAGATCCCTTAACGCTCTTGGTCAGACATCGTACTCACATGTGCAGCCAGTAAAAACAGATCCATCCGATGTCAGGGACAAAACGTAGGTGGAATTTGGATAAAAGATAATAATAACTACATTTAGCTTAAGTTTAAAAATGACTTTATACCAGAAATGTTAAACCCTCTAAACTTCAAAGGAGTCCAAGGATTTATCCTCGATGACCCTATCGCAGTGATGTATTGCAGCAGGAAAGACACAGATAAGGCAGATTAAAGACAAAACAGCTGAAATGCCTCCCCTTTCCGTCACTAAGACAGGCCAGACTCCACAAAACTATAGATAACTCCTTTCCGTTAGCATATTTTCATCAGACCTTCCCTGCTTGCTGAAGCCGTCCTGTTGAAGCAGTCTGCAGCCCGAGCTTAGATAACATTGCTGACATCACTGAGATTATTTTCCTAGACTCAACAAAGCTCCATCCTAAAACCGTTTTCACAGCGAGAGGACCACAAACTATGCTACGCAAACTGACCCTCATGTGCAGGACCGCTGGAGTTCAGGGCTTACAGTTCCTTATTTATTTTATTTTATTTTAAGGGGACCATGTACAGTTCAAACATACATTAATGTCACCATTCAATGCACTGTAAAAAATATATAGCTTTAGCTAATTTGCCTCTGTAGTCCCAGGTCAAAACAAGGATAACACAGTAACAGTAAAGGATGACGTAATACAAATTGGTGAAAAGAACCCAATGGACACACAGTACAAAGCTACAGAGTATCACATAAAACCATAATCAGCAAGGTGCTGAGCAGCTTTTAACTGACTTAAACTGTTTTTAACAGGCCTGACAGCTCCCCTCTGATTTGTGGCTTTTACAGAAAAAGACCATTTCCCAAAAGCAGTGTGACAAAATGGAGCAGTTCAGTCTCGTGTGGATGATATTCTCCAGGATCCTTTGAGTGCTGCAGCTTTCAACCTCCCAACGTGGCCATGTGACCACTCTCAAAAAGAAAACCCTCTCTGCGCACTGGTAAAAACAGGGAGAAACAGGGAGTCCTCCACGGCGCCGTGACGGCTCGGAGCATCGATGCCTGGCATCCCGCCATGTTCCTTGTGGGTCACGGATCCGACACACACACACACCCACGTGTGAGTTTGAGTTTAAAGAACAAAACATCGGAGGGAGAAAAGAAAGGCAGCGGATGCGTATCAGCGATGCTCAATCACTGCACCGCGTTCACAGACACCCGAGGCCTTCCACCATTCACCCAAACCAAAGACCGGGCGAGACTGAGAGCTGCAGCGGTGCTGAGCGTCAGGCGAAAGAGTTGAGAAGCCACCCAAGAGCCGCTCTTTGGTTTGTGGACTTCTGTTTCAAACATGGAGTTCTGCCATTTGAACTGGAGGGGGCGGAGCCACGCACAAATGAACGCTGACGAAGACATTTTTAGCCTGCAATTAACTTAAACGGGCTGAAAACACTTGAGCCACGCCCTGAAGCGGACAAGGGTTTAATCATTTCAAGTAAATGAAACAACACTCAGCTCAGCTGTCTGAAAGAACCTTTTCATAAACCCTTCACTACAGCATCAAATATGAACGAGTGAAGATTATAAAAAACGAATTTATTCCAAAGAGAGACTGTCTGTATTCCAACAACTTCTTTAAATTTACTGTTTAAGTGTCAAATTTGAAGACGCTTACATGCTTCAATGCACACTACCGCCGCTGCAAGCTTCCACCTTCAATTACGAGGGTGTTTTGTTTTCTTTCACAAAAGGGCTTGTCTTGCTTTTAGAACCGATAAGCAACACAATGCGATGTATCTCGCTCAAGGACTCGCTCGGAAACGTCTGCAGAGTCACTGCAGAGTCGTCTGCTATCCAAAACACGTGGAGTCAGTGTCACTGAACCACTGAATATAGCAGAGGTCTTTGAATGTATCTGTTGGAGCCAGTATATACTGGTACTTATATATATATATATAAGTACCAGTATTTAAACAATGATGTGAGGCTGAGAGCTGTGTTGTTATGTGTCTCTAAACACACAGTGCAGTTGAATCGCTCTCTGAGTGCTTTCTGGTTTACAAAGCAGCCAAACATTCATTTTCAGTTGCATTTTCTGTGAGCTGAAACTCAGAAACACAGTTAAGAATAAATCAAATAAAAAAATGTAGGTATTTATCAACATTTGAATGCTGAACACAGACAGTGTACCGAGAGAGACTTGACGTGCACTGGGAGGGGTCGGCTATTAAGAGCCAAACTGTTTACTGCCGAACCCCCCCTCACACACACACACACACACACACACACACACACACAAAACGAATAACAGCCCATCCATCACATTGTGTCAACAACATACATTTACTTAATGAAATCAGCGGCAGACAGAGCATTGGCGCAGTAACATGCATCATGCACACAAGGAGGTGCCATGTAAGACAATCCCTGAGTGCTTCAGAGGACGACAATCGTACGAGCTCTTTTTAGCTGCTTTCAGATCGCCGCTCCACCAAATCAACACACGCACATTCGCATTTCTGTGCAGCGGTAATGAGCATTTTATCTTTAATGATTGTACATTTTGGATGATTGCTTTTCAAAGCATTTTTAATTAAGTAAGTGTACAGAAAGCTCTTCTTTAGACTCACAAGACGATTGTTAAATTCAACAATCTGTTAATGCAAAGAATAACAGTTGAGGCTTCGTCTCGTGTTTCCGGTGAATGTTGTGTGTCCCACGAGCACGATTATGTATGCATGAACATATTGAACTGATTTCAACAAAGTGGACCTCGTCTGTCCTTTTGTTGCCCAAACCGATCTGAGTGTTATCTGCGCTGATTGCAAAGGGCCTTTTATCCAAACAGAGAGGTCTCCTACACAATAATGAATTACTATACTCATCTTGCTTTATCACCTTCAGCTTCCAGTGCCGGTGGCATTTGCACTGCGTGAGTGACCTTCAATGGAAACTGATAAGTTGTTACCATGAAAGCAGAACACAGCTTGGCTGGTGACAACAAGGGGAAACCAGCGCTAAACTACATGTGTAGATTCCAGCCGGAAGAACATCACGTTTAACCTCTTCAACCCCGAGTCATGCTTAAATATTTCCTCTGGAGCTGAAAAAAACAACCAATACGTTCCCACATTTTATGTGGAATAATGTGAATAATACATTCTACTGTTTCAATCTTATTCAAATCAAATCAAATTGAAATATCCCAGATGACCATTGCTCAATTATTAAATTTAATACGCTTTTCTTTACAGCTGAAGAACAAAAATTTAATTTGTTTTATTTGCGATCCTCACTACTTTAAAAAGCGCTTAAAGTACATGAGTCATACATCATAGATATCATTTTGGTTATTTTACAGGATTAGATTTATTTTTTGTATCACTTGTTTTGATTGAACTCAGTTGGGTTCAGTCCAGAAAACAAATCCAAAAAACAGTGAATGTGTCAAATCAATTATTGATTTGAGTTTTTCACCAAAATTCTACAAAGATTTTAATGAAAAAATAATTGTTTTCAAAATTCTGTTTTAGCATTACATCTGTGCACATATATGATTATTTCCTTCTTTACAGCCTGCATCAATATCTAGTTTAAATCCTAGAATGTGTGTGTGTGTGTGTGTGTGTGCGTGCGTGTGTGTGTGTGCGTGTGTCCATGTGCGTGTGTGTGTGTGTGTGTGTGTGCGTGTGTGTGCGTGCGTGTGTGTGTGTGCGTGTGTGTGTGTGCGTGTGTCCATGTGCGTGTGTGTGTGTGTGTGTGTGTGCGGTGTCCCTTTGTAGCACCTTCCTACAATAACTATTCCTCACAGAGCTGCGCTGCTTGAGGGAAAACATACGCGCTTCCCTCCCTCCGTCGGTCGGCGTTGAACTGAGAATCTGAATGTGCATATGAATGATTCATAGGATCATTGAAAACAATCGGACGCACACACTGCCCTCTCACACACACACATACACACAGAGGTGAACAGGCAGCAAAGCGCACAAGCGGCCTTTCATCTCAAATGGTCGTAGCGATTTCCAGAACGGGATTCTTTTCCCCGCTCGTCTTTTTGAATTCTCTTTGATGTATCGGCTGCGTGTGATTCAGAGGGACGTGAGGTTCTCAACACGGGGTTCACGTGATGATCTGATAGTCTGAGAAAGAACAGACCCCGTCAAATTCAATCCGTCAAATTGCTTCCACTTTGGCGTCCAAACAGGAGTGCTTGCTGCTTCCAGCGTTTTGGAATAGTTCAATATTTTAAACGGCCAGTTTGCAAAATATCGGATTGTCGCGATTTCTTGGACTTTCGGGGCTTTTTAAGGACTTTTTGTAGGTGGAGTGTGCATCTCACTTGTTGAGTTTGGCCATGTAGATCTTGATGTGGCCGAAGTCGGCCCTCTCCGCCGGGTCCTCGGCCCAGCAGCCTTCCATCAGGATGGTCAGCTCCTCCGAGTGGCATTTGCTGTCTGTCGTCGGGCGAAAGTACGGCTTCTGGCCGTTCCTCACCTTCTGCACGATCTCTGTTCAGGAGAGAAGGTGTGGGGTGCTGAAACCACTTATTTGTGTATGTAAGTCGAACAAAACCACCGAAACACTTAACAATACAACAGCGATTTGGTGGTGGTTTGTTATTACTTTTTGGGCGCGTCTCTGTCCAGAAGATGCCTTTATATGGAATTGCTTAGAGTGAAATGAGAACATTGATGACACTCTCCTCTCTGTTGGTGAGAAATAAAGCTTCTGCTGGTTGCCCTGGCAACCTCAATGCGAAGTTACGACTACAGGAAGCATGTGTTCCTTGTTATTCTATGGATGTTTTTTTTGTCTGAAGTTACAGTACTGCTAATAAACATGTTTTAAGCCCAAATGCTGCTCTCAGGATACTTTCTTTATGAATATTCAGATTCTTAAGAGAGTCCACCCTTTATAGTAACGTGTTACTGCTGAATTACCCTTAATGTATTTAGCATTGCATAGTACTCGGTTGATGCATTATACTGTAATTGTAAAAGTTTGAACAAGACATAAACGTGCTCGTTTCGGTTATTAGTGTCCTCATGAAAGTCACATTCAGACAAGTGGCATTTTCCAGCTGCTGTTAAGGGATAATTATCATGCACTTGCATGGGCTGAGGCTTTGAATAAAAGGCCAATTAAAGTCATCACAGGGTGGATGCGCCCCAAAAGGGTTTTTAAAACCTTCCCCACCATCACTAAGGAGGAAACAGCAGATTAGGACAACATGTGTGCAAGAAGCTAAAGAGCCCAAATGCCATCAGTGGTAAAGCTTTACGATTGTTCAGTCTCGGCTAAAATAAGAAGATACCAGTTTGTGGTTTAGCAAGAGAACGCTACTAGAAAACAGAAGACCTCTCAGTAATAAGGCTGTTGTTCAGAAATGTAATCAGTCACATCGGCACTAAGGCTTTACCTTACATTGGTGTCTATCGGTCTGTTTGTGTATCTCTGCATGTTGATTCTGTGGGCTCGTATATAGATATGATATATAGATATGTTTGTTTTTTGTACCTCATTGGCACATTCTCGCTAAATAAAGGGCACATGAATACAGTATTTTGCTGTCAAATTGCATGAATAGCATCCTAAACCGATGCAGTCATTGCTTAAGGGTCGACTGTCTGCGCTCTTGTTCAAGGTTAAAAAAACAGCGGTAACCTAGTCAATAAGTTTATTATGAATGTGAGCAGCTGAATGCTGCGACGAGTGTGAAAAAACTGAGAGGGTTAGTTCCGATATTTCAAAGTGAGGTTGTGTCACCCCTTGTTCTGTAGATACAAGGACCGGCTGGATCGGTCTCTATGACAACAAGGTAAAGCAGATGTGAATGGTGAGCAGCAGCAAAATACAGTTTAACCACCTAAACATATCAATCAGTTAAAAAACCAACGGACTTCATTGAGTACTACTACTACTGGGAAGCCGCATCATAATATAAAAAAGAATGGATGCACCCTTTAAACCGGCTCTTTTCACGTTTTACTTTTGTTCATCAATTGCCTTTTTGTGCTTTGTCTGGGTCTGTTCTCATATGTTCTTGTCCCACACTCCACCTGCCTCTGACATCTGGCCAACATGTGTTCTTTGTTTGCATGAAGAGTTGCATACGGTTGTCTGACCTTTAACAAAGTAAGGTTTGAAATGACAACGGGAAGCCACTGAATGAAGTTACTATCACGTTAACTTCCGTTAACATTTCTATACCAGCTTCTTATGTAAGAACCCTTCTAATGTTACTATGTTGCTTTTTTTAAATTACTGACACAAAATATTTTTGTGCAGATTTATCCGTAGCATCTACTTTTCGCTTGTGCTCATGTTGTACAAGTTTTCTGTGCGCTTGATTGAAAGGATCCCAGCTGGTCAGCTGACCTTCCAGAGGCCTCTAAAAGAAACTTGTGTTTACCTTTGGGGCTGAGGTCCATGCCCTCCACGTAGAAAGGCCCATTTCTCAGGGCTATTTCCTGCAGTATGATGCCAAAACTGTACACATCACCCTTTGGAGTTCCTTGAGGAGGATGGCGATCATGTATGAGCAGCTCAGGAGCCGTCCAAAGCTTCTCTGGGAAACCAAGAAACGGATGCACTTACAAAATGTCTGCAGCATAACAGGAGGCCATCTCTTTTTTTTGTGATAAGTGATAAGATTCAGGGCTGTGACCGAATGCACAAGCTCCACTTACTGGCATAGAGTGCGTGCGTGTCGTCGTTTTCGCAGGACGAGCGGAAGCTGGCCAAGCCGTAATCCGTGATTTTCAAAACAAATCGACTGTCCACCACGCAATTAGATGACTTCAGATTTCCATGGCAGCCGATGTAGCTGTTGTGGAGATAGTTCATTCCCTGGTGGAGAGGAGTGTGAAGTCAAGCATCAATGTTCCCTCTCCTGTTTTCCTTCTTCACAGCCATACATAAGAACACACAAATCCAGACATGTGGAACCAATATGCGTTGACGTGAAGCGGATGTATGCGGAAGGTTGTGAAAAGAGGCCCTGATTCAAGGATGGAAAAGTCACGGGAGAATTTCTGTGAAATTACTGTTAATTCCTTTGGGAACGGCACTGTGGGTTCTGAATGTACGCGTTCAATATTTTGTGGAAACGGTGAGTCAAAGTTTAGCACCTCTTCTCTGCAAAGTGCTGCTATCTGTGCAGAGAGATTAAGTCAAAGCGCTTTGCCATGAACGCAGGGCAATAATGGGTCCATCCAAGAGACACAAAGCCTCCTTGTGAGGAGAGATTGAAGATAATCTTCTGAATAAGTCCATGATTAGTTTTGAAGGCTTGAAGGAAAGTTTTTGCAAAGTTCATAATTGTACTTCTGTTCTACTTTACACTGTATAACAGCACTATTTACTGTACTTTCAGACTCTGCATTGGGCTTTAATTACACATTCAATGGGTTTTTCTGCCTCTTTCACAAACTTTCCAGGTGAAACCATGGTAACGGAGACATTTTTCTTGCAAATCGTTAAACACGCAGAGCATCTAATTGTAACGCGACCACTTTGTCAACATCATATGGATTTCTGTTTTGTACCTTCACTATGTCGTTGATCAGTGAGTAGCGGAACATCCAGTCCAGGTTGATGCTCTCATTCTCCAAAATATCCTGGAAAACAAAAAAACGATATAAAAAGAGTCAGGACATTTTTGCATAGAGAGAGAAATTCTAGCTCCTCCTTTTCTTTTAAACTTCAAGAGTCCCTCCAAGGCCACAAGTCATTAGTGCAGTTATATTATGTATGTAAAGACATGTATTTGTTCCTAAGGAGGTTTTTTCCTTATTGATTCATCTAATTGTTTCTGTAAAATAATAGAAAATGCTGGACAGAATTTTTTAAAAGTTACACTTGTGAGAATCAGAATCAGAAGCATTCATAACTAAAATATACTAAATGAACAACATGACATGGATGTCTTTACCAAATGTTCCTTTCATTTTGTTTTTTGTTGTTGGCTTTAAACTTTGTCAAGAAATTTTAATTCCATAAATAATTTTAGTAGAATGTAACAATGGTAATGTAATAGTATTTATCTGGAAGCTTTTAATTTGCTTCGTACATTTTTATTTTCTTAAAGAAATCTTTATTTAACATTCACATATTTCCTGATTACGGCAAAGGAGAACATGAAAATACTTGGCTGCTGCTGCTGTTGTTGTTGTTGTTGTTGTTGTTGTTGTTGTTGACCTTACCTGCAGGCTGCCTCTGGGACAATACTCTGTCACGATGCAGATGTTCGGGGGGTCAATGCAGGCTCCGATGAACCTGGTTAGATGGTTGAACTGAACGTCTCTCATCTGAAAATAACCACACATATACACTGCAACTGTGAGTGTAACTCTTTCCAAACATCACATTCCCAAAGCCCATGGAAACAGAGGACGGGGCAGAGGACTGATGGTTCATTTATGTACAAAGTTTGGAGAATAACGCTGCCAGCAGTTCATCAAAATAGTCTATTTGCAGTTCAGCTAGCTGGCACCGTGTCTTTTCTAACGTGTTGAGACGCATTCCTGCTCAGGGTGCCCTGTTGAACCATGTGCATGTGCATAAATTGCCCTTGGAGGTTATGAATGAGCCTGTGTGCTAAGGATGATGAAAAAAGGAACACATAGAGGATGTTCGGAGCAGGAATATCAGAGGAAAGCAGGCAGAGCGTGTAAAGACTCCTCTGCATGGAAAATAACTGCTAATCCCACTGGTTACTCTAAATAGGAAAAGTATAGAGAAGCAGAGATGTTTGAGGTTCAGTGATCAAGTTGGATCCGTGGTGTTCATAGTGTGCACATCCTCCGTGAGCTGTCCCACGCCTCACACAGAAAACGGGAAGAAAAACACTCAATCTATCTGCAGGCAGTGTGGAACTTCTAAAAACGCCGTGCCCAATTTCCTCGGTGTGCTTTTCCTCTGTGAGCCCACTGAGGGAGATGTTAGCCTGCCCTTTGGCCTACATCCTCTCTCCTGATGGAGAGGGTGCTGGAAGACAAGTGGTTAAGTTTCCACTGACAGGCGCGTCTCTTCCCATCCGGGGGGGCTGAGGTTGACAGTCGATCAGTCCCCCCCCCCCTCTCTCCCATGTGAGCCTGCTGACTGGCTGAGTGAGCGCAGAGGCGTCCGAGAAGCCCGAGGTGCTCTCCTCCAACAGAACTCAGCCGGATTAAAGTGAGTCAGAGACCAGGAGATGCGTGAAGCGAGAAAGAAAAAGGGTAAAAATCTTTCCGACAAGCTTCAATCTTGTTGATGAGCTGCCGTGGAGTTTCCTAGTTATGGGTTTCCCTGACCCACTCTGGTTTTTCCATCATCAAACCACATACATTTTTCTTCTTCAGCTTCCTTATCGCTCTCTGGGAAATAAAGGAGCTGTTTCTCCAGAGGCCGTCTAAACGGAGGCGACAGTTTAGGGATGTTAAGTCTTTAACGACCAACATGCTGCGGTGGTGCTGACTGAACGCACTAACGAGGAGCGAGCTCCCGCTTCCTTTGATCGCTTCAAAAACAGCTTTTACTGCCCTACTGAGTGAGAAAAACGCTCGTCACAGATGGAGAGATTTATTTTTGATAGTTAATCAAAGTCAGTTGTAAAGTACACGTCAAAAAGAAGATGAGCCTGGATTGTGAACGACATCCATGGAAACAAATCCAGAGCCATTCATTTGATTCTTCATGAGGAAATGTATTGCAATGTAATTGCTAAGGAACCAGTGAAGACATATGGAAAAAAAATAACAAGTGTGTTGTTCAGACTGTAATGTTCTTTCACTCATCCTTGTTTTTTTCTGTGAAAATTAAATGTAACCGACATAATTGTTACAGAATAATTCTCTGAACCCTGTAGGATAAAAACATCTCTACTGTAGGACCTAATTGAAAACTTACATGTTTGAGTTCAAGTAAAACTTGTCTCGTCAGCTCAATCCTCTTCTTGTTGACATGCTTGATGGCCACCAGGTTCCCCTGTGTAAAGAAACAGAGCAATGGATGCAATCTGAGGATGTAAGATCCACTTTATACAAGCGTTTTTACAAAGGAGGGAGCTTGATGTAAAAGTAAATAAAGCAACAACAGCAATATAAAAAGCGCACAGAAGGATCATTCAAATGGAACGAGGAACATTCAGAGGAGAGAACCGCGTGCTGCGGCTGTGCAGGTACGTTTAGGGTCTATTTCAGTCCGCTGCTGCAGAACAATCGTATCGGTTGCTTTGATATGTGAGGATCAGTAACCAAAGGCAGATGTGTGAATATCTTAAAAGCACACAGGAGCTGAGCCTTTTATTGGAAAGGAAATATACAGTTAGGAGCTGATGATTGGTCCCACATGTCAGGGAGTCAATGCGTTGGCTTTTTCTAAAAAACAAACACCTGAGATTTTCAGGTGTTTGTTTGTAGACTTTGAAGTCGGGTTTAATCACCTCTGGCCTGTATTGAATTTAAGAAGTGTCCCCAATGATCCATGGGACGTTCCAGCTGTACTGTGACTTCAGCATTTATATAAAACCTGCATCACACGGCTAAAAACCAAGACATCATCGTATTTTAGCCGTCTCTTTTTGTCACATTTCCTCACACCTCCGACATGTTGATGGCCATGACCAGACTGCGAGGTGGGAGCGTGGAAACAAAGAGAGGGGAAAAAAAGCGAAGAAGAAGAAAATCGACGCATTCTACAGCTCACATTAACCCAACTAAAATCGCCCACACGGCCGCTGTCTCTCTCCTCTCTTCGGCTCCATGGCTTTTCTCTGAGAGTGTGCACACGTGTGGGCGGAAAGGAGTGCGCAGGAGTTGAAAATGTCAGAACTCACTAAGCCTTACCTTAAAATAGCCCGTTTTTGCAAATAGCTGATATTTTCCATGGGCAGTTATCAAGGAGCCGTAGCTGGAGCCTCTCTGAGACGGTGGAGAGAAGTGTTGGGAAGATGGAGGAAAAAAGTCAAGGATTAAATATTGGTCATTTTAAGACGTAGCTCCCTAAAAAGACTCTCTCACCCAAAGCGCTTTCCTCAGAGAAACGTGAATTCCCTTTTGCGTATATGTGAAATGAGAAATGGAAATACAGCTGATTTTTACTCTTTTTTTCATACCACCAACTCGAGTCCTTCGGCAAATGTCTGCAGTGCAACACAGAGTGAATAAAAATCAAGTGGGTGCATTGCATGCAGACAGCCAGGACAGTTAACTACATATTTGCATAGAATGCAAAAGTTGGCACAACACGGCGCCCTGGAAAATACATCGGTCTGGAAAACGACTGCGTTTTCCAGACGCACATTATCGTGAAAATTGGACGGAAAAACTAGTAATGAAAAAGGTGCACGCATGTGCTTCTCATGAACGCTTGCACGTGTGGGTCGAAAAAACACGACCCCAAAGAACACGCATTAGCCTGCTCAGACAACACAACCCGATACTCAAAGGCCCTGATGAGGAATCGTATACGTGGGAAACGGGAGGCTTATTTTAACATCATTTAATATGCGCCTGCCACCGCAAAACCCAGCCACCTTCAATAAACCGCCGGGAAAGCTGGGAGGAATGTGCGAACCAACAAAGGATTTGGACCCTCTCAGGGCTTTGCCTTTTCTACGCAGAGCTTCAAACTGCTTTTTAATACGCATTTGTTTTTGAAAGCAGGCTTGTGTGGCGATGAAGCCGGAGGCCCTGTGACGGGTCTCTCCCGCTGGCAGACATGCCGATGTGACCCTCCAGAAGACCACGCTGTTGATCACGCACTGGAGGCTGACGGAGCATAAGACGATGAGAAGCTGAGAATTATGTAGAGATGTTCAGGGCTTCCTGCTTTCAAAATACATTTCGTTTTTACCTCTCAGAAGCCACTAACCCCTCCGGTGCACCTGGCCGGCCCACTTTTGCTGTATTTTTAACGGACAGCAACAACCAGAAGACGTTGTACCTGCGAGAGGGTGAGCCGGCTGCCCGCCCGTTTGTAGTATTTACTGGGGCTCTCAAACTGAAGGTCCTCCCAACGGATCCTCCACAGCATCCCAGCCAGCTCTTTCTCCAGCTTCAGTTTCCTGGCAGAAGGGAAAAACCAGGTGGCGAAGTCAACCAGGAGAGCAGCACAGAGAACAAAGGGACAGTCTCCCCTACAGTGTGCTGGGTTCACGGGTGACATTTGCGAGATGTCTTTACCACAGGGTTGTGACCTCGCAGGTTTGAATCTCAACTCCCTGCCTGCAGAGGTGTCTCTCTATTGCATTACAATACAAACGCAGAACAACAAAACAAATAAAGGTGCAAACTAGTAGAATATAAGTACACTTCAAAATATGTAGCATAAACCTTGATTTACAAAAAACTTGGTGGCATGACGGTCGGTGGGCTCAAATACATGGCATTACAAATAACTGGTGTATTTGTGTAGCATCTACATCTTTCTCGTGGTCCTTCCTGAGATAGCAGCCTCAGATCTGCAGCGACTGTACATGCCTGTATGTGTGGGAGGCTCGTGTGTTTGGATCGTATTAGATCTTAACTGCATTGGGCCGTTTGCTCTACTTATTCAACTTTAATGTAATGAAAAGTTTAGGTGATGTTCTTTTGTCCTGGACTATGGGCTCTTTCTTTCAAACAAATGCCGCAATATGCAGAATTTTTTTTTCCATTTTTAAAATGATTCCAAAATTGGAATCATTGATGATCTGAGAAGATCTAAATTCTAAATTCAATCTAATATCATCTAAATTCAATTGAGTCCAAAAACCACTCAAACACTGTAAAAAATAATGCAACCTTAAAACTGAAAGATTGAAAGTAACAAGACCATTGAAACTAGGAAGACTTGCTACTCCCTTTGCGGTTGTAGCAAGTCATAAGAAATGGAATGAAACAAATCTTTATATTGCGGCATGTATTGTAATAAGCCTTTCAATAATCTATGAGGTGGCTGCCTTGGTTGCATGTGATTTGTCATTTTGAATATAAATGCACACACTTAAGATGTAAAAGGAAAACATTTGGTAAATCAGTTTCAACGACTTTGCGGATTGAAATCCTGTCATAAAAACTGAGCCAAAGCATTTTTATATAAAGTGTCGAACTTATTCAGTGAAAATATGTTTTTTCTAGTTTGAAAAAAGGCAGCAAAAAGAGACTAAATTAGACTATTAGATGTCTTTGCACCGTCTAGTCCGGCTCAATCCAATGGAAGCCTCTCATGGTCTTATTGTGGAGGGACACAGCGCAATGCTAACTTCCTGTTTGACTAAAACATATCTATTGTGTGCAGCACGTTAAGTTTGCTCTTGTTATTTACCAATATAACATTAGTGTTACTCCAAATTGTAGCACTTAACTTGTACTTATAACAGGTGATGAAAAAGCACTTTCTTGTTTCTTGCTCTCTGAGTTTGTATCTCTGTGGTTAAAATGCACTTATTGGAAGTCGCTTTGGACAAAAGCGTCAGCTAAATGACACGTAATGTAATGTAACGTATGAAGGAGTGAGGTTAGAGACACTTAATTCTCTGCGGTTTGTTATATTAGGTTTTTTTACATTACGTCTGGTTTGTGACGTTTTTTGTTTGTGGGTTTCTCTGTCAGCAGGAACACGAAAGAGTACTGTTGCAAGAGGCAGAGAAAGAAGCCATCACATTTCAGAGGAGATTCGAATGAAAGGAAGATGAACCCATTATTGTATAACGGTTCAAAAGCGCTTTGCCTGAGCTGTGTGCTCTGTGAGTGCACTTACTCAGAGTGTTATTACAGGATAATAGCTCAGGTCAATGTTCTATTAGATTAGATAAGATATTAGGTCATGTTGAGTTTACATCACGTTATCTTGGATGTGCTATTTAGTGTTAGTTTTAGGTTATGTTATGCAAAAGGTTTAGTAAAAAGAAAGAAAGTAATCATGCTTGTAATGCTTGTCTGTGTTATCAAATGAAATGAAATGAATAAATAAAATAACGGTCAGTTATATTTTTTAGTCTGGTTTTTTTTTCAGTCTGTCTGGCAAACACAGAGTACCACAGAGAGGAAGACGCATTCCAGACGAGACTAAACCTTTACTGCAGAATCTTTTTGTTTAAAGTACTTGAAATGAAAAACGAGCGAAGGCCCATACATTCCAACCCAATCTAAAAGGTGTAAAACACTTCCAGATGGCTGCAGGGAATCATTGAAGCGTTTGCGTATCACCGCATTTGAGCTTTTCCCCAAACCAAACCAGTTGGCCCCAAAAGTGGTCAAACTTGTTTTCACCAGGGAAAACTGTGTCAGTAATGTGACTTTAATCTACTAATACTCCAGGTCAGGCCTATGTGCAACCATTTTAAGGACAGGAAACACTATTTAACCACCAGCCCCCTCCAGCCCCCCCCAGCCCCCTCCAGCCCCCCCCAGCCCCCTCCACCCCCCTCCACCCCCCTCCAGCCCCATCCAGCCCCCTCCAGCCCCCTCCATCCCCCTCCAGCCCCCTCCAGCCCCATCCATCCCCCTCCATCCCCCTCCAGCCCCCTCCAGCCCCCTCCAGCCCCATCCAGCCCCCCCCAGCCCCCCCCAGCCCCATCCAGCCCCATCCAGCCCCCTCCAGCCCCCTCCAGCCCCATCCAGCCCTCTCCAGCCCCCTCCATCCCCCTCCAGCCCCCTCCAGCCCCCTCCAGCCCCATCCATCCCCCTCCAGCCCCCTCCAGCCCCCTCCAGCCCCTCCAGCCCCATCCAGCCCCCTCCAGCCCCATCCAGCCCCATCCAGCCCCCTCCAGCCCCATCCAGCCCCATCCAGCCCCCTCCAGCCCCATCCAGCCCCCTCCAGCCCCCCCCAGCCCCCTCCAGCCCCCTCCAGCCCCATCCAGCCCCCTCCAGCCCCTCCAGCCCCATCCAGCCCCCCCCAGCCCCATCCAGCCCCCTCCAGCCCCCTCCAGCCCCATCCAGCCCCCTCCAGCCCCCCCCAGCCCCATCCAGCCCCCTCCAGCCCCCTCCAGCCCTCTCCAGCCCCCTCCATCCCCCTCCAGCCCCCTCCATCCCCCTCCAGCCCCCTCCAGCCCCCTCCAGCCCCATCCATCCCCCTCCAGCCCCTCCAGCCCCCCCCAGCCCCCTCCAGCCCCATCCAGCCCCCTCCAGCCCCATCCAGCCCCCTCCAGCCCCCCCCAGCCCCCTCCAGCCCCCTCCAGCCCCATCCAGCCCCCCCCAGCCCCCTCCAGCCCCCTCCAGCCCGCTCCAGCCCCATCCAGCCCCCTCCAGCCCCATCCAGCCCCCTCCAGCCCCCCCCAGCCCCATCCAGCCCCCTCCAGCCCCCTCCAGCCCCATCCAGCCCTCTCCAGCCCCCTCCATCCCCCTCCAGCCCCCTCCAGCCCCCTCCATCCCCCTCCAGCCCCCTCCAGCCCCCTCCAGCCCCATCCAGCCCCCTCCAGCCCCATCCAGCCCCCTACAGCCCCCTCCAGCCCCCCCCAGCCCCATCCAGCCCCCCCCAGCCCCCTCCAGCCCCCTCCAGCCCCATCCAGCCCCATCCAGCTGGCAACAGTTGCTAGTTTCACGCTATCAGGTCAGAGGAGCAACATATCACCAAAACTATCTAACCTACCCAGCCATTGTCCTGATACAAAATCAATACGTTCACAGTTTTGTGTTGACGCAATTATATTACGTATTTAACGTTTTACGCTTTGTGAACGTTGTTCCCATTACACTAATACAAAATTAATTATGAGCATAAAATCATCTTTATCTGTTTTTAAAAATTACAAATAAGAAGCAGCAAATACAAAATGGATCTTCTTAAAAAAAAAATACATATCAATGTATCATCCTTATAAACTGTATCCCCCTATGCATATCAAGTGACCCCGAAGCTAAGAAACTCTTATTGGCTGATTGATCTGAGAATAACTATTAACAGTGTCACAGCTCAGACGTTTTGGAAGTCGCTTAGTGGTGTTTTCAAAGGTCAAGTAGTGAAGCTGGAGGCCTCTCAGCAGCTGCAAACGGCCTCTGCAAAGCTCCTGTGTGTCTGCAGAAACAGGAAGGGATTCGTTAGCCTTCTACGGGGATTTCATCCGTTCTACTTGAACACATGGTTTACATTTACAGTCTCATGGCCTCGAGGGGCTTGAAGTCAACTCAAACTTAAATTAAAGGGTTCGGGTCTGTCAGAAATAGCTTTGCAAACATGAAACTGTCCTTGATTGAATCATCTAAATCTAAATATAGTTGGGACTAGAGCCGATCTGTGGGTCGGGACCAGAAACGCGTCGCAGAGATTCCCGTAACAGAAACAGACATGTGTTGCCATAAGTCATCAAATGCTATTCTAGGATCAAATATTATTTTTAACAAATCTTAAAAAGCATATTTTACAAAACGTACTCGCCAAGAGTCCAGGAAAACTAGCTAGCTCGTTAGGAAACCATGCTGAGTCTGCTGAGCAGCGAGCTGGGAAAACAAATATAGAAGAAAATGACAATGTTCTCAGAATTAAGGGCACACTCAACATCTAATTATCTGGTAGCTGTATTGTATTTTATCAACACAGATTCCGGTTTAGTGGATTTACCTCAGGCGGCTAGCTGCTCCTCCGTCTTTCTTCCATCATTCCTCGGATGAAAATCCATTCTGATTGGCTGGTGATTAACACTTGTTTGTGTTAATAGTCATTATTAGAAAGGTAATCAGATTACCGGTGCGATTTGTTAGTCAGAGCTGCGAAGGGGAATAAAAGTGAGCTCCTCCTTATAATAACAGTAATAATAGTTTATTAATCATGAACATTAGTAACCACCTTCATAAAGCCCCCTTTGAACAAGTGATGAGAACCGGAAAAAATGGAAAGAATGATTTAGTTTCATTTTATGCAGATCTCACCGTCGACATCACCTTGACCTTAACAATCCTCCCAGTAGCTTAACTTCCAACGGCATGCATGCGTCCCTTCTTGTGTATTTAAATGAGGATCGATCTATTTATCATCATGAATTCCACTAACAACATGTAGGTTTTACCACCAGAGAATTTGAGCTTTACAGCTGAATGCAGTGCAGTAAAAGTTACTACTATTAAAGAGCAGACAGGCAATTATTTGAAACTATCATACATAGCTGCTGGGGGGGGTCGCAACACCGACTATTATTTAAAAACCTAATTACAGCAGTTCAAGGCGGAGGGATTTCTGTTAAAGACGACCCCCATTCTGTAACCTGATCGCGTTCAGCGGCGGATTATTAGTTATTCAACTAATGACGACCAAGCAAAACAACTTTAAATATAACAGTTAGAGGACAAAGTCCTACTATTTCAACACAACATGATGTGGAATATTAAAATCAATAATTAATTTCCCCTCCTTGGTCGTGCAATAAAGAACTGCAGATTATGTGACTTGTATCCACAACTGACATTCCGAAGAAATTATGTAATCAATAAAGAAATGAGAACGATGCATTTCCAGTGTACAACTGTAACCCTTGAGTAACTGCATAAATACTATTGTATTAAAAATGTTTAGATGAGGCATAATTGTTGACACGCAAAATAACCATTCTTTTTGTTAAAGACATTCAGACATTGAATGTAGCGCCCCGCACTCGCTGCCCCATTTTAGCCATAAAGATCTTCGAATACCTAGCCCCCTTAAAAGCAACTGATGACGTCATGTGCTCAGAGGCGTGGACACAGCCTAGCACACCAGCCCTGGACCAATTGCGAGGAAGAACTCTGTACACGAATAGCATTGCTAGCCGTACCTTTTGAAAGTTTATAAATGTATCGACTGACCCATCGAGAAGGATTCGTGTCTAGCTGTTCTGCAGTTAACCGCGTTGTGGTCAAAGGACTCTCTGTGGCCTGTGGAGTAGATAGTCGCGGATCCTCGATCGAGGTGTTTCCTTTTAACGCTGCGCTCGTTCTTGTTTTATTAAAACCCTTTTGATTTCAAACTTTCGGATCCAGCCGTCTTCTCTTCGTCCTGAGTTTTCTCAAAAGAACACAACAATGATTACATTGTTTTTTTTAGATAAAAATGTTTAGTTAAAAAAACATATATAAAAACAACATTCAAAGTCCCAGCCGGCTCAACAAGAATGCTTCTCAGTCCCAGATCCCCCCACGCTTTGAAACAAACCATTCCTGTTTCAAATCACTATATTAGCCTGTTTTTCTGGCAGTGCTCGTCTGCTCCCCTTTGGTGGCTTCCTCTGGGCTGCGTGCTTACAATCTGGCACCGGGCTGCTACGTTAAATACGGGTTGAAGCCCAGAAATGTACAGAAAGAAAGAAAAATACAAAGATACAGGCAAAATTCAGGACGCCTGTGGTCATGAGGGATGACTGAGAGGGATCCCCTTGAAAGGGTTTTTGCTTGGTTTTTGAAGGAAAATCCTACTCATTTGGCCTTTAACCTAATAGTTTTATCCAATCACTAATTAAAATGTTTCATTGAAAACATTTGTGCAGACTTCACATATTCATAATTGCTGATTGTAAATGTAGACGGGAAATAATACATACAGTGACGTCCCTGTATGAAGACAGTCTCAGGTGTGAAAAGGGGAAAGAAATCCAGGTTCTTCTTGTCAGTGAATATTCGGACAACAATAAACCGAACAAACAACCGAAAACAAAAGTGTCAACTCAAACGTTGGGAACAGTTGTTCTGCATTGGAAGCACGTTTTAAAATGTACGTAATACATTACTTTTCGCATTAACACATCAACATCGGCTGTGTGTGAATTATCAAAATAGATGTTTTAGTTTAAATGTGGCACAGAGACAACTTTTTAATAAACACATTGATGATCATTTAGTGAGAATATCAGTAAGCATTGCCCAGCATGGTATAAGAGCTCACTTGGCAGCTTAAACACGCTGTACCGCTGCATTTATGGCGTCACCTGCTGAGCCGTTGCTGTAGCAACAAGTGTGTAAATACCACACCGGCACCTACAGCAGCAAGACCCCATACGCTCTGTTTCAATTCTCTCATTTACTCTCTCTCAGGACAAAAAGAGGCCATCTCTGCATTTCCACTGAGCTGAAAAGCAGCAAAGACCGAAAGCTCATCATCTCCCTGCAATCAAACTCACCTGTAAATGAGGAAGCTGGAGATTCCAAAGATAATGAGCGCCAAGCCGGATCCCACGGCTACGATACCCAGAACTGGCAGATGACCTGGAAAACGGGAGTAGACGGTTTTCTCTCACATGACTAACAGATGTCCACATACATATCTCTATAAAGAGAAAAAAAGACAACTGTGCTTTAAAAAGACCCAGCTGTGACTTCCTGAGCCACAGCTGCAGTGATTTAGGAATCGGTCAGCCACAACAACCAAAAACAAGTTAACAGCTTGCGCATAACTGATATGTATTTAAAACCCCTAATGGAGACTAATTACACCAGCTGCTGTAAATCACAAGATATTAAACTCATCATTAGAGAAATTTATTTTCCAACACTAATAAACATTATTAGGATTATTAGGATGTTTATTTCACTGAATGTATATAAACAGTGAACATCTGTAATTCGGCAATTACAATCAGCCCGCACATCAGAAATGCGCAGCGTGATTACGACCACATTTGTTGTCCCCTGAAAACAAACATGATCCACAAGAAAATGTTTCCCTCACAACATAATTAAGAGTGCTGTTTTTTTGTTAGGAAGCTTAATGTTTTACGGGCACCGAGCTGAGCCAGGAAACTTTCAGTCAAGCACAGCGACTACAGCATTCTGGCCTTCTCCATGTACTCACTGTGGATGTAACACTGATGCCTTTGTGCTTTGTGTGACCGTATTTTTCTTAATCCTTAATTTGTTTTCTCTAAATTCCCCAACACTCATGTTCATTGATGCTGCGAGCAACACTTGAGAAGGTGACATGCCGACTGTAAACGATTTGAGTCTGATTTACGGCTCCGCCACTCACAATCCCTCCTCACATATAAATACGCTGCTCAGCTCATCGTCTGTAACATTTCTCTTTGAAACCGTCACGCTGTTAGAGCAAAAAAAAAAATGCTTTCAGCAATTATCTTTCACGCTGCAGCAATTATTACACTTACAGATAAAATGGAAGAAAAATAACGCATTCATTGTGACAGCATCAACACAAATGTCATAAGCGTTGTAGAGATAGAGGCAATAATACAAACGAAGCATTAGTGCACCCTAATATGCATCTGATGAGCGATTCAATCTGACTTTCAGTCACGAGTGAAAAATCTAACTTATCACGACTCTATTGGTGAATTTCCTGAACTGAGTGTTTCCATTAGTCATTCTTACGTAGCTTTCTCCTGGAGAATATTTCACCTCAAACACAGGTTTAACCATCTGTAGGCACGTTTGACTTTTGACGTACCATCATTGCAGGAAGGGTCGTCTGTGGAAAACACACAAGGGGGGTTATCCAGCGGTGGGCCCCCGCTGGGCCACTGGATCTTCTCCGTCTGTGACCAAATGATGTCTTTGGTGGTTCCATTGTAGTACGCAACCAGCTGCAACACAGAGGAAAATGCCCATCTAAATAAGTAAAAACAAAATAGGTGGAGCGCGTTGCAACGTTAGCTCACTTATTGATATTCCTATACGGACATTTATATATTCACTGCTGAGGAAACTAATAATCACAAAGGCTTTTCATTTGAGGGTGCAGATGTATGGCGTTGTATTTGTGCCACAGTCCTGAGCGTGAAGTTTTAAGTTTTGAGAGACGCAGCGACGTCTGCCTTTGAGGAGAGGGCACCTGAGTCAACTGTGCGCACGGAATATGCTTTTCTTTGCTAAAATATAGTTCTCTGTGCTCAAAACTTAAAATGACACGCTCAGGATAGTTTAGCAGGAAAAACAAACCCATGAATGGAAATGTTGGTCGGTCAGTGAAAACAACAAAATAATGAGACCAGAAAAGAATTGGCTTGTTTAAACGCTTGAAGGGGATTTCTGCTAGGGCTGCTACTGGTGCTAGCGTGACTTGATCTAACTCTGCTAGCACAATTTTCTATGGGAGAGCAGATTTCAAGCCATTGAAATACTCAGTTTGTCAAAACAACAAAGTGTGACTGTTCACTGGGTGACATGTGTCTTGTGTTGTGTTTTTGCATTTTGCTGAGTTTCTGAGAGCAAAAGTGGCTCCTGAATAGCTAAATGAGCTCTCTGATGACATCAGGACCGCAGAGAGCCTTTACGTCTTCCGCCGCAAACTAAAGACACCTCTTTCGACTCTACCGTGACCAAAACACACAAAACAATATATTGCACTATAATTGCACTTATAATGGCTGTTATTTATAGCAAGTTGTAAATCAGCTTATTTGATGAAATCACACTTTCTTGTTTCTTATTCTTCTGCGTTTGTGTCCTTACGGTTGAAATGCACTTGTTCAAAGTCGCTTTGGATAGAAGCGTTTGCTAAATGACATATTATATAACATTAAATCACAGCACGCTGACATTGAGAGAATATTAGTTAGCATGCTGATCTTAGCATTCAGCTGAAAGCACTGCTGTGCCTCAAGCCTCGCGGAGCAGCTGCAGCATGGCTGTAGACCACAAGCCATTTTCAAAGGAAGCTGGTGACATACATCTGCAAAGGGAGGCCCGCCATTGTCGCAGCGTGACGCTCTATCAATCAAAGTTGAACCGGTTTCATTTTTTCAGCACTCAAGCAATCTTTTGGTTTTGTTTCACCCTTTTCTGTGCCCTTCTCTTTTATCCCCCGCAATTCCTGCCCCTCTTCAAACGTTGCGTCACCGACATCCTGGATAGCGCATGGCATGCTGTATGTGAGCCTCGACTTGATGGTACAGCCTCAGGAGGAGCATCTGTTGTCCTGCTGTGAAACACGACTCCCGTGTTCCTAACTAGCTGCAGGGTTTTTTATGGTGTCCAGCGAGACTCCCGGCGCGTTGTGTCGCCTCTGCTTAAACCTCAGAGGCAGTCGACCCAACGGTGGGTCACCCAAACAACGCAGAATACCACAGGTGTTACTATGTCAACACCATCTGAAATAGTAACACTATGCCAGTTAAGTGGCCTGTGTTTACTGCACTGCACTCCTCCAGCAAATCCAATTTTACATTACATGTCATTTAGCTGACGCTTTTCAACTTACATTGCATTTCTAACCGATGGCTTATACGTTTTACCTGGGAAGCAATTAGGGGTTAGGGATGTTGCTCAAAGACACTTCAGCAGACCCTCTCTACTCCAAGCTACTCCATATATTTGAATATTGATGATGTGCTCTAAGGCTCATGGATAGCCACAGGCCGGGCTTTGAACGTGGGGGCATCATTATGTTGAAACAGGAAAGTGCACACCGTCTTTGAGAATACCAGGTTGTTAAAAAAAGCTTTCTGGCCATGTTAGATAGGGCAGAAGACTTTTAGTTTACAGTAAGATTGTGTAACTTTGTGAACCGATGTTTGGAATAATAGAACCAAATTTGCGTTACATCATCTTCTGGTAAACATATGTAAAGCAAGAGTCGTCTTCTCAGACTTTTTTCCATTTCAGTTGTTCATCATGCCACTAGCAATGGCAATAAACGCAACGCAAGATTTCTTCTCTTTTTCCATAACTGAGCACGCAGTATATCAAGAAATTAACAGATTATTGAAAATTAAATTTGACAAAACCTGAAGATACAAAAAGTAAATATAGCCAGTAATTCATCAACACTAAATGGTCATTGTGATAGTGACGTAGTATTTTACCATATTCAGCAGTCTGGGCTTTTCAGCCAGTCGGCATGTCGCTTGGGTCAATCGGCCATTAAAACGGACCAATTAAAAGCCGAGGATAAATTAGACCACGCAGACACGCTGACAGCCTCTGAGGACCGCTATGAAATTTTAGCTTAAGTCTTCAGTTAACCCACTTCTTCTCCCCTCAGAGGAAGCAAAACCGACACACACACTGGGGCAGTTCACAACCCTGTTTGCAGAGCAAGACATACTGTACACAAATATTTGCATTGGACTGTGAGGGAAATTTGAGGTTTTATGCATCTTATCATTAGAGAAGTCAGAACGGACTACATCTCAGATAGTTATCTACATTGGCTTTCATTTCTTCAAAGGCTGAGGTTTTGAACTATGCCTCTTGAAAACTCTAGAAGACACACATGAAGTGAATTATCTCTCAATGTGGTCAGGCATTATTGTCATTTGTGTCAACAGCTCTGCATTCTTAGATAAGTTATACAGTTAATACCAGTGGGATAAATGACGACGAAGGCCCGCGGACTTTATGCGCGACCATATGGACAC
Source organism: Apeltes quadracus (assembly GCA_021346845.1). Classification (NCBI taxonomy): domain Eukaryota; kingdom Metazoa; phylum Chordata; class Actinopteri; order Perciformes; family Gasterosteidae; genus Apeltes; species Apeltes quadracus. Next base: position 14,946,005 of record CM037930.1, on the reverse strand, counting down.
GCACGAGTTTATGTGGAGGTCCGCCAATCGCTCTGCCCTCATTATTTAGCAACTGTAGAAAGATGAGAAAATACATGCGGAGTGACCCGAAGCAAATGTTCCGGGAAGAATGAGACTCTGCTAACCCATCAATAGTATTTAACATGTTGTAAGAAAAAAGGGACATCATGGTAGTAACTAACCAAGACAGTGACATGTAAGAAAAAGGTTGAGCGAAAATGTCCTGCAAAATGTCTCTCAACTTTTGCTAATATTGTTGTTTATGTTGCCACCTTTAACTCATTGACCTACTACATCAATTCCCTCCCGACGTTGAATCCTGTGAAGCCTCTTCTATCATACAACAATAGAAAATTACAATTTATAAATATTTATTTTACAACATATAGGAGCAATAAAGGAAATGTCCGTTCATTCTATCAAACTCTGCTGAAGATCTGAACACATTCAACACAAAATAAATGGCGTAACAGTGACTCACCCCGTACTCCCCGGTCTCCTGGTTGGTCATTGCCCACAGGTCGATGTCTATGTTCCTGTCATTTTTTTTGTCTGTGGTAAAAAGTCCTGTCACTCCTAAAAACACAAAGAATATCCACAATAAGAGTCTGAGGCAGCATCATATAGTGTGTGGGCCCGTTTACAGCTGCTCCAATTCAAATCTGCAGGATTCACCGTGCAAACTGAGGGCTTTTTCTATTTCTTCATGTAATTATGGCATTCCTTGACAATCCAGGTAATGCATCTGCTAAACTGATTTCGACATTTCGTTTGAGATAACTGCGGGCACACACTTAATCACCCTTGTGCATCGTCTCGTCTCCCATCTACTGATCTCTGTTGAAAACGACTGGAAAAGACTGCGCCAGTATTGGACTAAAATATTCTTGTCAAAACATCCAAACAACATTCAAAGGTAGCACTATTTTACATCCTGCTGAGCGAAACAACCATCAATAACACCCCTTTGTCCCGCATCTGCCAAAATAACGTGTCTGCCAATCATCTGGCAGCCAACCACATCACCCACTTCAGGTATTCAATGGACTACTAGCAGGAGTGCTAAAATGAATGATGAATCTGTGATTATTGTGTTGATGTTATGTTTGAATAACATTTTGGCTTCAATATTTCTTCCCAATAACACTGCATGCTTACTGGAGGCCACCATTCCCAATTAACTGGCAGCCCTTCGCGGCTACAAACAGAATCATTTTAGCATTTACAAAACTATGGATGTATAAGTGTATTAATGTGGAATCCATTTGGTACACAAACATTGGTCTTCTAAAACCTGTTTTCATGTATGGAGCAGTCCTTACAAGCGAAGCCACGTTCGCTCACCCCAGAATCGACTGTCCTGCATCCTCGTCGTGATGTTGATGCCGTCGTTCTGGGCTCCGCCCTCCTCCAGCGTCTCCCCCAAGGCCTTCGCGTACAGCACAAAACCATCATAGAAGCTGCCGGCGATGTAGTCCATCTGCAAGGAGGGAAACCATTTCGATGGAAGGTTTTTAATACAGACGTTTATGATTATGAAATTTGAAAGATACACTTAGCCCATATTCAAGAGGCTCCTTCTATGAAAAACCTCGATTTGAGCAGGTGAAAGTTTGTTTCCCAGCTGTTTCCCAACAGCTGAGATGAAAGCAATAATAAAAAAGATAGGTGTTAATAGCTAACATTATTGTCAAAATCATTAACTGGAATCAATTACAAAGCCCATTGGGGATTTCTCTTTCTCTCCTCTCTGTTTTTAGCTTATAAAGGATCAAACATGTTGTAATGCTGCTGAGAAAACAAACGGTTTTGATAACTGACCAATGATGGTTCCAAATGCACACCGAAATCCTTCTGGGCTCTGGCGTGGAGTTTCCTCTGGAAGTCCTTGTACTCTGGATTGTCAGGAGGCCGGTACGTTACGACGAAAACAGACTGGAGGAGACACAGATCAGAAGTTTGAAATAAAAGATTCAGCCAAACTTTTCTGTCCAAACACTTTCCTCAAATGCCGGATGAACAGGTTTATTATATACTGCTGCTGCTGCTGCCACAAAAACAAGTTGTAGACATTTCTAGGAAAAAACTCTGGCTTTGCTCTTGTTTGTTCGAGCTGCATTGTTTTTCATGTTGCAGCACTGCTAACCATCACAAACTTACACAAGCAGTTAACACTGACAAAAACATGTGGCCATAATGATCACCTTAAGGTTCACACACAAATCAACGTCTTGCCTGATTTGATTTTTGGTAAACTTTGGTATTGTTGGCTATATTTCAACGTTTGAATGAATGTCAACTTTAAAAACCTAAAATATGTTTAATAAATACATTTCACATCAGGATCAAATTGCACCACTAAAATGGCGTTAGTTTGTGTGAGGAGTTACGTGAAACAAAAAGTCACCTTTAAGTGCTGCAAATGGAATTCCAATGTCCTGATTGCTTTTTATTTATATACTGTGAATTTTTAATGCATATTTAGCAAAGTCCACTACAACACAAATGGAATTAATGAATACTAAGCAGGATTTAAATACATAAGGCTGCTCTCTGTCAACTCTCAACACTTAACCAAAGCCAATTAAGAGAAGCCAGTGTGACATTTAGGGAGGTAAATAAGACCAGCTCATGTGTGCTGTCTGTTACGTCATTTTTTAGGGTTAAATGGCTTCCTGTGAAAAAATACATCCCCCATTAATTACTACCATTTCAGGCCTTCTTCTGGTTGAAAGGGTGGGCGGGCCTTTTCTCCTTAGGGAGACACATAAATGATGAAGCCACTTAAAGAGTGCACTTAAACGTGTCATTACCACAAAAGCCTTTTGGAACACAAGATATTTAATCCAAAACAATTTAACCTAAAAGTATTTAAACCAATTGTCAGCTTTGACTACTTTATTCTGTGTTATTCAGTGAGTGGGGATCTGATTCATATCATAGGGTCATGAGGGAAAGCAAAGAGAGAATAAAATGCGTTGGCATAGACGCCTGTCATAGACCCCGTTTGGTCTTTTATTATTTCATGCATCGAATTACAAAGCGGATGAAACTACAACAGTCCACATTCAATGAATCTACAGAGATCTACAGAGATTCAGACCGTGTAGATCTGCATTGATCGATGGCCGTGGTTACATTCATGTGTTCGGGTGTCCTGCGGCCCTCGTACCTTAAACACCTTGATGGGATCGGCCCAGTCGGGGTCGGAGTTCTGCCACGGCTTGCGATCCGTCAAGCTCTCCGCAAACACGTCCAGGTAGAAAATGGCGTAGTTTTCTGGGTCCTGGATCTCCCTCTGAAACAGTTTCATGATCTTCAGGAAAGTGTCCAGGGGCCCGCAGATGTACACAACTGCAGACAGAAAAACAACAAACAAAAACGTTGTTTATCTCACTCATTTTTCTCAAATGTTGCTTTTATTGCCATTGAATTTCTATTGTGATTTTTTCCCTCAACCTTGTGCATTGCAATATATTGTTTTTGTAATCTTTGGGATACATTCAAGATATCAACACAAGTGCATTTGTATCGAAAACAGGCGGGTGAACAAAGCGTTATGGTCTCAATGCCCGATAAGATGGAGAGTGTGTAGTGAAACAATTGTGAGTGCTGGTTGACAAATGTAACTTTTCCCACTCAATCTGTAGTCAAACACCACATCCACACCACAGCGCTGTACACAATCTGCTGATTGTTGTCTGAGTCTCACTTTGTTTGTCAACCCGTTTGGAGCTTTAGATTCCACAGTGAGTCTTGCTCGATTGTTTTCACTTAAAACAAGCAGTAAGCATAAACTAATAAATGCCAGATGTAGAGACCGATCAGCATCTGCAACAACAGGCCAAACCGAGTCGCACATAATAACTGAGGATGAGGAGCGGGAGGTGGCTTGGAAACCCACCAGTCTGGAGGAGCCTGGAGCAGGTGGGCGGAGTTTCACCAACCTCTCTGCTACAAGATACACTCCTTGCTTTGTTGATGTTTTGCCCCCAAATCCCCAAATTTCCTTTCAGTTAGCTCTGCGTGTGTTGATGTTTTGAACCTCAGCTGTGACCTGTGCTTAGTTTCATAACATCCAAAATGAGCTGGGAGGAGGTTTCGGGGAGAGGTGAGTCACTTCTTTTAGTCAAAATATTTTAACCTTCTGTGAGGTGGTCTCGCCTCTTGTGTTTCCGTTCAATTGCTACTATTATTTACTACTATTACTACTACCACTACTACTACTACTACTACTACTACTACTATTCTAGGTGTTTAAACAAGAGTTGAGTGCTGTATTTCCCACCATTTTTTCTAGTGACAGATCCTGAAGTCAACAGCAAACCATGAGTAGTGGATAATAGAAAAATGTATTATTCAGCTAGACATTTTAGGCCAAATATTTGCCTCGTAACAATTGATTCTATTACGTTGAATCTGCAAAAACAAGTTTTAGACATTTGGAGGAAGTCTCCTCGCTTTGCTCTTTTCTCTATACATATTTCAACTATTGCAATGTTGTATTGAAAAAGAATGAATCTGAGAAAAGCTGCATGTCTGCAAAAATAAACATTTATAAGCAGCAATGAAACCAAAATCGAGCCAGAAATCCTTCATACATTCAGGTGAATGTGGGTCCTGAGCACTTCTTACAGTATAAATATTCAGGGGAAGTAAATGGATTCAAGCTGTTCCCATCTGACACTGTTGCCCTGAATATCACCATGTTTGTTCCCTGATCATAACTAATTCATGATTATTGCAACTCGAAGGCAACAGATGTCCTGATATCAGAACTAAGTTCTTATTTGAACTCAAACTAAGATCTTTCCCAAACCCAACCGGTTGTTGAGGCTAAACTATAGCCCACCATAGCCAAAACATAGCCCACCATAGCCAGCCATAGCTAAAACATAGCCCACCATAGCCAAAACATAGCCAGCCATAGCCCACCATAGCCAGCCATAGCCAAAACATGGCCCACCATAGCCAGCCATAGCTAAAACATAGCCCACCATAGCCAAAACATGGCCCACCATAGCCAAAACATGGCCCACCATAGCCAAAACATGGCCCACCATAGCCAAAACATGGCCCACCATAGCCAAAACATAGCCAGCCATAGCCCACCATAGCCAGCCATAGCCAAAACATGGCCCACCATAGCCAGCCATAGCCAAAACATGGCCCACCATAGCGGTGTCGTCCCGTAATGGTGACTTGTTGATTGGTATAATGTGTTTTGGTTCTACTGCCAGTAGGAACAATTGGAAAACAATTCTTAAAAATACATAATAATGTGTCTATGATACAGTATATAGAAATATGTTTGATTCAGAAAAAGAAGGCAAAGTTGACCGTTTTGAGTTTCAGAGTGGACATTTTAGCTTGCGGGACCTCTGTACCGCGCTTGGACGGTGTCTCTCCCCACCACCCTCAGCCTGCCACCTACACCCTCCAAGGAAATGTAGCCTTATTTCCATTCGCAGTGTGTTAGAGCAGCTGCTGCCAGCTACCAGGCAGCACTCCCAGTCAGCAGACATTTCCTCATGTGTTAGTCCAAAGTCGGCTCCTGTTTAGAACCCAACTCTCATCCCTTCCAACGTGGTTCACCATGCCAAGGAGTCCTGATGTCTCCTGGCCCGCTCCCAAAACAAACGTGCTGCACAACCGAGGGGGAAAATGTCCTCCTGTGTTGAAGCAGTGGCCCAGTATCTGGACCTGCCGAGGTAATACTACAAAAAAAGCACATTGAATTGTTTGGTACAAGTTGTTCCCTTTCACAGAGGCCAGGGCGGTAATCATCCCTGCTCCTGCTCTCTGCGCTGCACCGGGAAATCCTTCTCGTACATTTCAATGAGCCATGATTTATAGAAGAATTTCAAATTCCCATTTTAACCTCAACCAATGAGGTAATGTTTTATTAATAATGATCAATTCTGATTCAATACTTTTTGTCAGACGGAGCAAGCAATTTTTTTTTTCTCAAGATTTTCTAAGGATTCTTCATTTCGTCATTAACTCCTGCAAAAAGAACAGTTAAATGAATTAAAAACCAAATATTTAGTTTCTGTACAATCATACAGGAAACACGGCGACAGTTCCGGTGCTGTTAATGATTGGCTGAGTCACGTTCAGAGGCTCTTAAAAATAGAAATAGTAATATTAATACAATTGAATAACTCTTTTAACTTTTAATAACTATTTTTGTAGCACCAGAGTTGTTAAGACGAACAAAGAATAAAAAACAAAAGAGTAATAACAACAGAAAGCTTAACAGTGAACACAAAAATCGAATGTGCAAAAGAATCTACAAAAGAATGTACAATTAAATAAGTAAAATAAAAAACTAAACTAAATTGAATTATTGAGTAAAATCCACTCCATCCATGAGTAAAATCAATAAATACAAATAAACAAGTGAGGCAATGAAATCAGGTTTTAAGAAGTGATTTAAAAGAAATGACTGATTCTACGAGCCTCGTCTCCTCAGGCCCGTCCCACAGCCGAGAGGCATCGGCCCACCTGAGTGTTGAAGGCAGCCAGCTGGCTCATGGGGGGCCAACAAGAGTCCCCATGCATGCACAATAGAAACACTCCACTGGGAGACGTGTATTCGTAGAAATCTACCCAACGGCCAGTTTATTTGGGAAATCCTTCCATCCCAGGCCAACAGGTCGCAAACTTTCCCCATCAACATCCACGAGGCGGACAGCATTTTCACAACACTTCAGCAGCAGCACAAACTACATCCTCCACAATAGACCCCGCTGATTTGTATACACATTCTAAGATCAAGAATTTACGATTAGTTGGAGATGTGCTTGAAAATGGATGAAAACGGATGTTTTCACTCTTCCCTCCTCCCTGTCCCCATGTTATGGGAGCTGGAATATTCATATTGAGTACTGTTTTGTTGCTTTCATTTGATTCTGTGCCCAGAGAAGAAGAAAATGAAATACAAATAAAAACCCAACCGTCAACAACAACGTCCAATGTAAAGCTTACAGGTAAATTGCTGTTTCAATGAGGACTGTGAGACAGAGACAGACATGACATGACAGGTATGACATGAGACAATGATGACATCGATTTTTAGATCAGTAGAAAGGTTACGACACTACAGGATGAGAAAACTGTGTAAGAAGGATTGTGACATCAACTTCAAATGATGCACCCTTTCAACGTCAAAACCCTATTGCAGGATAGGTTTACGGTTTTTAAAGTTCATTTTAATACACTCCATCATCAATAGTTACTTAGAGGTAGTTACGTGTTTCTGATGCAGTCACTTTAGTGCATAAAGCCCATCGTTCCTTAATCCACAGATACTGTAGCCCTTCCCAGCAGAGCTGTACACTTTTTGTCCCCACAATTCAGGAAACAGGTCAATTGTGGACACACTTGTTTAGCTGTGTGAGTGTCATTTATGATTGTCCCTATTATTGACACAATGTTTCGCTCGACTTGATATTCATGTGAAATAAATCTTGATATGTAATAAAACTGTATGAGCCTCGGATGGATACTGTGAAATAGGGTGCAGATATTTGAGGAAAGTCGAGGAGGACTAGGACTGACTCTGACCGAGGCCTCGGCTGTGCTCTTCCTTTAATGCTTATTGCAAGCTTATTCTCGCTAACACCCTAAAGTGAGATTGTGAACATGGTAAGCATTGTGGGGGCAGAAGCCAATGAGCTCGTCTAATGTTGGATGTAAAAATCCGCACATCTACTTCCAGCTGTCAGAGGGGGTAAAAACCAGGCAAGCAGAGGAATTATGTCTGACATAAGGAGAAATACTCAAGCAGGGTTACTGAAAACTTAAGAGTACTTGCTTCCAAAATCCCTTTTTTTCCGACGTTAAAACTGGGAATTTGAGGAATTTAGAGGGAGTGCTGGTGGGGCGTTTAACTCTACAACGGCTCGTAATTACTTGGTCAGCTGTCGAGGCGCAGATGATGTGTGGTTTTGCGTTAAAAGCCCCAGTTTTCCTCTCCCCCCTCAGCAACCCGGCGGCAGATCACAGAGGTGATCGACCAGAGGTTATCTGCTGGGATGGACGTGAGCTGACTGGCGAGCTGCGACAAGTCCTGACAAAACCATTAGCTCCTGTGACCTCCAGCTCACTGCGGGAGCTCCATAACTCCTTTGGGAAGGGGGTGGAGGTGGCAGAGGCGGAGGGGGGAGGCCTTCACCTTTCACCTCACGGCTTTGATTGCCTTTGCGCTGTGTTTACTAGAGTGTTTGTGGACGCCGTTACTGTAACAACAGGTTAAGCTGTTCAAACAGTTCTGGTTTCACAGTGCCAGAAACAATAATACTCCAGACGTTTACTCGCTGGAAGCGGAATTTGTCCTGAGATGTTGAGCTGGTTCTAAATAAGATTTCCTCCAAACGTTACCAGGAGTGTATGAAGATAAATGTATTTGCACACACCTATGCTCTACAGCTGAATTTCAGGGTAAGATATGCATTATGTCAAAACAAGCGGTTTACATAGTTGTGTGCAGGGTCGGGGTCACTGCTGACTGCTTCGGATATAGTGTGTGTCATCTTGTGCCATGTTTCCACTGAGTGAAATACTCCTAAAAAATGGAAATACACGTCTTGTGCATCATTTCGATCACTATTCCATAAAAGGCGCTATAAAACATTTGGTAAAGTGACGTAGCGCGTGTCTTCCCAGCGTGAGGTTATACTGACGTAGGCATCGAGCCCTTTATGGATGTTTCAGTCCAAGTGAACGAGCTGCAGCCGCCTTAATGACTAACGTGAAGAGAGGGCGTCCATATGATGCGTGTCTCTCTGTCTCTCTGTCTCGCAGCTGGTGGTCCTCAAGGCCATAAACCTGCAGACTGCTCACAGCCTAAACATTCCTCTGTAATGAACATGTTCCCTGCATCTCCTCCTGTCAACCTCTGTCTATATCTGCTGGGAAGGGTGACCTCATTGAGGAAGAGCACAATGTGCAGGATTTCTTAAAGCCAAAGCTGAGAACAGCATTGTGGGTGGACACAATGTTGCACTCGGGACACTATTCCTTAACTTAAACGTGTTATCCAGTTTATAGAAATGTGATGTCCTTCGCTGACACGACACTTGCAGTGACCAGCTGGTAATGTGACACACTTCAAAACTGGGACACAACACTGAACAGGAACATCAAAGCGTTTCGTGCATGCGCATTCCCGCAGGCTTTGCAACTTTCAACCACTTTAAATCAACGCGTCTCCTCCAGCTTCAACTTACTTCTCCCGCGCTCCTTCATGGAACTAATCAGATCCTTGAAGATGTTGTGGTCGTCCTCGTACGGCCGGGCCTCCACCGTGATGTTCATCTCATCCTTCAGGTTCAGGTAGATGCCCTCCGACAGAAAGTAGTGCGGCCGGTCGTCGTGCCGCAGGTCGTGGAAGATCACCACGGCCCGGGACGTCCAGTTGAAGTGCGTGTGCAGCACGTTCACGAAGTCCCCGAGCTTGGTGGTGGACGGCCCGCTGCGCACGATGGTCCGGTATTCCTCCCGCTTGTCGAAGCCGTACGCGGGTCCTCCGGCCGTGATCAGCGGGAGTTTCCAGTGGGACGCGAAGCGGCCGACGGAGGCCAGCGGGTACACGCACCCGGGGCCGAAGAACGCGTCCGGGTGGATGTACAGCTTGGCGTCCACGGCCACGACCTGCGCCCGGCTTTCGGCGCACAAGCCCGCGACAGGGTCCTCCGTGCTGTAGTTGCGGATGTTGACGAAGCGGCCGAGCAGCAGTCCGTGTTTGACGTGCAGGTCCTCCTGCGCCATGCGGATGGCCGGGAGGACGCGCGGCATAGCCCACGGGTATTTGTGGTGGTTGTCCGGGAGCATCACCGCTACGGTGATGTTGCCTCTGCAGCCGGGTAGGAGGCAGCAGGACAGCGCGGAGAGGAGGCAGCATCCCAGCGCGCTTCTGGATCCCATTTCGCGTCCGAGCCGCTTGTGAGTCCCAGACTGGAAAGTACGGTCACGGAGAGCGCGCCGGTTGGAGGGGAGACACGGCCGGCTGTGGAAGCCTGACGCCACACCATAAGTAGCCGTCTCCCTCCCTGTCTCCTTCTCTCTTTTTCAAACGTCAAACAGAGTCGGTAAAGGTGTCATTCTGTTGTGCCGGCGCGGCGGTGCCATGCGCGTCTCCGCTGCGTAAAATCCCCGTGAAGTGAAGCTGCCGTACTTCCCAAAGCGACTCCTCCAGCGCAGCGTGGTCCTTCACACTGACAGCCTCTGGGAGAGTAATGACATCGATCCAGATGACTACAATTTAAACGAGAGCAGCCTTCTGCTCGCCCCCCCACGCGTCACACGCTGTAAGAAGAGCCCCCTCGGCCATTGGGATTAAGGGGATTATATATTTGAATGTAGAAACATCTCTAAACACGAGTGCCAATGTTATTAATTTTTTTTAAAAAGTTCGATCTGAAATGAATGTTTATTCAAAAACACAAAGGAAACTGAACCGGAGACAAATGGATGATGAAGTTAAATGAAAAACATGTGATGCCAAACCAAAGTGCGGAAGAGTAGGTTAAATATAAAAAGAAACGAAAGAGGGTTTTTTTATAGTCGCCCCCTGTCTGCCATTTCACGTGTCTCCTGTGCGTAATTACTGTCACTGTGTTGGGGCTCCACGCACGTGAAGAGTGTTAAAGTTTGATTGGGTTTGATTGTTCAATCAATGGGTTTGATTGTTCACAGCCAGTTGGATTTCATTGCGAGAACGTGTCATCTGATCCATTATAAACTCTCGTTTGATTGGTAGATTTCATTGATTGATTTGATTGACGTAAGAGGCGTCACATCGATCACAGTGACTGAACTGCTCCTCCTGCTGGCCGGTCCTTGCATGAGGCTCTAAGGTAAAGTTCAAGTGTTCATTCTTGGATTACTCGTTACTATGTTTGACCTTCACTGTGTTTGGACACTAGAAATCAGTTTTATCGTTCACCTGCTGAAGGTGTAAATTTGTCTGAAATCGTCTATGTGCACCTTCATTTCAAAACGCGTTGAGATGTTATTGATAACAGTGTATATTATGAACTACGATTTTTTAAAGTTTCGGCCTGGAGATGTCTGCCTTCACTCCAATATGTTAGAACTACAGGAATAACGGGTTCTGTGGAGTATCCGAGGTTACCGGAACACGGATTCTGGAAAGAGAACTGAACCGCAGCTCAACTGGCCAGAGAAGGGGGACATTGACAGGGCTGATATCTCGCAAACAATGCCATTCACACCAAAGCAATGTAGGTTTAAAAACTCCACATCTGAAGGGATCTTTGAGTGATCTTTTTTGTTGCAGACATCTTGACTTCTCGCAGCAGTAAAAGCGCACTTACTTAGTTTTGTCCCACACACAGTTTGTGCACATGGCTGTCTTCAGAGAGGTCTGAAATGACGCTTTCATGATGTGAAAGGACACATACGTGTAGTAGTCAGGTACGTGTAGCACATTACATTTAAAAATGTGTGCCTGGATGTTGCACATTGCTACTTATGTGCAACATTATTGTTCCGTCCAGCTGTGATCACAACACACAGCAGCACCTTGAATGAGACGTTTTTTCTAGAATGCTTTGGATTTCAGCATTCACTGCAAAAGCATCCACTTTGTGTATTCTTTAGTTTAGGAATCAGTCATTTTATTTTAATTAACACATGTTCCAGGATGATGTGGAACTGCATTCAACCCCATTAGAATGTATAATGTCACTTACTGCCACACTCATCTAATTATTAAAGCTAATTTTTGTTTTTTAACAAAAAAAGGGAAGTATTTTAAAAACACATTTTATTGCACATTTACTTTTACAGGATAATATTGCCAATTTATTAAAGCATTTCAAAAGAATTAATACATTTGAATGTAGTTACATTTATGTTGTAGACCGTAAATACTTAAATATGGAATTCCCTGTGACCAAATTATTGACACACAATAAGTTGTGATGGAGTGCAATGCATCCAACTACTCTTTTGTGTTAATAGTTTACATTTTGCATGTACATGAATCTGTTGAATAAGAACAATAAATTGTAATGTATACAATGTAGGTTTAATATACTCTACTTTCAATATGTCAAACGGTACATGGACAGATATATTTAAAACACAACTACAATATACTGAAGATGTATTTTAATTAGTATTACACAACGCTCATAACTTAGGAACAACATGAGTATCAAGACCTCACAATGCATCAATATAAACACACACACACACACACACCTGTTGTGGCTGTGAATGAATTATTTTATTGGTCAAGGAGTCTGTTCGGGGATGAAAGTGATTAAGCAGAAATATATCATCAGACATTCATGTTCCTACGATTCATATACACATCCATCCCATTATTATAGGACCTTTATTTAATGCTGATACCATTGACACGAGGGAGAAATTTCCTGACAGGAAACACAAACAGGATTGTCAACTTTTACATTCTCATTGTTAAAAAGCTTAAAACATAAAGCACAAATTGGGAAAAAAAAAAACGGTTTAAAAATATTCACAGTTGAACAGATAAACCTACTGATATGTTTATAGTCCCATGATGCAACAGGAAAAGTACAAAATAAAGATGTAAAGCTTAACAGGTTTCATGCATTTGATTTGTCTTTGTTAGCTCTGTAGCTTTGTCCTTTTTAAAGGGAGGCCGTCTGTGGACCCGTCTCTAGCTTTGCCGTTCTGTAGCCGCATCTTCTTCCCTTACTCCTTCAGCCAGCTGAGCAGCTCAGGCGTGTAATAAGTGATGATGATGTCAGCGCCTGCAAGCACAAAGGTGGAGAAACAAAACATTTTAAAAAAGAAATGTCGGCGGTCAGATTAAATCTAGATTTAAAGTTACATCAATTTACAATAAACGTATGCATATTTGAGGACACTAATTCCTCATGTTCCTCATCCGGAACTCCATTCACATGCTTCTTCCATTCTTCCCGTGCAGTCACTGTTTGGGTCACACAGTTGATGTCAAACGCTGCGCGGCTCCATGAATGCCTTCCCTTCACATGCAGGCTCTCCATTGTCCCGTCGCTATGACAGCAGGCTTTTCACTCCACCTTTGAAGTGGAGCCATAAAGAACCACCTAATAAGCACCAACCGCTTTGCCTTCAGACGTAGTCGTCCGACCTGCTCAACCACCCGACTAAACCTCGGCAGTGATGCGTGGACGCGGCGATGTGATCGATGCCAGCGTCCATTCCCCCGCCTCCTCTCGTGCCCGCTCACCTGCCCGGCGGAAGGCGGTCATGGCCTCCATGACGGCGGCCCGCAGGTCGAACGCCCCGGCCTGCGCGCCGTGCCACATCATGGCAAACTCCCCCGACACGTTGTACACCGCCAGGGGGTGAGTTGGGAACTGGGGAGAGGAGCGTTGGGGAAAACAACCATGACAGTCATCGATGAGGAGACACAATATTTCCAGAATGACGGGTCGATTGTCGAATGTCTAATGCGTCCCAGCGATATTTGTCCTCCGTTGACCCGAAGCCGGTTTAGTTACAGACCTTGTCCTTGACTTCTCTCACGATGTCCAGATAAGGCAGACCTGGTTTCACCATCAGCATGTCAGCTCCTTCCCTCACATCTCGCTCCTGCAGCGCAGAACCGCCGACAGTGAGACGAGCGCTCAGACCCTGCAGCCCGAATGGTCACACGCAAACACGCTTACCACGGCCCTGAGGGCGAGTCCTCTGGCTCCGGGGGGTAGCTGGTAGCACCGGCGGTCCCCAAAGGCCGGCTTGGACTGTGCAGCATCTCTGAAAACACACACAGCGGACAGCTTCCGTCTCACGCCAGGGAATTGTTGTCACCGTCACGGTTTGCACTCGAGCTCGTGAGCGCTTCCTTACCTGAACGGGCCGTAATAACACGAGGCAAACTTGGCACTGTAGCTCAGCACTGAGGCCTGGAGGAGAAAAAAAAAGATGGAACAGGAACTATCACCAACAAGGAATGTATCCTACCAACTCGTGCTGTGTGTGTCACAGCTTAATGTAAATTATTTGTCTGTGCCACAGAACACCATTGTAGTATTACTATACTTTTAAATGGAGCCACAATGTTGCTCTGGGTAATAACTTCCTCCATTATCGTGAACAACTCTGTAGTTCATTTTAACCCAAATTCACCATTTTGCTATGAAAAATACTCTGTAGCAACAAATGAGTATTAATCCAAGACAGAAAATAGTCAAAACCCTGTTGGAGTCACATTTGCTGAAACCTACCGTGCCGAGCTGTCTAAGGAAGTTACTATTTTAAATGAATCACTGGCTGTTCAGCTTTAGTAGGACCACTACCTCTTCTACGGAGGTAAGCTGGAGTGGAAAGTTTCTTCACACCGGAGGGATTTTAGCTCTGTTACCTTGTTCCCCATACCGTTAGATATCAGGCCATGTTTTATGGCTCTGACCCTTCCATCCATCATGTCGGATGGAGCGATGATGTGACAGCCTGCAGAGCAAAACAACACGATTAGTGTCAATCATTGCAGAACGACACCAGCCGTACAATGCTACATCTTGAATTGAAGACCAAGCTTTCTCACCGGCGCGGGCGTAGGCCACAGACACTTCCGCCAGGCGCAGACAGCTGGCGTCATTGTTCAGAGTACCGTCGTCGTTCAGGATACCTGCACGAAAAACAGTAAGTCACAAAATCCAAATACGTGGTCAGCGTTTCTCTCCTTGTATAAGTTAAATGAATGGAAGATGCTGACCACAGTGTCCGTGTGACGTGTAGGGACACAGGCAGACGTCGCACGCCACCAGCAGCTCCGGGAACAAAGACCGGATCTTCTTCACAGCCAGAACAGCCGGCGTGTCGTCTGTGTCCGCGCCTGAACCCCTCTCGTCCTGACGGGGAAGAGAGGTCGGTGAGTTTGTCTTTTTCCACAACCCCGGACATTAATCCGCTCGGTGCACTGGACCGTCGGTGCAGCCCGACACCAAATGTCCACATATTGTATTCTAACATTTTCTAGTATTAGTAAGGAATGAGTTCTACGGTGTTGGATGTCACAGAGACTAAATTAGATTTATGTATTAAATATCAATATTGAAACATACCCCATGTATCCACATTGCATTGCCAGATACTTGCCAATACACAGTCCTAATTTATGGCAACTGAATCATCTTGAAAGGCTTTTGAAAGGATTGTTGCTTTGAGTTACTGTGGTGAAGGAATTAGGTGAACTGCTGCGTGAATTAGAATTAACATTTGTGCATTTGAGAAGAGATGGATTTGGCAATAATGAAAGCAAACATAGGACTTAAGGAACTAATTGTAACTATAGTTACATTTAACTACTTTTCGATGACTGTCGAGCAAAAGCAGACAAGGCACAACACATTTCAGTTGAATTTTCACCACCTCTTAGATACCTTCTCTATTTTTGCAGGCACACCGAAGATCAGCACACATTTCAAGCCGTTCTCCACAAGAGGCTGCAACATTCCCTCCAGCTTGTTCACCCCGTATCTATGCATGGGGAATCACAGGAGCGAAATACCAGAACACATAAGGGCCTTTTGGGGAATGTTTGAAAAAGGTTTTTTTCAAAACAAGGAACTATATTCTCATATGCATTGACAATAACTGTCTAATTTCAAACAGTCTGTGTGTGAAGGCAGATTTGCAGTTTGGTTTTTCTGCGGGGGAAATAGAAGCCTAACGGATTCTTTTCTTATCTTGGTGCAGGTCCAGCCTTTGGCTCTGGGTCCACCCTGCCTGACTGCTTTTATCTGGAGACAACACCCTCAGTGGGTTTACAGCTGCAGGGTAACAATATGTGTGTGTGTGTGTGTGTGTGTGTAACTAAGACAAGACCATTGTTTAAGTTTTCCCAACAGTAACGTGTGATTTATGTTTAAATTAGGACTTTGATCCCCCGTGCAGTAACCAAAGAGGGATTTCGACATGGTTTTCCTTATAAACGGTCACAAAAAAAGGTGCTTCGTTGTAAAGCCTTGACTGATTGTGTTGGATTCAGGTTTGGGATGTCTATGATAGGAGTTGTCCCTCTTACCTGGCTTGTCCCGGCAGGCTGCCGATGGGCTCCACAGCATCGGCACTGTCTCTGTGGGACGGTGACAAACAGCCAAGATTGACGCCTAATCCATTAGCACAGGAAATACATATTTTACTATATCCAATTTCTCAACCAATGCTCTCAAACTCCTGTACATTTCTTTGAGATTGCAATTTGGAAATACAAAGGAATTTAATTTACGTGACAAAGATGGGGTAGATGAGATTGTCAGGTCTTAAATCTGCGACGCAGGTCTGCCAGTATCGCAGCGTTGGATGGAAATAGCCGCTGTGGAGGATGGACTCCGCTGGTGTCTGCATCTTTACTCTGAGAAAATGAGTGATAACACACAAAGGGTAAAACAGGGAAAGATGTCAGGCCCTGTCAAAATACCGCTTCACGCTTCATCTCGGCTCAGTCACCAATAAAACTGACCAGGCATGCGTGAAGGCGCTTCTCTAAACAGCAGCATGGCTCTGTACTTTCTCACTGCAGAATGAACACGCCGCATTCATGTCAAATAGGAGCCTTTTACCTTAATTGGCAATTTAATACGTTTTTTTCTCCATGCACATGCGTTTTCTAGGCACACGTTGCATGAAATTACTTATTTTTCTACACTTCATATAAAAAATGACCACGCAGATGGGTCATAATAGTTTAGCTGGTATGGATTGTGATAGCAGGACCTGCATTGATGACATGATATGAAACAAACTGCAATAATGTAATTCCCATACAGTTATCACCTCGGATGAGGCAAAGCGGATTCAGGAAATGGCTCATTACAACTTAAGATGATGAGCCATTTCAAAGGAGTAAAAATGACTACGTAGCGTTTAAGTTGTGCTGCAACGGTTGTTTTCAGACGTGTGTGACCCTGAGCGATTCACCCGGAAAAGCCCTTCGTTCTACACGTGCAACGTACAGGGACGTGTCGTAGTCACGACCAACAGAATACACTGTGTTGAATCTCCAGCAGTAGATTCCAAAAATGTAACGATAACACCATAAATGATTCAATAAGTCGGTGTACTTACCGCTGAAATGAGAGTCCGCGACTTTCCTTCACTTCTGTCAACTCAGAATTTTTCTTCTCTGGTTTTGTATGAGGGTTCGCGGGTGACTTGGCGGCGCACCAGCGCCCCCCACCGACTGGGGTCCGCTTCGGAGTAAACCGGGGCTAAAGAGAGAAAGAAATCCAAATGCCAGTATTATATTTTTTTATGACTAAATATAATTTATAAGCACATCACCATCGTTCGAAATGTACAAGTGGAGCTGTTGGAACACAAACAAATCAATTTGGAAATAATTGCAAATTGAGCCAAATCTCGGCCACCGTACAATCGGTATTACTCGTCTCGCGACATTTCCCAGGAGGAAAAGCAGCTACGATGCTAATGGTCTGATAGCTTTGTGGCATTGACAGTTTCACCTCCGGCTGGATGGAGAAGAAAACGCCCGACTGTTATTAAGGTAAAGTAATGTGCATTGACAGTAAAATAACTGTGCTATAGACCAATGCGCGCGTTTCGTTGGTAATTAGATGCCCTGTATTCACGTTGTATCTGACTCTCTGTGGTCATCTTACGTTGTAGGTTAATATCTGCTAACGATGTAACGTTTTACAGCAATAACGTCAAGCCACGTTTAAGTTAATTTCAAACTCAAGCTACCATTGTCAGCTGGCATCTAGCTGAGGTTATTCAGTCTAAATATTCAACGGACAATGTGATGAAATGGAGGTGGATAGCAGCAGCCACTGCCTGTCTTCGCTGACGTTAGCTGTTTACTAAATACTGGGAGATGTGATTTGGGCCTTGTCTGCTCAGCGATATAGTCAATGTGTGGCCGTATGCCTCTCGCTTTACTTCAGCACACACCGCGGATGTAACGCGTTGTATCTTCTTTTCCTTATGTTGTGTTTTCTTTGCCATAAATAAGGAAGGGTTTCACTTCCTGCCATCGAATTCCAGATCATCACCGTCATCCTCAGGGTGGATTTGAAGATGTAGCCAAGAGTGCAGTGGGTCACCTTTTGCCGCACCTTACCAATCCTGAGTAATCGGTAACTTCTCGCTGCGATCCTCAGTCTGGAGCCCCTTGGACCCCAACCCCGGCTGCCTTGTGCGCAACTCCGCCACCATCAGTCAGTCCGCAGCTGGTAGAAGACCCTTCTGCCCTCAGTTATGCTGTTCTCCTTGAAGGAACTGGTCCAGTGGCTGGGCTTCGCCACCTTTGAACTCTTCCTCCACCTGCTAGCTTTTCTGGTCTTCAGCATGCTGGTGGCTCTGCGAGCGGACATGTTCACCCCCGCACTGAGCTGGTGGGTGGTGTTTGTCCCGCTGTTTGCCGCCGATGGCCTCAGCACCTACTTCACGGCCATCGTCTCGATCCGTCTCTACCAGGAGAATGAGAAGCGGCTGGCAGTGCTGCGGCTCCTCTGGGTGCTGACGGTGCTCAGCCTGAAGCTGGTGTGCGAGGTGCTGCTGTGCCAGAAGCTGGCGGAGCAGGAGCAAGCCAGAGACCTGTGGTTTGGCCTCATCGTCTCGCCGCTGTTCATCCTGCTGCAGCTGCTGATGATAAGAGCGTGCCGCGTCAACTGAGGAGAGGCCGTGGGTTAGTTCACGTCACTGACCACACGGGAAGAAAGAGCAATCGTCATATGCCCTTAGAGATTTAAAGCATAACAATGGTATCAATAATCTTTTGGCTGCTTGTTCTACACATATAAGAAAAGCCACAAAACAGGTTTTCATTCACGTTCGCTGGTCCAGAATAGAGTTTGTACATATTTGTGTTTTTATAATGGCTACGAAATGGACACAAGCTCTGTCCTCGCCTGAGTTCCAGTGCAGTATTTCTCTCACCTGGAAAATGGAGGCTATTTTCTAGCAGCACCATGATTTCTCAATGACAATGATGGGCAATGAATACGTATAAAAAGCATTGTCTTTCTGAGTCCCTTTACATCAGGATAGTTCACTGGTGTTTGTTTTTTATACTTTAGGAATACGAAGAGTCAGCAGTACTTGTGTTTTGAGTCATTTTACACTGTGCAATCAATGTTAGACAATGAGCCATGAGGATGATGTATACCACGGTTATGTTTTAATGTAGATGTGCACATTACACATTTCAATTTAATAAACAGTTGAAACCTAAAGGCTGCAATGCCCCAGCCACCTTTTTGGACAACTGTAACAGAGCTGACGCAAATTTGATGGTTTTTTTTCCCTCCCAGACAAAGACATTGCTTGCCAACACAATTTGGTTTATTTTCATCTGCCTTACTTTGTTGCCTGTTTCAAGGAGTGTCGCTCACCACCCCCTTCCATCCCCACAAGTTGCCTCGCTTGTCAAGTCCATCAAGAAAAACAGTCTGAAGAGCAATAAGCTGGCTCTGAAACAGTCTCACATCCACGTAGGAGAACTGAATGGGATTTCTGCTGATCAGTCAGTTGCGCGCACACGTCTTCTCTGCATAATGCTATTTATTTGTACAATATGTAATATATTTGATTTGAGTTTGGTCCTACCTTGTGGATGTAATGGATGTATTAAAGGTCTCATTTTAAGGTTATTGCCATCGTCAAATGATGTGTAATATGTATATGTTGGTTTTGGAAAGAAATTGACAATCTTATTTATGTTCTCAATGTTCATTTTATTGGACCACTATTGTCATCTGTATATACTTGTGAATAAACCATGAACATTCATCCAATTTCGTCTAGAGAATATTTCAGTGTGGAAACATCGAGTCTGTCGCTAAGCCTTAGCCTTAGTCTACCTGGCCGCAAGGAGGCGCTACTGTACTTTTTTTTTTTTAACATGTAGCCCCATTCTCCAAAATACCTTCTTGAAAGGAGGTAATGTTTGAACAGAAAATTCTATTTTCCTGATTGCGTTTTACAGTAAATTCAAGGGAGTGAAAATCTTCCTCCAGACTTTAAACAGTTATCACACTGCATGTCCTATACGTACCTTAATCGGCTTCTGTCAAGCATAACCATCTTTATTGTTGAATATGTTTGCTCGTGTAATGGATTGTGTCTTAAATCAATGCCATTTCATATATTTCCCATTTAATATTACGGTTCTTAAAATCTTACCATGTGTTTTGATAGAATCTTTTTTTTGACGTCATCTCTGACGTTTTTAGAAGCGGCCACCAGGCCGTGTCTTCTATTCACTCCATCTGATTTAATTCCTCTCAAACCCTTTTACCTGCTGACTTATTTCTTTTATGCATTTGATTATTTTCCTCACGTGTGTTTAGCCTCGCCGTT
This sequence comes from Apeltes quadracus, assembly GCA_021346845.1. Lineage (NCBI taxonomy): Eukaryota > Metazoa > Chordata > Actinopteri > Perciformes > Gasterosteidae > Apeltes > Apeltes quadracus. The sequence continues at coordinate 14,925,668 of CM037930.1, read as the reverse complement.
CTTAATTATGGCTCGCAGATAAATGTTTGATGAGGTACAGTAATCGCTTGTAGTACCCAATAATAGCCCTCTTAGTGCTGATTCAGTGTGCAGCATGCGCTCAGCTCCTGTGTTTACTGCGGCCGGATTATGCTTCGTTGGCCTCCATCCTCCTTGATCTCCCTTTCTTATTACACCTGAACAAAAATAATATACTGCTCGATAGCCCGCACAGCAATAGCAGTAGCATTTGCCTAAATGCTAATAACGATGAATTTAGAATATTAATAGGAAATAGGAATCATAAGTAGTAAAAACGCGACGCAGATGCAAGACTAATATATCGAGTATATAAATAACCAGATTTAGTAACCATAATATGTATTATGATTTTCAGTTTTTTAAGTCTCACCTAGTAGCATTGTGATTCTATCTTAACTGCATCAGCAAAAACAATATTGACAAATCTATATTCAACCATTGGTGGTGTTCTCTGGTATTATATACTACAAAAAAGGGAGGGTGGTTTGAACCTGAACGCAACACTTTTGATTGACAGGCCTCCCTTGCCCAGTCAACAATAAAAATGGGAGTGGTTATCGTCAATATATGCGTGCTACGGAAAGCAAGGGGCGTGTCTCTGAGCAGCAACGACCAATCAAGAAGCGGATGGGACTTCCGAAGGCGCTCGTGCCGCTGCGGATGGGCGGGGCCGCGTTCAGGGGCTGTGTGGAGTCAGAGGGTGGGAAAGCAGCGCGCGAGGAGAGAGGGCGAAAAAAAGACCGTAGGGATGTATGTGAGCGTGCGGTGATCGGTGCAGCAGGTACAGTCAGAGCCGGAGACAGGTTTTACAGCCAGACCGGACCGCGGCACATCGCCTCAGAGCCGGCCTCTCTCCTCCTCATCCCCTCCAAACAAACCTCCGCAATGTCGGGCGGAGGAGAGCTACGCGTCCTTCGCCAAGAGCCCGGGCAAGAGAGCCCGAGGATGCCGGCCTGGAAGCGAGAAATCTTGGAGAGGAGGAAGGCGAAGGGCGGCGGGTCTGGAGGAGCGGGTGCCGCGGAGACAAGCCCCGGCGGCGCGGGTTCGCAGCGGGTTAACGGGGAGCAGACGGGAAACGTGAACGGGGCCACTGGCAGCACCAGCGGACCCAAAAGAGACGGGTCCGGGCGGAGCTACACCATCACCACGGCCACTCAACACTTCGCGAACAACAAAGAGCCACGGCTGACGGACGCGGACGGGACGACACCGAGGGAGGGCGACGACAGACGCGAGAGCCTGGTGCTGCAGGAAAGCCTGGGCCCGCTGGAGGAGAACCCCTTCATCAAGCTGGAGAAGGAGCGGAGGAGGCGACAGGACCGAGAAAACGCCGCCCGCCCGGTCCAGCACATCCTGGAGCTGTACGGCAACGTGCCCGGCATACGGACTATCCGCGCGGATAACATTATCATCATCGAGTCGGACCCGGATTACTTTCCGGAAGCGGGAGGGATCAAAAGCGAGTCCAAATGGCAGCAGAACGGTGTCAGTAGTTACAGCTCCCTGAGCGACCTCCTGGACCGAAGGGCGAGTGCTGTAACTGAGATAAGAGCCAAGGAAGTGGTCATTTATGACACCTCGATAAGCAAGAGTGAGGAGAACTTGAGCACCTTGGGCCGCCCTGATCACGAGGCCCCGTCGTATGAGGCGGGTGAGGGTCAGGGCAGGGTCAGCCGGATGCTGCAGAAGTTTGACAGCAACTACGGGAAGCTGCAGAAGAAGTCCCGCAGCACGGAGAACCTGCTGGACTGCGGTGGCAGCAGCAGGCCGCGACTCTGGTCCAGGCCACAGCCAGATCTGGTGCCAAAGGCCAGGCCGGGCCCCTCGTTCAGCAGCCAGCCATCGTCGCCTGTCTTTCAGGGTCCTTCGTCTTCCAAACCAAAGCCACCGCCGGCCGTCTCTGAGCTTAGCGGCGCCGCCCACCCCCAGCCCGTGTCTCCCTCCCGTCAGTGGTATGAGGAGAGTGGAGGTGACGGTGCAGCCCTCGGCCCCGGGGGTGAAACAGACGGGGAGCGAACCAAGCCCACCAGGGAGAGGGCCTGGGAGGGCTCCGTGGTGCCAATCAAACCCACGATGCCATGCTCCCCAGAGAGCCGTCGCGTCCGCGCCGAGTCCCCCACCAGCCCCGTCATGTTTAAGGTATCCCGCTCCTCGTCAGACTTTGAGGTCCGTCCCGCCCCAAAGCCAGACCTCGACCTAATTCCCGATGGGGACACCCAGGCACGGGCCCTAGCGAACCTGCGCCTGCAATCCCGCAACTCCTTCACGGTGGTCCCCAAACGCCGTGCCGCGACCTCGACCGCCACAGGCAGCCCAGCGCCGTCCAGCCCAAACAAGTCTTCGCCTTCCCACAGAGCGGCAGAGGTTCCCACCCCAGGAGTGCCAACCGCCCACGCCCCCATGCCCACTGTGATTCCCTCCAAGAGCGACCAGGAGAAACTGCAGGAGGAGAAGGAAGTCAAGAGGGTGTCAAAACTTGAACCATCTCCCCCTGTTGCCACAAGTCCTCTGCCCCCAGAACCTCTGTCCCCATCGCCTGCTCTTCCCCCGGCTCCCAACTCTCCACCTGCCCTGTCTTCACCCCCTTCTTCCCCAGCTTTCCCATCACCCTCCGTCTCTCCGGTTCTCTCGGATTCTGCCGCCCCGTCCCCCGTCCCGTCTACCCCCTCCCCGGCTCCAGATCAGCCCCCCGCGGATCAGCTGCCAGTTACGAACATAGACGACGTTGAGGTGGATCCACAGCAGCGGGTCCCCGCCCCGAGCCCCATGGGACAGAGGAGAAAGGGGAACACCTTCACCGTGGTCCCTAAACGGAGGGCAGAGCCCGAGGGCCTGCCGAGCTCACCTGAGCCCAGGCAGCAGGAAGCTTCCAACGAGGCCCCGCGGGTGTCCACGGCGCCGCAGGCCCCCTACGCTCAGCTGGGCTCCTTGCTGAAGAAGCGCTACCCCGCTGTGGAGGAGATCGAGGTGATCGGCGGGTACCTGTCCCTGGAGAAGTCCTGCCTCTCCAAAACGGGCTCCTCGGGCAAGAAGGTGAGATTAAGGAGCTGATCCAATCTGCGGCTTTATAAAAATGGTTTCTTCTCTAGAGCTGCTGACCAGGTTAGTTGATTTAGTCAAACCAATGCCATTTATCAGGCTATCACTTTAGTGTTTTTGTAACGTTTTCATTTAAAGAGACTGTTAATCAGAAACACGAAAAAACCAATTCATCCGTAATGGAGATGACGCTATTTGTCCCGGGTGGATCGTCCCGGGTGGATCGTCCCGGGTGGATCGCGGAAGTTTCCTCTGATCTAAGTTTAGTAGTCAGGCTGTCTCTAACGACCTCAAGCAGCATCTCCACCTGCGCGCGGTTTCCGTGCGTTGTGAGTGTGTCTGCTACTCTGAATCTCCCGTCCCGTCACTTGACCTGCTCTCGATACAAGTGGATTAAAAAGCGCGTGTTTACGCGGGGACTTGACACGCAGCGCTCTGTCTGTCTGTCTGTCTGTGTATTTACGGCCCACAAAGGCACGTTATTAGTCACGCAGCCCATTGTTTGGTTAGGTGGCCCTCCGAACATAATGACTCTACATTGCCAATAAGGCTCAGGCCTCAAGATCTGCCGACGGTGACCTGTCGCAGAATCTGAGCGGCACACTTATCGTTTCTTTTACGGTTGAATTGATCTTTTGCTCAAAGATGAGATATTCCCCGACTTGTGCCTCAGTCATAATTAAAATGATAACACCAGTTGGGGTTTGGGGCGTTTGGTTATCTTGCCATCTTAATCAGATTGCCTGGCGATGGTCTTGCTGAAAATTGCCCCATGTTTGATCTCAGAAATGATTTCTAATTAATTTAGGAAGTTGCTGCAGGCTGCTTTTAGGATCTATTGTGTGTTTTTATGTTGCTCTTTACAGCCAAGGAACCCAGCCTGTCTGTGGCTCGTATCTTTACCTCTAAAGTAGGATTATTGCGACGGCTCAGTTAGATCGGAGAGACTTTCTGCATGGGAAGTTTAACAAACGAGAACTGTGCAAACGGACCACTTCACGCACTGATAGTGCCCGGAACATGTTGGTAGCTGCTGGGCTACTACTTCCATCTCAACATGTATCGTGCACGGCGCACTGTGACCCTAAAGGACCGAGGCTTGGAAAACGTCCTGGCTAAATGTCGGGAGATTGTTGGGCACTTCGAACAAAGCCGTGAAATGTGTGTAGGTTTTCCAAGGTGATTACTCCTTCATTAACAAGATTTAGTCTTTAGAAAAATAACAAACTTTTAATCGTGATTAGTGAATTTCCAAATGTATTTTTTTTTAATCTATTGACAGCCCTATTTACAACACAAGCCTACTCTTTGTGCTTTACAAAGCCTCGCACCAGCTCTAATGCACGATATGTCGGGCCTTTTGGCAGCTCTTCGATCTAGGCCGTCTGGGCCCGTTGGTTTCCTCGACCTGTTCCGCTTTAATCCTCTACTCCCCAAGGAAATCCAACTGCTTCTTCCAACCGGGACACAATAAGTCCGGCTACACTCCAGATTCTATCGGGTGGAAACGGTGACGACTCCGCTGTCCCGTCGTGGTAGCCGTGTCACATTTCTCCCGTACGGGGTTCCGTGGGATGGATCTACGTCTCTTTTCCCCGTCGCTCACAAGCCAAACACTCTTTCCCTTCTGATGTCCGTCTGCTCCTCTCGGTCGTCATCGAGGCCCAGATTTGTTTTCTTTCTTCGTGTTCTCTTCTAGGCAGGGCTGCGCGGCCAATTACAAAAGCTCGGCCCGGCCTGTATAATTTGTGCGGAATGTTTTGTCCAGCGCCGCTTCTGTATGAGAGCAGGCTCCGAGAGCGGCCTCGGCTCAGCGCTCCGGTCTGGGATTGGAATCTTTTTTCCAGCAAACCCGAAACCATTTCTTTTTTTTACAAGGAACTTGGCTGCAAAAACAATGTTCCGTTATTCACGTCAGCAGATCATCACCTCTCAACATTTCCCCCTTGTCATTGCGCTCTCTCGCTGCATGTTGCTGAACGCTGGACCCCACCCAGTCTCATGTAGTTGTGTCTTCATCGCTCCACAAGCACCACTCTGCTTTGTGGTTTTCTTTGCTCCCATTATCCATCGTGCAGTGCTTTTATTCCTGGTGGTTATTAAGGTTTGTCCCCTGGCTTTCAGCTTCCTGTGATCTCCTCCTCTATTGGGGAAGGAATTGTGGAAGAGCTATGTAGGTCAAGTGCAGCTTCCTCCTGCATTTGCATAAAATCGACTGAGCCTCTGGTGATGTACACAGACCAGGAGTCACTTGGTTTTCTTCTGCGGTTTGATTGGATTGGTCTGTCCTGACTCGAGCAATGTTCTTTTGTGATTTCCTCGTGGTGGAAGACACCATTCCATCAAGGAGAGATCGAGATCGAGCTGGCAACACGACAGGGGAGAGTGGTTTGTTTTTGAGAGAGAGATATTTGTGTCTTCTTCCTTTTTGGTTTACTCCTGTATGAAGAGAATAGTGACAAAAGTATTTTCTAACTTTACTAAGAGATTTATCGCAAAAAATGTAAATTGTATATGAAAAACAATAAATGGTTATGCCTTGATAATGTTACCTGCATGCACGTGATCATAATCTAACTTTGATCAGATTTCCTGAGAGATTTGAGTTTGCATGCGCTTGGAACTGTCAATGTAGACGTTGTCACTGCGTTTCACGATATCTCTTTGTATGATTTCATCAACATACGATTCCACCAAAAGACGATAAGTTATCATATTGAGTTATTGCCCTTGCTGATTAGGTTTGCTGAAGAGGGATTCCATCCAGCCATCCCATCTATTGACTGTGCCTCCGTGTGGCCATGTGACTGGCTGTGGGAGTGCGTGGGAGGGAACCACTGGCCTGGGCAGCGAGTAAAAGATCTTTTAGTAACCGTGGTAACGCACATACACTTCAGCAGCTGTGTGCAGGCATGTTACATGATGCATTTGAATGTGAGTCCAGTTGCACTTTTCACTTTAACATTTTTGCAGTGAAGATAGTCATTGGAGGTCAGTATTTTTCATCATGATGCACAATGACATTCATACTCCTGTTGGTTTGTCTGCAAAACCAACTGTGGGAAAGTGGAGAAACACATTTATGGTATTCTACGTGCTCTTGTTTAACTGCAATGCAACATTTGTTCATTACATTTATTTGTTTGTTATAGCAACTGCCTTTTTTAGGATTGACTGGCGCATTTTGTCGGGTAGAAAAGGAGGTTAAACTCTCAAAAGTGCAATAAAGTATGCATTCCCCGGGTGCTTTTCATCATTCCTGCAGCGCTTTTTAGCTAAAGTGCTAAGACCATGTTGACAATATGCATTGCCGCCATGGCACCGCCGTTACGTTACAAGCTAGCGTGAACGGCTGCTTCTTGAGAAGGTTACCGTCGTCGTATCAAAGTTTTGAGTTTGCATCATTCCTCTTTGGTGCATGAATGTGAAGGACACAATCCTCATCGGTGTATCCGTTGTGTTTGAATGGCATGCGTACAGCAGGCTAAGAATACTCGAGCTGAAATGGTATGAAAGCTTCCCCGTAACACAGGAAGGCCAATGAAAGGGCACGCTCCTACATTTACATTGTGTGGCCGGCCTACAGGTGTGAAAGTCCATTGTGTTTAATTATTTACCAGTCAGTAGACATTCCCTATCCCTCCTATTTCCTGAAAACTTACCAACACACCTACTGGCCATTTCCATTTCAAAATAAAAGTCGATTGACCCCTGTCCTGCTTGCCTTTTTTCTCTTTATTTAGGCAGAGCTCGAGCCACAGGATACATTTTTTTATTATGACTGTTGAAGTTACCAAACAAGGGAAAAGGCCTTGAGGCAACGCATCTTTAAAGAGTAACTGTGCGTTGGTTCCCAGCAGCTCCACAGGAGAATGTGTGTATCTCACACTGCAACGGGCTCCACTGTGTTCATCAGCTACCGTCTGACTCCAAGGATTGACGTGGGTTCTTCAGAACTGATGCCATAATGAGACTGGAAAATAAAGTTGATAAGAGTTTAAGAGGCGGTAAAGTTATGACTGTAAAATGAGCTGAAGGACACTTATCTGCTGGGAGGAAGTGCAGATGTTTGCGTTCATCGAGCCGAAGGAGGAATGCTTCATCCAAACATTAAAGAAGCAAATTCAACCATTTGGATACAACTGTAGAAAAGACCAACAATCATGCAAGTCCATTGGTTCCTGCAGCTGTGACTTAGTAGTGAGGGACCAAGGGGGGCGATCGGCCGTCGCCGAGAGTGGTGGACAAGCTGGACTGCAGGAATTGACCGTGTCCTACATGGAAGACGGACCTGAGCCGTTCACAACGTGACGCCTCGGGCTGGGTTCAGTCCGCCGCGAGTGAGCGGCGCGGCGTGTGCAGGGCGATCATTCCGTCGGTCGTCTGCAAGCAGACGCTTCCACGTTGCAGACAGGCCATTGATCCGTAGCTAATGGGAAAACATCCATTAGGGCAGCTTTAAATCTGACATTGTTAAAATGTTTCAGTTTTTCCACGTATGCCTTTCTGCTTATTAGAAATGAAACTAGGTTAGCAGGTGCAGGATGTTGATGTCTGCTGGTTGTCTTTGATGGTGAAGGTGCTTTCGCTTTGCTTTGGAGAGAAGCGCCGGTTCTCTGTTCTCACTAGTGGTTCAAATATGGTTTCCGTTTGATAAGCCAGTCGTTTCTGTGCTTGCAGGATGTGGACACACGCACACGAGCTCCACCGGAGCTAATTTCTGCCCCGTGTGCGCTCGCAGGTTTCCGACCGAGGCCTCGAGCACATGCAAGCCCGCAACGTCAGTGTAGTTAGTGTTCAGCCAGCAAAGCCCCACGGTCGTGGTCATGTTTAATTCAGTGCGCTTGTGCGCTTGAGACATTGAAGAGAGGGAAGTTTATAAAAAGAAGCCCAGTGGGCGAGTGACAGGTGGAAACTTTTCAAAGCCGTGGTGATTTGTTTATTTCACCATCTGGCGTCACGTGCCTCTTCCCTGGATCCGTTGGTTTGGTTGCCTTCATGGCCTCGATGACGGAAGCGTACATCCAGTCCTACGCCCTTAATTTACGAATGCAAAACATGAAACAAAACCCAGGCTTTTGGGCCGTATGCGGCGCCTTTAGTCCGTAATGTAAATGTTATTCAAATAACTCCTGCTCAGAGGCTGTCCTGGTATCGACAGTACCGCGTCCGTTTTCGCGGGGAACGTGTCCTCATTTCACATGGTGTTGTGTTTTTTTTGCGTGAATCATCGCTGCGCCTCGATGATCAAAAGCTGTCCGTCTCACTGCCGCAGTTGTCTCACTCGGACCGTCTGCCTCTACCTCCACTCTCCCGTTTCCCTTTTGTCACATATCCATGGCGCCTGTCGCCGGGGCAACGCGAGCCGCGGCCATTCTATCCCGTCATTAGCATTCGAGGATAAGGACACACACTCTCTGCTTTTCACAGGCACACACAAGCGCAACCGTTACTTCAGTGCCGATGATGCAGATTTTGTAATTGGTGGATGTGTAGTCGGTTTAAGCTAATAAAGACGCTGCGAAGCGTTTCATGCTGGGCATGTTCTGTAATCAGCTGGCTTATACACGTGTGTGTGTGTGTGTGTGTGTGTGTGTGTGTGTGTGTGTGTGTGTGTGTGTGTGGGAGGAGACCCACACAGCCCTCTGATGTTTGAGGGCTGCTGTGTTTTCAACACCACGGTCAGTTATTTCAGTGCATGGTTAAAAAAGTCTTCAGACATGTTTTGGTTTTTATTTGTTCACTTATGTCTACCATCTTTTATTGTGTATGTGTCTATAATGATTTATTTATATATATTTTTAATCCAGCGCATACAAACAATTAGTACTAAACACATCATATTTTCAATCTTGAGCTGCTTGAAGGGCCCAGAACCAGCATTCTGTGTGCTTTATTCATGCATCATCACTGTGTTGCAACAGAGAAGCAACTTTTTCTACTAAACACAAATATTTCGCTAGGACTTCCTGCTGCTTTTCTCCTGTACGTGCACACATTATCATCACTGCATGCTGACAAAAACCTGCGTAGATCATTGACTTATCTCTGACACAGAGTTTATAAAATCCAATTGACAGGAGCAATGGAGGACACACACCCATCGCCTCCTCTTCCCCTCCCAGAGGTTAAGGAATCTGTGATAATTGGGGACAAACCATTACGTTAACAATGAGGTTTGGATCCATAATGCATCGCAGACCCCAGAGAATATCCGTGGTTCTAATCCAGTGTGGGATCCCGTCCTGCCCCTTTGTCCGGACACTTTCATTGAACCAACCAAAAGAGTCCCAGAGGCTCCCGCGAAGGCAGGTGTGCAGACGTTTCTCTCCATGCCGACTCACTCCTAACGCCACGTTTATAAACGGGTTAACACAGGTCGCTTTGGGGTCTCGCTGATTGAAGCAAAATAAGTTATGGAAATGTGTCTCCTCTCCTCCTACATTTCTTATCAGTCTGATAATTCAGCCCTGATAGGTCAGAGAGACTTAAACCTCCCTCCAAAGGGCAACCAATCACAGCAGTGACTCACACAGTCTAGACACACATCGGTATAAACACACATTTACTCATTCTGCACTGCTTGCTGCCCACGCCGCCAGTCGCCACCACGAGCGCTGCCCGTCTAACCCTCCAGAACCAGCTGGCAAAGTGGGATCGGCACTCGGAGCACGTCGACGCAAACCATGAACCGATTGGAACCCGATGCATGGTGGGAAAAGAAGAGCATGTGGGTTACTGGGTGGTTTTCCGCGGGTGTGCACTGACCTTTCACTGACATGTCTCGAGGTCAGCGACAGCATGGAGGTCTGATATTTGGTGCTGGACACTGCAGCATTAAATCCATGCATACGCTCTTTCTGTTGTTAGTTCTTTGAAGGCGACCCGCTGTATCTTGTGTGTCTTATCGGCAGCTGTCGGTGCCTTTCAGTAAATAACTCATAATTACGGTAAGGAAAAAGCTTTGTGGTGCTGATGACTGGCAGCGTCACACAAATAGTACCTATTTCTTGCGATGTGGTGACGGTAAGGCGCGTTCCATAAGGGTGAATTCATCTTTTCTCTTAATACACCACCGACTCGCTATGGACAAAAATAGTAGTCAGGTAGATTGTTATTCAAATTTCTCTGACTGCGGCTCTCTTGCCGTTCTGCCACTGCAGACCAGATGAGAGTAAAGAGGCGTCTCCACCTGAGTCGCCTTCAGGTTCCAGCGTGTATTCCGAGCTTTTAGCTCAACAACTGGCAGCAGCCAGTGCTTTGTCATTGCTTTGATTGTTTTTTGCCCCTTTAGCTTCTATCGGTGGAGGTTGTTGGGGATGAAAGGTGTACCTGTAGACATTACTCAGGGCTGACAGGGCGCCAGTACTTTTGAATCAATAGTCAACTGAACACTCATGCATCTTTTTTTTCCAACACCACAACTGAGAAAAGGCCTTTGACTGCTTTGTATAACCCTTTTGAATTCCTGCGTGACGTCACGATGGTTAGCGAGCATCTTTTCTGTCTCCTTCTGCTAACAGCCTGACACATGGGCACACCCGTTAAACCACTGCATCTCATTTGTTAGTTTGGGTTGTCAGAAGGCAAATCAGCATCAGCTACTAGAGCACAATTGTGCTAAGCTAGGCTAAACAAGCTAAGCTAGGCAAACGGGTCTGAATATTCTTTCATGCTCATTGTACGGCGTGTGTGTACAAAAGTGTTTGTGTTACTGTCTTACGTTTAGGTCAGGATAAAACAAAAATGCAAAAGTTGAGCTAAAGCAGGAGCGGCCTTTTGAAACGCGACGTGAACGTGTTCTCCATCTGATCATTGATGGCGCAGCCAACACGTTTGTCTCTTCCAAACGAGGCCCTCTGGTTCACGGTAGTTATCCCAATTTGCCAGCGCAGTGGAACACCGCGCGCTTTGTTTGAGTGCAAGCAGGCTGCATTATCCGTCCCTGACGCAGCGGCAGCTAAACTCCTCAGCCGCTTTGTTGTGGTGCTGCTCTAATATTATCGACCAGGCTGGAGATTACCTCTAATCACCTGGTCAGTCTGCAGGACGGCAGATACGCGGTGGTGGTAAAGCACTGTAACGTGCAGTGTGTACACATCCTGCGGCAGACATTGTTGAAATATAATCAAGTTGGGTTTTTTTATCCACCAGATGCTTTCAATGAGCAGGTGCAAACCCAATCCCGCCGCAGCCGTCCACATCCACGCCCAACGCCACCTGGGTCGGCTGGGATGGAGGCGCATTCCCACTTAGGAGAGATGTACTGCCCCCCCCCCCAACCGTGCTGCTGCACCCTCAGCTGTTGTGTCGCAGCTCCACTGAGACCAAGCGGCTTCGGTGTGCAACCTCATCCACATGCCGGTGTGTGTGTGTGTGTGTGTGTGTGTGTGTGTGTGTGTTCATTCAGTAGGAACCAATTTTCACCAAACGAGGACACGCCACGCAGGGTGGCCTGGAAAACATTCCTGGCGCAGATCCCATCTGGCCTATTGGCGCGGCACATTGATGAAGACATAATCTCATCTGCTGACTCTCTCTCTCTCTCTCTCCTTTTGTCCGTCTTCCCCACAGGCCCTTTTGTGCGTCAGACCAAACATGCAAACAATAATAAAATAGAGCTGTTGGGATTCCGGGCGAAGGAGCCTGTAGGGTGAACATGATTTGCTCACCTCGGTGTAATGTCTCAGTCTGCTGGTGTTGAAGTATTCAGCTTCACAGCCCCGCTTGGGTTTTACTTCAGCACCAGCAACACGAAAAATCCAACACGTGATTGGGTCGTCCTGCCTGCTAAAGGTTCAATTATTGAATCATTATTATTATTATTATTATTATTATTTAAAGATTATTGCTTTATTTTGAAACTTAAAAGTAATTAATTGCTTTCATTTAAATTCAAGCTTTAAATCCAAAGGCTGAAACAAAGTGAAACAAAAATGCTTCAGATTCACAGTGATCTTAAAAATCTGGATTTCTTCATTTCTATCAATCACCCTCATTAGAAATCTCTTCTTCTCATTTAGCCAGACAATTGATTTTATTAACTCAACGCAAATAACCCATGCACATCTTGTAATGATCAGTGATACGTCTTTAAACTGCCAGAGCAACTAAAGGTACGAGCCCGAGTTAGCAATGCTATTGTTTTTCTATGGATTAAGGTCACCTCCTGAACAAGGTGTGCCCTGGTGTTGTGGAAGGTACTTTAACGCTGGCTGACGCAAAGCAACTGTCTCCCACACACACACACACACACGCACACACACACACACACATCGCTGTCCGTCTTTGAGGATATAAAACCAAAGGAGAATAAAGAGTCGGTGGCCTGTTAATACCGCGGCGTCCCGTCTGAGCTCCCTGTGGTGAATGAGGAGGACAGCAGGGCCCCTATTGGCCCGTCCCACAGCCTGGGGACAGAAGACGAATCACTCCTGCCTCCCGTGATGCTGCCTTTTATCTGAAGCTCAGCCACGGGCAGCAGCAGGCCGGGATATTTAAGATCGCGGTCGGGTTGACCCGCACGCTCCCTCCTTCACCTCTTAGTGGGATCAGTGCTGCTTAGGAAGCAGCCGATGCGTGAAGTCGGAGAGGGGACACGGGCCGAGGCCTTCCACTGAGGGCTCATGAGAGGAGAGTGCTGGTGGAACAGAGGAAAAAGAAAAGTGGTAGACAGTGAAAGGGGGAAGCGAGCCCAGCTAGCCTGACGTATGGATGGACCTGTTTGGCGTCCGCAGACTTCCTGCCAGACAGGATGCCAGTTTAGCAAGAGGGTGAACACAGGAACCGAAAGAAAGAGAGGTTTTGGTGCTAAAAATAGCCGACGCCTGGGACTGTGGGCCCTTTTTAAAGACGGGAACGGTGTCAATATGTATTTATACACAGGGCGGGACTTGTTTTTGGGATTGTACTGTTAATGTGGCTGGATACTAAAGTGGAACCTTGGCCAAGGAGGAAAAGATGGTTTTATTGAAAAAATGTCGGTGTGTCTAAAACCATCACATCGATCTTGTGCTGAAGTCGTTTCAGTGAAACGTTGGAGAAGCATGAAGCAGAAATGCAAAGCGTTGTGACGTAGTGGGTCAAAACCGAGGAAAAAACACACTAATCATTGAGGTGCTTCTCGTTGGGTAACACAAGTGAGTAATTGGTTGAAAGGTTGCGGTTGCGAAAGCTCCTTTGTTCAGTCCGCAGGGTTCACAAGCTGTCCACTGAACCCTCGTCCGACTCCACGTGGCCTCCTCAGGCTTCTACTCAATCACGGAGTAGAATGCTCCTCCATTCCTCCTGTAATGCTCATTTAAAATGTATGAAAAGAAAATCAGAAACCTGGTAGTTTAAAGTTAACATAGGGATAAATTTATATAAAACAAGACATGAACACCAAAGTGAAACCAAAAGGATAGAACCTCCTTACTGATCGATATCTAAATCGATGGGATTTATTCGTATGTACTTTGGAATCGGCGATGATCAGATATTTTCACATATATTAGATGTCATTAAAACCTTATTAGGAAGGAGGAGATAAATTGGAAACATTTTCAACGCACCAAACCTCATCTGAGGTAAGAGCCTAAACGTTTCAGCCAGTTATAAGAAAGAAATCTGGAGTTGATAGAAGGTGGCGTCCCTGAGAGGCTCCCTGTGAGCCGTGTCCATAACGTCCAGTCCTGAACCTAAACTCCCTCGTCCTCGGACTCTCCCTAATCCACACACTCTCCTCCCGGATCTCTAGAATCTCATCTGCATTCGGCTTAAACCTCAAGACGCTGATAAAGCGTCTGTTTAAATCAATAGAACAGTGTGCTACACCTTCAGACGCTTGTCCACAGTTTGTCCATGTAGACTGGTGCCCACTCGTCACTTTCTTTCTTTAATAAAACGTCCCCTTCTGTCTGTATTGCGTTGCTGGGCAACAGCTAGAGTAAATGTCGACTTCCTGTCAGCAGATGTCATTGACATTCACACATTGCAAACGGAAATGCTCAGTCTAATGTTTAGTTATGTGTGTTTCTTCATTGATGCATCACCACGTGGGACTTTCTTTGTTCTCAATCGATAGATGCCCTCAGTATACAAAGCACTGTCCTGAGACTGCAAATGTTTCCAAGTGTTATGATTTGCAACTTCAACGCAACACTGTAATTCAAAAGTGGCGGTTCCGTGTGTGCTCGGGCCCCAATGGCACACGCTGAGTGGTGTTGAGTCGGCGGTTGTTGGCTGCTGGCCTTGTGACAGATTAGGGGCAGATTTAGATCAGGCCCTGCAGAGTGGATGGAGCCAGGTACAACACGAGCAGCCAGCAGACACGGAGTCCAACCTGGAGTCCAACATTCAGAACTTGGCAGAAGCCGTCACTGGTCTTTCTTAATTTGTGGCCGACGAATTTTCTATTTGTAAGGTGCATCATTAAATTAAAGTTGGTCCAAACTGAATTAAACTCCCTGCGAATGGAAATGTTATCGTGTCAGAAAACCCCTCCCACTCGTCCTCTAAAGGGCCGAGGAGTCTCCCTCGAGGACGCATGCCGGTCCGTGCGCCCGCTGGCAGCCAAAGCCCTTATAGCCTCTGGGGGGAGGGGGGGGCCTCCATGCCGGACCGCACAGGGCAGCGAGGTGCGAGGCCCCCGCCTCACCCAGCGGATCCGTGTTTGCGGACCACCGACGCGTTGACGAGTCTCACAGCTCCCGCTAGGAGACAATCAATCACTGGGCCCCCTCGGGGCGCCACCTGTCCCGCTCAAAGGGCGCGCGCAGTGCAGCCCAAACAAACCGCAGCTGGCTCTCCAGGAATCCCAATTAAAGGCAGTAAAGTGGCATGACTGCAGAGCAAAGGGCAGAGTTACGTGACCGTTTTAAGTATAAAAGGTTTGCAAAGCAATAAGGAAGTAATAGCTTTGTTAATATTTACTGTACATGTGGCTGGGAGGTATGAACACTGAATCTGTGGAGGCCCTGGATGTGCTTGAGCTGGCTCAGGTGTGAACCGTGGCCTCCTGGCTGGAGGGAATCTATCATTTATAAAAGGGGTTTCTGTCCGAGATTACATGTGTTTTATTTTCTTCTTTTCTCTTTTGCCAGAAAGCAACAGTGACAGGCAACGGTCCAGACTCAGTTACTGTTTTTCCAGTGAAATGAAAATGTGAGAAAACAGCAACTGCTAAAAAGATAATCACTTATTCCAACGTCTGCGCCTGCGTCTCTTTCAGCTCAAGATCTCTTTCAACGAGTCCAGTCTCCAGAGCACGCACGAGTACCCGTCGGAGAGCAGCGCGTGGGACAGCGAGGACGAGGACGAGGACGGGACGGTGGCGGACGAACAGCCGAGCATGGTGGGACGCATCCACATCCCTCGACCCAGTTTCACCGGCTTGCCGTCCCACACCAACAACGGCAACGGTGAGACCTCGGGGGTCACGTGACCGCTTGGAGGAAGGCGGTGGATTTGTGTGTTTGTCGTGTGCAGCTTTGACATTTCCTGTGGATTATTCATGGCCCCTAAAGGTCTGGTTGTACATGATAATCCAACTCTTTCGGCCTGCTCATCGTGTAGAGAGCCTGGTGAAGGACATAGTCTGCGTACTCCGATACCCGCCCCTCAAAATCAATACATATAATGTCAAATGTAAGCCAGAAATACCAGGATGTCCTGCTGCATCCATCCGACGTGCTTTTCTGACTCACACACACACACACACACACACACACACAATCCTCTTTTTGTCTGTCTGTGTGTGTGTGTGTGTGTGTGTGTGTGTGCTCTGGTTGCAAAGCTACGACCACTTTGCATTCCCGAGATGATCCGTAAAGCATTAAAAACGTATTTTCGGTTTGCAGGACACCGCTCCTACATGGTCTGAAGTCAGATATAAGTGTGAAGCCCTTTGACATGTGACTTTAGCTGCTGTGGTATTTCAAATTGTTGTTTTTAGCAACACAGTTGCTTTAGGAACACAGTTCCACCACTGTGTCTTTTCTACACTTTTCTTTAGGACAATCAAAGCTCAATGTGTGGCATTAGACTAATTATGAAGGTGTGTTCTGGACTTTTGAATCTCATTTTTTTGGGCTGTAAAATATAAATGACCTGCTTGAAGACACATTTTCTTTTTCTGTTTCAACTTTGTTGAAAAAGCGCAAAGTTGTCTGATCAGGTTTTTGCTGCTTCATTACAATTTTGCTTCCCTCATGTGGGTGGTGGAAGAGTCAGACACTGAGATGACAGAGCCCCCTGCTGGACAACTCGTGGATCACATCTAACAAAAATGAGCTCGTAGTGGTTCCCCGTTCAAATGTACACCGGTCCTTTTACATGTGAGTCATGCAAACCCTCGGTGTCGCCTGCAGATCTCTCCAGCTACGTTCCCAAGCACTCAGTGGACTTCAGCGCCTGGCAGGAGCACAAAGAGAGTGTTTACCAGGAGGACGCCGCCAGCCAACAGGCGCAGATGAGCGAGGAAGTCATGGTGAGGGAGCGCTCCTCCGTGTTCACAGGGTCACCTTTTGATGTGGGGTGGTTTGCTAACCCTTTTTCCTTACCTTACGGATGGGTTCATAATTATGGGCTGTGTCTTTCAGTGTGTGTTTTATGTCTTAGATATCTGAATATGGTGTCATTTTAGGATCTTCTGGGGATCTTTTTGATGCATTGTTGCATTGTAGTTCTGGTTAGTTCAACATGAAGTTGCACAGGCTGACGGGGATCTCATTGATTAGGGGGGGGTGATAGACTTCTCACATTATCAGGACTAAGGAGGGAAAATACAATTCAGAGACTGACAGAGGTTTTTGCAGCACTTTAATGCATGTGATGAGCTTCTTTTCTTTGGTGTCACAAAAATTCCTCTCAGTAATTATAAAGGGTTCATAACTGATGTCACACTGTTAATGGACCTACAGCACGTTGTTTCCTGTTTAGCTTTTTAAATCACACTCTCACTTCATCACCGGGTCACTTCATCATGAAATCCTTTGGTTGGTTTATTGGCTTTCAGACCACAAACGAACCGTACTAGAATTAAAGCATGTAGACTCGGTTTACAGCTTTTACAGCAGCCTAAATATGCAAACAGGTTGGGTCTGAAAGACGAGGGTTGCATGATCATTAAAGAGCTGCTGCTTTACCGTGTGGTTCTCTCCTCAGCTCACGCCTGCAGACAGCTCGTCTCTGTCCGATTACAGCAGCGAGCCCGCCCTTTACTTCTGATCAGTCGGGCCAATCAGCTGTCCAGTAGCATCACGCCTGTGGGACCATCCTGCCGACGGAGCCCAGCGAGGTCCGCCCCTCCCGGGCCCGAAACTGCCTCCAGCTCTACACTCCTGAGCCGTCTCCAAGCACATCTTCCTGATCGCACAGGAAGCAACGTGTTCTTTTCTTTTTGTTTGGTCTTTTTGGGGGGGGAGGAGGGAGCCGATCTCTTGCCTCGGAACCGCCTCAAGCCACGTTTTCAACCGCATATGGTAGCAAATTAGCTTTTTTTTCTCTCCTTCCTCCTGCCCTGAAGCAACACATCCAAAAGCAGCTGGACTGTCGCCCCCCCATTTCCCCCCTCCTTTCCCAAGACCCCGGTCAGTTGATCTGTCGGCCTAATGCTCAGTGGACAGGATCAGCTGAATTGTGAGGACATCCTCTCCAGACTCCGTAAGAAGAAGGCCTTCTCCGGGCCCCCCCCCCCCCCCCCCCCCCCGGTTCCCCACCGAGATGTCGAGAAGCAGAGGCGCTCGAAAAGCGAGTGGCCAAGCTCCTTAAATAGAACAGGAAGCCGCCAGTGCCACGGTGACAGAGTTCAGTGTTACCATGGAAACATGTCAGTAGGACGAAGAGGACACTCGAACACACACACAAAAAAAGGTGAAATGGTGCCACTAATGTAGTTTTTTTGTTTTTGTACCTGCATGTTTGATTTCAGCCACCCGCTCGGTTGCTTCTCTTCTACTGTAAAGCTTCTGTGCGCTTTGTTAGGTTTTGTATGCTTCTCTTTTTTCGGGCAAAGCTGCGCTGTAATGGAGAAGCTAGAAGGTTGGTGTGAAGAAATCTTCAACACGCCTCCCTTTGTGGCGGAGGGGGAGACGGGGGGGGGGGGAGACGGGGGTGTAAATATGCAGCCACGGGACGTATCTGTCCATCTGCAATTTCTGAAACACGCGCTTGGATAATGCGACCACGGCCAATAATGTCTGTGCGTGCATATCGCCTGTGACAAAGCGCAACCATCGCGGCGCTGAGTGGTTCAGTGTGTCCTCTGCGTGTGAGACCTTCTGACTGCGTTTGTTGTTGTGTTTATTTCCTGCTTAAAGTCGAAGTTTGCATGTCTGAGACCGGCTAGTGTACTGAGAACAGTTTTGTAACGACTGGTGCACAGTTGCTGGAGCTGAAGGACGTTTTGTTGTCGTTGTTTTTCCTTCCAGTCGGACCTCGCGTACTTTGACATTCCGTGGAGACAGAAGGCCGGAGTGATGATCGCACCGGCGATCGGGACCATTCAGTGTGGCACGTTTGTAAGAGCGAATGCAAGAGTGTGTGTGTGTTTTGAGAGAAAGTGTAATGATTTTTTTATTTTTTATTATTAATACGATTGTTTTATATACAAGAATTCACCAGGTTTCCAGATTATTTTTTTTGTTGTTTTTAAACTCATAATGCCAAGTGATTAAAAGTGTTACTGTAACAGCCTCACGTTCATCCTCCACCCGCCCGGGATCGACCCTTCGGCCAGTATTGTTGTACAGTCTCTTTCTCACTTCCTGTAACGACCAATCAAATTAAATGTGTTTGGTCCTCGAGGTCTGATTTGGCCGTTCAGGGATGAGGCGTTTTTTTGTCTTTTGTCCGATGCATTTCAGAATGATCTGTTTTTTGTCTTGAGTCTTGGATGTTCAATGTCTTTGCGCCCCATGTGAAGGAGCACAGGATGCGTGCACTTAAAACGGCCAGCTGAGGAGTTTTGTTTCCCAACGATAGCCACTATTGACGCCTGTTGGTCTTGTTTTGTATCTAAATGAATGACGGGCATTGTGGGAGGGAGCTCTTCAGCTGCACATGAATGCACTGCCAATCAATACCACGTCCACACTTTGCCACGGCCTTGCATCTGAAGTCCTCTGATTGTCGGCATTGTTGCTGTGACCACAATGTAGCCCAAGTGGAGTCCACGGCTTTGTTTTTGTTCCCCTCCAAAACTCCCTGGTTCATTTTGCTTATTTTTGCTCTTTGAGGGCTGAACTGTACTTTACTGCTACCTGTTCTGCAAACCGTGCTACTGTGGTTAAGAAATTTGAATGTATTTTTTTTTTTTCTTCAGCCGGATCCAGATATCAATTGGTTTCCACTCAATTTCATGTGTAAGGAAAATTCCCCTTTGCTTGAGACCCTTGCTTGTTTTGTACATTCCAGGGGAACATCCGGTCCCTATCATTTCAAATAACATTTCAATACTAAAGATTTTTTTTTTTGGATAACGCTCTGATACAAAGTTCAGAAATAGCCCTCAGTCTTATACTCACGTTCAGCATCCTGTAATGGCCCTGTAATGTGCGGTGTTGTTTTGAATCTGTCACCATGGAATGCTAACCGTAATGAAGCGACTTCATTCGCGGCTATGAATTGCACAACAAGGGCCGTTGACGGATTCATTTTCATACCGTGAGGAAATGAATGGAACCAATGGCTGCTTGAGCCAGCAGGAACCACACAGTCAAAACGAGTGTGACGCACATGTGACGTGCGATGAAACGGCTGAAAGTCTCCCTTCCGACCTGCTGCCCGGCCACATGTGGACCCGCCTGTGGGAACTGCTGCCTTCAATGACCAAAGCAGGCTGCCTGCTCTTTGCTCCGTCTTTCTGTGAACTGAAGGATCGAAAAGGCAGAGTGATTTATAGTCTTAAAAAAAAGCAAAGAAGACACACAGAATTGAAGTGTGCTCGCAGCGCTTTCCCATCCGCCCGGTCCCGTTGCAAACACACTGTAGCAACTCTGTGGCAAAAGCCCCACGTTGTTCCTTTAACACTCCCCCCTGTCTGTAAATCTACATCGCTAAGATGTGCTTACTGTAAAGTTATTGTCAATGACTCGGGCAGATAAAAAAAAAAAAAAAAAAGTGATGTCATACTTGTACAAATGAAAGCTCAATAAATAGAAGACTTGAACAAATGTAAATACTGTATGTTTCAATCTTTTTTCCCCATTTTGATGCAACAGTAAGATGAAGTCTTGAGGGATTTCTCTCCAAGCTGCCAGAACCCAGTGTAGATTTTCTAGATATTAGGTATGGAACAAAAATTATATCATCATGGGAGTGATAAGAAACACATTTATTAGATTAACAACCGTACAAAAAATCAAACTTAATTCAATTGGCCCAAAGTGCAGTCAGGTGTGGTAAAAGGAGAGGCATCAGTGATCCTTCCTCCGGGGCTCTGTGGCTTTACTGAGGTTTCCCGCTTCCTGTTTCAGGACGCTCAGAAGAGACTGGGAACTCTCCAAGATCTAGAATTAGGAAAACAAAATCTCAGTAAATATACTGCAAATCCCAAAAAGTAGAAGCAAAAACATGACGTATATACTGTAACAGCAATTAAAACGGGGGCCTGTCTTGTTGCTCTTTAATAAGCGCAGCCTTGGAGTGTGTTTGGAGTGATTACTGGGAGAGCTCAAGGAGTTCAGCATCAGTAGGTGGGATGTGCCTGTGTAAGAAGAATCTGCAGCAGAAGGACAACATCACACGTCGCCAACAAAAAGAAGGCTCTACTGAAGGACATCAGTTTATTAGCCTGTTAAAAATGAACATGACAAAATGTGTATTCAACTCCATGATGTCACGACTTTACAGAATTTGTCATTCCAGACCAAAAAAACACTAAAATTCACAATAACATAAAACTAATTAACCAGCCGTTTCCATTGGAAACATAGTAACTTTGAAAGGGCTTATTTCCTTTCATCTTAAAATGTGCCTATTATCGGGATTAAAATATATCTTAACTTGATTATTTGCTATATCCCTCGCACAAAAAGGATTTCTTCATTGCATCAGATGATACATGCTGAAACATAACAGAAGACATTCTATAATGGTCCCAAAAGGTTGCATGCTGCAAAACAACCACAACGGTCCACACACCTTGGTGTAGGCAGCCTCGGTCTCTGAGATGGTGCGGTCGAACGTGGTGCGGGCGACAAGTCTTTGTGCCAGACTCTCGTTGACTCGGCTCAGCTTCTCCGAGAGGACGCGGATGTCGTGCTGCAGCCGATCCTTCTCCTCTTCCTCCAGCTTGATCTGGTGGTTCAGCTCCTCCCGCTTGGAGCACAGGTCCTCGATACCTGACCGAGACGATACGGTTAAGTATTTTCTCTCTCATGTTGTTATCAAAAGAATATCTTTGAGGTTACAGATTGTTGGTCAGACAAAACAAGCAATATGAAGAAGTTAAATTGTGATTAAATTGGTTTGATCAGTAATACAATTTAATTTTTATTTTTTTAATCAACACATTACAAAATTGCGTAACAAAACAATAAAGAGTCGCAGCTCTATCATGCAATGAAACAATATCAGTATTAATTTTCAAATCTCTGCTTATAAACGAAGGGCTAATATCACTATGTGAACCTGTTCCTGTTGGAAACGGTGTGTTTGCCTCCAATGTTGATGTAATCAGAAAAATGCTGCTGAGTATCTAAATACATTCTTAAAACGGGTATTTAACTACGTATTATTGTTGGGGCCCTTTTAAACATGCCTGAGTATTACCAATACATAATTATCAACCTTCACGTTGGGTCTTGCAGAACAGAAACGGGTAAACAAGCTTCTGATAGGAAAAAAGTATCACCTCGTTTGTGGATCTTAAATGAGAAACTGAAAACATCTTAGCTGTTAATTTCAGGGGTGAGGAATGGGACCAACTACTCCAGTATTTTTTTAAATGAAAGGCTGTCAGCCCGTGGTCTAATTATAGGGTCGATCATTGAGTTAATGGCTGATTTCATTATGAAAGACATGATGTGTAAGGGTAAATCACAGTGTGGAGTATTATCCTAAAAGCAGCTTTAAGAAGAGTTCAACGAGACCAGTGCCTCCCTGTGACAAACGAAGCGTGTAACGTAAACTATGTTTGAACCGAACAATATTAATATCTAATATTGAATTCTGCACACCCCGTCGCAAAACGGTTTACTGCGGTCAACATTAATCCCCGGCATCTAACAACCAACGTTGACTAACGTTCATCCATCGATATAAATAGTGAGTGACAAGAAAAATAAAAAAACTTACACTTGACAAGTTCATTGTTGTAGGTCTGCAGAGCAGCAGCTTGCTGGGTCATGTTGGATTAACGTCCGCCTAACTCGGAGGCTAAACTTACCCGCGGCTACTCCTCCGCTCCTTAAGCTAGCTAACGTTAATTAACTTAACGTTACTTTTAATTGAAAAGTTTTAACAATCAAATAAGCGCGCCAGGGCTGAGTCAATAATATGTTTAAATGTACAAATGCCTTCCACGAACAAAAGGGATTTGAACTAACGTAAAGTACCCGTAGCAGGCGGGTTTCCCGGGACAACTGAACCAAATATATTACCGGAAGCGGTGAACGTCTACAAGCCATTCAGGATGCTTCTTCTTCTTTGGTTTGTATGTGCTTACACGCCCGATGTTGCTGCTCTTGTGACCCCCTGTGGTCGCCATCTCAACTGCAAGACAAGGCGATGCAATTTCTTTTAATTTTACTTAAATGTTTTTCTTTTCTTAAGTTAGTAAAAGTAACAGTGCTGCAAGGTCAATATACTAAAATCATGCATTATAATTCAGTAAAATACCGAAATAAAAGATACGTCATCACTGTATTTGGAACAGGAAGAGTTCATTCTGACGGCTCATTCGGAGCAAACTTGTATCCATCTTGCGGAAGTAATACTGTTTTTGCATTGTAATAGTGGTGGCTTATTCCAATATTAATATTAATATAAGTCCAATATTAAGTATTTGTAGTTAAAAGATCATAATAGTATTATTCTAATATCCAGTGTCTGCCTCTACTTTGACGTTAAAACATTCATGATAAGAGGAACCTAGCGACTGGGACCAAAGTCAATTTCTCTGCATGTGAGGGTGTGAACGGGTTGAATGCGTGAGGCTTGAGAGTCCTAAACACATGTCAAACATACATTTGTTATTAGCTTGGCCTCCATTTGTCCTATGAAGAATTATTAAATGATTCTTTACGCATTAATAAACGTGTTATTGGAAACAGCCAGCCAGCCATCATCATGGATATTGTTGGAATGCATTATGCATTCCAAGTATTGTTCTTTGAATATTTATTCTGACTTCACACTTTCAGCTATTAAAACTGTTCAAATTTTAAAATGTTCAGCTCATTTCTGGGTTTCCAGCTCTGAATTTTAAGCTTGAATTAATAAAAACATGAACTTTTTTAACATGGTTTTCAGCAATCCTTTCAAATTGTTTTTAGCTTTTCTTATTTCTATATTTTCAGCAATCCTTTCAAATAATTTTCAGCTTTTTATATTTCTGTATTTTCAGCAAACGTTTTTAAGTTAATTTCAGCTTTTTGCGTTTCAGTGCATTTTTAGCAGGAAATGCATTTTCCAGTTGGTATAATAATTATAATGATATAGCTTTTGCTACAGTTAGCACACACATGGATAAATGTGGACTAAATTATTTAAACACACAAAAGGAAAATTTATTGCAAGATTGTATAGCTGTTGTAGGTCTACCAGATTAACGGGTTCATTTGTACAGTGTATTTTTCATCTGAATTTGCAGGGCAATGAATGGATATGTATGTGTATGCTGAAAAAGAGTACATTCACCTCAAATTTTTACTCAACTATTAAGTACATTTACAAGTAAATGTAGGCTTACTTGGTCACGTTGTTTATTGCATATTTAATTACAAGTTAACTCATTGGCATTCACATTCAAATGAACAACCTATGACTATTTACTCATTCAGATGTCAAAAGTTCTCTTTTCTCCCTTTATTTTGTCACTCTCCTATTAAAGAATAATAATAGTCACATTGAGTTGTACTGGTGGTCACTACTGTGTGTTTTAGTTTCAACTCAAAAAGTTTCTATGAATGTTTGTCCATAAGAGGAAATAACTGAAAGCAAAGTGAAATATGTAAAGAAAAATACTGTTTGAATAGAGCCTATTCAAGCCTTTTATCAGAAGATTCTGTTTAGTAAAGAAAAGTTGCATAAACTATAATACAAAAAAATCCTTATGGTAAAGCATTTACAGTAGTCTTTATATCAGATATGTTGAATTACCCCATAATGAAAGCAAACGTTTTACATTAACAGGGCTTTGTTCTAGTAAAATGCCATTTGGGTTTGCATTCCGGTAATATTATATTTGTTGATTTTATTAGGGGGCTCTTATCTGTAGGTTTGAATCCTTCGATATGGCGACTTGTGCTGCGACATAACCCCCGTCTCTGTGATCTTAATATCTAGATCACAGACCCACATTGTTATTGACATTATAATAAACAATTGTAATCCCAGGTATGGTATTACACCGGCGGCACATCGACACATGTGACGTAAACGCGGGTGGGCGGAGTTTACGTCTAGGCACCATGGCTTCGGTTGGAACCGAGGTGAGTGTTGTGGGCATTATCTACGCTAAGCTTGCGTTACTTTCTAATTGTTTTCTGGGCCATGGGGAATGTGTTTCGCCTCGCGCAGCAAGTAACCCGCTTGTAAATTAGCAAATTATCGGCGTTGGGGTGTCGCGTTGTCGTAAATTGGCCGCTGCCAGCCCGCAGTCTCTTGCTTTTGTGCTGGACCGGAGGGCAGCTGAATGTGCAGGAAGATGCTGCGCCCCGGAACCTGAATTCTGAGTTGGGTCGTGCGGTGGGCTTTGAAACCGGGTGTAGTTATTCATGGTCCGGACTCAAGTCAGTGTCCTTCTGTCCAGTTTTAGCGGTTCAAACTATATTGGAGATGGATATGCGTACAGTTTTGGCCGACGTTATTCGTGGTTTTAGCTGCAATGTCGGTTACCGGCTCACTCGCAGCTCATTTGTACACTGCTGTTTAGCTAGCTGCTAGTAGCCGTGCTAGCTAGCAGACAGTGCACACTTTCTCAAATCCACACAAAACCTACATTTTTTTAAAAAGGTTTAACATTCTTCTTTGACGGGCAGAGGCAAATCTCTGTGATGTGTCACTACAGGTAATATGCCCGGTTGATGCCATGTTTTATCCCATGAGGCTGTGCAGTCAGTTAGCTTCATGGTAATTGATGCCGTCCAATGAAGGCAACTGTGTTGCCTGCAGCCTCCCACTGTAAACACACGGCGCGAGCTCAGACCGGCTCCGATTATCAGTGCACGAATACCTTTTCATTTGAAACTTGCTTTTTAATCCCCCTCTCCCCCGTCGCCCCCCACTTCTGCAGTATTGTCCTTGTTAGCAATGTGCACTTATGGTCATGGCTTTCAGTCGGTGTAAACCGGTGCAGGTGCGGCTGTGACATTTCGCTATGTTCTTCTGTTCAGGGTTTCATCCCGAAAAGATGGACTGGTTGAATTGGTGGTTCGGCTACAGTGGCACGCAAGTGTGCAAATGGGTCTGTGTCTTTGTTTCTTCTTCTTCTTTTTAGAGTCCACACTTGTTCGGCAGAGGTCGCTCCAGCAGCGCAAGAGAGAGAGAGAGAGAGAGAGAGAGAGAGGACACTGTCCCAAATTACACAAATATCATGGCACTTGGTTATAGCACTTTGTTGTTTGACTTTCTTGAAGAAATGCTACTTTCTTGATTTCTTGTTAAATGTGCTTATTCTAAGTTGCTTTGGATAAAAGCATCAGCTAAATGAAAAATGTAAATGTAAACATATTAAAGAAATGAGGTTTGACTAAAAAGTACAATTTCTGTTGATACTTCAATTGCCGTAATGGCGGATTGTCTTGTGTGCTGTTGTGCTCTCCATGAAAGGACGTGTCACTTCTGTGACGGCCTCAGTTTGAAAGCGCTTCATATTAATGGCTGGGAGAGATGGCGTTTGGCTACCCGGAGGCAGATTTGCTAAACATTGACAGCAAGTTACTTCTGCAAAACTACAGCACCTTCCTTAATGTTTAACAATATTCAATCATGCATATGAAACAATTTCCCCCAACTTTAATTATCACATTGTAACTGAAAAAAGTTATGGATTTGAGCTTGAAAGCCTGTGTATCCATAAACAATATCAGACCGATATTCCTGCGAGCGTGCATGCGTGTGTTTGTGTGCACTTCTTGGCCGTTTCCATCATCCAGAACTGATAGTGAAAGTAGCAGAGCAGAAACCTGCGGGCGGACCTTCAACTCCATTTTTTTAAATCGGATCGATTTGGTGTCATTACAGATTAGTGGCTTTACTGTCATCTCTTTAACCTGGATTCAAACCTTTTACATTCCGGCCCACAGGGAGATGTGCTCAACTTTTTAAACCGCTATCTAGGTTGGTCCGTGAGATGATGAGACGATGATGCAGCTGTAAAGGTTGTTTTGAGTTGACTGAGACAAGAACTGTTAGACAACACATTTGAAAATGTAATATTCTAACCTGAAAATATGAAATCTGCAACTGAAAAAGTAACACACAGAAGACGCTAATCTGATCTTTTTGTGAGTTGCATCTTAGTGTAGCGTGTTGGCCTGCTTGCATTTTCTTACAAATTACAGCTGAGCAGAATACTTTTAAACAATAGACCCATTTCTGAATAGAGCTTGAACGCATCACGATGTTACTCAATGTAACCTCGGTACATTAGCCTGCTGAACTAAGCGGCTCATAGCTTCCTGCTAACTGGTTTTGATGTCATCTACAGTATAGCCTTACCCGAGAAATTACGATGCTATTACAATATGCCTCACGATACCATACATCTCGAGCCCTGATCTCTGGTACATATATATATATATGGACTTGCAGTACAGGTGGGCATATGATATATTTTTATTTCATTGCAATCCACCCAACTTTCTCCAGTGCTAGAAGAAAATTAGTAGGCCTTGTCCTCCGCATCTTCTATGTCTTCTGCAAGATACCACTGCAACCTATTCTATCCAACAGCTGGTAAAATATTTCCGTGTGGACCATACTTTTGCATCAACTTTATTAGAGTGCGACTGCGAGTCCCGATGGATGCTCAAATTGGCACATACATTTGTTTAGCTGGAGGTAAAACAAGTTTCACATTACGGTGCAGTACAGTTTTTGTTGTGTCAAGCTCGTGGTCGGCCTCCTTTTGGGTGTTTTCATAGTCCCGTATTGTGCTCACTGCCTTTTCGCCTCTTTTCAAAACAGTATCTAGTATCTGCAGATTTCACAGTGGCTTTACTCCATTGCAACTCTGCCGCGGTGAAAAAGAAGAACTTATTTCACCTTTTTTTTGTGCTTTGAGTCCTGATAGTTGGTCAACTTGGGCTGGTACGTCAATTCAAGGTTGTTTTTCATTTTTCAGTTGTGAAACATGAGAAGCTACCGACATCTCTACATCTGCATTCCTATGCGACTCAATACAACACTTTACAAAAGGACGCGCTGCTATTATGATTATCTCTTAAGAAGATAAACCATAATTTCTGGTAACCTTTGATGGGCAACTTTGCTATTCAATGGATGATTGAAAAAAATAAATGATAATCAACCAAATATTATAATAGAGGAAAATACACAACGGAGACCTTAAACCAGTGGGCAGCCTTTTGCACTGTGCTGACTTGATATTGTACATTTTTACACTCTCAGTTTTTTTCAGGCCCTTTTCCTCAAGAGCAGCTCACTCTGCGGCTGAGTCTCCTCTACCTTTACCTTGGAGACCAAAGACTCCTGTTCAGAGGTTCGGATGTTGCCCGATGTCAACCATTGCAATTGTTTCAGGCTCCTCCTCGACATCCCTTTAGCTTCTCGGGCCTTTTCCTCTTCCATTTCCTTGGCCTCCTCCTTCAGTCGGTGCTCCTGAGGGTGGCTGTTTATACACACCCTCCATGAAGTCCTAAACCCGGCCCTCACTTCTCTGACCAAATATATTTCCAGACAACAAAAAAGTAAAGGACGAAATGGTTCTGGCTGCAAACCACAGATGACCTCAATATTGGTGTGTGAGATGCAATCTATTAGAGGAAATGGTTCTCCAGTCACAGACACCTTTCAGTATTTGCGTGGCGAGTGCGTTCCAGCTCACAGAAATGGTGTTACAGTTTGGAAGGACTGAGCATGCTCCGTGGAGACCCTTCCAGAGAGGAGCACCGACAGAGGGAGCCACCAGGTCACATGACCGGTGAGGTGCATGCAGGGAAAGAAAAAGGAAAAGAGGAGCAATCTGGTCGACACGTTCTCGGGCTCTCTCCCTGTCTGTCTGTTCTCCCCTTTGCCTGTTTCTCTCTCTAACACTCACACTCCCTCACACCCACACAGTCTCTCTCTGTCTCTGTGACGCCTTCATCTTCTCAATGGAGGCCATGAGAAGAAAGCAGGTATGATGCTTCCTGGAGGCACATTGTGGAGAAAACACGTTGGCTTTAAACTCTTTACCCTTGTTTGGCTCTGAATGGTCTGAGGAGAGATTCCTACTGTCGCTTCTCGCTTCCTTTCAGCCGTTTTGTATGAAAGTTGTCCGTTGGATTGAGCTCTTCACGTCTTCTGCTTGAGATGGTCTCTCGGTTTGTAAGGTGCAATTCCCAAGGCCGCTGCCCTGTCAGCAGACTGAATGCTCTTGATTCCCTGAATCAAGGACTTAATCTCGAGGAGCAATATGATGTAACGTGTGACCTCGAGGAAGATCTGGAAGCTACCCTGCTGGCACATTTTACATTCTTAAATTCAATGTCCTCTTGGTTGGTATGTAACGGTGTCCGGGGATCTGTGCCGCTTCGGCTATTCGATGAAGAACACGAGGCTGGCTGCATGGTGTCAGTGTGAGAATCTATGTTTAGTGGCTTTGATCTTCTCTGCAGCGTTCTGGCTGAGGGACAGGCCTCGCAACACTCAGTTCGTACAATTTAATAAATGGCCAGGTCATTTATTGGCCAATTCCTGCATTTTTTGCCTTTTTTTAATTTGGATTGTGGAGAGGTGGCAGGGAACTAGGGGAGGGGGGTTACGGCGTGACTGATGCAGATTGGGAACGCTGCGATTCCACGGTCAGTGTAAGATCATTAGATGGTTACCAGGGAGCCCTGTACTTGTGTTGACGATGTGCAAGATCAACAATGTTTTTAGCAAATTTCTGTAAAACGGGTGGCTCCAATTTTGAGGGTCTGCAACATAAATCTTAGGCTTTCTGAAGAAGATGGGAAAAACCAAAAGAAACATTTGTGCAGAAGTGGACATTTACCCTCTAATCAAAGTAAATCCTGCTTCACTTTAATGGACCATAAGGCAACACTGTGGATCGCTGCGTAATAACTCATTCATGTTTTGGCAGGCTTCGTGAAATGAAGTCAGGTAGCATTTCATCTCATTGGGGTGTAACCCGCAGCCTGTGCGTGTGACGAGTGTGTCAGCTGAATGTGTGGTGCTTTGTGCGTTAGTTTTCAGGCACCCTGCAGGAGATCTTAAGATCACATCAGTGTGAACATCCAGGCCTCCTCAGATACACTGACCACATTGTGTTGTTGAATGATTGAAGCAGCAATACATTAAGGGTTTATTCTAACTAACTATTAGGCTGATTATCATTCTTTTTAATGTGCTAGTTAAGGTTCCCGATCAACACTCGGCACCTCGGCTCCACATTTGGAGCTTTTTTCAGCAGCCCACACGTCCACGTGCCGCCAGACCCCTTCGTTCCCCATCTAGTGGAAAACCGCTGCAATGGCCGCGCAATGTCAGTAAACAGTCTGGTTGCGAAATGGCGGAGATCTGCAGACGGGCTTCTCTGCCTCCCTCCCCCCCCCTTTTCCTTTCTGTCTCATGTGGGTTCCCTTCCACTTTCCACCACTAGGGGGAGGGCTGAAGCTGGTGTGTTGTTTTGGCTCTTTTTGTAACTGGCTCTCCTCAGTAATGGAGAACCAAAGCCGAAGGAGCCTTCATCTCGTCACCCTCACATGTGCTCAGTAGCAGCCTTGAGCTCAGACGCCACAGAGGATCGTTCCGGACCGGATGTTCTTTGGGAACATCCGTGCTGCTGGCTCCCGCCTCTTGGCCTGAACCTTGTTTCTGTGTGACGAGGTGCCTGTTCATGTTCGGCTCAGGGACTCCGCAGCACGTGTTTGGCGAAGGATTCGGGAACCCGGTCGTGGTGGCTCGTTTAGTTGGGAAGACGGTTGTGGGCAGGCTTCGAGACAAGCACTGTCTGTTAAATCGGAGGATTTGACATCTGGAGCCTTTGGAGAGGAGAATTCAATGCTTTGAAGCATTCTGTTATGATGAAGCGTGTTGTGATCTCTGTCTCTGGCAGGTCTTGCGATTGGCCAAAAAATGTTTGCTCTGCCGCTTTGCGACAATCCGATTCAGTGGCTGCGTTTACCACTCAATAGAAAAGACCCTGGCCATAGGCAGCCCTAAATCTGCTCGGTTTGAAAGTCACAGTTGGCCAAGAGGACTGTAAACCTTGCTGTTAGTTACTACGGTAATGCTGCTTTAATGAAAAACAGTGACCATCTGATCTAAAATGTCTATGTGTAAAGACTTAACTGGGTGGCTTGAATAAAGATGGACCCAAAGAGAAAGCAAAAGCATGGGTTACTGATGTTTTTCTATTGGGCCCCTCGTTTGTCCTTCAGATTGAGAAGCAGATTGCCGGTCTGCTCAGGTGGAAGAGAGACTTTTAGATTTCCTGCCACTTCGACCGCTGCCTCCTGTGAGACGTAGAGACGGTCTGTGGGTGGCTGTGCATCTCCTGCCCTCCCGGTTTGTCTGCGTAGCAAGAGAGAATGCAGACAATGAAAGCGACAGTGGTCGCCCTCATTGTCTGCATCTTAGTCTTTGAGTCTGACAAAGAACGCGTTGCTGAGAAGAAGCCGCGTCCGGTCCATCAGCGGGAGTTGTTTTTGTTCACATACCGATGCTGGGGCTTGGACTGTTCAGTCTGTTCATTTAAGCAGTTTTTTTTCAAGCCAATCCAATGTTCTTCGTCTTGGCACATTAGCAACATTTCCACTTAACATTGATCAAAATTAGAAAAGCCTGAGAAAATGTTTGCTCCTTTTACTTGATAAATGACCTAATCGCTTAATTGATTGTTTTTGTCAATCAAGGAATTAATTGGGTCTGTGCTGATTGGTTTTGGTTTTCTTGTTTTAAAGACTATTGGGGAACTTGCGAGAGAACTATTTTGAGTTGAGTGAGAAGGTTATGGATTGAAAACATTACCAACAATAAAAGAATTGTTATTGTTGTATTGTGATTTCCCTTTACACGTGTTCCTTTGTCATCAGCCCGCTGGTCTAGCCAAGGGCAGCGTGGATACGGGTGCGTCCACAAAGAAAGGGGAACATGATGGCGCAAGCAACGGAGAGGAGGCACCAGGTATTGGTCAAACTCAATTCCGAAGCGCTTCATTTATTTAAAAAAAGAACAGTGTAATTTGCATTCACTTTTTATTCCACAGTTGGAGACAAAGACGTAGCTGCTAGACTGTCCTCTTCCCCTCCAGCAGAGACGATGCTGAACGGCACCGAACGTGACGCGGCGCATCGCAGGAGCAGCCCGACGTGCGGCTCTGCCACCGGCAACCACAAGACTTTACTGTTACTCAACGAAAACGGCGCGTTGGACGCAGAGCCGCACGGTTCCGTTACTGGAAGCAATGGATTCATCCTCACTAAGCAGCAGCAGCAGGACGAAGACCGCGGCTCCGTGGCAAAGCCGGGTCCGGGAGTCTCCCCCCACAGGACTAACTGGTTGCCTTCGGGCTCACCGACGGGGGGACACAGGTCCAAATCTCCCCCGGCATCGGCGTCCGCGTGTACGCAGAGTTCAGGCACGCTAAGGACTGACCCCAGTACAGGGACTACGTCGGGACAGGAGAACTCAGACGCTAAGAACGGCACAGCCTCGTCTCCTGTCCCGGTTTCGGCCCCCGTCACGATACACAGAGCGCGCAAGACAATGTCCAGACCCGCTGTGAGCCCGGCACAAAAGGTAAACCGGCCAATCATAAGGGTTTCCTTCTCCTCTCTCCTATTTGCCTTAAGAGTCATGTGAATATTTTGAATTCCCATTATGACACCGGAAAGACTGTTCCCCCACCCTTTGAGACAGCGTTTCAAACACACTGTCTAACATGATGTATCCATCAAGTTGTGTTGTGATTCTCATCCAGCCATAACTGTGCAGCCCATGTCTGGAAAGAGGGAGAATGTTTATTCATCAATAACGCAATATGTTGAAAGGTCGCAGAACAATTCAGCGAAGAGAAGCACAAGCGTATAAAACAATGTCATTTACCACTCCTTTCAAAGTGGGCTCGGACAGCCATGACTATTTATTCAGCTCTCTGCCAGGACAGTCCACACATGGGGGCGGCGAGGTACACAATGATCGGCGGCAAGAAGGTGGAGCACCGGGCCCCCCGGGTGTCTCCAGTCAGCACTCTCAGGGAACCTGCCATTAAAAGAGACATACACACAAGTAATAGGGCAAGGGACCGTCACAGGCTTGTTGCAGGAGGACCTTGTTAACTGTAACACAGTGGTCTCTTCCAGTGTGACTCAGAGTGAAAATGAGGAAAGACGGTGTGACAAATGAAACAATTTGCGTTCCCAGTGACAAATGGACTTATGTACGAGTTATGACGATGACCATAACAGGTTTGAGTTGTTGTTCCCTGCAGCTTCTTAACCGGGAATTAAGAGAAGCAAAGAGTGCCAAAACGGAGGCTCGTGTTGAACCGTCGCAGCGGCCCTCGGCTCCAAACCATCTACCTCAGAATAGCCCGTCTAGTCCAGCTTCAGCACCAACTGCTTCATCACCAGTACCTCCGACTGCTCCCGCTACCCCTCCGGCTCCCGAGGATCCTCCGGACCCCGCGGCTTCTGCGGCTCCTCAAGCGAGTCCCGCTCCTCCGGCTCCTGCCAAGCTCCAACTAGGTGAGACAGACTCCAGAAACACTGCTTCAGCGATAAGTGACCGGCCAGAGACCCGCCTCCATCTACGGTTTGGCTGTAAACGTGTGCGTCTCTTGTGCCGCAGGTCCGTGCTCGGCAGGGTTGTCGCTGCGGAAGAAGAAGAGGAGGATGGGAATGTACAGTCTGGTTCCCAAGAAGAAAACCAAAGTGCTTAAGCAGAGAAGTGTGCTGGAAATGTTCAATGAACTGCGAGAGTCCGGCAAGAGCTGTCAGGTCTTTACTCCTCAAGTTAAAGCAAACTCTATTCAGGGACACAGTGGGTGAGGTTATTAGGACAACAGTGTCTTGACCCAGAAGGAGGCTCCCTCAGTCATTCCTTAACACCGGTGGAGTACACCGGTGTCTGAGATGTATGCGTTCGGGACGTTTCAGGGATTCAACCTCTATAGAAAAGCTAGCAACAAGGTGCCAGACCATGCGTGTGCATCCAACAGGAAGCCACAAAGAAAGGGCAGTAAATGCAGAGTGAATCTGCTCAGAACCCATACTGACCCCGGGCTGGGAAACGGGAGGCAAACTTGTTTCGTTTAGAAAACCGAAACCGGCGAGTCCGACTCATCGTGTCTTTGTCGATGATCTGATTTGTCTTCAAAATCGCTTCATCGGGCAAGTTTAAAAGTGCACAGAGGCGCATGTTTCCTCACACATAACTAAACCTATCCTTCCCTTGCATGCTTTGTTCTCAAATGTCAAACATGGAGAGGGCGATAAATGTGTTTCAGTGGCGTGTTTGTACCGTGTTTGTTCTCTTTTGGGTCTCAATACAGAAAATAAAATGTGAGGAAAGAAATATTCTACTACTTATTCCCACTATTAAACCGTATGAAGTTTAAGTTTCTCTCTTTCACCAAACTTAGACCCCCTTAATTGTCTTGTTTGCTCATTGAAACCCTACACGGTGTTTTAAACACGGATCCCTTCCTCTTAGCTAGCTGCTTGATGAACAGCTGGGAAACATAAACAACTATCAGATCTAATAGACAATGCTAAAGTGGACAAACGCAGTCGTAAATGAACTGGACCTAAAGAAATATCTGTTTAATCTGTTTTAAAAGTTTCATTGAAACAAAAATAAGGAATACTCTGAGATTGTGATTGTTCTGTCTGCTCTTGTCTCCCAGGCTAAGGAGGCGGCGAACATGAATGGCGAGAAGTTTGAAATTGCATCTGAAGAGGAGGAGTCCGAGGAGGTGGAGTCTGAGGAAGAGGAGCGACAGCAGTCGGCAGAAGAACCCGTCCGCACCGTCCAGGAAGCGGCATCAGAACCCGTCTCTCAGGTGGGAACAAACGTGTTCATCCTGCCATGATGTGTGATCCTTTTATTCAGTGTTAATGGCTGTATTTTTAAAGTGTTTTAATGAAATAGATGGAGCTTTTTTTGTTGTTTGAGTCAGTTAGGCGCCTTTGGGAAAGCAGTAACTAAGGTGCAGAATAATTAGGGTTTTAATTGATCCTTGGTTAGTGATGACAATCGGAATATATGCAAACATTCCAGGTGCAGATGGGAGATGAGTCTGACGAGTCCAGAGAGGAAGATGGAGAGGAGGAAGGCACGGAGTCCGACCTGGTAAGACCGGCCATCGCTACTCAGCCGACCTACTTGGCAGTGTCACTTCTCATCTTGCATCATCTCTTCTGCGTGAAGACAGAAGAGCTTGAAAGTCATCTGTGTGTACGTCTGCCTCAGAGCACAGAGTCCCTTCTGAAGAAGAAGTTGAACAAGAAAATGAAGAGCGACGGCCCGTGGCTCAGGCCCGCCCGGAAACGGAGGAGGAGGATAAAGGCCAAAGGTGATTGTCCAGAGACATCAAGTCGCTCACCTGTGCCACCGGGGCTCGGGAAGGTAGAACAGGTTGTCCCTCGATCAGAATCGGTGGTTCAATCCCTGGTTGCTCTTTTCCTTGTCAATGTGTCCCAACTTAACCCCGAATTACTCCCAGAGGCAGTACAGTTGGTGTGTGGGATTAGTTAGTGTCCCCAGCGTGGTAGCTCTTTATATTTAGGGAATGCAGTATTCAAAATGCATTTACATCAAGCGATGTTTTCTCTTCTGGTGACCTTGGTGAGTTTTAGATGGTTACAGTCCTGTTCATAACGATAACTACTACAAACTTCTGTTGAGCAGGCAAATGGAGAACAGGGATGCATTAAAACTGGTTTGTAGTTAAAGATTGAATGTGCGCTGGTCACTTGTGTTAATCAACGGGACAAAGCGTGCAGACATGCAGCATTCAACGTGTTGTGAGTGACTTGTTGCACTTCTTTTATAGACTTCTGAGTTTCTTCATGTTTTTATCTTATGGACCCTTCAAGTCTCAACCTGAGGCATTTTGGCATGTTCTTACTAAACGCCGTCGTTGTGCTCAGACCTGGAGCCAGTGGATCAGCCCGAAGCTGCAGCTCAGGCCGAGCGCGCCGACGGGGAGGAGCGCACGCAGCTTTGCTCACCGGAGTCCGTCAACCTCAACGAGGCCCCGGAGCCGACGGCTCCCCCACAGAACAAAGGTGAGATTAGAACCAATGTCCGTGGTGACCCGTTCCATGTGTGTTGATCTGTGGCTCCGCCATCACACTGCTCTATGTAACGTGGTCATTTAGCTCCTTCCACTCACAGCAGCCATCAGTCAGCTGACTTTGCTTCATTACTTGTTTGGTACAAACAAATATGTGCTTGAAGCACAGAGTATCGTAAAGGGTCATTTGTGCTTGTTCAGATTTCTTATCTTGTTTAGTTATTCTGTTAGATAGATAGTTCCTGGTTTGACAATTTCCTTCTACATTCATGTTAACAAATATGTACATCATTGTGCAGATGCTTGTGTTTGAAGAATCACTTAAAAGAAAAGTAGTATAATGTAGCGTTGAGTCCTTCCTCCGATCGAACTGAACCGGATACAAACGGATGCTGAGGCAAACAAAGGTAATGTCTCACTCTGCTGGTTAGCAGACACATCGGGGTCCGTGATCGAGGAAGCTCAAGAGCTTCCGCTCTGCAGCTGCCGCATGGAGACGCCCAAGAGCCGAGAGATTGTCACGCTGGCAGACAGGAAGTGCATGGCCACGGAGAGCGTTGATGGACAGCTGACCCGCTGCCAGGGCGCCATACTGAAACATGAAATGATGCGGCCCTCCAACTCGGTTCAGCTGCTGGTCTTGTGCGAGGACCACCGCAACGGCATGGTGAAGCACCAGTGCTGCCCCGGCTGCGGCTTCTTCTGCAGGGCTGTGAGTGCACGTCGTCTCTGTCAATGTCGAGTCTTCAAATTTACAGCAACTGGTGACATTTATTAATATCCGATGCAAAGACAATACACATAGTTAACACCAACTAAAACTACAAACTTTTTTGATCAAGATAATAAAATCCAAAGCTGCTGAATTCCAAATTCACAGTGTATCTATAAATCTCTAGTCTCTGAGTCTATAATTTCTTATTTTCTTTTCGCATGTTCTGTAAAATGTTAGTTAAATAAAATCAGTGTAACTTCTCATAGTAACCTGGTTTCCTGTGTGAACGCGGTAGACGTTGAGGGCCGTTGTCTTTCTTTCGTTAGGGGACCTTCATGGAGTGCCAACCGGACCTCAGCATCTCTCACCGTTTCCATCGTGCTTGTGCCTCGGTGCTGAAAGGCCAAAGCTTCTGTCCCCACTGTGGAGAGGAGGCCGGCAAGGCCAAGGAGGTCACCATCGCCAAGGCCGACACCACCTCCACCGTGCCCCCCGTGCCGGCGCTCGCACGCGGACCCGCTACGCCCGGGGCCCCCGAAGGCCGAGCAGACACCACCACCGGCAGGTAAAGGACCACCCGAGGAGTCTGAAACTCTCCCAGGTGTAATTATTCAGAGAAATTAATGCTCAGCAGCCTCCGCAGGAATACGTACGAATAGTTTAAGAGCGGCAATGAAATAAATACCGAGCACCAAAGAGCAGTCGGCGGTGCACAACACACCTGAAGAACTGTGCGTTTCTTCCAGCTCCTCTGTTCCTGCGTTGGGGGCGGAAGTCAGCGGCAGGGCCGACAGCTCGCTGTCCACTCCTTCTGCACAGGGACTCGACACCTTTGCCGTGGCCGGGTCGTCCATGACCTCAACGCCGCCGTCCGGGCCGGCGACAGCGGTGCCACCCGCAATCCCTCCAGGACCGCCAAGAGAGACTCTGGAGAGCATCCTGGTGGCGCTCGACACGGAGAAGTGCGACCTTCCTGCAGACTCTCATCGTGATTCTTCCAAATGACCTAAAAGCCTGCAGCTTTGAGGAAAACACAGAGAGTCCACTAACTTTTTTTGCTTGTGCGATTTTCAGGCCAAAGAAGCTGCGCTTTCACCCCAAACAGCTTTACCTCTCGGCCAAACAGGGAGAACTGAAGAAGGTCTTGCTCATGTTGGGTATGTTAACCTTACATCTTCCTTCATGTTCTGCGTGCGTTTATCTTTCTCGGTATGCATCTAACGTTATCTGTATTTATCCCCCAGTGGACGGTATCGATCCTAACTTCAAGATGGATTCTCAGAACAAGCGCACTCCGCTTCACGCTGCTGCGGAGGCCGGCTACAAAGACATCTGCCACATGCTGGTGCAGGTAACGCTCCTTTCCTGATTCTTCCAGTCCTGCCCTTTGTGTAATCTTGTGCTAATTTGAGTAATACGGTTGTTTTTAGATCTTTAGTTAAATGTTTTAAGATGAGAAATGTCCCACTGATGAAAATGCCTTACTTTAACAATGAAGGATTATGGCGAGCTCTCTTGGGGTCTCTACGAAATGTCCTTTTTCACTTCAGGCGGGAGCAAACTTGGACATGTGTGACGAAGATCAGCGCACGCCGCTAATGGAGGCCTGCGAGAACGACCACATTGAGACGGCGCAGTACCTGCTGAGAGCTGGAGCCAGCGTCACGCACAAGGTCAAGCTGCGTCTAGTATATGAAGCACAAAACATGGAGAAGAAGCTAATTAATTCAAGTTGTTGCAGTGCCATTAATTATTTTATCGCATGTTTTTGTACGATAGAAACTGATCATTAATAATTGATTGTCTCATTTTCTTAGGATGTTGAAGGATTCACGTGTCTCCATCTAGCTGCGAAGTCTGGCCATTACAACATTGTTGAGCATCTTCTGTCCACGGGATTAATCAACATCAACTGTCAGGTTGGTACAGTTTTCCAAATTCAAACGAGCCATTTTGATCCCCTTAGTGGCTTTCTGGTTTATTATAGATAACCCTTCCCATTCAGTGGCATTTAATAGTCTTATCACTTTCTCTGCCTGCTGATCCCGTGTCGTGATGTCTGGATGCACATCTCCCTGGTGGTTCAGAATGCCTCAGAAGTCATTCGATGTTGACCTTTGACACTAAAACGGCACAGCTGATTTAAAGGGCTCAGTTAACTCTTGAGTCACCTGTAAAGGCTAGAAACATTTGAAAATAATACTTATTTGCTTTTATTGGCTGAGAGTTAGTTGCTCTGGAGCTAGAGATGAGTCTATTAGAAAGTCTTCCTTCTAAGCTAAGTATTTATGCTAAGCTAATGGGCTGCTGGCTCGCCTCCTTCAAATGCACTTTGATGCTAGAATATTAGATGGAGACAGACTTTGTTTGAAATGTTTGACTGCACTGCAAGAAGGTATCCATTGCAGTGAAGACACAGTCTTAGTAAGCAAAAGGGCAGTTTGATATGTAGATATACGTTTGAGCTTCACTCAGCCAATCTGACAGTATCTCTTTCCCATCAGGATGACGGAGGCTGGACAGCCATGATCTGGGCAACGGAGTACAAACATGTGGACCAGGTGAATCTGCTCCTGTGCAAAGGTGCCGACATCAGCATAAGGGATAAGGTATGCCTCGGGAGTCCGTCCACTGGTGTCTCATGCGTCCCACATGGATCAAATATCGGTTGACTGGCGGTTTGTGTCGTTTTGTGGTCTAGGAGGAGAACATATGTCTCCACTGGGCAGCGTTCTCAGGCAGCGTTGAGATCGCCGAGCTTCTCCTTAATGCCCGCTGCGACCTGCAGGCGGTCAACATCCACGGAGACTCTCCTCTCCACATCGCTGCTCGAGAGAATCGCTTTGAATGCGTCACGTGAGTCACCGCCTCCCGGAAAAAGGAAGACAAAAATAAAAGCTCAGAGATCAAATTGAATAAAACGAGATTTGATTCAATAAAGTTGTTCCATAGTGGCTCGTTGTTGGTAACAGGAAGAATGTGCTCTCCTCAGGCTCTTCCTCAGTCGGGGAGCAGATGTGTTTCTGAAGAACCGCGAGGGAGAGACTCCACCAGACTGCTGCAGCCACAACTCCAAGGCCTGGGTGGCTCTGCAGACCAACCAGAGGGAGAGGGACGCCAGGAGCACCAGGCTCTCTCGAGTGGAGGCCAAAGTCCTTCAGAGGTTGAACTTATGCTGTGAAAATGTCTAGTGTTTGAGAAAAAAGGCAAATAAGGGGGAGGGGGGCTTTGGGATACAGGTGGAAAGATTCAGGGCTTGTTTGACAGCAAAGAAAGGGTTTTGACCCCAGCGTCAGAACATCTGATTTGTTTTGTTCCGTTAACAGTGACATAGCTCTGGGGCAGGAGAAGGTTCCCCTTCCCTGTGTCAACTCTGTGGACGGCGAACCATACCCGGATGACTACAAATACATCCCCGAGAACTGTGTCACCTCGCCGATGAACATCGACAGGAACATAACACACTTACAGGTGAGTTTAAAACCTGCAGGGAATAAATGGATCTATGTGTGCGAAGTGACCAATAATAATCTTCCCTTCTTCATTCACAGTACTGTGTTTGTAAAGAAAACTGTTCCACCAGCATCTGCATGTGTGGGCAGCTCAGTCTGCGCTGCTGGTATGACAAGGTAAGAGACTTGCACCCACCAGTCCTCTCTAACAGGAAAGTGTTAACTATCTCCAGATCCCGCAGTCGTGATATCCTGTGCACGCCGTACGTCCTCATACAAGTCGTTTTTCATTGTCGTGTCTAGAGGGGTTGTCTGCTACCTGAGTTCTGCCGTGAGGAGCCTCCGCTCATCTTTGAGTGCAACCATGCGTGCTCCTGTTGGAGGACCTGCAAGAACCGCGTGGTGCAAAACGGAATCAGGTACTTAAACTTCATCCGCTTGAATACAAACAAGAAACGCATCCAGTCTCCTGACGCTTATCGTTCCTTCTCTCAAGTTACTTTTAGTTGGGTTTGCTTGACAGTTTTAAAACTCACAACTGTGGTGTTTGAATTATGCTCAGGATGTTTGCTTGTGATTATCCCTCATAGTTCAGTTTGCGAGGTGACGGTATTTATCTGCTTCAGGGAGTAATTATCATTTTAGTGCTGAAGATGTTTGTGTATCTTCCAGGACCCGGCTTCAGCTCTTCAGGACCGTTAAGAAGGGCTGGGGTGTCCGTGCAGTGCGAGACATACAACAGGGGACGTTTGTGTGCGAGTAAGTCCCGTCTCTCACATACGACCCTGCTCATGTTTTGAACCACAGACACCATCAGTGTAATATCAGACTGTTTAAGAGGAACGCCCCCCGATAATAATAATACGATAAGAAAAAAAGAAACGGGCTTCTCTCACACGTCCCCTGACAGATGGTAGCAGCCTTTTCACGTTCAGAAGTGCTGTCGATGTCCTTGAGGTGTTTTTGCTGTTGTGCCAGTCATTAGCCTGCTCATTTTTTGAAACCATTTTTCAAAGCTTTATTTATTTTTTTTTCAATTGCCACATTTAGGGTTCGTGCATCTTTTCAGAAAAAGGTTCACACCAGTAAAATTGACTTTGGTTTATTTTTGCAACAAGTTCCTGACTAAACCTTGTTTATTTAAAAGAAACTTTTAATGTTGTTTTAAGTACAGTAACTTCAAGGATACGTCGGTTAAATTCATACAGTGCAATACCGCACATTTCTAGACTGAGCAGTGTAAAGTACATGTTAAAGGTCCACTATGCAACCGGGGTTGATTTTCCAGCGAGGCTCCCCCCAGAGGCCGAAAATAAAAGTGCACTGTCGTAAAGACGCTCAGCCTTGCAGCCTTCTTCCTCTTTGAGCTCTCGCCATTGGGAAAAGGCTTATTGCCCGATGTTCACCGTGAACGAGTCCTCTCTCTGTGCAGAGCCCTTTTCCTCTTTCTTGCCTGCTCCACGTGGGCTTTTGCTGTTTTGTCGCTGGTTCCGCCATGATAATGCACAAATATCGCCACTGCGCTACGAGCCTGCCTTTCACTGGGCGGCGTGTATCAGTTCTCGCCGTAAAGCGACCGACTCTCGCGATGACAAAACTTCTGAGCCTGTGGGGGTGACCGGACACTCCTGCAGTTGCAAGTACGGTATTTCCCCTACAGACCCCCAGGGCGGCCGAGAAAACCTTTGTTCGACCTGAAATGACTCATTTAATCATCCAAAACGGTATGGAACACATTAATTTTCTGTAAAATGTTGCATAGTATGCCTTTAATGTTTCCCGGGAAAAGATTGGATGTTTCCCGTGACATTTAACAACTGGGCCCCGAGTTTTTTCACGTCTACAATTTTTGTGCACCCCATGCGTAACAGGATTAATGATTCCACCTGCATCACTACAAACACAACGGCTCATTAGAGACGGTGAGGCAGGCCTTCACTTAGGCGCCCTCTAGTGGCCACCACCACAATGAGTTCCCTCTGAAGATGTCGATATTTTAAACTTACTTAAAAAGCAAGATAGAGTTGGGATTTTTCAATTTAAATAATTATATAGATGTCATATTTAAAGAAAAAAAACTATTAATATATAGAATATGGTCACAGCAGCAATGTTTCCAAATAATGACAGCTGTAAAAGCTGAAATAATAACAGGACAGTTATTTGAGAGGCTCGGTAATCTCAAAATAGCTGGCTGCTGTACTTTGACATGTGTGCAGTATATTTAGTAGAACATGAATACATGTATATTTTGTATTGCCCTGCTGAAGCATATGTGATCACGTGTGCTGAGTCCAGACTGCATGAGATTCAGGGAGGCCGGTGAAGTATCAGTCCCCCACGCTTCCCTCACTGCTGCTGCGTTGGCTCTTTGGTTTGTTTGTGCAGTTGTCTGTGCCGATTTGTGTGATAAAGAATAACCTTTTGGGTTCAGTGTTTGAAAAATACATAAAAGGTTTCTACCAGCGGGGATCTCGCATCTTTGAAGCTCGGTATCTCAGGACTGCAGTCTTCGATGATAACGCCTTAAAAATCCCCCTCCATGAAATGTTAACGTGTGGTAAACAGCATCAGCGGTGAAATGTCTGCAGCTGCTGACGGGTCGCCCGCTTTTCAACAGGTACGTTGGTGAGATCATCTCCGAAGCTGAAGCAGAAATGAGGCAGAATGACACTTACCTGTTCAGCCTGGATGATAAGGTAAAGTGATATTGCGTCGTTACCCTGACAACATCCTCTTAAAATGATGACGATGATGATTTCCTAATTACTATTCAGACGTTATGTCGTCTGAACAGTAAACAGTGCCGGAAGACTCCGGGATGTCTTCCGATGAATTGCTGCGCACTTGCAGCCTTTTTTCCTAGTTTCTCGCTCATTTATTTTCTTCTTTCCAGCCACAAGATCTATACTGCATCGACGCTCGTTTCTATGGAAACATCAGCCGCTTTCTCAATCACATGTGCGAGCCCAACCTGTTTGCCTGTCGAGTCTTCACGACCCACCAGGACCTCCGGTTCCCACACATCGCTTTCTTTGCCAGTGAAAACATCAAGGCTGGAGAAGAGCTTGGGTAACACTTTAAAAAAATGTTTTACCAATATAAGGCATTGTGTGTTTTAGACGCCGCCCCTCCCCCAACCCTGGAAGAAGGATTAAAACAGTTTTTGATTAAATGACAGTGCTTTTGAATAATAATTAGCTCTTTCTCACTCTCTCAGATTTAATTACGGCGACCACTTCTGGGAAGTCAAAAGCAAGTCGTTCAGCTGCGAATGCGGCTCCTCCAAGTGCAAGTACTCGTCAGCGGCCAGGGCGTCGCTGCAGGCCGACAGCACACCGGGGGGCCAGCAGCAGCCCAGCGCATCGCCCGACACCAGCTCTTCTAACGATCCCACCAGCCCCTCCTAAAAGCCCCCGCTCCCACTGCGCTGGGCTGATGGGACGCTCAAGCACTCCCGTGCGATGCAGCCCGTTAAGCGATGAACTCGTATTCTATCGCCGCTCCCGATTGGAGCCGCAGACCTTCTTTACAACCCGTGAAACGACGTCACACAGATGCACAATCAAATCGTAAAGAGCTCACTGCTGCTTTATTCCAGCTTGTGTATCATGAACAGCTTGAGAGCGGCGACACCACGCACAGCAAAGTCACAGGGGACGATAAAAGACATTACGTTCTTTATATGTCATACATAATGTCACACATTACCTTACTGGGAAGGCGGACTGTGCCGTTTGTTTATTTCTTTTATTTTGAGATAATGGGTTTAAATTGTTATTTGTCTTTTTGTTATTTTTCATTATCAAGTCTTCATCATTATTGAACTCTGGGTCGGGATGAGGGTATTGTTGTCTTTTGCAAAGACAACCACTGCAGTGGGCTGGGTTTAAATTGTCTGACCTTTTGCGGCCATTTTTCATAAACCATTCCATCAAGATTAGCTGATAAATATTTAACTGCATTGCCACTTCTTTGTGTCCCTTCATCCATGTTGCAGTGTTTAAACAGACGCGTTCAACATTCGCCACCGTAATTTGATGAATTAACTGCAACGAGGGGAAAGACAAAGTTGTGGTGCATTAAAAAGTGGACTGTTTCGAGTATAGATTGCCAGAGAGAAGGACGCTGTACCATTCCTCAAAAACGAGGCGTTTCTGTTGTGAATAAATTGTTTGGTTGGTTAAATTTATTACGCATGCTGCCACAGCTGTGGAAGATTTGATCAAACTGAAATAGTTTAAAACAAGAAAATGGTGCTGACAAAGATTTTTGTTTTCATTTTTATTACCCAACTGAACATAGTTTGTAAGATAAGAGAACGTTTTACGTTTTTTTTAAATGTTTTCATTTTAACTCCACTTTTCTAAGCGTAGTTACTGTAGTTTGGGTATTCTTATTTCATGAGTTTGCTGACAGAAGCCAACCAGTCTTTTTAAATGTTGTTAGTAAAGCGGTGACTCTTGTGCAAAGTCTTGAAAGGTATAAATGATGAAAAAAAGGTTATAAAAATGCAATTCATAACTTTCTGTTACATATTTCTGGACCGTGAACCATTCACCTAATTGGTTGTATCTTTTTCAATAAATTTACTACTAATGCATTTATTCCGATATGCGCCATTTGCTGCAGTGTTTTGTCTTTGGTGGCCAGGCTGGAAATCACATCGCCTCTTTCTCTGTCATTTTGCAAAGAGACTTTTTAAGCTCTTTATCTTAACACATTACTGAACGAACTGAAG
This sequence comes from Apeltes quadracus, assembly GCA_021346845.1. Taxonomy (NCBI): domain Eukaryota; kingdom Metazoa; phylum Chordata; class Actinopteri; order Perciformes; family Gasterosteidae; genus Apeltes; species Apeltes quadracus. Next base: position 14,881,086 of record CM037930.1, on the reverse strand, counting down.
CCTGCAGTCCACGAACCGGGCAGCCGCTCGGTTTTTGACAGACGGGGCCCACGGCACGGCGCTGAAGTACTGCAGCAGCTGAGGGCTTCTGAGCGGCTGACACTTGCTTTAATAACTTTAGATTTTCAACGCGTCTCGCCTCGATTTTTGAGAGCTACCGAAAAAGTCTCTTCAAACCGACGTACGGTGCAACAACTGAAAATAATTTGATTTAAAAGTAGAAAAGCCAAAGCGAGTGTATACATACAATGACTCGCAAAATAACATTTTTTTACTAAGAAATTAAAAAAAATGAAGATCACTGAGTGACAGTATGGCTGCGTATTGACATAGTGGTGATTATGTTAGTTTGCTGGTAATACCTAAACACTAAAAGTTGGGAATACTTTGTCACATCAGTTCAGGCAATGTGACCTCCCAGCAGTGAAGTCTTGATGTGTAACTGGTGTGTTTTCTCAACTAGAATAAGACGCAGACCCCGGAGAAGTCTTGATGCATGTCTTCCGTGTATCTGCCATCATTTCAGAGACAAAGAAGCAGACCTTCGATCTTGATGCATAACTTATGTGGGTGTCGACTCAACTCTATAATTCGGAGGCTGTGACGCAGACCTCCAAGCAACAATGTCTGTGCATACGTTTCACCTCTGCTCCTGCTCACAAGTATTTTAATAGATATCCTGTTTGATTTTTGAACACCGGTGTCGGGTAACAGAAACATTACATTACATGTACATCCCAAAGTAAAAAATGCATTTTTTTTTCTTCTGAGGCTGAGGAATAAATCGCCTCTACCCCAGCAGGAAGTGAGTGGCTGCAACATCTGTAACATCTGTCATAAACTGCCTAATTAAATTAAATAAACTGGCCGCTGATTGCTCTCTTCCTGGTTACCGGGGCAGACAGCGAAAACAGGGCCAATAATTGAATCCGACAAATTTCTCCATGAGCATCGAGGACGGTTGGTCTGATAACGAGGCGCTTAACTGGCAGGACAGGAAGCAGCCTTTCCGCATTCCAAGGTAGGAGAAACTTTGTTGTTGGTTTTTTAGCCTTTGGTGCTGCCAAAGACCCGCTGCCTCCTGCGGCCAGACACACTTAAACCGCGTGAGCATCAAACAGTTGCTTTGTTCCACCTTTAATTGGATTTATTCTAGTAATCCCGGAGAGCAGATATGAAGAGAACGCCGCACAAATCCAGATGGGCAGAGACACAATCCACTGTGGTTTACGGTATGTTTATTCTGGTTTGAACCGATTTTGTTTGCATTTCTTTATTGAATTGATAACCATTATGGAATTTCATCCTGAGATCCTCACGAGAGACTCATTAAATATAGGGAAGTCTTGAGGGTTGACGATAACAGAGTAGAATAGTAGGAAAGGAATACATCTATCGATAAATATATATTTAACAAAAGCGACAATAATAACTTATGATTATAACAATAACTTGTGATTATCAAGAAGAATGGAGTGCAAAGTCAGAGCAGAACATCATCCTTTGTATTAAATAGAACCTGCTCTCATTACCTCCTCTGGACAACTGCGCGAGGGCAAAGGTCGCGCGGCGGCTGCTTGCTAGCTGTAGGCTAACAGCCGTTAGCTTTACCATTAAAGTAGATTAAAACAAAGTAATTAGATAATGATAAACGTCCTCTGCCTCTGTTCACAACTACGCGTTAAACGTAGCAGGTAACTCGTCTGTCAGCTATGACCACAGAAGAGGCTATTAGCTATTAGCTATTAGCTAGCCTGACGAAGTTCCCGACCAAAAGAACGTTGTGGGCGGGACTAAGTTCGGAATGGCACCCAGGCTAGCTATTTGCCGTTAGCCATATTTGGCGCAAATATTTGTCTTCATGGAGCAGGATGTGCTTTTGGGACTAAAACGACTTTATTGACTTACTTTTTAATCGTAAAGCATGTTTTCCACATTTACCCACAGCGGTGCGCTCGGCCACGCTGGGCTCTTGGAGGACGCTCACCCTGGGGCCGCAGTACCGGGACACCTGGGCTCCGTCACCTGGCAGCGGGGACGGGAGAGGCCGCCCCCCGGAGAAGCGCGCGGCGGGGACGGACGTGTCCGCGGGAGGCCCGCGGGGTCCGCCGTGGAGAGACGTGGACACGGACGGCGTGCAGAAGTACGACGCGGTTTTCCACCTGAACGGGCTGAGCCGAGCGGGAAGGAGGGACGGCGTGCGCCGCATCGTCCGCAAGCACGACGCTGTGAGCGGCGGCGCGCCGTGGCCCCGCGGGTGAGTCACAGGGCGAACACTTAGACAACTGGGACGTTTGTTCAACTCAACGATTAAAGAACATACAAGCGCAAAACTGGGAAGAATCAAGGTGATTAAAATCGCTTTTTGGCAACTTCTTCAAGATAAACTACTTAAGCGCGATCCTTGTCTAGTTGGGAAATGAAAGCCGATCAGAAACCACGATCAATAAACAGCTTCTTGGGTTTTTTTGTAGTTTAAATTCCTAAACACGTTTTCATTGCATTTGTTGACAGTTTTTTTGTAAGTTGTCTCTTTCCAATGTAAATATTGTTTAATTTTGGTTTATACTGTTTAAAATCCATTCCATTAACCAAAACTCCAGCTCTTTGGATATTTTTCATTTGGGGTGTTTTTTCAAAGGAAGCAGTATTATTTACACGTCAACCGTTTATTCAGCAGAATGAGTACAACATGTGATCCGTCCACTCTTTCATTGTCATTCCGCAGTACATGTACTGAACCACTGGATGTCTCCTCCGCCGTGTGTAGAGCACTGGCGCCCATCAGATGATCTGCAGATGATGTTGGTAAAGAGCAACATTAGATTTTCCTTTTCAATGGAGCAGAAACGGCACAAAATTATAGTATTTTTAACCTAAAGTATTTAAGTATTTAAAGTATTTTTAACTGGCCTCGCATGTGATCGAGTCCACAGCTAGTATTTTCCGGTGTGTAGTTGTTGGTTCACTGGATTGAAAATGGCCCCGGCAGCAAATGCATTCAAATATCGGTCTGAAGGTTGGCTCAGATAATGTGATGTGGGTGTGAGTAATAATCACACACACTTTACGCACGTTCATGAATGAATGGCATCCTTTACCCCGAATTGAAACCTCTTCATTTTTAAAGGGCGACAGCCTCTGTTTCTATTGACCGGTCAGAATCAGAGCTTATGCTATCTGGCCAAAAAATATATAGACACCACTGCTTACATCTAACTTTGGTAACGGATGGTGTAATGTTTGTGTTCATACCCACTTTTTGAAAAATATTTGAAAAACAGAAAATATAACATATTGTAATAGAGAAAAAGGAGGAAATAGAAGCTGCCGACTGAAAACCAAAACAAACTTTAGGTCAATGTGAGATTTTTTTAGATATTATTTTAATTCCTTTTCTAAGTCTAGTTTGAAAAGCATAACCATTGTCTCCAGTAAACACCAGAGTCAAAACGTTCCCAATGGTAATTAACGTTGTCTCTACAGCGTATTTCATAGATTTATAGTGGTCTGCCGATCCCTGTAGCCCCCATAAACATGGTTTGTTGATTTCCTGCCCACAATGAACAACTTACTACTTACATAATCCAAAATTGTATAGTTCATTAAACCGTACACACACAACACTGACAGTTGAGTCTAAGCAGACAAACATAAAAAATAGAATGTAGTCTTCAATAAGGGAGCTATAAACTAAGTCATTGCAGGATATAAATATGTTGCACACGTTTCTTTGAATTAAATTAAATTTGTAAATGTTTGTACAACGTGCATTTTGCTCACACCAGGCTTGAGGGCAGTCACATGGTTCACGCCAACAAAGTTCCAAGTATAAACCATAGTTTTTTTTGTCTCTAGTCATTGTCCCAGTAGATGTACAGAGGAGATAAAACGGCTCTAATGAGCTGCCTCGAGAGACGGGCATTGTGAAATGGTCGCCAGTCAACGGCAGGGCTGACATAAAAACAAACAACCATTCACTCTCACATTCACCAGTTGACCCTACTGCCAGAGCCTGTTTTTGTCCTGTGGGAGGAAGTCAGAGGACCCCGAGAGAACCCACACATGCGCGGGAAGAACATGCAAACCCCACGCAGGTGGTCTCTAACCCACGTCCTACTTGCTGTGAGGCGGCAATGCTAACCACGACATTAACATCTAACACAACATCTGTGTCGATGGTTTCATTTCTAAATATTGGTAGCCCAAATAACAAGGTGGGAGAGCTAATTTCAATGAAACATGCAGGTATAATATAGAAATCAGTGGGTACTACTGGTTCACACTAACATAATGTGATTGAGCCTGATTCTCCCAATAAGGTAGCTATGCTTACATGATTTCTCTGCAGTTGTAATTGAATTCACAGTGAATGAGACAACCTTTGCATGAATGTGGTCATTTTCCAGTTCTTCGCTAGATCTTTTGAGTGTTGCTAGCTCCTGCATATACACGACATGTTTCCCCTTTGTCGACGTCACGAGAAAGATCGATTAACACGCATCATGTGTTGACCCCGCGGGCCTTTTGGTGAACTCAATCAGTTGTACAGTTTCTCTGATAAACAGCCAACAGAGGGGCGAGCGCGTCTGTGCGCTCCAGCCACCGATTGGCCCGCTGTGGTCACATGCGCTCTTCCTTATTCTACCGAGGACTTTCTTTGTAGCCCCTAGTCCTTCACTCAGCGAGCGATCAGACAGGAACCTCAGGACAACTTGGATTTGCTCGTCTTCCTATTTCCTTCTGCTGAGAAAATGACACGAAGGAGCCCCGGCGTTTTACTGGCGCGACCTGCTGGTTTTGAGTGACGCCCTGAACATTTCAACTGGCGTCTGGACGCGGACACGATGCGGTCAGGATTGTGGACACAGCTCGGGCGATCTGGTTTGATTTCACCATGAGATTTAATTTTTTTTAATTCTTCGCCATTCAGAACCCGGCTGCTATGGATGCAACAGCCTGCGCGAAGTGAACTGCCGTTCAGCTCAGGCGCCTTATTCCTTGAAACTTTCACAGTTTATCACGTGAAGATGAATGAACGGAAAGGATCACGAGAACATGGTTTTCTATGAGGCCACCTTGATTTTTCATCTCCCAAAACGCAGCGCTTCCCGGACACTCCGACGCTGAGCTGTGGTTTTGGACGAATAGTGTGTGTGTTGTGATGCGTCTCCCCTCCACTGCCACTGACACCAGTTTGGATTTACCCTTTTGGATCTGTGCGTTTCCAGAATGCCGCGCTTCGCCGAAGATCTCCCCAGCCGCTATGGAGGAAACGCCGGCGGCGGAGGGAGAGGCGGACCGGGCACCGGCAGAGGGGGAGCCCGGGGTGGCGGCGCTCCGGGCGGCCAGAGGGTGTACAAGCAGTCGATGGCCCAGAGAGCCCGGACAATGGCCATCTACAACCCGAACCCCGTCAAACAAAACTGCCTCACGGTCAACCGCTCCCTCTTCATCTTCCGCGAGGACAACCTCATCAGGAAGTACGCAAAGCGAATAACGGAGTGGCCATATCCTTTCAAACAAGGAAACCAGGTGCATCTGTAGCCCCCAACCCCTCCGTCCTCGCCATAGACACACACACACACACACACACACACGGGTGGCTGGAAGGCAGAACCCCCCTGTCGGTGCTTTTATGTCAAACTGTAGGTGTTGTTGATGTGGATTACGTTCTGTGCTCGTCTCGCCGTGGAGCACCTGCTACGGTGTCTTCCTTTATTCTTCCGCCGACCGCACCTGTCGCCCCGCTTCTTATCTGCGTGCAACGTCACACAAAGGTTTTTTTTTTTTAATCGATCGGTGAAATTAGTTTGCCGTAATGTTCCCAGCCGATGTCTGAACCTAGAGGTTGTCCGCGTCAACCTACAAGTTATTCGCTTTTTTTTCTCGTCCAAAAATGGCAGCTGTAAACTTGCCCACCGGATGATAAGGACGGAAATCCCGGGTTCCGACCAACCATCCCTATCGATCAACGCGAGTAGAAGTCGATAAGAAAGCCGCCCGCGTAAACGCGCCCTCCCCGCTGCTCGTGTGCTTCCTACGAGAAGCCTCGGGTTGTTTCGGCCAGAAGAGCCCGCTTGTCCGGGGCTGCAGGCACCGCCTCGTTGTCTTCGTTTAGGAGCCCTCTCCGTGGTGCTGAAGTCGCCCACGCTCGGCTCGTTGGACTCAGCTGAAAACAAATGTTCACTTCAAGCGAGTCACGCTCACCCTATTAATATTTAAGTATTTCCTCTCTCCGAGGACAAGGCAAAGGTTTCTATCAGTTGACATCATTCTGGGACGTGTCTGGGAGGGCTGAGGGAGTAAATCAACAGAAACAAACTGCACATTACGTGTAATAGAAGTGTCTCAAAGTTAAATTAACTCCTTTTGGAAGCATTTTTGCACGTTTTATGAGAAAATTATTTTGCAGTGACATTAGAAAGTTCGAAAGACCTTCATGCAGTGTAAGTCTGGAAACAGAAGGTTTGCATTTTAAAATTTTAATAATTTAAAAGTTAAAAATACCAGATTTTAACAAGGAAACCCCATATGAAATAGCAGTGAAGTGGCTCAGGCTGGAGAGTGAGGGAGCTACAGCTTCTGCGACAAACGTAATGCGACAAGTGGCTCTGCACTGTGGATGACCGTGAGAACAGCATTGGCTGTAATAGAATAACAATGGCTTTAATTCATCCTTGCCACGGATGTGCTGATACAAGTTGAATCTCCCGACTGCTTCACAAAACCAAAGTGGGAAAAAATACACCACTGAAAATCAAATCTGAAACAGTAAAAGTAATTTGACCAATTTCCTATTAAAACTCACTGACAAGAGAACAGTGTTCAGTTGCATAATCAGGGTGTCTTATGGGGAATATGTCTACATCTTCGCTGTAAGCTCCATATTGCCTTGTGATTTATAGGCTCTCAATAGACGCTGACCTGCGGCAATGACCCAGTGAAAATGGATTGCAGAATGAGGCGACCATTGAAAATGGTCGGAAGTGGTCAACCATCTGGAAAGATAATAAGCGCGTGTATAGGATGCTTTGGCTCCAGAAAGGCTTCAACAAAAAAAAAAAAAAACATTCACTCTTACATTCACTAATTGACCCTACTGCCAGAGCCTGTTTTTGTCCTGTGGGAGGAAGTCAGAGGACCCCGAGAGAACCCACACATGCGCATCGAGAACATGCAAACCCCACGCATGTGGTCTCTCACCCACGTCCTACTTGCTGTGAGGCGGCAATGCTAACCACGACATTAACATCTAACACAACATCTGTGTTGATGGTTTCATTTCTAAATATTGGTAGCCCAAATAACAAGGTGGGAGAGCTAATTTCAATGAAACATGCAGGTATAATATAGAAATCAGTGGGTACTACTGGTTCACACTAACATAATGTGATTGAGCCTGATTCTCAGAAAGGCTTCAACCAAAGCCTGATGCAAGGTTTTTCGCTTTAATGGACAGAATATGTCCGTATTTGAGTTTAATGATGATTTGTGTATAGCGACACGCAGGATAATGTGCTTTTCTGAACATAACATGGGGTCTGACAATGTTAAGCCCCCTTATTTTGTTAGGCTGCTGAGTATGACAACATGCAATGCACTCCTGGTAAACACATTTATCCTGTTTGAAATGCCGGCCTTTAAACCTTCCATAAAAAATGTAAGAATGTATGACTATGAAATGCAACTTTGTCCCTCTCTACTGCTCCTTAACTCTCCCACTCCATTCGAGTACATGATCCTCGCAACAATTATCGCCAACTGCATCGTCTTGGCCCTGGAGCAGCATCTGCCCGCCAGCGACAAGACACCCATGTCGGAACGCTTGGTAAGTGCTTCGGCGGGCCTCTGTCCACTTCCTTTGTGACACAAAGGGCTTGTCAACAGCCAGACTGATATGGAGAGCATAATAATCAGCTAATTAGTTAAAAGCGCTTGTCACTTGTTAGCCCGCAGAACCTCCCAGTGAGCGAGCCAGTTCCCTCGGCACACCCCCGATGATGCATAGCTCACCAGGATCAGGGGGAAATCAAGGAGGCTGCATTTCGCACACGGAGATCAAGATGTATATGCCGCCGTGTGCACCAGGGGAAAATAAGAGGAACCGAGCTGAACAGCACACAGCTTCCTGGTTTAGGCCTTTGCTGTGTTTGTACGTGAGGGTGTTGTAGCTCAGGGGAGTTTGTCTTTAAATAGAGAGTGTTACAAAGAGCAACAGCTTGACGTGAGAAAGTCGCTTATTTCTTTCATATTCAACCGCCAGCTCCCGCCTTGAATTGCCTCTGCGGGTGCATTGCAAATTCATTAGTGAAGATGTTACAATTAGGAAAACAAAAAGATAGCATTTAGCACCTGAGAAAAGTCATTGGAGTGAGGCAACACAACGGAAAAAAGCATCCGCTCCCTGCTTCCACCTCGAGGATGTAACACAACAAGAACCCTTTTAATTAGAACAAGGGATGAGCTTCACCAGGAGGTGGGCAGTAAGTGGAGGCGATGATGGAAGCTGTTCAGTAAATGTATTTCACATCCATTGCTGCATTTTGGCGGCGTGATCGTTAAGGATTTCCCCGGCCGTCTTCTGCAAGCGTATTTATAATTCAGGAGTGTTTTAGATGTATGGATACTCATTCAATTGTTTGTGTACAATGCCCAAATTAACATGGTTTAGGACACGTCTAACTGTCCGTCTTTGTTATCTGTCTATGCTGCGGGCTTCCATTGGCCTCCTCCTATTTGCCACTAACAATGCATCTCCTTCAATAAAGAACTGTCATTATTTTACCACCGCAGTCGGCACGATGCATCCATTCGCCTCCTGACATAATCTCTAATGTTCACTGTAATGCTGTAGAACGGTCACATTTCTTAAAGGTCCCAGGCCTGTCTCACTGCTTCTACATGACTGTATGACTATATGTTGGAGGCTGGAGGTCGGGGACAATATCTGTCAGTTTGCGGTGTGGTAGGAGCGAGGCGGAGAAGAATGGAGGAGGAGCGAGGGTTAGTGTAGGCGTGAGATATCTTCTGCTCATGCCTCGTGCATCGCCGCAGGCTCCAGCAGACATTAATGGAGGCCAAGGAAAAAGTGTTGTGTCATACGCGCCTGATCTACCCCCCCTTACTCACAGCAAGGCCCACGGTTCCCCCAGCCACATAGTGCAAATGATCAAACTGTGGCTGTGATGATTGACACTTTTAGGAATAACGCAGAGGGCAAAAATCCATCATGTCCAGTCATGTGTGTTGTGCATTTGCCCTCAGTGCTAAAGTGCACTTTCCAACAGCAATGTGTTTTTCCCATTGGGATGATGTAATGCGTCTGATTTTCCCTAATTTCACACTTGAGCAACACACGTCCTATTCTCTGGTCACTCCATGTACTGCACATTTCCATTACTCCATGTCCCCAGCACCCCTTTGATCTGCACACATGCCCTTCTCGTTGGCTCGACTGCCTTCTTTTTACCTCTGTTGTTGGACCGAGAGGGCCACGAGTGCCCTTCCTCTTAATCCAAGTGCCCGCCAATTCAGTGCTTCATTTCTGCACTATAACACGCCAAAGCGGCACTTGATTGGCTCAAGTGCCTCCTTAGTTCCCCAGTATGGTTGCTCCTCATAACTGGCTGGTTCACATAAATGCCCATGTGCCTTTTTTCCATGTGACCCTACATGCATACACACTTTATTCTTGCTCAAATGTCACACCAGCGGGGCAATTGACCACTCTGCACTCTGGTTGGTTTGGTGAGCCAGGGAGCCCCTCTGCTCCCCCGGCCCGGCCTGATGGTGAATCATACATTGTGATCATACTATGTGTGTAAATATGTTTTTTTCACTGTATTTACTCTCCTTCATCCTAAGAAGAAGAAGGCTCCGCTTCTGTTCATGCTGCTGCAAGGACCCATCTTTCCTTACTTTACCCCCCCCCCCCCCCTCCACCCCGCTTTCACTTGACGCTTCATTAACCACTCTTTTACTGCTAACAAAAAGATCTTACTCTGTCACTCTCGTCCTCTCTCTGTATCCCTGTAGGACGACACAGAGCCCTACTTTATTGGAATATTCTGTTTCGAGGCAGCCATTAAGATCATCGCCCTGGGCTTTGCTTTTCACAAAGGCTCCTACCTCCGCAACGGCTGGAATGTAATGGACTTCGTGGTCGTCCTCACGGGGTGAGTAACTCGCCCACTCAGCTTGAAATGGAAGTCACAAGTATGAGAGTGGCTTCTTTTGTGTGAATCTGTGAGCGTCTTAAGAGAATGGGAGGTGAAATCCCCTCCAGTTTGAACGTCTGTCTACAAGCGTCCTTTAAGTTATTCAACAAGTAACACGCCTGTAAAAGATGGGGGAACATTTGTTGATTCAGTTTTCCCAACTTTGAGGCAACAAGCACATTTCTTTTTGTACAGTTTCATTTATTATTCATGTTTGTGATTAAGACATTTTAGTCCCAGCAGCCAAACTCTACTGCCAGGCGCAAACACTTTACCAACTGAGCGTCTGCGTGGCAGATGGGAAGTAGAATAAATCTAAAGTTTTGTATTTGACGCATGCATTTCAGATATGACTACATGACGACACTGCTATGTGCCGGCTGAGTGGTATTTATAGTTGTTCCTCAGCAGCTCTTAGTGGGGAACCCGCCAAACACTCGGGGTCAGGAGACTGTAACGGCCTGTGTTTCTGATTTTTAATAATATTTCATGTTTCTGCAAACTCTCTGTCCCTCCAACTCCTGCATTCTTCCAACTGCAGAATGAATGTAGCATCCGCGGATTTTTTTATTTCTTCAAAGAAACCAGCGTCATGTTGTCTTGTGGAGCTTCCTAAAACTGGCAATCATCATCGTTTGCAAAGCCATCTGTGTGGTACTGTAAAACACAGGCGGACACTTTGATTGTGGGTGGAAATGTGTGAAGGCCTCACCTGTAATAGTGGACATTTTGATCTCTTTCACTGCCGCAATAGGCTGAATGATGCCAATGGAGATACATTAAGGCCTATCTTGTAAGCATAGGAGCATGAAAATGAATCCCAAACACAGGGACACCTATAAAGCTTGGTAGATTCACAGCTTGTGTGTGTCAGGGCCATGTTAGTGTAAGCAGAAGAAGCGCCCGTTTTTAAGTCTCTCTTTGGCTCTTTATTCTGTTTAATGAATGAAGGATAAAATTACATTAAGGAGCCTTCATCTTACAAGGTACCTCAAAGATGCTTTGAAAGCTCCATCAGTATAGATCAGCTTGCTACAAAGTCATAATGCTGGAGAAGGAATTAGATTTTTACCAGATAGTTTACATTTGTTGTTTATTCTGAGTCGATCGACCGACTCGTAGAATGTCCCTGTGTGACTCTTCACAGCATGAAATACAGGCCCTGTTGAAAATGCACCTGTTCCATGCAGGATTCACTTAATGCTCCTCTTGTTTTGTTGCATTCATGAGGAGTATATTGTTCTCCAGACATAGTTGTGCACTATGTCCACATTGGCTTTGTTTTGGAAATAATGCCTATTCCAGAAACTGGATAAAGAAATGCATCAAAACGGCCAGCTAATGACGTGCAGAACAAAGATTTCAGACAAGCGGTGCCCACAAATGTTTGACATCATAATAAACCAGACAAAGAGGAGAGTTTCCCTTCGCCATTTGAAATGACTCCTCCTGTGAAACTCCTCCTGTGTTCAAGCCGTAGCGGCACATCAGCAGTCCAGAGATGTCCTTTTCTTTTTTCTTTCCCACGGCACGTAAGTGGGACGATTGTGTTTGGGGCTGTGATTGAATTCACTGTTCCCCTGCATTACCTACTCATGTGTGGAAGACGTTCACTTGATGTATGCCTGACATCACACAGTGGCACGTTGCTCGCAGCATTTGAATTCCACTATATTTGTGTCAAAATGCAAGATTCCCCTTCTGTATCTGAGAGCAGCAGCGCTTAGCAAGTTACTTAGTGAGAAGAAGCTTATTCACATGGTAATAACATGAGTTATTCATAGTTATTTCAGTATGCCAGGAAATAAGATAATCTAAGGAGATAATTGTTTTTAAATTCCACATTGTGTTGTTTACAGGGTGTCATGTATCCAAAAATCTGCCCTTTTGATTGAGAGTTTTTCTTTCTTGGAAGTGGAGAAATACGTCTTCGGTTTTTGTTAAACCCATTGCTGACACAGCTGGACACAAATGAACCGTCATGTTGCCAATGTGACCGTCTGTGTTTGGTTGCCAAGCAACCACACTAGATAAAGTGCCTGTACGTGATCGGGGGTTTCTGCACAATTGTTTGCTTTGTGCTCGACACGCTCCTGTGGGAGCGGAAGGGGGGAGGTGTGCGGGCAGAGCCCACGTCAATTCGGAGTCAATCGCATCGCCCCTGGACGGGGTTCGGCCCACTGGGCTGCCGTGTGAGCAAGATCTCATCCTCAGAGAAATGGTCCTGAAGGCAAATGAGAAAAGACGGAGAGGACGTTTCAAGCGAGACCTCAGGTGTTCACCTCCGTTGGTGAAGTTAAGAGGATTAAACCGACTGTACACCTGGGTTTTAAAAAGGGTTTCTGCTTGGTCCTGCTTCGTCCACAGAGAGAAGGAGCAGCCTGCGGGCCAAAGCTAATGATCATCATTGTCCTTAAGTGTGCTATAGAATACTACACGATAACTAAGATTTGGAGGAGCAAAAGAATTAAGAAATCCGACAGACGACTACATTAGGATGTTATGCGTATTGGTGGGCACAATGCATGACTGATTTCTAAACGATATATAGCTCATACATACTGGTTAATCAATCAAAAGGGGCCAGTTCTCAAGATGGTTGGTCAGAAATCCGCTTCAGGATGCACAGTAAGAATATGTGCTTGTGGCTCTTTTACCAAAAGAAAAGTACATAGTCCTGCTTTGATTAAAATGAAAACATATTTAGTTCTGCGCTAATAATCATTTTGTATTCTAGTCACTGAGCTATCTTACTCCTTTTCCTATCAGCTAAGAATGTGAATGAGTTCTCTGCCTGCCGTATGATTCCAGCGCTCGGTCCTTGGTGTAATTATGGTGATACAGCCGTCCAGGCCTAATAAAAGGGTCTAATTGATAGTGTAGCTGGAGGCAGTGGCAGACCTTTAATCTGTCCTGATCAGGCATTAGGAGCCCCTAATCAGAGAATGAATCTGCCTGGCTTTACAGAGGCCTAATCAATAGAGCACTGAGCTGGTCAGCGCACGAACACGGAGCCCCACTGAAGAGCCGCACACGTCCAGACACACGCTGGGCATGTTGGCGTCTGAGACGTGAAGAAAAGGGTGAGAAGCCTGCTCTACTTTAGATCCCTTACTTTTCACCGGTATGAAGTGCTTGCTCACAGAAACTGGGGAATCATGGCTTTTTTTTTGTTGAAAGAGCCAAGAAGAAAGTCTCTAAGTGACTCTCACAGTCGTTCTCATTTCAGTGGCTGAACTCTGTGTGGGTCAATTTATTCTTTTACCCAGAAGGTTTTACCTTTGGAACTGGTAGAATCTATGCCGTTTTTTCTTGCCATCATTCAGCAAACCAAGATCCTGTACACACCATTCTGCAGAGGAATCAGTCCTGATCGGCCGCTTTTAATCGTGTCCGTGGCTCTGAAGAAGCCTTGTCCTCTGTGACAGTCTGGAGGGTTGGAGTCGGAAAAGTGAGCCATTAAGGAGAGCAAAAGGGGGAATGTAAAGAATCTTTGAGGAAACAAAAGTTGATCATGAAGTTTCCGATGAAGGTCTGAGGTAGAACCATTCATATACTTAATATATGCGTTTACAAATTCAATTCAATTAATTTTATTTTGTATAGCCCAAAATCGCAAATTACAAATTTGCCTCGGAGGGCTTTACAGTCTGTACACATGCAACATCCTCCGTCCCGAGACCCTCACATCGGCACAGGAACAACTCCCCAAAAAATGAAAAAAACCCTTCCAGGGAAAAAAGGGAAGGAACCTTAGGGAGAACGTCAGAGGAGGGATCCCTCTCCCGGGATGGACAGACTGCAATGGATGTCATGTGTACAGAATGACCCATACAGATGTAGAATACATTCAATTTCTATAACAGAAATGAATCAAAGAATTCCAAGTAGCCGGCCAGATGTACGACAGGACCACTGCAGGGGCCACCACCGTCAGATAGAACCACCATCCACAGAAGACTGTGGGGAGGGAAAGCAAACATTTTAGGATGAGAACATGCAGAGGCAGGAAGTGTTTCTACAAGAAGCCAATGGCAGCTTCACAGACTCTGAAGCACGCTCCTCTATCTGTCTGTGAGGGTTTAGTTCTGTCCCACTGTCACATGGTCCAGGGTTTGAGGGATCTCTGACAGAAATATTCAGCCCTTAATTAATTGTTTCCTTAAATCAGCATTGGATGCTTTGCCCAAGGGAATTATCCACAATTCCTTGCAATGTGACGTTGAACATGGGATAACCGGTGGAAGCATGGAGATGTTTAAAAAAAGGGAAAACGTCATATTTCATTTACACAGAAACCTAAAGGATTAAAGATTCTTAATAGTGCGGACATTTAAATTGCAACAAGATTGATGGGTTTTAAGTTTTATATTCCGAAGCCCTGAAAAGGTTGAATGTTGAGTCATTTTCTTAGTTTCACCCGATATATCTTCGTCCCGGTCCATTGTGTCTTAACCGGCAACATCTACAGTATACCAATATTTTCACATCTGGATAAAGCCTCACATGTGTTCCCACATTATTCATATAGTCCTTATGGTTGCAGAGGAGAGTATGCGATTTTTGAGCCCTGACAACTTGCACATGTGTACTGCACGCGATGCTTTGTTGATGCCAGTGAGAGGCGGGTGGAGTCACCGAGAACAATAATCACACTGTCAGATCCAGGGAAACAAAAGCCAGGGCAGTTGCTGTTATTTATTTATCCGTGTCTTTTGATTTACGAGTCTCGGCCCTGAGCGGTCGGAGCGGGAGTCGGCTCTTGTGCCGACTTCAAAGTTGCCATTTCCTTTCATGTGCCTCTCGGCCAACGGGGGCCTCCACAACAGGGGCCCTCAAAGTATAGTGGCTGGGACTACAGAGGTCGGGTCACTTCAGCTCACGGCCTGCATGAATAAATGTTCCCCTTGAACGTCTGCCAAAGCGCCGCTGCGTCTTGGTGCAGGTCTGACAGTGCTGCCCTCGCTTAGGCCACATGGTTGTGTGTATTTGTCGATGTAGGTGCTGCACTTTACTGTCCTTCTCAGGAGGGTTTGTTACAGCTGACTGTTCAAGCACCATCACCACAATTAAAATGTGTCATGTACTTTGATTTAAGAAAGAAACATTACCGTCAGCCGTACTTTGTTTCATTCGTGAACTAAAATGTTGCTTAGCGTCAACATGTTGGCATTGCCATGTGAACGTGTCAGCAGGCCAGCTTTAGCATTTAGCGGCGAGCGCCACAGCGCCTCAGTAACCACACATGTGCAGGAAGCCTGGACAGAAGTAAATGCAAACTGCGGCCATTCTAGATACTTATCGACTTCCAATTTTATAACATTTTGATTCACCAATTTGCCTGGATTGACACATGGAATAAAATTATATACTGGCTGTTGTAACACTCCAAAGTATGAATGCTTTGCTAGATGAAACTGGTGTTAAATGCTGTGTGTGTGTAGGAGTGTGTTTAAGGTGTGTCACCAGTCGGGGGTTTCCCAAATAAGTCAAGATTTTTAAATATTTGAATGTACCTCGCTGCAGACCCCTCTTCAGTTTTTCCCTGGCCGTTTTGGATTTCTAGTTTTTCAAGGATTTGAGTTTTGGTGCCGGTGAAATGCTCCAAAGCGGCTTCGTCTGCGAGCGAAGTGTTCAATTGGATAAAGCAAACTAAATCACACAGAGCCTAAATAAAAATGGCCATAAATTAAGATACCCGGTACTTACAATAGCAGAAATCAATACAATACCCCGTTCATTTCTCCCCTGTGAGCGCCCCAAGCTTTTGCAGTGCCTTCTGGGAGTTTTAGTATCAGCCACGTGTTTCCTATTGACCGGCGGGCCCCTAACCAGTTGAGGTCAAATATGGAGGCGCGTTCATTTTCACTCAGTGCTGTGTGTGTAGCAGCAATGAAGAATGGACAGTCAATGCTTATTCACTTGTGTGCCCAAAATTGTCTCTCTTATTCACTCACTTTGCTCCTGCCCTCGCTGTTCTTGAAGTTAGTTTTAATCCGAATGTTTGCTTTCTGTTGGCGATGGTGGCGCATGGAGTAGAGCGGGTGTGCGGGTCAAACCCCGGCTGCTCCATGTCCCATGCCATGTCTCCCTTACGGCTGCTCCATGTCCCATGCCATGTCTCCCTTACGGCTGCTCCATGTCCCATGCCATGTCTCCCTACGGCTGCACACCACTCCCACTGTGTGGGATGGCTTAAAATACACTGTCGCTTTGGATAAAAGCATCAGCAAAATGACATGTAATGTTGGATCGTGGCGTTTTCCTCCGACGGTATCGTTCTTTTCCACGACATCTAGCTGACTGACAGATGAGTGAGCGTCAGGTTGTATTGTGTTTTCGTGTACGCATTTGCGGCTGTTCTGCCCCACGTCTGCTCGGTTAGCAGCCGCATCAGCGAGCAAACGCTGCAACGTGAGGGGATGCCGATGCCTTTCTGTCCACATCGTAATTGGAGCGATGCCACGTCTCCCCGTGGAAGCCTCTTCTCCTGCCGCTCAGGCTCGCCAGTGGATGTGTTGGTTGCTTTCCCTGTTGCAGAGAGCACCCCAGTCCGTGTTGTATGTTTGTTAGTTGCCACAACTTTTGTCTTTGTCTCATTCCTCATCTTCTCTGCTCCAGCAGTCACACTTGGGAAGCAACTCCCCGCACCTCCCGCCGAAAAAAAGATTATTGTTGTTCATTATTAAATAATAGTTTTATGGCTTTATAGCTGAAGATGTCAGGAAATGTTCTAATTGTGACAATCAAAGCAGGCCTGACGTGGACGCTGCAGCTCATCGCCTTTGGCACTGTAGCCTTTATTCGGATGTGGACGTCAGATTATCATTAGCATGTTGGAACAGGACCACTGAGTGAGCGCTGCTCAAGTCATCCAGCAGACAACCTTCTTTCATGAATATTTACGCGAGCAGTCAGCCAACGTGACTCAGTGCAACAAATCCAGCTTGCATCTGTCCCTTTGCCATGATGCCTATTCATGTCTGCTGTCTAAGATGGCTGCGAGCTAGATGGCTTCACATGCAGCGGCTCAACCGGTTATCATGATAGCATTGTATATTTGTCAGGTTATTGGCGAGACTGTCACATTTCTTGTCATTATCCGCTCCAGTTGTGACACACAGCCCCTGGTAAAGAAGGCACGGCTCGTAGTGTGGAAGCTTTCAAGGAAGAATGTGATTTCATTTGGCTGAGTGGAAGGTTGGCTGAGGCACGCAGCCACACTTTAATCACTGTTTTGATTTTGTACCAATTTACGTGCACACACACACACACACACAGCATGGGCTCCAGTCAAGCGGGTCTAAAAGTAATGCTTGTCATTTCCTGTAGGCAGAGGAAGTGCACTACACCTGCGCTGATGTAGCAGACTGGCAGGTTTCCTCCTTCACACACGATTCAGTCCAGAGCTCATTACAAACCGTGTGCTATCTCCTGTCAAACATCATCAGACATCAGGTAATCCAAATGCATTTTGTAGAAAGGCGGGAAGAGACGCAGACTTGTTTTTTATTCTGTAGAAGGAAATACAAATCTCAAACCGGGGATGATGAATAAAGTCAATCTTTGATTTTCATTTACACGCAGCTTTCATTGACTGAAAACACGGGGTGAAAGGGTTCAAGTTGAAGTGCCCACTGAAAAGTGAAGCAAAGAGAGGGTCGGCGCTCGGGTCACTGTGTCTCTTGCAGCTCCTGGTAAATAACAAAGACCTTTCAAATCCTGATGCCTTCAGTCTGCGACACTGAAGAGAATGTCAGCGTGCATCACGTTGAACGTTCTCAAGAATGACAAGTCGGCCTGCCCGATGTTGGCGTGACCGGCACCTGTGACACAGACCTACGCACGAGTCACATTCGTACCATGTCACCTCTGTTAAGTGAATGTTTTCTAAAGTGACGAGTGATCCTGCTTGATGTGGTTTTTCCTTGTGCGATTAGGTGCAATTGTCTGCCTCGCGTCTTCCAGTCTCGCACTGGGACCAGTTAGACAATCCAGGACTTCAAAAACAACTTTCATGGCGTTGCTCCTTGTGGTGCAGTCGAAGCTGGATGTCCTCCGTAATTCCATTAGAACTCCCAAGTATAGCATGATATGAAGTTGTATGCATCCCTTTCATACGTCTGCTTTCAAAGAGGCCCATTATGTTGCCAACCAGGGATCAGACTTCTTTTATGGCAACACGAACAATTTCTGCATCAATAGTAGCAGTAGAAACAGCTATTAGAATATATGAGAATCAGAATTTATTCAAATTAAATCTCTAATTGACTTTCGCCGCTCCTCCTCCCGCCCCCCGGGAAAGTCTGGAATTTGCAGCAGCCTTGCATGGGAAAGTCCTGTGAGCCACCTGATCATCTCCCCACGTGGACCACGTCACCGTGAACACAGCGATGTTGATGATGTTCAACAACGTGAGCGGGTGATGAAGGAAGACGCCTGCTACACAGAAGGTTGTTTGCTTTGAACATGTGATTTCTGCCCTACAGTGGCAGTTTCAATCAGTGTCTTTTACTGTGTTCACCCCTCCCAAACCCCAGGACCGCGAATCCAAATGCAGATAAAACCGTAACAAACTGTTAAAAATTATTTTACTGCGTCCCCTTCCAGCCGGTTCCCAAACGTCTGCTTAGATGAATGAATGCTGTGCATGGGGAGCATCTTATCCACGCCGCCTGCTGCCACCGGCAGCGGGCCGACCACAGCGGAGCCAGCGGGGGGTCCTGGCTCCTCTTCCCCACCGTCGCATTAGATCTACCAGGACAACACGGCTGCCAGAGAAGCCCTTGCCGCCTCCTCATACTCCTCCTCCTCCTCCTCCTCACTCCGTCGCGCCTCAGTGGAGAGGCGCTCTGTTTGCTTGCCCTCCCCGAACCTCCCGCACCCTGTAAGCGCTCTTACTGTGGTACAGCGGACGGAGGCACGCGAAGAGAGGTGCTGGCTACGGCAGAGAGGAGGGAAAATGATGGCAGATAAGAGGAGGCCGAGATCACACTGTTAGACCTCCAGTGTAAGCGGTAGACGTAACCTTGTGTGCTGTTTGAGCCTCAGTGTGTATCATTTGCGTAACCGTCTCTCTGAGTAGATGCACAGCTCAGTTCAGGCAGGCAACAGAACGTAGTGTACTGTACTGTATTGTACCCATGGCACTGCAAGGCTTAATGCTCTCACTACCTTCATGTCACATTTGGACGTCGCTGTGTTCACGTTTCTTTCATTGTTGATGTATTTTGAGGGGCGGGCGGCGCGGTGCAGTTGGCACTTTCGCAGCGCAGCAAGAAGGTCCTGGGTTTGAAACCTCTTTGTGTGGAGTTGGCATGTTCTCGTGCTCCTCCGCCACTCTACAAGGATAAAGGGTATGAAAGATCAACGTATGTTACAGCCCAGTCTGATTCTCCGAGTCGTTCTCATTTCAGATACTACATTGGATTAAGGACATCCTGCTTCTGCCAATACCCTTAAAGGAATAGTGCAGCTTTGAGAGCTGATTTCCTTACTTTAGCCTAGCTAAGTATAAAGAATGGAAGTGGGTAGAAACAGCGCACCTGGTTTCGAGGTTTATTAACACCCCCGCAAAGTTTTAGAGGACGTTATGGATTAGAGTTTTTTCTTGGACTGGTTTACCGTCCGTGCGGCTGCATCAAAGTTGGTGAGCTCAGATTGTGGTAGAGGTCTACACGCTGTACTGTACTTATTACACAACAACAGCTGTCAACATCGTGTGCCTGCTGTTCAATTAGGTGGTGTACCTGTGAAGGGCCAGGTCTAAAGTGTCTGCACCTTCCTTTTGTTAGCGGCAAGCTTGTGCTTCTTCTGGGGAACCAGGACGGATGACTGGGTCTCCTTGGCGTGTGTGAATATTGATCTTCTTTGTTTAAGTAACATGAACATGTATTGTAGTAGTATTTGTAAACCTAGTGGAGGACTTTTTCATATATTGGCATTAGTAAAGTAGTTTTTTTTGCTCTCTTTAGCTCTTTTATTTTTCCAAATCATTTTAACGTATCGTCAAAGCTGTGTTACCATTGACAAGCAAAAGTGTTGTTTCTGACGGTAGCGGTGTAAATTATCTTCTCAAGTTGTTTTTTCCTCAGACTCATTAGTTCAGTGGGCGTTTTCAGCTCTGCACAACCATTACTGCAAATGTTTTCCTGCTGCTAATTTGATGTTCTGTAACACCATAATTATTCCATCTCTGATGTTACACCAAGTAAATGGAGCAAACAAGGGAAGCTTGTGTCTTTTCTGCAAAACACAGCCTTTTGGCGCCGCACCCGCGCCCCGTGGACACCACGGGTGGTGGTCCGACCAATCTATAATCAGTCAATATTGAATAATAGCAACTAAAGCAACTGGGCGGAGGCAGGTGGGAGTGTGACGGGCTAGATGTCCACTCAGCTGTGTGAGCGACTGAACAAGCCTGTTGATGCTGATTGTGGCGACGTTAAGGATCGACCAGGTGCCGCGCCCCATTTGTCCTCCGCAGTTCGAGGTCCGCACGGCTGGAGACACTGCTCCTTCACCAAGGCCGCCTGTTCGGATGTCTGCATGCATTTTAGTGTGGTCATCAAAGTTTCATAGCGAGCTTCTCTTTAGATTACAGGTCAATGGGTCACAAACAGCTGGCCCCACTGCAAGATCTAAGGTGTGTCCTGTAGTGGGGTCCTAAATGGCAAAAAAAACCCCATGAAGGCGCTCAATAAGCCTGGTTTGGTAACTTTAGAAGTGATCGATTGGAGCTTAAGGTGCTGTCACTGCTTTGTGCTGCAGGTCAGAGAGCAGAGTGCTGGATTTATCTGAAAGACGTACATGGCTGGATATTTACATGATGGCAGATTTCCGAACGAGACTTCTCACAGCGAGAACAAAAAAGTTGTCTTTCTCTGACGGGTCCAAAATGTTGTTCCGAGTCTGTCGGTTTAAACAGCGAGCACTTTCTTTAGAGGACGTGAGTTGATGGTGCGGAGTTGGGCTGAGCTGTTTCATTGCAGCACAACATGGAAATTATGGTCCAGTTTGAAAAATAACAATCGTGCAATACACCGCTACACTGCTAGTGTTGGTTTCGGTTCATTAGGGAATAGAAATAGACGCTTGACAGAAATTAAACTCCAACCCAGTGATAATTAGGCAGTTATCCTTCATTACACTCAACAAAGAGTCTCACTATCTCAATACGCCACTCTCCTCTCTCTTTCCTCCACCCTCGTCACGCGCGTCTTTCCTTTCTTTTGTTAACCAAATCAACAAAAAATGAATTAACACTTTCATAAAAAAACACAGTGGGACGAGATCAATGGTCAGAAAATCCTTGGACCTGCTAGCCGGGCAGAAGTACTGCTCGTATAGTTAATACCAGTGTCACATGATGTGGCACAAGATAATAACTGTTAAACCCCCACCCCAACACCTTTCTATCTCAATCGCCACCATCCACGGCCAGCGCTGCCCCTGTTCCAAAGAGAGAGCGGTGAACAGGAAAGGAATCCTTGCAGAGAATCCTTGCCGCTGCGCCGTGAGACTGGCGGCCCCGAGGGGAGCAGGTGAGCTGTGAGTTGCGTGACTCCGCGCCGATCTCTGGGGAGCCGGGCAAACGCTGGAGTGCAAATGGAAAATCAAGTGCCCTCTTTCCCCTACGAAAAACTAGCTGGATGTTTGTCCTTCAGGATGCTGGAACACTGAAGGTCTCTCCCCCTCATTACCAGAGAAGCACAGCCGTCTGCGTCGATACAACCGGAGTCTGCTCTGTGCTGCAAGATTGTTGAAACGTCTTTACTGAGTAACCTGATAAAAACAAACTAACCCCTTTTTAATTGAGAACCTGCCTGCAATACTTTAAATAGAAAAGAACACTAAGAGGGGATCGTGCTCGATTAGGATTTTTGGTGGCCGATGGATGGGATGGGAGTCCATTTGAACCTTTACACTACCAGATCCGTCTGATTATGATTTGGAGCGGACGAACCAAGCGTCCATGGGCCAACCTGTCACTCTTCATGGTTAAGCTCCCCGCTGTGTGGCCCCATTGCACATTTTTACTTTTGCTTTCTTAATACATTAGATTAACATTCTCTGTGTGGCGAACAAATGTGTGTGATTGTTGAGATGCATTCACCTTATCTCCATGCCAACATGTGTGGATATTACGTTTTATGTACCTTCTGATTAAGGTTCCTTTCTGGAAGGCTGCTCGCACACTGTGGCGTGTAATCAATATCTCTCTCTCTCGACTGCCTCCTCTTCCCACACCCTCGCCACACTAACCGCCTTGTACCCTGTGAATGTACATAGATATTTAGGACAAGCATCTGCGATTGCAAGGTGGCCTTTTAGCCGACGCAACCAATTCACTGCTGTGTGTGCCTCCACATTAGAAAGGCCGTAAAGAGAGAAGGGGGGAGGGAGGAGGCAGTGGTAAAGGGGAGAAACTGAGAAAGAGATCAGGTCAGGAAGAGAGGCGTCCAGACTCGGAGTGAAAGGACCTGCAGGGATGAAATGGAGCCTTGTGTCATTTTCACTTGTGGCCGTGTTTGCAGCAGAGGGCTGCAGGGAGGGAAGAGCAGGGCGGAGAAAGGCCACTAATGATCCGGAGATGGATAAAGACGGGGTGTGTCATATAAAAAGGGTGCAGTTTGCTATACTTACTCACTCCACAGTGGCTAAAATCAGGTATTATTATTTAAGATTTGTTGTTGGCAGGGGACAGTGTAGTTGATGAGATTGTTAGCTTTGTGGTGGCAATCATTTACCACCAATGAAATACAGACTCGTGCAGACTTTTTATGATACGTACGCTGTGATGTATATTTCTTCCGTTGATACTTCAGTAATTTGTACTAACAATACCTTTTTCTGTCTACTTGCACAGTTGGTCTACTTCCTCACTGAGGCTGGAATTATGCAACGGGCGTTTGTGACTCGATGTGGTTGTAGAGCGCCTGTTCACAGGTGGCAACGAGGTGTGGGTTTTGAAATGAAGTATGATATGCACCGCATTAACTTCCTGCCCTAGTAAACAACCACTCTTGCGAAATGATTCACTTTAAAAAAAAAACATACATTGGAGTTGACCGGAATGGGGGGACTAAAATTCTTCTCGACAAAGAAAGACGGTAATTTGTATGATAATAATAATAATAATAATATTGTGTTGTATTCTCTAGATGGGTTTGTACCAACAGACACATGATTTCATATGGACGTCTGTATTGCGGGCTGTAATCTCAGTCTATAAATCATACATAAATACTGCTCTGTGATGTCCATGTGGCTCGCAGTAATGTTTCTGCTGCGGACTGCCGAGGCCCGACTTGATTACATTCACGCGCATGAATCACTGCCAGACATTGTCAGAATGGCTCCTGTGGGGAATCTTTCCTTATTGCTCTGTTGCATGGAAGTTATTGTCTTCCATTTTACTCAAAGGGTGGGTTTCACAGCGCATGCCTTCTCTATCTCTTCTCATCAGTCTCTGCGCAGTGCTTAGTCTTGTTCATGCCGCTTAGAGAAGATGATCTCCACATTTCAGTCCGGCTGATCTTGTTCGATTTCTTTTTCTTTTTCTTTTTTTTTTAAACCTGCTGTTGTTTACTGATGCATGAAATAAAGTTTCACAAATCCCAAAAGTAGAGCACTTCCACTTTGTGATCTGATCAAGTATTAAGTTTGGAACACAGACAATGATATAAGAAAAGTTGTATTTTATGTTTATTCTATATGAATAGAATAAACATCATGTTTATATATAAAAAGACCAAAGGCAGGTTCAGCATTACGAAACCACAAAGTCATGAGTATACTCCATTAGTGTCCATCACATTACTTACATGTAATTTATTTTTTCTTTTTTTACCAACCTGTACTTCTGGTGTTTAGCGTGTTAATCAATAGCTCCACCCCTTTTGTCCAGCCCAAATGAGCTGTTTACAACCAATTGCCTGGAAAAACTAACAGCAGCCTCGCCTGAACTTTATTGTTAATCAGCCAATGTTGGCATGCTTAACGAAGATGGAGCGCATCAGCGCGTCGCCGTTGTCACTCAGTATGGAAGGCTGCCAGCGTGGCTGCAGGCTGTTTGTGTTGTTGAGTCGTTTGTGATTCTGTTCTGTATCGCTGGTTATTTCCTGCGGCCGCTCTCTTTATCTCTTCGTGTGTTCCTCTCTTGTCCCGTTCCCCCCCCCGACGATCACCCCGAGGCCGTGCACTGTCAACATGTCTTCTTGTCTCAGCCACTGACATTTAAATGTGAACGCCACCTCGGAAGTCTCCCAAGCCCCCCACCCACAATGCACCGTGTCACTTCCCACCTTGTCTTCTGCGGCCTGTGCCTGTGTTACATTTGTATCCTGGTACGTGTTTCAGCGTCCTGTTGCATCTCGGGTTGAGAGAAACGCTTTGAATTAGTTTGTCCTTTAAACATTTCTGTTTAAAGGTTAAAGGTGACATTTAGAGCAGAGGGATTGCCGCCACACAGCTATCATGGCATAACAGTGGCGCACGTACTAACGGTAAAACGAGGGCTGTCAGTACATTTGAAAAAATTAACAAATTAATCGCACGTTTTTAAATTCATTAATTTCGATTAATGGCGATCAATGAATGTTGTTGATACAATGGTGTTTTGAATGAATGTTTTATGTTTGTTAAATCTTACAAGTAATGGAAAAAGTGTATTTGACACTTTTGTATAATTGTTAATGTTTTTTTTATGATAAACAATTAAGAATTCCACCGGGTGGAACATGTTGAACTAGCAACTCTTTCAGCTAAATCAGCCTAGCAGCTAGCTTAGCATAGCTAACCAAAAGTATGCTAATTACGTTAAACTATTTTGTTGCATTAATCTCTGCCACATTAATCGCAAAACACTGCTGGCTTGATACATACAAACTTGCGGCCGGACGATGGATAAGCTGACATGGATTCAGTGATTGATTTGGGTGATGGTTACTGAATTCAGCTGTGGGGGAAAAGGGCGGGAAACTAAACACGAAAGGAAGTAAAGGGGCTCTTGTGGGATAGAGAATCAGAAGTCAAAAGAATAAAACAGAAAGTTAAATGAGTCTCTTTGAGTTGTCACATCAGTAATATTTTTACACAGTTGCTTATCGTTCCATTAATGTTCTGAATATCGTACGGAGAACTTTTAATTCAACTAAACACGTTGTGTCGGGCTGCTTCATTGTTGGTGATCTTTTCGACATCAAACAGCAAGGCTAGCAGCTAGCTGGTTCAAAAGTTTGGACACACTGAATTAAATGAGAACAGTTGTCCAAACTTTTGATGGGTATTGTATATGTACAGTATACACACTGTATATTGCCATATGCCCAACTAATGTGCTCTTTTTTCACCAGCTACTCTTTTTTTCCCACCTTTCACCACACAATTATCTTTTCTGCTCCATTCCTGTCAGCACGCAGCACGTTAGCAGGAACC
Organism: Apeltes quadracus; assembly: GCA_021346845.1. Classification (NCBI taxonomy): domain Eukaryota; kingdom Metazoa; phylum Chordata; class Actinopteri; order Perciformes; family Gasterosteidae; genus Apeltes; species Apeltes quadracus. The sequence continues at coordinate 14,855,428 of CM037930.1, read as the reverse complement.
ATGGCAGCATCAGGGATTATATTTCAGAGAAAGTGAGAAAATGTGCTTTTTTCTGAGTACAATACCACAATGGGGGACAAATTATTGGACTTAATGGAGCTGGTTTGCAACTGCTTGCATAATTGGAAAAATCTTTTTTTTTTGATGCCAGCTTGTCCTCATGGTTTCACTGAATCTGGTTTAATTGTAATTATGTTCAGCGGGAAATAAAAGGGTCCCTCAGTGTGTGTGTGTGTGTGTGTGTGTGTGCATGTGCGTGCGTTCACACGCCCCCCCTGGATCCTTTACCGCTTTTTATTATTGCACAAGCACCTCTATGAATCCTTTATCTGGTATATGGAAGAAATCATTACTGGAACCGTTTATGTAATAGAAATAATGTTTCCCTTCCGTCTAATTACATAATCAGCATCTGGACAGTGACCGCATGAATGTAAAATGCACTCCGGAGTATCATTTATTGTGTGTCATATTGTAGTCATTAAAATAGTCCATATGTCCAGACACCACGGCGGAGAGTCATATTAACAAAACAAACATAAATGTATGATTCATTCCTCCGACTGCACGCCTCTTCTCTCCACCTCCACCCACCCCACCTTCTGACTCTCTTATCGTTCCCCGCTGCCACTGTGTGTCCTCCGCGAGCCCAAAGAGCCATAATCATGTCGTCTTCCTGTTTCTATGGTGACGAGGTGCGATCTGTCGGCAGCGAGTCTCTCGCCTCGCCACTCCCGACTTGCCCCAGTGACTTTTAACCATGTCCACTTTCTCATAAATCTCTGCTCTCTATCAAACACATCATAAACATCACCAAGGATTACAATGCCTCTAATAATAATACCAATCCAATACCAATAACACAAGGTAGAAGTAAATGCATGTAAATGTTTTTGTTTTCTTTTCAGCAGTGGACAAGCGCGTCTTTCCACTCTCTTCATTGGTAATGCTTTGGAATTATATGTTTAAAGTTGTTATCGGATTGTCTTTCCTTGATATCTTTTTCTCCGTTGGCCCATTTTGAAGGTCCCACATTGGATGTCATATCCACACAGGCGTGCGTCTTTAGCTGGAGGTATGAGCCGAAAACACACCTGCTCTCCCTCTCAGACAGGAAGCTGTGAAATAACTTTGGAGCGCGTTAGCGCTCGTCCAGCTGGTGCTGAACCCCGGGCAGCTGCGAGGGACATAATTGGCACCAGCACATACGTACATGCTAATATACCAGCAGGAAGGCGTAGAAGCGCAAAAGCTAAAGGCTTCGGACAAAGCCTGGAGGACGCAACACACCATGATGAATGACATGTGCTACCACATTCACACTTGAGTCATCACGGACGGGGCTCTACACAGATACATCATTCACTTTGTCTACTTAAGGACAGGTGTATTTGTAGGTGAGAAGGGATGCATGATACTTCTTATAAATAAAGGATGAGGTCTGCAAAGGCGCAAGAGTAATGTGCAAACCACAGAGCAGTCAGAGCGCGCACACCTCCACCAAACCTCTGAATGTCTTTGATGAAAGTAAAAGCTCATAAAGCGGCTCCACATTTCGCTGTAAAACCTTTCAGTCTACTGCTTTATGGAACCTTCTGCAGGATGATGAATCACATTTTCCCCCAAATGTATTTTCCCATGGAAGTAAGTTCAGTGCTTCACAGGAAAGTGGAGAAAATGACTTGTTGAAATGTGACACATTAGGTCCGTGGTTGAGCTACGCCAGGCTGCTTTACTCCACCAAGTGCATTACCTGGATGCCTCTTGTGAAAAGGCCGCCCCATTACTGCCGTTAGTGCCACCCACCGCTGCCCGTCCCCGTCTGTGACAGTCTTCAAATGAACAATTTGGGCTTCGGTACGTCATACACACCGGCCTCGTCGCTCACATTATAGCTGTAACTGTTGTGATTCATCCAGGAAAATAAGACACTCTACGTGGGTTCAAGCAGCGTGCTGGAAATCACAAAAATACTTCTAAGGCCACACCACAGACTCCTGGTTTACAAATCAGGTGCTGTGCACGATCACAAACCAGGGTGCGATACAGTTTTAATGTTGTGTTAATGTGTATCACGTATGACTTGAAGTTTGGCAGCCAATCACAATGATTGACACCTGTTGTAATATCAAGTATAGTATCAGCAAACATCATTAGAAGTCAGTCATATGAACATATGGACGTTGATTGATTTGTTACTAATTGGCTTCAGTTCTTTTTCTCATAGTAAGAATTCTGTTTGTGTTGTATTGTTTGTAAGGCATTAGAGTATGTGCCGGTGTCAGTGCCCGTAGATGTGCTCATTGTGCGACCCCTTTCCACCCCCCACCCTGCCCTCGCAAAACCGGTTAGTGGCGCTGCTCTGCATCAGCAGCTCTGTGGCGAGGCTCCCCGCTTCCTCTTCAGCTCCAGTGCATCCACACAACAGCTAGACATCAAGTGTAAGAAGGGGCGGGGGCAAAAGGACAGAAGACGCGGCGGCTGGCCCACACGTGTGGGTCCTGTTTTTATGTCGCCTCCCTCACTGTTTCTACAACTCAAAGCCCGCCTGGTTTGGTGAAGATGGATGATATGTCGCTGCTGTACTGCCGCCGGTGTGTAAATAATGGAGTTATTACGAGGTAATTAATCATGAAGGAACAGCAATCAGAATGCACAGACTACATGATGGTGGTGTGTGTGTGTGTGGGGCTGTGACTGCTCTCCGAGCCCTTGGCTCAGTGGCAGTGAGTGGATACGTACTAGTGCAAAGGACACCAGACGTAACCCGCTCATTTCAACTCATTTATCAACAACCACGAGCCAGAACCCTCCTGATGCCACCAGGGCGGCCTTATTAACTGTAAATACAGTTAAATTTCCCCTAAATGTTCAGTTTATTGCCGTTAATACTGTACAGTATTGGAAAGTTTCAAAATTTGAATATTCCAGTGATTTTGCAGATAAGTTGGATTTATCTCCACCCTTTAGTGTCACTTCATGTCAAAAAGTTGTACACATGTGTTGTTACGTTGGAGTGACCCCTAAAAGTCGGGGAAACACTGCTTACTTTATGTGCAGTATTTAGTGAGTGGAAAACTGGTTAGGAATATTTTCAAAAAAAAATTTTGTTGCTGTTTATGTCAGTAATTTGAACTCCATTACTTCTTCCTCTATTGGCTCCCTCGCTGACTGGTGTTCCTGTGATAAGGCCTCCATTATGCAGCCGTGCTGTGGATTTATCGTCTTGTTGCTAATGAGTTGAAGGCTGATTAGAGTGTAGTTAATAGATCCCAGTAATGGCCTTGTATAGACAAACTGATTGATGGGGGCTGGTGTTCAGAGCAGAGCTAGCCACACAGGTTCATTTCAGACATTGATTAGCTATAGCCTGCATCAATGACTTTATGTTGTTCTCCTCATTTCTCTGTGTGTGTGTTTGTGTGTGTGGAATCAGTAATTCAGCTACTTTAATTATATGGATGATAATAATAGCTCATTCTCTAGCATCATAAATGTGTTTTTTTATTTACTCCTTATTTTGGTTAATCATAAACGTCCATGTTGTGAAGTTTAGGCTTCCCTGGAGGGAAAGATTGCACTTCATGGTTAAATATTGTTCTCCTGAGTCTTTCTATAATGCTGCTGTGAACACATTTTTAAATATTCGGCCAATTATTCCAATGATTATTTAAGTAATTGAAGGGGAAGACGGTAGATTTGGGATCGCCCCCTGCTGGCCTAAACAAGAATGCAGGTTTAAAGCACTTCCACATTGGCTTCACTCTCCAGACACAGAGCTGGTAATGATATTTAAAATGGTTTAATCTCCATATGTTATTCTGTCATTAAGACAGATATTGGATTTGACCATCAGACAGCAGATGGAGAACGTAATAATCTAATCCATCTAGGCGGGAGGGTTTACGGGTGATCGGCAGGAGAGTCAGAACAGTTAGCTGTCAATAATCCAACGATTTCAACTATGGCGTCATGATTACATGCTGACATACGATTTTCAGAAGCAATAAAACACACTTAGAAGGAGAGTGACTTCATCTCATTACAGGTAATAGTTGTTTGCTGCTGTAGTAATACTTTGAATTTAGAATTTTCAATGGGGTATTTGGGTTTTTGAGTAATAAACAACGTTTGTCTTTTTCAGTCAAAATGTCTTCTCTGCAAGAGTTCCACTGGAACGGTTGATTTCTGTAACATGAGATTGTATCACAATACCCACAGTTTAAGTGTTTGGCAAAGTATTAAACATTATTTTACTCGTGGACTGGTTGTACTACTTTTATACCTGCCGCGATGCACCGATTGTTATGAGGGCTTAAAAATGTCATTTGTCAACGCAGAGTAAATTGATTAGCATAGATTAGATCCTCTGTCACCCATAAAACGCAGAGCGCCTGCAGCGCAGCAGATTTGATTTAGCTTCGCTCCACTTTATTCTCTGTTCTCGGCCAGATCGCATTAAGACTTAGTTCTTCCAAAGTCCAGTTACCAGGAAACTTCAGTAGCTGATCCTCAAAGCGGTTTATAGTCAGATTAGAGGCTAGGTGAAAACTGACCTTTCATCACCTTAGATATATAAGGTCGTTCCTGTCTAATGCGTTCTTTATTAATTCATTGAGTCGGAATTAGAATGAATTTCTAAAACATTATGGTCAATACAAAAGTCTTCAGTAAAGTAAGAAGTTGGGTCCTTTTATTATAGACTTCTATACAATCCAAACGAGGTGTTGCTCCCTGCTGATTATTAGAAAGAATGTAAACTGATGTGTGACATAAATCTCCCAGGAAGCACCACCAGAGACCGTGCTGTGTGTAGCACGCATGCTGTGGATTGGATTGATTTCACTTTGTGAATATTTTCATATTTTCACGCCCAGTGTCAGCCACTGGTTGTTCGTCTTTGCCTAACTGGCCCACCTTAACAGCTTTGTGACCAAATAACCCAAATATTTATAATTCAAATGTTGGCCTTTTTAATAAGCTTTAATTGCCTGCAACCCCAAAACTATTCTCTTAGTCAATCTTTGAGTCTATAATAACTGAGATTATGATGTTTTGTTTTATTTAACGTAATAGTCTAAGAGCTGTCTTGTTAAAATGCTGTCATTTGTTCTAAATGTGGAGAGAAACAGAGTTTGTCAATTGTTTTTCTAGATGATCCAAATTTAGTTGCTAAGTGGCTGCACATTGGGGAAACCTTTCTTCCCAGAAAGACCGTTCTCACCCGCTGATTACACGTCTGTGAGCCACAGCCTGGCTGCGAGCAGGTTGACGCCCTCGCAGTTTTTGTTCACCACGGAAATCTGTTGGAAAGACATCAGAATAACGGAGGGTTTGTTCCCACGAAGGGGAGGGGAGGGGGCGTGGGGGTGGGGGTGGTGAGAGACGGTGACATTTTGGCTGACGCCGTTAGAATCCGACGGGGCAGCGGTGGGTTTTAATGTGTTGATCAACGGAAGGTGATTTCTGTCGTGATGAAAGGTGTGTGGGCTCAATGGGGGCGGCAGGTAATGAAAAACCAATTAAGAGTCAGAATATATCGCGATCAATGCAGCAATCGTGACTCTCGTGATTCTAAATCCTGCATCACTGTGATCCTGGAGCCTTTCATGACAAAATATCAAATTGTAAACTAGTCTATTGTGGAGTGTATTAAGCGAGGAGACAAGAGACGGAGATGCGACGAGTCAGCTTACGCTCCACTTTATTACTTTCATCCAAACTGAACAAACTGTTGAGTCAACTGCCAAACGGAACTAACTGGTGAATGTCTGTCATTTGTGGGTCACCACACTATCATGTTTGTGTGATTTCCCATGGTTAATAAACATAACCGGATCCCCCAAATCACTCAAATGGAACAATGTGATAGAATTGGGATGAATAAAGTAACCATTAACAGACGAGAAATACTTTTGGACAGCGTTGTCAGTGTCAGTTCTGTGTTAGTTTGACCAATGAACCTCCACCACCGCTCACATCACATCCCTTTATGTTCTGCCTACAATATAATGACATTTCTGTGACATTCCTATTGAGTAACGTTATTTGTTTGTTTCTTACTATGCAACACAATACAATAAAATTGTTTCTTAACAAATTGCAAGGAAAAGCATCAACCGTTATTAGCATTATTATCTTAAAAATAATTATTTTGGCCTGGAGTATAGTGGAATGTTGCTGTCGTGCCTTAAGCTGAATGACGGGGTGTATGGACTGGATGAAGTCCCAGGTTTAATTAACCTTTATATCTCCACCAACCAACCAGTGAGTCAGCTGTTAAAAACCGTTGCTTTCTATTTCTATTGAATAATCCCTGTCTAATGGAATAGTGCGGCTACATCATTTTTTTATTGATGTATGTGGTATTATATTGGCGTACATTGTGGAATAAAATAATTCCGTTTTGTCTTTGTTTAGAGTAGCAGGTGGAAAGGAATTGCAAAATATTCTTAAGTCATTTTTCATCTTTACTGTCTGGCTTTATATTAATCTTACTTTTTATTAGTTTATATGTGTTTGTGTCTGCTGTTTCCTCCTCGCTCTCTCTTTCTGTCTGTTGTTCTTTTATGAGCTTTTTTTTTTCTTTCCAATAAGCACCGTGGTAAAGCTTCTCTTACTCTAATGAGTGAGGCAGCTCATCATCCGTACAGCGACGTACCCATGCGATGGCTGGTCCGTGCAGATTTCTGGAGAGGATTCATCCGTGGAGGCTGGAGTTGATTGCATTACCACACATCCGTCACAGCACATCTTGTCACAATGTGTCCTTGTGAGGGGGGGTGAGGGTACGGTACATGCGGCACTCCTGCTATGCTACTGTTACCACTACTACCAATGCTGCTAACAACAGTATGAATCCTTACTATTTGTGTCATTGTCACAAATCACTTGAGCAGCTGCTTCCTGTTCAGTGATGATGCAATCCTTCTATTGGGATTCACTCTTACTAACGCAATCTAATGTCCTGAGGCCTCAGTAGTAAAGACGGACTTAAATTGTCTCCCTGCTCTATACTAATGCCATGCGAGATGGACTATCCAAATGTTCACAGCGCGCCAGAAAGCTATGCGGTTTGCTGCATTGGGCCAACAAGAAATGATTAAAGTGCTTTGACAGAATTAATAATACTGGGAATTCCAGATTTAAAGGTATTTGCAGAGTTTTCTTGTTTGCAGCCGATTACAGTTTTGAATGCATGTCTCTTTACACAGAACACATATAGGGAACTTTGCAGTTCTCCCTTTATTGTGTTTTGCTGCTTTTCACCACTTTTCGATTAGAATAGCGTGAAGCCAAAAATGTGCAACATGTCACCTTTGTTTATGTGCAAAGGGAAGAAGAGGACATCACTGCTTCACAGTGACGCTCCTGGTCAGAAATTCTACAGGGTACTCTGGTTTTTATATGCACTACGTATCAAAGCACTTCCTGTAATTAGTTGGTAGCAAACTCACCACATTGACGGAGCGAAGAAATCTGAACCCTCTCATCGGAAAATCGGCAACACATTGCTCCCAACATTGGCTTGGAAGGATTTTTTCGATGCCGTAAAATCTCCAGGACGTATTCCAAAACATAGCAATTCTAATAAGGGCTCTCTCTATCGCAGAAAATGAGGTTTTCATAGCTCCACTCAGGAAGGTAAGTCTGGATCCAGATCATTCAGCCTCATAATAGGAGAGAAATATTCTCTTTTGAGGCACAAAGAAATGAAACCGGGGCATTCAGGAAAAGGTATCCTGCTGCAGCTGCAGATGTTGGTGTTCCCTTTGTAACTGGGTCTATTTGTGCTTGACCTACCAGATGTTCATGTCCGTCCGTGTTTCTGTCCATCTGTGCAGTGCAGTTGAGCTCAAAATGAAGCTGGAGTTCAAGACGGGCGTGGTCAGGGTCCAAGAGGGCACACTGTCTGTGTTTGTGTGCCAGACAATGCTGAGCTTATAGAAGGACGCTTTGCAAATGGGTTTCCTGTGGTCATTAACCAGTGGGCCGAGGAGCAACCTGTGTTTACGTCATCATTGAGATTCATTGCTGAGGTTAATTAACAGTCGGCTGCAGGAGAGGACAGGAGGAGACAAGAATCCACTGTGGTGTGAGTTGGCACTGGTCCAGAGATTGACTTAAGTAATAACACACAGAATGCTACATAGCATGCTGTTCTTGTCGTCATAGCACTCTGTAATACATATTAATACTATGCTTTCCTGCGCACTTATATTGACTAAGGCAACAAAACCTAATTCATTGTTCCAGTTTGATCTAAAGGTAAAAAAAACCCAACACCCATCACTGCTCCATCAGCAAGATAGACGAGAAGATCCGAAAATAAACCCTGTACACCTGTTACTCTGACCGTATCTATGGCAAAGGGCATTTGTGTCAACTGTAAATATTGGAAAAGAAAGATCAATATTGGAAAAGAAAACCAGAGAGCAATCTTAAAAGGGCAATGGATCACATTTCATGTGGCTATTCAATCAGTGTTGATGGTTATTCTATTTTTTTAAGGCAATTCACCAAGGGAGCTCAGTTCTGTTTCTTATGGAGCCGTGCCGGCAGTGCCTCCATGTACCATGTTGCATCGGGCTTCTGACACCTGGAGGGTCCCAGCTGGCTTTATCCTCTTGGATGGCCTCGGCCTTCCTTCCGTCGTATGCTCTGGCTCGAATAAAACATTTAAAAGTTTTTCTTTGCCCTTAACATCCCCCGCATTCGTAATTTGGGAAGCCATTTTATAAAAATAGCTTCCCAAAAGCTCTAAATGTTCCTAAATCTAGTGGGGAAATCAACAATTGGGCATCACTGACAGCCCATTCTTTTAGGCCTCCCTCAATAATGATAGTAAGAACAAAAAGCTAAAGCCACTATATTTGGGCCTGATAAACCTATTGATTAGGTAGTAACGTAGTACAATTGATTCAGTTTTGTTGTTGTTGTCAGAGCAGTTGACAGTAGATTGCTTCTAACAAATATTTTAAAAATGAAGGAAGCTTTTGAGCTACGTCTGGAGCACAACTTATTCAGGAATAAAGTCACATGGAGCCACTTTCTTGAAGCAGGGCTGAGCCATGCAGCCCAAATATTCACGATACAGGTGATTTCATATCTTGATAATGATCTGCCACAGTGCCACCTCGTAGATCTGATGCATTTAACTGAAGCAATGGCTTTTTTGTTTCCATTCTGCTGGACGAACAGAGAACAGCAGCTTGTCAGGCCTGAGCCGATCAAGTCTAATTTAGAAAATCTGATCCGAGCCTGAGGATAAGAGCTTGCTTCTTCTCATCGGTCCTCTCCTTTGTCTTGGTTATACGTCTAACCAGGAAGAAGCCTGCATGTGTGTGTGTGTGTGTGTGTGTGTGTGTGTGTGTGTGTCTGAGATTGTGCATGTAAACGCGTGCATGCAGTGTTAATTTAGAACCTCGGCACCACAACAACAGCCGTGTTTGACGACAAGTGGCTCTGGCAGCCCCGATGAGTTCCTGAGTACCCTCTTCTGTCCTCGTGTGCATTGTGGGAAATGCTCGCTCTCCTGACTCCGTCACAGCCGTCCACTAATATCACATAACGTCATGGCGGTACAGCCCACCTCGCGCACGTGCGCACACACACACACACACACACACACACACGCACACACACACACACACACACACACAGACACACACTGCGCGCACGCAGACTCCATGTGACATACCAAGGCCCGGCTCGTGTTTTTTTCTCCTCGTTTCCTATTAGATGAGATGGTATAAATGAGGTCTAATTGTGCAAGAAATGTTCTGTGTAATGAGAGAGTTTGTATCCTACATTGTGTGCAGCCCGTGTGTGTCTGCCTGCACACTCATGCACAAAATTAAAGAAAATGATTTCAGAGTCCCTGTCCATAAATATATAGTGATATGGCACATTGTCTGGAAATGAATGTTGGACACAGTTCTAACCAGATGGGAATGTTTCTAACTAATTCATCCACGTAAATATCAGGAAAATCAGTTCCCGTGAGAGAACTCAAATCACAGCCGCCGGCCCCCAGCTGGGCCGGCCCGCAGTGATTAAACTACATCGCTCTCGATGCTAAGCGAGAAAGCAAGAAAGATCCCAAAATGTCCAACTACTCTTTCAAGCAGCGTTGCGACTTGTTAGCTGTGACAGTTGCCTATTTTTTCATCCAAGTCGTGCTTGTGTTCAAAATATTGTCTCCCGGTGAGCAAGTCAACCATTGTGCTCAGTCGTCCATCCAACCGGAAGGGGGGAAAGTGTCACATTTTTTTTGCCCGAAGAACTTGAACAGGCGAATAAATGCAGTGAAGTGTGAATTCCTTCCTACAGATTTTGATTGGCAGCATGGATCTACGTTATCTACGTCTTGTTCTGCCACTTCTTCTTCAAGGTTGAGTTGGTTCAAGTTCTATTTTTGGTCCGACTGGAAGGGCTGAATCACAAGCTCTGGACGTTTACTAAATCAAGCACACAGGCAATGGGAACTATGGTTTGTGTGTATTTATACGTATGTATGTCTGAATATTGTCTGTTTTTGTTGTTGCTTACTATGCGGTCCAATCCTGAAGATGAGCGGAAAGCTGTTTGACCGGATGTGCTTTGATGGTTGTACCTTTTTGTGAGATGATACGGAGGAAAGTGGCACATGGCTGTGTGTGTGTGTGTGTATGTTTTTGTGTTTGTGCGTGTGTGAACGAGTGACAGACGATAGCATCACCCTCCATATTTCCTGTGCCGGTGCCTGGCGCCCACATGGATTTATTGCCGTGATGATAAAGGGATATTAAAACTCATGGCTTCTTGCTCAGCCGGCTCCTTGTTTCTATGTCATCCTTTCATTGACTTATTATTGGAAATGCAACCATGTCAACTAAATAAGTAAACAATTACTTTTTACCCTGCCAGGGTAAGAATGTATTTCAATTAAAGGCAGATGAACAAAGACACATCAGAACATAGTTTACAGTTGTAATTCTAAAATATTTCATGATATAAATGCAGCTTATTCAATGGCTTGCTTGAATTTTACTGTATGTTTGACAGGACATTTGTTCGGTGGGGCATCCCGGGGCTTTGGGGTGGTCCGACGGTGGCTATGTGGGTAGATAGGTACGGCGAGGTGTGTGTGTGGGTTGTGGGGAGAGGGTTGTGTTGGATGGTACATTACCCATTTATTTTATTCCAATGAGAATAAATACATTCAGAAAGGTCCCACTCCTGATGCGTCATCCCAGAGTGGTCAGTGCTCCTGTACGCGTGACATCAAAGCATGGAGACACCACCTACGGCTTCATGGGTTGAATCTGTGGGTGCATTGACCGGGTTGTTTGTTGCATTGGAGTGAAAATGTGTTGGTACACGTGACCTTTGTGTGGTTGGTGGGAGTGCTAATGTCTGTTGAATAACTGGCCCCTGGCTTCCTGTCATTTTGTAAAAAAGGCCCTGAGGTAAAGCTAGCAGAGTATCCCTGTGACACGGGTGGTTTTCCACAATGATTCAAGGGTGTTCTGAGAGGATAATGTGTGTTTGCATTAGTCACACCCAACTTATAGTGCAAGTAGACCTAGTAGTAAGAGAAGTAGTAGTAACTGTATTGATAGTTTTAGAAACCCGCTGTTTGAGAAATATTGAAATGTATATTTGTAGAAAGACCAAGCGAGAGATTGGAGGTGACGGTTTCAGTACCATGGAGAGGGACAGCAACACTATATTATGGATCATTAAAACCAAGGGGAACTAAAGATTGTGAACTTATGGTTTAATTTGTTCTAACTGAATATTGCCATTGTTATATATGTCGAGCAATTGCTACAAACTGCTTTTAAGTTGTTTCTTTACCTGAATTAGATGATTTTTTATTTCATTTAGTATGTTTCCCGGTTTTCTACCAGAACTTAATACAAACCGAGCTTGGCTGTGAAATGATTTAGTGGTGTTTTGATTTGGAACATGTCATTTAGCTGATCACTGTCTGAGAATTTTAACGATTGCGAAGCCTGTGCACGAAACGCGTATTAAACAATGTATTCTGTACTACATAGCAGGCACTGTCATCCAGCACACTGACTCACCCATAAGGATAATACAGATGTGCACATAACACAGATGTGCTTTATTGGTTGCCATGCCAACTGGTACCCAGGGAGCTATAAGTGACCTTTCTTGTTTTTTTTCTACTTATCATCCTCTGTGTGTGTGTGTGTGCGTGTGTGTGTTTGCTAACCACTATCCCCCCCCCCCCCCCCCCCCCCCCCGCTATGTCTCCTCGTGTGTAGCCTGTAATGAAGGCTGCCAGCTGTGTCTCAATGGCCAGTGCACATACACACGCACACCGACAAACTATGGCACTCCTCCACTTATAGGCAGATATGATGTGGTCATACTATAGGCAGTTTGTGTGCTTGTGTGTGGGAGGAGACAGGAAGAGGATTTGTGTTGAACTGCTTTTGTCTGTTTTGTATAATTAGAAGTCAATTTGTTTGGATTTTGGCCAGAAAACAACAAGCACTTTGAAGATCCCACTTACAGCTGAGCAGCAGAATAGATTTTACATAAAATACTTACATAGTGTTGTGTTAATCAATACTACAGTGAAATATTGCAGAAGTTGTAACTGTGCTGACTGATTGTTCCTCTCTGTGTACAGAATCCTGGCCACGGTGGGTTCGGACTTTGATCTGCGAACACTGCGAGCAGTGAGAGTGCTGAGGCCCCTGAAACTTGTGTCAGGAATCCCCAGTAAGTACCTCAACACTGAGTATATTGTCATTTCAAGGATTGTATTTTTGTTATCTGTGCTATATGTTTGCTGCCTTAATGTGGAGATTTTATATATATATGTTGATATTGGTTCATTTAGAACGATACGATCCGAATCGATTCAGTAACTTTTTGTCCAAAAATTCAACCAGTGTGACTGAAATAAATACCTGGATACTGAACAGTGCAGGTGAGGTTTCCTACATTCCTGTTGTTTCTTGTAACAACAGGAACCATTTCTTGTAACAAATGGAATCAGTTATCAATTAATTATGAATATAAATAAACAACAATGAATAATATGACCGCTATCACCCCCCCTCTCCGTCTGCCCGGCCGGGTGCTAGCTCGTCGGCTTCTCTGCCATCCGCCATGCTATGTTTTGTTTTGCGCTGCTGCTGGCGCGCGGCGATGACGTCAGGGATAGGCAGACTGAAACGAGTAATATTTAAAGCCTTTATCATTAAAAGTGCTAAGGAAAAGCATCCATATAAATTACTTCCCTACATATTTAAATGTTGAAAAACAGTCTGGGATGTTTTTGCCATGCCTTTTAATTTTGAAAGTTTTTGATGGAACGTTGAAATAAAAAAAAAAACATGCAACAGACTTTTATATGAATAGGCTTCAATAGTTACAACTATGGCTGGTAATATTAAGAAACAAGTAAGATCCTTTTTTAACAGATCCCATCAAAAACAAGCCCAATGAATGAGCGGTGCTGTACAGCTCCAAATGTTGCTAAATCTAGTGGGGAAATCAACAATTGGGCATCACTGACAGCCCATTCTTTTAGGCCTCCCTCAATAATGATAATAAGAGAACAAAAAGCTAAAGCAAATATATTTGGGCCTGATAAACCTATTGATTAGGCTGTCACACGTAGTACAATTGGTTCGGTTTTGTTGTTGTTGTCAGAGCAGTTGACAGTAGATTGCTTCTAACAAATATTTTAAAAATAAATGTTTTTGAAATAGATTCCCAACCTCGACGTTAGATGATGATTGCTGTTCATTACAACTTGGTATTAATTACATTGTGCTGGGTACCTGGGAGCCGCTAGGATTGGTGTCCAATGGTATCATAAGTGATAGAAATGAGGAGCAAAAGAACAGAAATGAGAGCTGACATGCGATGAACATTAATTATACTTAGATAAGAGGTAGATCTTACAGATCCATGCTGCCCACCAAAATCTAATAACACCCCCCCCCCTCTTGCATCTTCTCCTGTCCCTCAGGTCTCCAGGTGGTACTGAAATCCATAATGAAAGCCATGGTTCCTCTGCTCCAGATCGGCCTGCTGCTTTTCTTCGCCATCGTGATGTTTGCCATCATCGGGGTTGAGTTTTACATGGGCAAATTCCACACCACCTGCTTCAAGAATGACACCGGTGAGAGCCACAGCACCAACACCACCACCGGCGCCAGCAGCAACTTTCTCTTCTGTCGGCTATGTTGCATCACACTGCGTTTCATCGCAGACGCGCATCAACGATTCATGAGTCCGTGTTTATGTTGCTTACGCGCTGGCAGGCAGTGAGACTATATCAACAAAACAACGTGTGCACAGCAGAATTTTTCTTAAAATTTCTGCCAGCCATTTTTCACATCTTGATTTGATGGATGTTTCTTTCCCAGTCGTGGTACCTTATAGAATTCTGTGCTGTGGGAGTCGCGCTGCGGCTCATCAGCAGTGTTTTAAGAGTTTTAACCACAATATTACTTATTATAACTTGCCTTACTTTAACATTTACGCTATTCATTTTCCAATCTGCACTGTAGTTTGCAGTTTGCAGGTTTATTTGAAAAGGCGAATGAGGGTATGCAGAAAAACGTAATTCTTTATATTCGTTGAAGACATACATACTTGCTCTTAACAACTGTTGTACTCAAAGAACTAGTTTTAAATTTTCCCTGCTATTATATGTGTTGGTTTGATGAGTTTTGAGGAAGGCTTACCTAATGTCACTCAGTCATCCTGGTAACAGTAGCTATGAATGCTTTTGAATCAAGCTCTTGTTGTTTTGAACATGTGAAAAGGAACCCGCCAATTAACTCTGAGAAAGCTCAACTCCATCGCAAGTCCGTCACACTGACGCATCACAACACACCTGTGCTTGCACCTCAACCTTTCCACCACATGTCATCCAGGTGCTATGCGCTGTGATTGAGTCAGCGTAACAACGAAACCCCTCTCTGATACTATCGCTGTCATCATTACACGCAGCATTTTAGTAATTGTGGAAAACACCATCAGTCTGCTCGGCTGTATTGACCCGGTGCATAATGCAGCGTAAAGACATGCCGAGGGGGCTTTATTTGCTCGCGGCTGGTGGTGTGAAGGCGTGACTGGAGGCTGGTTGGCGGGCCCCCCTCTGTCTGTGTGCGCGTACATGTTTCCACAGAGTTGGGGTGCTCGTAGTGGTGTGAGCAGTTGTGACAGCTTGCTAATGTACAATACGTGTGTTATGCAAGTTATTTTAGTCACACAGTCACAGCAGGATTTCATGAAGATGAGCAGCACCGGTAACAGCTTTCTACGTGAAGGCTGTCTGCTCGTGTTTGTGAGTGGGTGTTAGCCGCCTTGTGGAGACATCGATCTCATTACTAAGACACATTGTGGCGACTTGTCTTCCTTTTGGGAAATGAAGGTGGACTAAATGGACATCCCGTAAATGTCAATTGTTATATTTTTTGCTGTGAATCATGGTCATAATGCTGGTTAAAGACAGGTCTGTTGGGTGTTGTGTGCTTCTTTTGGCTGCTTCTTCACTTGAGCTCAGGGTTCTTCAAGTCCTTGGCATCTGTCCTTTGCACAGTAGAAAACGTTACCTTAAAGATAGAACGACGGAAGGATTATATTTTCAAATATTCCCTAGCAACATTAATCAGATTATAAATAAACTCCACTACTCCATTACATCAACATTTCGGCATATTTAAATTAACAATGAATCTTTGAATGACAATCCTTTGAACATCTAATAGCTATTTAGCTTCAATATTTATGCTCATATCTTTTCAAATGTTGTTAAAGTTGATGGCCACTCTATAAAATATATCTTCAATCAAAATGAAAAATATATACATACATATTTATAAGATATAGATATATAGAGTATGTCTGCATATGTATTCATATGTATATGTGTTTATGTGTGTATATACCGTTTATGTATGTGTTATATATATATATAATATATATATATGTATATATGGCTCACAGCGAACAATTTATTCCAATGAAGGAAAGCTGTGATTACAACACACAGACCGAGAGTGCCCAGGGAGTCATTATTCCTTTATATCTCTTCTAGGTAAATAGTTGTTTGCTGCTATATAGATGCTCTGAATATCACACGGATGACCTTTAAAATAAAGGCCAATTACATTCGCAAGATATAGCAAATTCCGACAATGAGCACTTATTACTTGGTCAATGTATTCCCACCGGGACCTGCAGCCGGCAGCAGAAAATAGAGCCCTGAGTTGTTCCCAAATGGTCTGTGGACGCTGAGTCCGGCTGACACAGCACCTGCCAGTGGGAAAGAAGGAAAGGGACACAGTTTACTGGAGTGACACCGCAGGGATGTTGGCTGTGCAATCTGGCTCTGTAAATCATCGTTAAAACTTGGCTCGGGTTGTGAAACTCTGGGCGCACGAGGCGTCTGGTATACTCAGCACGACCATTCTTTTTCCTCTGATCCCCATCTGCTGACATGTGTGCCAGCACATCCTTTAGACAAACTCTCAGCACGCTGCGTGTGCTCTAGGTTCCTCATCTCTGTGTCACTTCATAATCTCTGAAAACTCACACACAAAGTCAGGACTCATCTTGCTATTTATACCAGCGCCATGCTAAGCTGACTAAACTTGTTTTTTTTTCACAGCCAATTTTTTCTTTTTTTTTAAAGTTGATTATGTCACAAACGGTCAAGTGGCTGAAGCCATGTCTGTGTGTGTTGTAGTCTTTGTCTTGATTTAGATCAAAACCTGAAGTGAACATTTAGTGCATCTGTCCAGGCATCTGTGAGCTGGCAGCTGTAGATGCAGTTGTAGATGCAGCTGTGGTGCAGTTGTGGTGCAGTTGTGATGCAGTTGTGGTGCACCTGTAGATGCAGTTGTGATGCAGCTGTAGATGCAGTTGTGATGCAGCTGTAGATGCAGTTGTGATGCAGCTGTAGATGCAGTTGTGATGCAGCTGTAGATGCAGCTGTGGTGCAGTTGTGATGCAGCTGTAGATGCAGTTGTGGTGCAGTTGTGATGCAGTTGTGGTGCACCTGTAGATGCAGTTGTGATGCAGCTGTAGATGCAGTTGTGATGCAGCTGTAGATGCAGCTGTGGTGCAGCTGTAGATGCAGCTGTGGTGCAGTTGTGGTGCAGCTGTAGATGCAGCTGTAGATGCAGTTGTGATGCAGCTGTGGTGCAGCTGTAGATGCAGCTGTAGATGCAGCTGTAGATGCAGCTGTAGATGCAGCTGCAGCTGTGATGCAGCTGTAGATGCAGCTGTGGTGCAGCTGTGGTGCAGCTGTGGTGCAGAGCTTGCACTGGTAGATTTGACGTAGCATGTCACCATGGTTCCAATGAAAGACAAGGTGGGCATACACCAGAGATCTGTCGGATTAGGCCGGAGGGAGAGGCACCCAAAGGGGAAGTAGAGCGGACTGTGATTGGTGAGGTATCAATGACGCATCCTACTCTTAGGCTGACTTCTGTTTAGCTGGGTATTTCTTTATTATAGGAGGAACTCAACAAGACTGACAAAACCTTTTCATGCACAACCTGAACCGTGTCATGTCCGTGGACATGAAGATTGTAGCCTTGTTTTATTAATCCGTCACCTCGTCTGCTGCCACAGAGCTGCTTAACCCTAAATATAACCTGTACACTTTCTAGTTCTCCTCCTATTTTTAAATGTTACACACTCATTCTTTTTTTGTAACTTTAGTAGCTACTATCTGTAGCTCTCACTTTAAGTTCCTGTTGTACAGTACAGTCACACCTTTGTTTGTCTTTGGATAGGATGTTGTCAAGTCATTCTAATTAATTTTGTTTTACATGGTGGTGTGTGACGTACGTGTCAGGGTCGCATCATGCATCACATCATGTACTGATCCCCCCTTTTGGCAATGGTCTGATCAGCCATTACATGTTTTTAACATTCTTACGTCTCTTATGGGCTCTAGAACTTTGAACTCTGAATTTTGTGCATTGAATATTATTAACTTTTACAACACTATTCACATTTAAAAATCCACCTCATGTCTGTCAGCTCGGCCCTTCACACCTCGCAGTGTTTTGCTTCCTCTATTTGATGAGTGACAGTAGGACGATGACATGAAGTGAGTTAACTGATCATGATCTGGTAACCTGGGGTAACCTTACATTACACATCTGCCCAGTTTTTTATTATGGCATCTTTAACTTTTAACTAACGACCTTTTGTCTCTTAGTCAAACTTGGATGTAATTATTTTGTCCATCATTTCATGGGTTTTGTTGCTGCAGACGTGACAGCAGAACTGTGATTCTTGAGTTATGCGGGGTCGGTGCTGTGATGTAAAGGCCTTTTAGTACAGTGCACAGAAAACAATTGAATTCAAATAGAAAGAAAAACACGTTTTGCATGGTAACTGTAGGGGAAAAGGGTTATCTGACAAAAAGATGTCTTCCAGATGTCCTCAGTGGAGAAGGAAAGCTGTGCTATTGGATGCCGGCTAGGTTCCTCAGCTGTGATAACAGTGTTGCTCTGTTGGAGCGTGCAGCTGAAAGGTGAGGCCAGCCATGGAGCAAAGCTCTGAATTCACCTGCGCTTCACCTGTGGTCACAAGCTTTGTGCGATGACTGACAGAATGAGGCTGCGGCCACACTCTGCATGACACGGTTGGGAGGTCAGCGGTCTCCACTGAGAGGAACCACTTGAGGTGGGTGGACGCGTGGTGGGTGTATTATAACCGGCATTACTGATGACTGCCTGTTCATGGGTAGCAGCATCAGGGGTCATCAGAGCAGCTGGAGGAAGTGGCAGGGGAGAAGGACTTGTTGGCTGCTTTGCCGCCCCACATCCTTCTTTTCAGCATTTTGGAAAACTGCCACTTACAATAGTGGCTTAAGTGGTATTAAAAAACACATTTAATCTTTTCAATCATTCAGTTACTTTGAGATCTGTCAATTCCTCCTCTCATCAAGTACACACTTTAGTTTTAGTAAAACTCGCCTAAAAAAGGAAACCTGCATATCCGAACTCATTCCCTGTGTCCCTCCATTTCTCTGTTGGTCAGGTGAGCAAGCAGCAAACTGGCCGTGCGGGCTGGAGCCTCCGGCGAGGTTGTGTCCCGAGGGGACCCAGTGCAGAAAGTACTGGACTGGACCCAACTTCGGCATCACCAACTTTGATAACATCCTGTTTGCCGTGCTTACCGTGTTCCAGTGCATCACCATGGAGGGATGGGTGGACATCCTTTACAGCGTAAGTCTTTAGGCACCTCTAGCTCTACTGCCAAATGTGGACTGGATTTATTGAAATATATTGTGGATTGTTTTTTTTGACAACGATTCTTGAGAGGATATCCACACTGTATGAAATGACCTGAACCATTGGATGCAGCTTTTTTTTTTTTGGGTACACCGGAAGATCTGTCTTCTGCCATTCGTTTGTTTATTAGAAGGGTCCCTTTCATATAAACCATGCTGATCAAATCACTGCAGCAACACTCTCAGGACAACCTTCATTTTAGCCCCACTGCATGTGATTATGTGTTAGACCAGACATGGGAAAAGTACGTTGGGCTTTTGAATCCAGCCCGCTGAAACTAAAAAAATACCAACAACCATTAGACTAATATGTTGAAATATGTTGTATTTGCCACTCATTATTTCAATAAGTTATTTCAATATATTATTTATATATATATATATATATAGATATAGATATAGTACGCTTGTGATGTGACTTAAGATTCTGTGGCTCAGTAGCTTCACATAAGGTCTTTTAAAATAACTCATCTTTTGTTGTCAAAACATTCGTTTGACCCATCTTTCACCCCTGCCACGCTCAGCAGACTTTCTCAGACATGCATTATATTTTACAGCAGTTCTGGACATGTGACTTGTGTCTTAGACAACTTGGTCAAAGGGGCAACACCCTGCGAGCTGTCCCTTTGTCAACAACCCAAACAGCTTTGTTATCTCAACGCTACTCTGTTCTTTTAGGTCAGTCAAAAAGCATGATAGTGCTTTTGCAGAAATGTACAATCCAAGAACGCAAAAAGTAAAACAGGCATCCCTAAAGGGTGAGTGACATGCAACAAGGCAGAACTAAATCGTCTGGGACAATACCAGGATGGCTGGCTTAGCTAGAGCTTCGTCTTTTATTTTAACTAAGGGATGTCTGCAAAATGACACCGAAAGTGAAAGTGTAATGCAAGGCTGCTGCTGGCACGTTGAGCTGGTTTCATTAAGGAAACGAACAACGGAGGACAATTAAGTTGTCCTTGAACTCTATTCAAAAGCACCTTTGATCAATGGCTTAAAAGTAGCTACGCACTAAGACACACACACACACACACACACACATTTAATTAATTAATTAATTAATTAATTACATTAACTGGGCAATATAATTCACTTTTTTAGATCAATTTCACTTTGCAAATGATTTACTTTTTGCAATATTCGAGTCTGTGTGTGTCTCTTCCTTTCTATCTAGGACTTTACATCTTATACTTTTCACCCCTAAAAGCTTCTCCATTTCCTTTCACTTGTCCTCTGCTGCTTCATCTTTTTTCTCTCCCAGGAGACGGCAGATAACTGTCACTACACTGTGAGCCGTTTGCAGAGCCGTCTCCCCCCTCCTCTTTCTTCTTCGTCTTCATCCTTGTCGTGCTCCAAGCATCTCCGGTTGCTTTTTGTGGCTCATTATCCTAAGCGGTGCCAACCCACACTGCTGCGATCCGAAGATGCCTTTTCTCTCAGTCTGCACCTTTTTTTTTGTTTTTCATTCTTTACCTTGTTGATGTGCTCAGGGTCCTGCTTTTTGATCCAACGGATATTTTTACTGCAGCCTTTTAGTGTGACGTACTGTACTTCTTCCTGCCCACCTATTCAGCCAGGCCCTGTGTACTGCTTGATTTTACATTTCAATCCTATCCCTTCTCTCATATATATGTGTGGTGGGGTAGTTTTTTTAATTGCCTTGTAGAGAACATTCATACGTCCCGTTGAGGCAAAGAAGACACATTTTGGGACTGTTTGGATCTGCCTGATTGCTGCTCTTAAGGTTTCACTTCACTACACACAGACAGCGTTGAGCTCATCAGAGAGCGCTCTAACAAAAGTTGAATACCCTGCTGACCGTCCGCCTGCGTCTGTGAATCATCCCCCTACAGGCCTGCGTGTGCAACAAGTGCCAGCGATCCATTACACGAACCGGGGCCACGCTGAACACTGTTCTTATTGGTTGAGAGTGAGTCACGGAGGGGTACATTATTCAGCGATAATGTACAGTACTGGTTAACATTGACCCGAGCGTTCCATGTCACTGCGCACTCAAAAGAACAGTTGGATTTCGCGCGACCGTTGGTTGACATTTCAGTTTTTAGCTGGAAAGAGCACAGCACAGGCAACGCGAGCTTTCGCAGCTGGATAATTACGGTGGCCGTCACAATTTGGATATCAGAAGCGTCCTGGTGTCTGTTCAGAGTCAGAGTAGTCTTAGCAGGCTTTGGTTGAATGCATGGAAATAGTTGTTGCGAAGAGCAGGAGAGCAATCTGAGAACCCACCTAGTCTGAGAGTTCTTAAAAATCGGGGAGTCAGGCCGACAGCCTGGTCCACATACAAGCTGTCTGCTGTATCATTGCAGAGGATGTAGTAAATGCTGGTTATTGTTTTTATTTTATAGTTGTCCTTGTTCCCTGAAGTGATGACACATTTCTTTGACTAATTTTGATTGACAGTACTGTTGGCACCTCATAAAGGAGCTGTAACTCATCATCTGAGGAGGGACAAAATGTCTGGCGAGGAATGTGGACCACGGAGCCAATGAAAGCAGGAAACCATGACGACCTTATTTAGTGGAAATGAGCGAATTAGTGTATTTGTGTCAATGCAGTGAAGCATGCATTGCCATGTCTGCATGAATTATCCTCAGTATACAAATCTATATTCATGTTTTTCATAGACGCAGGGTAGGTTCGGGGGGTCAAAGTCTAAAACACTGCGAGGCCACAAGAGCGTCCAAAGACTCTATTCTGCCGATTATATGCTTTCCCTCATTAACCCCTCAGATTGATGCTTATGCTACCTCTGCCCAGAGGGGGAGCACGCTAATGGTGCAAAATAAAATGCAGAGTACTTCTCCCCATCGTCACCACCCTTCCCTTTCTTCTTCTTTCCTTATGGCTTCCTCTCTGCTGTCCAACACCCCACCCCATCTCCATCTCCCCTCATAACGTGGCCTCCCCCCCGGCGAGGCCACGTCCCCGCATCCTGTGGTCTCCCAGCAGCTGCTGTCTGCCATCTTATTCTTCCACTGGAGGGAGTGGTGGCAACGAGGCCACCATCAGACTGACAACATGCCTCTCATGGTGTGAGCACGTCCCTGCAGTTACCAGGGAAAAGATGAAACACCAAATCAGACAGGAAGACAATCAAACCATACAGATTTTGTGTATGAAAAACTAAATCAAATGCATGGCTGTAACACTTTTACTAGTATTTTCATATATTATCCCATCATACATCTTGAATACAATTATCCAAATCAACTAAATCATTTGCAAATGAAATGCAAAACGTCCATATTTGAAACCAATGGCATTTCCCAATTAATGATTTCCCAGAAGGACCTTTGGCAACATGCCCCCTGCATTTATTGAATACAGTCCTGCTCTTCAGTCATTATGTCTCATTAATGTGTGGCACATACAACCGTACAAACTAATGAACAACTTTAAAGGGAAAGAATGTGCCACACAAGCCCTACTACATGCTGAAGCATTCGCATCTTGACCCAGTACGTAAACTAGCACTAACTACCAAGGTCACAGATCAGGAAATGCTCATATGATTAGTTTTTGTCACCATTGTTTCCAGTTCGTCAATTTGGAAGGCACTAATAAAGCAGTGAACAGGCTTGCCGATCAGGTATGAAGACGTTTTGCTCGTTGGGTGTCGTTGGCGGACAGCCTGCAGCACCCGCGCTGCACAGACACAGTAACCGCTGAAATCAACAGGAGGTGACTTTTAATAGACAAAGTGCCCTCACGCTGAGGAACACGGCGAGCCAGCCTGATATAATATGGTCTAGCCGATACATGATGAAATTCTAGTCTTCACACCGAAGGAGAGCCGGGCAACGACAGAAAGCCACCAAACTGAACTCTTGGATGGTGAAAGGAGCAGAGGAAGGGAGGAGGGAGTGCAAATGAAGAGACATTGCAGCTTATGCTAATGTTCATACTGTTGCCAGCTGCTGCAGAGCTTTGGAGTCGTCTTTAGCGGCTAAACCCCATGGTGGAAGTTACAGATATGCAACTCCAGAACGTTGGAGGCCAGATTACAGTGGAGTGTACATCCAGAAGTTCACGCAGAGAAAGATAATGAGCATTTTCCTTCCGAATGATTCTCTCATTTACTGGGTGCCTTCCTTCATATTTCCTTCCACGCCTGCTTCCAGTGAATTGGTACCGCTTTGAAAATAATTAGTGTTCAAGTAATTAACCGGATATTATTGTGCGTGCACTATTGTTTTAGACATTTGCACACAACCAATGGTCTGAATTGCGCCTGGCCATAAACGGAACATTTCATAGCCAGAAATGGCTATTAGGTTACATACTAAATATAGCGTATCAATTATACACTATATTAAGTATGTATCCTTTATTGCATAATGCCCTGAAAATAAGAATCGTTGGGTTTGTGTTACCTTGGATCCTTTAAGTCTACAAAAAGGAGTGGACCTTCTTAGCGCAGCTAGTGTTTCTACTGTAGCCCAAAGCGGACACACCAAACACTGCTTCTACATTTAACCCTTCTACATCTACATCTTCCCCCACAATAGGCAACAGGGCCCATTCATCTCAAATGTATCCCAATAAACTTCTTAAAACACAAAGTTTGAAGTGATCCCACCGCGACCACCTGTGTCCACTACACTCTTTTGAGTAGAAAAGCCCAGACAGCGATCCACAAAGCCTCACTGTGAGTGCTGCTCTCGTCAGCGGGGAAATGGCGGCGTTGTAGCAGCAGCAGGATGCGTGGGCGCTTTCTCAGCGTCGATGATGCGCCTAACTTCACTTCATGCCTTCTGATTTCCCCTGGCAATCAAACAACGGCCATTAATATTGGTCTCGGCCCTAATTACCTCTGCCGGGTCATGTTCAGTCACTTCTTATCGTGTTTGAGCTCATTCTCATTTTAATGAATCGGATTGGAGCACATTTTTAATCCTCACTAATTGATATTGGCTGGAATCTTGCATTGTTTATTAAGACCTGTATGTGAGTTTGTGAAGTTTAGTGTGTGTGTGTGTGTGTGTGTGTGTGTGTGTGTGTGTGTGAGAGACATGCGAGGGGTCACAGGCACCTGGTCCTCTCTCTTCATTAGAGCCGGTAGAGTCACGGAGGCAGGTGCACCTTGACCTTGTCAGGTTGACGCGCAGCGCTTGTCAAATCCAGGTAAAAATAGAGCGGGGCTTAGGAGACAGTTATAATGACCGGTTGGACATTCAGTTGTAGCTGCGTGCGAATCTTTGACCCTCGGAAGATGAACTTTAGCTAACTCCAGGAGTGAAATCAGTCATTTGGAGACATATCCGTGTATCGATGTGTTCTCTCACTTTGTCTGTCCACTTTGTGGTGCTGGGCTTTAACCATTAAGGCACATGTGTCAAACCTCCGGCCCGCCGGGGCGTCCAGTGCGGCAGTATTTGTCCCTAACCTGAAATGAGTTTGACATCCGGGCATTAAGGTAAAGGCCTGAAAATAAACCAGACTTCAGCCTGTACGATTTTATATATATATATAGACTTATAAGACATGCCCACAATGAATGTGTGTATCCCTGCAAAAAGGTTTATTTGAATAAGCTCGGTATCTTAAGTAAGCTTACTTTCTGCAGAGGTCTATGCATCAGTACATCTACATGAAGATGGAGCACAGCACGAAATTGAACAGCGGAATAAAAGTGTACAATTCGGAAGTGACTAACCCTCTTTGAATGAAGCAGTTTTGGTCATGTTAAACTGGAACATTCAAACGGCCCATTCAAGCCCATAATATGACTGTATTACAGGCCTATGCTTCTAAGGAGTGCAGTAACATGATTCGTCCACATACAGAATCTGCGTTCAAATGTTCCCCCTGTGCCATGTGAATGGCCACTAAACACACATGCACTGTAGCCTGTTTTCGTTGCGGGCTCATTTGGTTGCCTGATGTGGGAATTGTTTTCAATTTTAAGTATAAAAATGACTAGCACAAGCTTTTAGCTCCTTGCAGTTATGCACATTGGCAACAAGAGATTATTGTAGCCCCGAATTCAATCATAACTGGTGTGATACATTCCCCCTCTTTGAGCAGAAATACTGTATGAACCTTTTGCCCCGTGCAGCACAGTCACCGCTGCCTGTTGTGAATGTTTCCGGATTATAAGGAGCAGCAGAATTGATTCAGAGTGGCTGTCTTTATCTCAGCAGGCTTTCCTTGGCATCAGAGAAAGTGTATGTGTGTGTGTGTCGCTGTAAACTGACACTGTAAGTACACCGTCACACCACTGCAGCATGATGCATGACTCCAAATTATGTGGCAGCGTTTTCTTTTTCCTCGCTGAGCATTCGGAGCCGTCAGCCTGCGATGACTCATGGAAATAGCAGAGGTGGAATAACAATATCAAGTGAACTCGAATGAATGAAAACGCAGATCAGAGAATAGAAGTCAAGGAAGTTCAGTTTCAGTTTTAGATACCAACTAAATGTGGGAGGCAACTCTTTACATCCACCTTGCTCATTCTGTCTTCAGTCCCATATGTTGTCTTTTGGATTTTTTTTACCGTAATTTCCTTTCTTTTTGGTTCATCAATGATTTTGAAGATTGCTTTAAACTATTTCAATGTTTCTGAATAAATAGACCATATTATATTATTTGAGTTTTCTTCTGGCATTGCATTTCCTTTAAGCAACATCTGAGGTCATTAGAAGCACTGCTAAAGGCAACATAGTGCATCAGTAGTTTTGTAATGAACTTAGTACAGTCAGTGGCTTTGATTGCCATATGCCCTGAATTTGCTCTCTAGCTGTGCACACTGTCTGCTTTAATCTCATTGCGTGGGGCCATACCCAGTGCGATTAGAGGTGGGGTCGAAAGCACTGCCTTTCACTTGGAACAGTCAGGATTGGTCTGTAAACACTAGTATGAAAACTGCTCTATCCACCTCAAACATGTTGTCATATGCAAAAAGAACCACCTCAGGGACAATGTTTTATAGTAAGCACAAATATCAGCTGAGTAAAAGGCTGAACGTCTTTTTCTTGTTATTTTTTCCAACACAGATTGTAAAGTATGCCTTAAAGCAAAATTGGGAACCCAAACACCTTTGTCTTAATATTGTAATTAAATGTAGAGGGGACCACAGATGCATTTGCCTCAGGTTGCCAGAGGCTGCTTGTAATACAGAATATCGAATCACACCTTCCATTCCTGAAGTGACATACGATAAGATGGAGTGATGGATGTCCTTCCATGCTGCTCCGGGGCGAAGATACAGCTCTCTCCTGTCCCGCCTCTCCTCTTCCTCATCCTCCTCCTCCTCCACCTCTCCTCTTCCCTTCTTCTCTCCTCAGGAATGCCAACAGCTTTGAGAAGAATTTCTTTTGTGTCGAACTACTAAATCTGACGTGCAGGCCGTTACATTAGGCACTTGTATAGTCATGTATTTCATGATGAGCCTGGCCATTTATGTTCTTGGGCCAATCTTTATTGTTGCTTTTTGCTGAGTTACCCATAGAGAGAGAGAAGATATGTGCTGCCTCAAAAAGAAAAGAAGACTAACTAACTTGGAACCTTCAAGCATCCTGGGATTCCTTTTAAGTGGTGTTCCTGTCCAATAATTTGTATAATATTGATCCTCTATTAAGCTCTGTTTTGGCCGCCACCAAACCTGTCACCAACACTGATAGGCAACTATCAGTGTTGGTGACATGTCAATCGGATTCTTTGCCTTGTGGTGCAGGACAGGACTGACTGAGTGTCATGCCACACTGCCAAGCTCAACATGGTGGTAAATGGACTGTACAGCAACCACTCAAAGCACTTTAACGTCATCATTAATGTCATCATTCACCCATTCACACCCATATTACAGGAGCTACCATCCACAGCGCCACCTGCCCAGCAGTAACAAGTATTCATGGTGGTCAAAGCTACAGGAGCAATGTTGAGTGCACATTGACACACGGGTTAGCCGGCGATCAAACCCCGCCATTGCTCCGATTGGGGGAACGGCCGTGCTCTTCACCCGCCTACTGTCTCCCCAACAATATCCGAATGTCTGGGAGCAAAGCACAGTCACTCCCTAAGTGGTGCCCGGGTGTGACTCTATAAAAGGAGTTGAACGCACAACATAGCGCTTGTTAATCAGTGAGCTCACGAGGTGTTGTTAGGTATATTTGTGAGCAAAGCCAGGTCAGCTTTTTTCCCGCTGCTTATGCTAAGCTAGGTTCACAACAACAAGAAAATATGCATATTTCTCATAATTTAAACAAGTCTCCTGAAGAGAAACGGTATCGCTCTCTCCCCCTTCCGTCTGCTGCGCCGTGGACGTGTGTGTGTGTGTGTGTGTGTGTGGCTGTGTCTGTGTGTGTGTATTGTAAATAACATAATGATGTATACTTAGAATATCTGTGTAAGAAGTAAAACAATACAAACCCCCAAACATGCTTTTTAAGTTTCGAAACATTTTGAGTCCCCCTCCCTTGCCTCACAGTGGTTTGGTCCGCTGCTTGCTAGCGCTGTGCGATCTGCACTCAACTCAGTCACATGGTGGTGACAGGAACGTAGTAAGTAGGCGGTCTAAGGCTATTTTATTCACATTAAACATCGGATGAAGTTTTTATTTTCTCAAATGCAAATGATGCTGAGTAATTATTGAACTAGTCATGACAAAAAAGTCTGCTATGCTAGTGTAATATAATGTAATGTTACCCAGCTTGTTTAATGGCTTGTTGGATATGCCCCCACTACAACTAGCTAACGTTATTATTTGTATCCCCTTCAAAAATTTCTCTTCCGAAATGTTATGTTTATTGTCCCCCCTACTGTTAGATCAGATTTACGCCCATGGAGAGAGAGAGAGGCAGACCGCTCAGCGCACTTTTTTGGAGTTTTACCTGCCAACGCTCCCGTTTATTACCCCTATCACCCGGACACCTCCCGGTTTGTTATTTCTCCGGGAAACGTTGCATGTGTAGATTAATCATGATTAATCCACTGAAAACTGATTAATTTGATTAAACATTTTAATAATTTGACAGCCCTAGTATTAAAGTGAATCGGAGGATGCTTTTGTATTGTTTGTACCAGGAGAATCTCACAGAATTTTGCTGAGGCAGAGACAAAGACATGGCGAGACATTGGACAATTTCAAAACCATTTATCCTGTTGCGTGGGTTGCTGCTCTTATGACAGCGGGTGTACTACTGTAAAGCCGTGTGTGTTCATGCACATGCCCGGGTGAATATTATAGATTGCAGGCCTGCTGATTCAGCCGCCCTGAACCTCAGCATCACAATTACAGCCAGTGTTTGGCACCCCTCCGACACCGGCGTCTGCAAAATGTCACTGTGGTTCACGCAGCCCATCCGTCCACGGGTCCGTGGCCCGCTAGCAGGCCGCTGTGTGGGAGTGCAGAGAGACGGGGGCAGACTGCCTGAACGCCCCCCCCCGCCCTCCGCGGCAAACAAGAACGAGCATCAGCCCGGCTGCTAAGTGCACAGTCAGGTCAGGCCGTCACAGATGTGTCTAAAAAAAGTATCACACCAATACTTCAAATGAAATATAAGAGCTGGTGCATAGTGGCTCGTCATGACTGGCTGGGATACTAACTGGGCAGAGAACCAGGCGGCTAATGGTACTACTGTCGCACCAGTCCAAATGTCTGCAGAGACAAAGCCTTTGAGGATATCAGTGCCGGTAAAACATTTGTCTGTACATGAATTTAGTTAGTAATTTGGGAGTATTGTGGACATTGTGGACATATGAGCAAGCCAATGATGCCCAGTAGGTGGATCCCAAGGCTCAGGTTGGGGGAGGAAGTGGAGGGTGTACCACCCAGTGCAGGTGCTGCTATCAGTAGGCACCTGTCATGGAGCACACCCTCTCCCCACTTAACACATGACATTGCCTTATGCTTAACAGTGAGTTCTCCGTGCAATTTAACAAACGTACACACTTATTTTGAACCCAACTATGAGTTCTTCCTCGAGGCAAAACAAGGCACTTTAGTTGTTTCAAATACAAACTGTGTCTATTAACAAAGCTAAACCCATCAAACAAGCATAAAAACTATGGTAAAATGACACGAGTCAATGAGGGAAAAACAGTTAACTCTGTGTGTGTGTGTGTGTGTGTGTGTGTGTGTGTGTGTGTGTGTGTGTGTGTGTGTGTGTGTGTGTGTGTGTGTGTGTGTGTGTGTGTGTGTCAGACATTAAAACCAACCCTCGGCCATGACAGCTCGTATCAATAGACCAAATGGTCCCAGTTGGCCTGGAAGCTGTTGATTCAAAGTGGATGTTTCTGAGCTGCAACACGTTGTTTCGCCGTGATAGTGGTTGTTGGGTTTGAATGTTTGAATTTCTTTTTTCAGTTATTTTTTTATTCAAAAGTTCTAATGGGAAACATTTTTGTTCTTTACAGCTAAGGATGGGAAATGGGAATTTGTGACAAATATTTCTAGACTCCGAGCCCAAGCTGGTTCCTTCAAAACAAAATGACTTCTTCATGTTCATCTGTCATTCTTTTCAATAATGACTTTCTAACTTGAATCAAGACACTGCAGGGTACAGTGTCTTTCACTTTGTTACTTATACGCAGAAAATGTATTTTACAGTATTTGTTGCAGATAAAATGTGTGTGACTGTAACAGCTGGCTTCCTCTTATGCGTGTTTGTGTCTCTAGACCAATGATGTGGCAGGAAACACCTGGAACTGGCTCTACTTCATCCCTCTCATCATCATCGGCTCCTTCTTCATGCTCAACCTGGTGCTCGGTGTGCTCTCCGGGTAAGTCCACTCTAAATAGGAATATGCATATTCCAGGTCATCTTATAGCAAAATCACATGCAGAAAAGGCAGATTCACGCACATTATATACTTAGTTTGTTAGTCAGAGAGTTTTGTTATTTGAGTTCAATAGACAATGAAATGCTTGTAGAGTTGTTCCAATTCCGATACTAGTATCGGAAAAGCCTCCGATACTGCCGAAATGCTGGCATCGGTAACGGCGAGTACTGGAGTCCAGGCTCCGAGCCGATACCGTTAGCTAACGTTAATGTTAGCGCCTGACGTCAGCTAATGTTAGGAGCTGACGTTAGCTAACGTTGGCTCAGGAGCTGACGTGAGCGAGATCCAGTGTTCTACTAGCATGAACCGGGTTTGTGGAACGTCACGCACGGCAAACGAACCTAGCTAACGCTCCGGGCACTCGTCTCGGGCAACTTTCGTTGTACCGAACAACACATTAGATTTGAACTGTTATTATTACGGGTCCGCTTATCCGGGTCGGTAACCGCTACTGTAAACGGCCGTTGGTCTCGGTGCTGCTCGGGCTGCCTTCTCTGTCATTTGCACATTAGCTCAGGAGCTAACGTTAGCGCATCATGTCGGCGGTTTGGCAGTACTTTACTTTAAGACGCCGACATGCAACAAGTGCAAAGAAGCAATTTCGAGGGGTGGCACGAGTGCAAATTTCAACAACAGCAACTTAATCAAACATCTGAAGACGCGTCACGCTAAAGAGCACGACGAATTTACCAAAGTTAAGGGGACACTGGTATCGGTACTCGGTATCGGCCGATACCCACTGGACGTATATCGGAATCGGTATCGGAACATCTCTAAATGCTTGAGTTGGTTTTTGTGTCTGTGGTCACAAACGATGGCTTGGGGATATTGATAATAATCGCACAGATAATAAGCAACAGATGATATCCAGTATACAGCTATGAGAGTGATGTTTCCACTGAGGCTGTTTTGGACCCAATGTTTCACACTATTTCTCAGCATCGGATGCCCGGCGTGCTGCCACTGTGCATTAGACACCTGATTGGACAGACGCTCTCACTCCAGAGCTGTCTGCTCCCGGCTTTTCACCTGAAAATACACACAGCCTTGTTTGGAAACGGTCCACAGATAATCAGCAGATGATTTGAAGGGTTTTTTAAGGGGAGTTTCCAGCGGCGGGGAGTCGTGGTTGATGCCCCTGATTAGCATGAAGTAGCCGAGAGGTGAACTTTATGCAAATAAATAAACATATCACTCCATCAACATACACATCACAATCTCGATACAGGATTTCAATCGCTACGCTGGGATAAAACCTCCATGTGATGCATCTTGTGAAACATCTGCTCGCTTTGCCGGCGGCCTTTTTGCTCAGCAGTTGCCCTGCTTTCTGAACCCCACAGTACATAACCCCTAGGATGTGCACTTTAACTCCTGTTTTCCTTCCCTCCCATGATGCATGTGTCTCACAAATGTGTTGCTTTTTGCGATTTACACACTCCTGTTTGTTGCTGTAAATGCACATGATTAAATTACAGATTTCTGTCACGAGCGAAAAAATGAATTGACCTTTTTGTAAATGTGATAAAATGTGATCTTTTTGTTCGGTGAAAGTATCTCTATACGTTTCAACAGAGAATTTGCCAAAGAAAGACAGCGTGTGGAGAAGAGGCAGGAGTTCCTGAAGCTCCGCAGGCAGCAGCAGATCGAGAGGGAGCTCACCGGGTACTTGGAGTGGATCTGCAAAGCAGGTCAGACTCATCTCTGAAACAGTGGAAGAGCTGGCATGCATGTGTTTGTTGTGTTAGAAAACCATGACAAATTGATAGAAAGTCCCTCTCTCTCTTTTCTCTCGGTCGCCTTTTTTTCTCACTGCAGAGGAGGTGTTGCTGGAGGAGGAGGATGAGATTGCAGAGGAGAAGTCCCCGCTGGACGGTGCGTGGTACAAGAGGAAACAAAACCCTCCAGGTAAAATGAGAGTATCTTCTGCTTCATTATGGTCCATAACAGCATGAGGTGCACGTTCTCATGGCCATTTAATAATAGCTTATGTACAATATCAATGTGCTGTGCGTAAATGGCTATGGATGTAATATGTTTGCCAGACAACCATCGAACATTGTAATCAGCACTTATGATGATTATTATTAGAGTAATAATCAAGGTTTTCAGTTCCACTCTTTTTACTCGTACTACTTTTCCTTAATTTAAGAGGGAAAAAGCTTTGACTCAGTTTTTTTCTCTTTCTCTCTTGCCCATGATGTCAGTCCATTAGGCCTGGTGTGAGGGCAAGGGTTAATTAGTGAGCTTTAGAGCTTTGTCTGATAGGATTTGTTGAAGGAAAATCACCATACCAAGCTAACAACACACATACACACACGCACACATACATACATGGAATGCATTTGCTGGTAAACAAACACACATTGGAAACACGCACTCAGCCGCCATATTTCTCATTTAGTTACATATCAGGGATTAAAAAGTCTGAGTCCACAGCCGAAGAAAAGCACTTTGATGTTGTTAGAGCAGAAAATTTGGAGTTAACCGTAAGATGAATGGCAGGTTTGAATAGTGGAGCAAAGTGCCAATCATTGCTCACTGACTTTCAAGAGGGGATTTTAAATTTGTTTCTTTTTCAAATTAAGGAACTTTTCCTTGTGGCCAAATATTTAATTTAGAGATAAAATATGGGTGGACATAAGGAAATTGTTTGTGTTTTTCATTATAATTCAAATGTAGTTTAAGAAAAACAAAACCTCAAAAGCACTGAACATGAATTATATATTTTTTCTTCTTTCCTAAAAAGAAAGCCTTACCTGCAAAATCTCCAGCTTATGAAGTAATTTCAGGAGCACCGAGAATGAACATGGACCCGCATCCTCATCCATATTCAAATCCCGTGTAAATGATCATCTTTTACGACTATGTGCTTTGCCACTGAGGACTCGAGCCATGTTGGAAAATGTAGTAGTATTATTCGTAGTCAAAACACTTTGATCCATTTGTGTTGGTGGAAAATGGTGAATCACTGAGACTGACAGGCCGTTCGTATGATGCATGGAACATGTCGATACTCAAAGTGGCACGGCAAAGCTCTAACAGTAGCGAGGAACATATGTGTGGAGCATGCTAATAATAAATGTAAGAACCCATTTTCCTGTGACGGTTTAAGGAAATGAGACGGGATTGTACACATACTTTATCACCATTGATTAGTCAGACTGGCTGCGGTGGTTAATCAAAACATCGGCCAAATGACCAGTTTCAGAACATTTGAGTAAATACGTGAGAAAGTGAGAAAGCGTCACTCAGTCATTTCAGTCATTTAGTTCCTTTAAAGTTTTGTCATCTGATTTTCAATAGATGCTGCTGCAACCCTGAATTTCTGTCACTTGTTAGAGGGACAGAAATCAATAAATAGAATAACAAGCGCTCCATTCCAAATTGCCCTTTGGAGCTGAGATGCATGGTTGTAGATCTGGAGAACGAGCTCACCAATCCGGCGACACAGAGCTGGTCATGTGACATTAATGTTTCGCTGGCAGTTTTTCCTTACAAACCAGGCTTCAAGCAGGAAGGTGTAAAATCTCCAAATGAAAAACATGATCTCACCCTCCACTTTACCACACACACACACACACACATACATGGACGTAAACCATGCGAGTGGATGAGGGCTGTGGCATTGAAATGCAAATAAAAAATGCTAGTTTTTCGTGCTGTAATTTATGTTGAAGCATCACAACATCACCAATCCATTTATTGCAATCCCTCTATTTTGATCCCTGTAGCACATTTCAAGATGAGCATTTTTCCCTTTCTGTGCTGTTCTCTTGACAGTCATGAAACGAGGCAAAGTGAAGAAAGGAAAAAACGACCTAATTGCCGCTGAGGAGGGCGAGGACCCTTTTGCAGACCTCTCCGTTCGTAAGTCTTTTTCATCCAGAGCCACGAGCACTTCTGACCTTTACAGAGACAACTACCATAACGGCCTGTCTCCTCCTGTCCTCTGACTGTCTGCTCTCCATTTATCAGATTAGCATGCCAGGTCAACTCTGTAGTGAAAAATAAGTTGTGAGATTTCTCGCAGCAACTTAAAAATGCGGATTCTGCTTGAACTTGATCTGAAGACCTGGAATTTGAGCCCACTGACGTGGAAGCATATCCCCTCGAGGGAGAAGAAGTATAATTAACTTTTCTAATTAAACTGTTGAAAAATGGCAAGAGAATCACCTGCAGTTGATTAGAATGAGACCGAAGAAATATAACAGGATTTGAACAGACGTTGGACAGTTTTTCTGTAGTAATTTCACAGATGTGAAAGAAAATGGCAAATGTAGTTGTTATTGTTACAATATATGTGAGTTGGTCCATAAAGTTTTGTAGTCATTTTGCTGGGAAGAGAACGTACGCAGCTCTGGTGAAAGATGCCTGGCTAGGTAGCTTGATAGCTTGTCCTTCCAGAGGCGCATGGGCGCTTAGACCACCGACCGGCCTTCATTTCCTGTAACCAGTGAAGGATGGCGTGATTAAAAGGTTAGCTAATTGGCCTCATGCCAGCTAGTTCATTTCCTAACTTGGGATAGCAGTATGTTTTCTTAGGCCGTGACAAGAGTTGATGGATGAAGCATAATGTTGTTAAATGTTCCAAATTTCCTTTGGCTCTGGTGTTACTACTTCACTGCTTGTAAAAGTCAGTTTGTTTTTTACGGACGTTAACTTGCTACAAAATGTTGTGTAACGTAAAGACGTCGCCACTCCCACTCTGCATTGCAATGTCTGTTCTACTTCCGTTCTATTTCTACGATCTACATATTTTCAATTGATTTCATGGTCTCACAAAAAAAACGTAAAGTAATTGCTTTTCTGTGGGTTGGAAAAGACCACAAGCAAGGTAATTGAAACCTTTGCTTTGCCTTTTTTGTACCAAAATCCAACCGTAAAATGAGTTGTCATGGGACTAGATGCTCTGCACAGTCACAATTGCATCTCCCATTTCACTTAATTCACACATGATGCCTGCAGTCCAGGTGCACAGACCTTTTCTTTCTGTCCCTTTAGTAGCTAATGCTACTTTTTTCAGTTTGTTTTGGCCAAAAACCCTTTTTCAGTGTTTCTCAGCAAATGTGAAGTAGAAGGGATCCCTGTCTTCTAAAACCTGAGGTCCTTATTTCCTGTGACCGGGTAAACCCTGTGCACTAGCATGTGGCAGAAAAAAAGTTTGTATGCAACGGCATACAAACATCATTATGTTTGTGGAAGAAGCAGGTGGAAAAAAGCTTGAACACAAAGGAAGCTGTAATAGTAACTGAAAGGGGAAGATGTAATACTATAGACTTTTACTGTTTGACTTCATCAAACGGTATCCGGCTACCAGATCTGTGTACTATAGTGGAGTGGATAGAAAACGTTAGCAGATGGCCAAATATACAGTGGCCAGATATAGAAACCGAGCGTGTACATCCGAGAGAAATTAGGGGCATTTAAATCACTGGATGCTTATGAATACGTTGTCTGTGGTCATGTACAGAACGTCAAATACCATGACATAGACTCAGAGTTTTGTGTGTTGAAATCAGAAATTCTTCCTAGTCAAAGACGAGGACACAAGACAACGATGTGCGAGGCGGGTTATAATCAACCGACGAGAGAACTATGACTGCGGACCGCATTTCCTTTACATATTCTCATGTGTTCTCATAACCGGCGTTTGAAACTTCTTCACGAAATACACAGTGCCAACAGTGTTTAAAATGTCAGCAGCCAGCCAGTAGCATTCAGTTAGCCGATCCATTCAGCTAACTGAAGCATGTTAGCTTACATGATGACGTACGCTAACATACGTTCGTATGCGCGATGTTTACTTACTTCGTAGTCCGAGAAGAAATCTGGCTGAAAGCAAATGTTACTTTCACGCCCTGTTCAAAACATTATTGATCAGCTATTGATATAAAGTGGGCGCTGCAGACGCTCCAATCAACACGTTTAATCGCCTGCAGCCACAAGCGCCGCCGGTTCCTCTGAAACGGCCGTGATCCTGTCGGAACTTAAGCCCCTTCATGGAATAGCGATTAGTGCAACCGTAAACGCAACAACCAGACATGTTGACCCACTTGATCACGTGGGCTGTAAAAGGGTCTATACAATCAATTGTAGATTACATTGAGGAAAAAAATATTAAACCAGGTCAAACTGTTTTTTGGGGATTTGTGGAGGTGTTTCTTGGCTGTAAGGAATGCTCACTATTAACACCTCCTTCACATTTATGGTTCAGACAAGAGAAGGGTATCAGAACAGCTGAACATCTGTTTTTTTTTACTGGAATTAGCTCTCGTCTTGATGCATTTATGTACGAGTGTACATCCCGGCGTGGGCAGTACACCGCCATGACTTGGATGTCCGCTGTGGTGTAAGGCCCAAATCACTAGAATACTTCAGAAAGGGCTGCTTTGAAACCTGGCGGTAAATTCAAATCTATTCAAATGGGAAAACTGTGCGCACATTTACCTCTCTCACCTCTGCATCGCCACTTTCAGCTCCCCCTGGCTCTCCGTTCGGTCGGGCTAGCATGAAGAGCGGCGGTAAGATGGATAGCTCCTCCTACTTCCGGCGTAAGGAGAAAAGGACCCGCTTCTTCATCCGCCGCATGGTGAAGGCTCAGAGCTTCTACTGGATCGTTCTGTGTCTGGTGGGCCTGAACACTCTTTGTGTGGCCATAGTCCACTATGACCAGCCCGATTGGCTCACAACAGCCCTCTGTAGGTCGCACATGCAGATACGCACTTGTACCCCGTCACGTTTTATGATGCGGATTGCCTGAAAAAAGATAATTCTCTTTCCATTGCTACCTTGTTCATCTTTTAAACAGACACGGCCGAGATTGTGTTCCTGGGTTTGTTTCTGACTGAGATGTCGCTGAAGATGTACGGCCTCGGAGCTAGGAATTATTTCCACTCGTCCTTTAACTGCTTCGATTTTGGGGTAAGTTTACTGTAGGCTGTGTAGATATTTCGTTTTATGTTCTGTTTAGATGCAAAGTGAAAGTGAGCCAAATGCAACAGGTGATCATTTACCCTCTGCTCTCCTCTAGGTGATCGTGGGAAGTATTTGCGAGGTGATCTGGGACATGATTAAACCTGGGGCATCGTTTGGAATCAGTGTACTGAGAGGTCTGCGACTGCTCCGGATATTCAAAGTCACCAAGTGAGTTAATTATCAACTTACCTTGAACGTAAGATCAATGTGGATCAGTGTGAATTTAAGGACCTAACAGGCACGTGTCCACGGTTTGAAAGCAGACTGAACCTCTCGTTTCCGCTTTTAGGTCATAAATGAAGTCACCACATAGCAACGTATCTCCAATGAATCAAGCGCTTTGTATGAATGTTTTTCTTCTATTCCTACGATTTTGACGTTGAACTTGTTTCTCAGAGCTTGAGTCTTAAGTCCGTTCCCTCTGAACTGACAATCCTCTTAGTTTGTTGGCAATCCTTTTCTTTCATTACATCTGTCCTGTGATTTGCTGTAACTGGCAGTCATAGACCCTGACGCATTGATTTGTTCTTTGCCACCTACAGCCAGTATTGTCATTTGTTCCTCTCGTTCGTTTATTTTTTTTTACCCAAATCTGCGAGTTCTTTCACAACAAAATCAACAATGTGATTTTTCTCTCTCTCTCTCTCTCTCTCTCTCTCTCTGTGCGTTTGCTGCTTTCCGTCAGATATTGGAACTCGTTAAGGAATCTTGTGGTGTCCCTCCTCAATTCCATGAAGTCCATTATCAGCTTGCTCTTCCTCCTCTTCCTCTTCATCGTGGTCTTTGCCCTGCTGGGCATGCAGCTCTTCGGAGGACAGTGAGTAATCCCTCTTACTTGTGCTGCTCTCTGACCGCTCTTTCATACTCATTTCATCCACCTATTAAACACAGAGCCACACACATCCTGTCCTCTTCTCCTCCATCCATCTCTCCACCCGCCCCTCCTCCCGGTGCGTGATCCCCGGGCCGGCGGGGCGCTGTTGACAGACGGGAGGACCCAGCAGGTAGCTGGCAGAGCAGCGAGCACCAACTGTGGCCCTTTTGATATCACTCTCAGCAGCAGCTCCATGTCTTGTAATGGCAGAAACCCCTCATGAATGTGGGCCGGCCGCGGTTAATCAAAGGCCCAGCATCTCGCCCTGTCCGTCTCAGCTGACACGCACGCTTTGTCTCTCCAGTCTTTATACATCTGTGTAGTCCTTTTATTTTTAGCCTGTTGGTGCATAGAAGCCCTGTGAAACCTGAGCCTCTGCAGCGCTGTTTTAAATACACAAGGAACTAAGTCCTCAATTTTATACCGAAATTGGCGGAATCACGAGTTTGTTTTAAAGGAACAAACTGGCGAGGCGATGGGCCGATTTGTATTCCTAACTATGACATAAATAGTTGATCATACACTTCGGATGATGCAGCCCGTCACTGGTTTCCAAGTTGCTTACTTTTTATTTTTATTTGAAGTGCATATTGCATCCGCCCTTAGAAAGTACGAACTGAAACTACTTATATACGACATTGCTTGTTACTTATATATCCGGTGTGCGGACGGGCAGAATAGCTGGTAAAGCTGGCTGGCTTGCATACTACACAATGTAGTTATTCTAGCAAATTAAATTAAGACATTTACAGGATTCTTCAGGGTCTTATTTCAGGGTGATCTGTCTGTCACTGGTTGGCATGATATTTACTCATGGCAATCCAAATAAATATTTTGTATAGTTTTGCCATGTTGTTTGGTAGAAGCTGGTCACCCAAGCTCCTTTTCTCCCATTTTGTTCATATTTATTTTAGTGAAGCAATAATCAAAACATGTTAGGCTTTACGTTCACGTGTTGTTCACAAGATATTTTGAGGCGATGTGTTTCTACATGAAGCAAATGAACCAATGAGCCACTTATATAATAGAACAGGCTTTTACTGATCATTGCACTCAGGTGGTTTAAGCCTGGAGTCACCCAAGTGTGTTGTTGCATGTTGTCTCCGCCATGACAGACAGTGCACACGCCCAGATAAAATGCCCCTTTCACATGAAGTCATCTCACAATACCGGCTGTCTGCGAGGAAGCAGGCTGTAACCATGGCGTTGAGCCTCACCTCCGTTATTTGCATGGCATTATTCTCTGGTGATGGACAAGTGTGAGACGGGTCTGACGTCCGGATGGTGCTTCCAGCCACCCGAACACATACCCATCTACATTTCCGAAAGTTCGCCAGGCGAATGCCACAACTAGGCTGTGGTTCATTACAAGTGTCCGATTTAGGCGTTCCTTTCTCGGGCACAATTGCTAACCCTGGAGCTTCGTAATGAACCACAGCCTATCCCTGGAGCTCCAGTCAACCCTCAAAGTTAGCAAATTGTGCCCGAAAACGGAGCGCCTAAATCGGACACTTGTAATGAACCACAGCCTAGTTGTGGCGTGCCTCCGCGGACTGAGGGGGACTTTCGGCAGGCCAGCTGACCGGGGGTGGTAGCGGTCCGATACGGAGCCACAACTCATCCGGACTCAGATCAGAGGAGACAACCCGCTGAATTTAAGCATGTTACTAAGCGGAGGGAAAAGAAACTAACAAGGATTCCCTCAGTAGCGGCGAGCAAAGACGGAAGTCCCCAGCGGCGAATCCCCGCCCGGCGGACCACCGATCGCCGCCGCGAAGCAAACTCAGTATCGGCGAGCGAAGACTGAAGTGCCCAGCGCCGAACCTCGCGCTCGCAAACCTAGTCCCAAGTACATACCCTTTCTCATGTTTTTTTTTTTTCACCTTGTTTTTTTTTTTTTTGGTTTTTCATGTCACCTCCGGGGCT
Source organism: Apeltes quadracus (assembly GCA_021346845.1). Lineage (NCBI taxonomy): Eukaryota > Metazoa > Chordata > Actinopteri > Perciformes > Gasterosteidae > Apeltes > Apeltes quadracus. The sequence goes on along the minus strand of CM037930.1, from coordinate 14,815,550 downwards.
CTGTACAAACCAGTTCACCAACCACATGACATTTTAAAGACATATCTATTGCATTACAATTGGTCAAACTGGATGATGACGGTACTGATCTTCTACGATAATAATAATAATAATACTGATAATTAGAGATGTTCCGATACCATTTTTTCCCTCCCGATACCGATTCCGATATACGTCCAGTGGGTATCGGCCGATACCGAGTACCGATACCAGTGTCCCCTTAACTTTGGTAAATTCGTCGTGCTCTTTAGCGTGACGCGTCTTCAGATGTTTGATTAAGTTGCTGTTGTTGAAATTTGCACTCGTGCCACCCCTCGAAATAGCTTCTTTGCACTTGTTGCATGTCGGTGTCTTACTGGTGGGAAAAGCCACTGTAAAGTACTGCCAAACCGCCGACATGATGCGCTAACGCCCGCTCCTGAGCTAACGTTAGCGCCTGACGTTAGCTAACGCCCGCTCCTGAGCTAACGTTAGCGCCTGACGTTAGCTAACGCCCGCTCCTGAGCTAACGTTAGCGCCTGACGTTTTCCGTAGGAAAACCCGTAACCGCAAAGATGGCAGTTGTATGCACATGTCCCGCCCCTCCCGCTGGAAAGCCAATCATCTGCTTTTTAACAGTCAAGCCGGGAAACATTTAAGCCTATCGTCTGGTTCCACTGACGCATGCACACAGCTGAGGTTTTGCGACAGCGGAGACGATGGCGTAACACCGGCATTCTGGATAGAGACGTAAATTAAGGTTGGTGTCGTGAAGCCTTGCGCATGCGCAGTAACAGTAGCCTGTGGGGGAAAAAGGCGTTTTAAACCTTATTTTGAGGCAAAGTCATCAAACTTTTCCAGCGATTTTTGTCATATTCTATTGCTGTTTCTATATATGTAGTTTTTATGTCCCGATGACCCGTGGAAAGTGCAGTTCTGACTCTCTGCCCATTGATTGAGATAGTGGGTAGTCTTGTTATAGCTGCCCGGAGGCATTGCGAAGATGGCGGCGAGTGGCACGACTTGCCTAAAAGGACTTTGGCTGACGTCAGCTCCTGATCAAACGTTGAACAATTCTTCGCCCCTCTAAAACAGCAGCTCCTGATCAAAGGTTGAACAAATGTTGAAAAAAATGCAGCACAGCACAACTTTTTTTAAAGCGGCGAAGAAGAGACACGGTACGTGGTATCTGATCGGAGCCTGGACTCCAGTACTCGCCGATACCCGATGCCAGAATTTCGGCAGTATCGGAGGTTTTTCCGATAGTAGTATCGGACGTTTTTCCGATAGTAGTATCGGAATCGGAACAACTCTACTGATAATCAAAACCTCTTAATAAGTAATAACGGGCCTCAATCCCCACAAACAAATGTATGACCTGTCTTGTAAGGCAGCGCTCGCCCCCGCCGGGTTTATCAAATGTTTCTAAGAATGTATTATTTTAAAAGTTACTATTTAACCAACTGGTTATTCGCACCAACTTTAATGTTGCTGCTAAAACTGATTACATGGTTTGTGGATCTTTGTTCAACACATTAATGGCTCTATGGTTTCCTAAGCTTGCTGCTCCGCTCAAGTTAATTGAAACTGAAAAGAACTGGAAGAAAAATGGAGAAAGGTAGCAAACCCAACGTGGACATTTTCACTGTAACTGAGATAAAGTAACCTGCATCACTGAAAGTGACTAAAAGGTCCCTGCACAGTAAATCCCAGCTGTGTACATAGTGCTGGAACACTTCACCTCACTCTAACAGGGACACTTCATACTAAACATAGATTATTGATTGATAGACTCAGAGACACATCATGCTCGTATCTGTTCAGAAATTCAAAGAAAAAAGATTTATAATGGGCAACTTCCCTGTATTAAGGTTTTAATCGAGGGTATCTACTTTTAAAACAAACTAGTAATACTGCTTTGTTTAAAGTGTTTGCACAAATAATACTGTGCAATACGTAATGCATAATGCAAATACATAATGAATGACAATCATGCGATTAATCACAATTCAAAATTGTAATCTTTCTCATTAACATATAAATACTATATCGAATGCCGGTTCTTTTTATATCAATATCATTCAGCCGTTATCACAAGACCACTTGCACACGGCCGCGTGTTCTCAGAGACGAGCAGTTAACCACCGGAGCTGGAGGAGGGTTCGGCCTCGCCGTGATTCTTGTTTTCAGTATTGATTTAACGAAGTCCCCGGTGGATGTGCGGAAGCCGAGCAGCACGCTCCCAATCCCTATTATCAGAGAAAACAGAGGTCGGTGCACATAGGCGCAGCAGCAAACCCCCGCCCCCTCCCCCACACTGGGCCCGCTAATTCCCAAGGAAGAAGGAGAGGATGGAGGGCGAGTGGGGGAAATGGTGGAGAGCAGGAAGGGAGGGGAGAGTAAGAGCCTCATGTGATGTGGGGAAAGTGATGAACAGATGAGCATGGTAGGGTGACGGATGATGCAGCAACAGGGCGGAGAGGGACACATGTAGCAGGGAGAAGCACGGGGAGAGAGGAGGCGATCACACAAAATGGAGAAAATGACTTATTGAATTAAAAGCCATCCCCCCCCCCCCTTCTCCTCCCTCTCTCCCTCTATGTGGACTAACTGGGAAAGCCATTTATTAATGGAGACATCTTTGTGCACGGGAGCATTGTCATGTTGAGACAACAAAGAACTGGACACAAAGGAAAACAACAGGTGCAGAGCAGCACTGAATATTGTATCGGCTGTAATTTGCCCTAAAATGTTTCAAAATGACTGTAGGCTTTGTTTTTGTCACATTCTGGGCCAGCTAAGTTGTATGTATTCTCGTTTTCTTTACTTCAATGCCTGTTTGGTATTTGCGCTAGACAGTTTCCCCGTATTGTGAAATAGCTGAAGTACAAAAGCTCACGGAATGGCGCTTCCCTGTTGAGTTCTCAGTAACTTGCACTGATATCTGAGGGCATTCATGTGACGGAACGAAATGTCTCTTGACTGAAGAAAACACAGACAGCCCTTCATTGTCTGCCATAAAAGTATTTATATGAGGCAGAAAGATGATGCGAGTACTGAGGTGAGGAACCTAAAAGAAGAGTCACTTTATAAATCTGGGCATCCCTCCAGAGTGCCTCTGATGGTTTAAATATTAGCTGGTCCACATGACCTGTGGCTCTGGGGACTCCTTTTTTCATGGGACAGGCGTCACATGGTGCAGTCCTTGTTCCGGAGGCAGCTGTGGCTCCCTGGGGACTGGTGTTTCCAGCTGCTTGCATGTCTCTCCACCTCCCCTTCTGATCTGCATGGGACTACAGTTTCATTATTGTTTCTACATCTGATTCTTTTAGGTTTAACTTTGAAGATGAGACGCCATCAACAAACTTTGATACCTTCCCAGCAGCCATCCTGACTGTGTTCCAGGTAAAACACACACACACACACAGAACAAGGAGCAATTCATATTGTCTGAATAAATGAGAGAATATTGACTTTATGGAAAAAGAGAGACTGTTCTTAATTAGTGGGAAATACTGGTCTGCGCACCTTCTGTCCCTTAATGAGCTCATGTTAATCCTTCAATTAGTCCGCACTCGTAACCCTTCACTCGGTAGAGTCATTTAAATCAACACAGATTTGCACCGACTCTCTTGTCTGGCTCAGATTCTTACTGGCGAGGACTGGAACGCTGTGATGTACCACGGGATCGAGTCTCAGGGCGGCGTTCGTCGAGGCATGTTCTCCTCCGTCTACTTCATCGTCCTCACGCTTTTCGGGAACTGTATCCTCTTTGACCCCCTCTAATTAAAACAGCAGTGGGTCCGACTAACAAGGAGCCGGGTCAAAACGTGGAAATGGTAGCAGGTGGGATCAGATCCTGCATTCGAGGGGAGATCATGTGGATACGCAGCAGTTCTTTTTTGCTTCATTTTGGAACTCTTAATAATTAAAACCTCCAGATCTTAAAGCCCATAAAGGACATTTTTCCGAGTTAAGCAACTGCACATGTGTACTTTCTCCTGAGTCCTGCCTATTCAGACACCCTCCTGAATGTCTTCTTGGCTATTGCTGTTGATAACCTCGCTAATGCACAGGAGCTGACTAAGGTAGGATCAGACGCTCTGAATGTTGTATTTTAATACACAAAAGAACCAAATAAATGCTGTAGTTCTGCTTTCTACTTCTTAGCATAGCATGTCAAACAAACCCTGCACGAGGCATCAGCGTGTGATGTGCTCTATGATATAACTCCATGTTGATGTATTTCTTTCCTTGGTTAAAGGATGAAGAGGAGCAGGAGGAGGCCGCCAATAAGAAGCTCGCCCTGCAGAAAGCTTTGGAGGTGAAAGAAGTCAGCCCGATATCTGCAGCCAACATCTCAATCACGGCGTAAGTTTGCAAGCATTTCTCTGCTCCGACACTGGACCTAGACATCCATGTGTCTCTCAGTGTGTTTGTTCCTCTCAGTCTGAAATGTCTCTTCATGTACAGTAGATCATTTATTCCCACAATGCAAGGTGCTCTTTTTTTTTTTTTTTTAATCTGTTCTATACCGTCTTTGATAGTGGAGGTAATTGAGGAGCTTCCATCATATGCAATAGTAGTTTCTTAGTTTCTTTTGTGTTAACTTTTAGTTATTTATTTCACAGATACGGTTTCCTCAACTCGTCACGTACTGACGCTTTGATCACTTTTTAACACACTGGGGATCCCAGAGCTTAGTCGCAGTGAACGTACAAAATCATCCAGGAAAACGCGTGATGACTGACCTTTAATAGCTCAATAAGTGTCCGTATCAGAGGGTATGAGGACGGGCTAGTTTCTCCTCGCAATTCTTTTTGCCGTCTAGCCAAACGACCAAAAATAGACCTGAGTCCTTCATCTTCATCGTTAGAAGTTCCCATTTTCTCGATTCTGAAAATGACAGTGTCCCCATATTGCCCATATGGCCAAATACAGGAGCTCCTGTCCTGCACAACGTTTGGCCTGCCCTCTCTCCACCACAGGCCTGTGATTGACAGGTGTGGGCACTTGCGTCAACTGCGCCTCCAAATTCAGGCTATTTTTAGAGGCCAGATGAACACTAAAATGATGAGTCCGTTGAAAGGGAAACGGGTGGTGATTCACAGCCTCAATTTGTAACGCTGGAGGTTTAAATGTGCCTTTCTTTGACAACCATCTGTCCCCCAGTGTGGGGAGGAAACAGATAATACACGCTATGAGCAGTGTTAGTGTTGGCTTGCCAACATATGACCCAATGAAGGATAACGTACTGGATCTGTACTTGAACGTAACAAATGCTGTTTCATGATCATTTGGTTAATATTTAACATCAGCATCGCCTGAGTGAAAACGTATCTTTACACATGATATAAGTAGGCTGAATAATCAGACGGCAAACATTTTGAACCCTTCCTCAGTGGCCCTCGCCCTCTGATAATGACATAGCAAGGTAGCCATTAGTGTCTGCATAGGATCCAGCAGGCTTTCAGCGAGTAAAGGCTCAAAGGCTGCAGGAGGGGAAGACTTTGCCATCGCTAATTACTCTCAAGCTTTTGAGTTGAACCCAAACCCCTTTTTTTACTTTGTTGCGTAAGTAAAATTAAATACATATCTTTGCAGCCTTCAGGAAAAAGGGGCATTGTATGTGAAAATGTATGTTTCACATGACCCCATAAGTTTATTTAAATAGGACATGTGCAGTGTGCGTTTGCTGAGCAGAAGCTGTCAAGTCACTTTCTAAAATGAAGTCCAGTCTGAAGCACGCAGAGAATTCATTCCGGTTTTCTCTTTGCTGTTGGACAGATGTTTCACAAAAATGAATTCCTAAATTCTATACAAATGTAATGGTGCAACCTGCTTAAGTAAATCACAATTTTGAAACCAGCTAGGACTCTCTGTGCCTGACTGTGTAGGAAGCTTGTGCGACAACTACTGTCTTTTCCCTTTTCACTGTCATTATTGTGAATGTGTCCCTGTGCAGACTTTGGTTTGTACATTGAACGGTGACAGCTGCACTTTATAGCAAACAAACTGTTTTATGTGTATTATATGTGCTGTTCAGATAAAAAAAAACACACACACACGCATGGTTTCATTACAAAATGACAACACCCCTCAGAACATTTCTTAATAGAAATGAATCCCTATAAAAATTCACTGAACCAAGAGTTAGACTTTTTGTTTTGGAATGAAACCCCTGAACATTTTTCAGTTTCACTTTTTTGTCATTATAGAAATGTCTCTGCCGACAAACACGCTTTTGTTGCTGTTGTTGCTGTGTTGCTCAGTTTAGTCCTGCATTGTAAGACGGGAGGGGACAGGTGGGCCCACTCACAGTCCACCTGTCCCCTTCAATTGTGTCTCAATTTTCTTTTGTTTTTGTTCTGCATGTACAGTTTTGTAAAGCAAAATCGAGATGCGCTCTCTCGCAGGTCGTCCATCAACAGCATTCAGTCACAGTGAGTTATCACTCTCTGCTACAATATTCTCCTCCCTGTCTCCTCTCCTCTATTCCGCTTTCCTTGTTTGCTTTCTTCTTCTCTCCACCCCTTGTCTTTTGCCTCCCCCTGGTCTGTATCCTCATTTCCTCTCCTTGTGTCCTCCTTTCCTTACCTTTCTTATTTTGTGCTCTTTTGCTTGCTTGTTTTCCTCAAATATCATCTCTTCTCCCATTCTCTTTCCTTCCCTCTTCTCTTTTGACTGTTGTTGTATTCTATCCTAGTGATCACCATCATCCTCTCTTTTCCTCTACTTTACATTGTTAATCTTCTTGTCTCTCCTCCACACCTACTTCCTTGGTTCCTTTCTTTCCCTGTTTTCCTCCTTTCCACTTTTTTCTCTTGTCCTTGCCTCTCCTCTTCTCTCCTCCCTGTTCTCCTCTCCACTCTTCCTCTGGAACTTCATGGAACTAAATGTCTCCATTGCTTGTTAGGTGAAATGGGTTTAGGATTCTGAGGCATCACAAAGGGCCTCGCAGAGGAGATGAGCCTTAGTCGGTGATACATGAACACGGCGTGGTCTTAACCGACGGTTGTGTACTTGGTTGATGGCTGCAGCTCCTCTGTGTCGGGGCCTGCAGTTCTTCATCTCCTGAATATTGCCGTCACCGCGGGCAGTTTGGCATTTAAAGTCTGTTTGTTATCGAGGTCGCCCAAGACGTCACTTAAAAAGACAATATGAGAGCAGAGGCCAAAGTCTGCTATCCTGCAGAATAGAGTGCCGAGGCAAGGCCCCCGATGCTTATTTAGCAGTATATCTCACTAAATCACACTCACGCCCCCTCAGGGCTACTGTCCTTAATTTGTCTTTCTTTTCTGTGAACATCTAAGCGCTATCTGTGTGTCTGCTACTCACATGTCTGTGCATACCTGTCCTGTGTCCTGTGTGTCTTCTGTCTGTCTTTTAGGAGTTATTCTGTCTACTCCTCCCCCGCCCGGTGGTTCTTAAGGTACAGGTGACAAGATGGAACAAACCTAACTAATCCATAAAGCCTCATGTAAATGCATCATACTGCACAGGAACAAAAGGCAATGTCGTGCTACATGATGGACGCACACATCAAAAAACACGTCTGTATGGTGTTTTGGACTTGATTCACATCTTTGGAAACACACATGTTCAAAGAAACTACACAGGAAAAAAATGCCATTGTACGTTGTGACGTCCTTATTACCACACAAACTAGGATTGGACCCCGAAATGAATCCCATTTCACCCACTCATGTGGTCTCTCACCATATTGCTCTGAACCAAGGATTCAGCTGGGTGAAGTGGATGCTTGTGAGGATCACTCAGCATGCTGCTCGTACCGGTTCATTTCCATGTCACCGGAGTCAAACAGAATGAGTGAATTCTGGTTAGTTTACTTGTGTGTCATACGAGGGCGAAGGGACACGCGACGCGTCAGGCAGTGCCAACAGTTGCTGTTGATACAAAATCAACTACACATTAGCAGTTAACAAAGTACAAAAATGAGCACAATAGCCATGTGTGTTTTCTTTACACAATAAAGATGGTTAAAAACACTGTCGGTGCACTACTATGTTTTCCATCAGCTCATGACATCTTCTCTTACGAGAGATTAATTTAGTTCAGTAGCTCGTGCTCATTTGTGCTGGTATATCGTGGTTTTCATTTGTCGCCAGCATGTGACATGACATTTTTTATCTGACAATTTCCAATCATTACCCTTCGTAATTCACCCCGTGACTTTTCAACATCTTTAATTGATTAGGTATTGTAAGGAGGATGGTCTCGGGAGAATGCAGCTTCATGAAACAGACAGCTGTTGTATGCATCTGCATCAGCTCTTTTGTATAGGCGGAAGCAACGAAACACAGTTGTTCAGAAAAACCACTTAAACACCACACACTGGGTTGTAAGTTGAGGTGAATTCAATCAAAAACATTTCTATGAATAGATCCAGTCGGTATTCACCGACTGGATATATATCCCAGAAGACTAAAATTAAATCTCTGTATCAAATTAGGCCAATAATTAATTATCAAGGACCCAAAATAAGATTCAACCATCCTATGAACAGGTCAGGTCATCAAAGCAGCATTTAGCACCCTCAGCAGGAGACAAACAGTAACGTTTTAGATGTTGGGAAACCACAATCATATTTTAGTGCGGAGGATGTGAACTACTTTCTCTGTACAACCCTCAGCATGGTAAGTGGAAGCTTCACCATGGTGGACATTTGGGCTGACGCATCCATACACCACCTCGAGTCGGCTTACCTGTAACTTACTTTACTCAATTATGGACCTTATGAGGTGAAGAAAAAAAGTGTTATTTGTAGAAGATTGCGGCGTGGATATGGATGAAGCCGTGGCTGGTGTTGTTCTCCCGAAACCCAAACAAACAAAAAAAAAATCATAAAATGTCCTTGTTTTTCCCTTTCCCATGATCCCTCTCTGTGGCTTTGACTCCTATTTGTGCAGTAAAGAGCAGCCGCGCTCGGCAAAGGCCATGTCAGTGTGGGAGCAGAGGACCAACCAGCTGAGGAGACACAACATAAGGACAAGCAGCGAGGCTTTGTTCAACGAGCTCGACCCAGAGGGACGCCTCCACAAGTCCTCCACCCTCCATCTGCACCCGGACATGAAGACTCACCTGGACCGGCCGCTCGTGGTGGAGGCCAAGAACGGCGACAAACCCAGCAGGTCCCCCGAAGGGCCATGGGAGGAATCGGGCAATCCCCGGCAAGACGGGGTGGGAGACAACCTCCACTCGCACTCCAGGAAGCACCACCGGCACCGCGACAGGAACGGGGACAGAGGGGACGGAGGCGAAGCCCGCGTCGGGAAGCACCACACCCATCACAGCCGGAGCAGAGACCACAACGGCGACGGTGCCCAGGCGAGGGACAGGAGAGGGGACGGAGGCCAGGGACACCGGCACCACCAGCAGGCCGGCTCCCCCGAGGAGGAGGCCAAGGACTGTCGGGCGGGGGGAGAAGAGAGGGGGCACCGCCACCATCACTCCCACCGCGCGCCAAAGGAGGGAAACGGGCTGATGGCCAATGGTGCGCAGGGAGAGCGCAGGGGGAGGGGTGGGGCAGGAGGGGGGGACAGTAATGGAGAGAGAAAGGGGCGCTGCTCTCGTATGGTCAGAGCTCAGTCCACTCTGGATGGAGACGACTGTAAGAGGAACAAGAATGGAGCCAAAGGTCACAGGTAAAGACTGCACAAAATAAGTCAAAATCACACTGGAGTTTGTCAATGCAGCACCCCGTTTGCGTCGTACAGTACTGCTCCCCGTGTTGTTGTGTGGCATGGTACTGAAGTTAGCGAGAGACTCAAATCATTCTAAGTTGGCCGCAAAACAGACAATCGATCAAAGGGTTGTCGGTTCGATCTCCGGCTTTATGTTGATTTTTCTTTGGGGAAGTCTCTTAATCCCAAAGTGCTCTCGCAGGCTGTTACTGCATGGTCGCCCCTGCCCTCAATGTGTGACTGGGTGAGTGATGGCATCAAAAAGCATTTTGAGTGGTCGGAAGACTAGAAAAGCACTTCATAAGCACTTCAAAACCAAGCCGACGTGGTTTGGGAATAGGTGGTGAACATAGTAGAGCCTAAAGAGAACGACAAAGCAGATCAACTGACACGGTGGTGACGTTTCAGTGTTCACTTTCTTTCCTTTGCCTCCAAGAGGGAAAATGATTCCAGCATTAAGGTACGATATTTAGTTTTTTTAAAAGCCCCCCAACAAGCACAAGCACCAGTGTTTCCCTTTGTTTGTAACATTTGAATGAACGAGGACGTAGAGCTAGCAGAAAACCACTAATGTTTGAAAATGGAGTTAGTTATTAATGAGTTATTTTAGTTTTACGTTACGACTCAAAATAGAGCACTGCATTACCAGACTAGGCGCTCTAACAACGCTCTCACAGACTCTCGCTGCCCAACACTGACGTTTTCCACGTAGGAGAAATGTGACATCAATTTCTGAAAGCGCTCTCAACACTCCACCAAAGTTGCTGTCGGAATAAACAGACTTGAACAGACTTGTTTCATTTTATATCTTCTTTGCCAGTTTTAAATACGAGTTCGCCGTAGCCCTCTGATTGGCTGGTTAGGAAATAATACTTGCAGCCGTTTTTCTTTGTGCATAAACACAATAGACGCGTGTTTGGATAACAGTAAACACCATCTTGCAGCCTGCTGCCACTTATATTGTGATCCGTTTCCCAGGAGGACACAGAATCGCACTCGTATGGGTCTCATTTGTCAGAAAATGCTCGAAGCATCCTGTATGTTTCAAGCGTTTGAGTATAATGATGCGTGTGATAAGACGCACATCTCTTTCCCCAGGGACAGGCAGCCGGATCCTGAGGAGGACGGCCTCGCCTCCAGTCCTCCACAGCCCATGCGGAGCAGCCTGAGTCTTGGGGAAAAACAAGAGGATGCCGACAACCAGAAGAACTCCACCAGGGCCAGCCAGGGGGGCCTCAACAGCAACGCCATCATCATCCCTGTCACCGTCACTTGCCCGCCCGGAGAGAGCACCATCATACCTGGTGAGTCGCGCTCACACCAAGTGAGGAAGCAGTAGGAAGGAAAAGTCCTACATATTAAGCTTTTAAACATTATTCACATTTTACATAACGGATTATTGTCATTTTTTTCAACAAGTGATTAGTCATTAATGGTAATTAAAGCTAATTAATACCACCAAATATACAGATCTCAGGAATAATTGATTCTCAAACCATGTTGTTTTTTGAGAAATATTAAATTATTAAGATATTATGTTTCCATTTAATGGATCGAGAAAGTGTATGCAAGCATAGAATCTGTTGGAAGAAACCCAGTTGGTGCTTCCGGGTTTTGTGAGTGTGTTTGTTTTTTTCTACACCAGTGAACAACATTGATTGCGACAACTTTGGACTCAGTGAGGAGAAGAAAGACCTGGAGGATGAGGAGGACGCAGCTAATGGGCCGCGGCAGATCCTTCCCTACAGCTCCATGTTCATCTTCGGGCAAACAAACCCGTAAGTCAGAACTGTGAAGAGACTTTGAGGGTTGACAGACTAATATTAATAGATTTATTCAAATGAAGGGGGAAGGGAAACTTCATAAAACCATGTACAGTGGGAAAAACAACAGCACGAGGTGAATCCAAAGATGTTGATTTAAGTCACTGACCTTGTTTAATAGATTCCAAATGTACATGAACAGCTTTGACCAAACAAACCTTGCATGGTTGCGCTAAGCAAGGGTGCAGTTGAAAAGAAAGATAAGAAGAAAAGTCTCTCCTCTATGCTGACGATGTAGTTCTGTTGGCTTTAGACTATCACCTCAAGCGCACACTGGGGTGGTTTGGAGCTGAGCGTACAGCAGTTGGGAGGAGCGACAGCACCTCAGACCTTAAGCCAAAATGAAGGGTTGGTGTGCCGGAGCATAAGCATCTCAGGGTGTGACGAGCTGAGGCCGTTGAGGAAGCTATTGATCCCAACACACGTTTTGCTCAAATTCTTAAAAGGGACTCCATTAATATCAATCCTGGAAAGTAAGTTTAGTTAAGTTTTGTGTTTTATATATATTTTTAGCATTACATGTAGATTCCATTAAAAGACATAAATGGCCTGCAGTTCTTTGTTAACCCTGATGTTGATACATGTCCACTAACTTGAGAGGGAGGGATTTAACTGTTATAGGAGGACATAACATAGTGAGCCACTACAAACTACATTTGTTCATGTGTGTGGTCTTGCAGTGTGCGTCGGCTGTGTCACTACGTGGTCAACCTACGCTACTTTGAAATGTGCATCCTGATGGTCATCACCATGAGCAGCATCGCCCTGGCAGCCGAGGACCCAGTGCAAGCTAACGCACCGCGCAACAACGTGAGCTAGACTGACATCTAGACAGCATGAATAAACATCTGGATGTGGACCTCAAACACACTGCTGGTCAGACACACAGTTCACACACAAGCACACTTCATTCGGGATGTTTACGTCCTTCCTAGCGGAGCTGGATACGTTGCTCATATCGAGGAGCGGAGGATATGAAGCACATTCACTTTCATTTCTGGTTGTGAAGCTGACAGAGCTTCTGACCTCTGTAAGGGCAGAAGAACATGTCGTGCATAACTGGTCCGTTCACAGGCACAAACTTCCTAAGGGTCTCAAACTGAAAATAGAAGTCTGTCTCTGATGAGTCCACTCAGAGGATATTGTCTCGCTCTCTGTTTTTGCAGATTCTCAAGTATCTGGATTACGTCTTTACTGGGGTCTTCACTTTTGAGATGGTGATTAAGGTGAGGGGGCTGAAAGAGTGGAAGGATGCTTTTTTCAACAGTTACATGGATGGTTTCAACAGCATGTTTTTCATCCAATTAGAATTTAGGATTATAGTCATTTTCAGGCAAATTGAGCTTGGTCCATTGCACACAGCCGGCAGCCCTTTAACTTAACTGGCATTGCTAATTGGGTTTGCGGTTTTACATTTCTCAGCTGTGAAGATAATGAATGCACTGCAGGGCTGAAAGGGAAAGGTACTACGTATTAAAATCAGAGGTCTTCTAAAGACTTTTCAGAAGGAAAGATCTAAAAAATATGTTGTAAAACAACCTGACAAAAATGTCAGCTAAGATTTTTAAAACGATTCTGTTTTATTTTTTCTGTGACTCGAGATGATTGACTTGGGACTGCTCCTCCATCCTGGCGCTTACTTCCGTGACCTGTGGAACATTCTGGACTTTATTGTGGTCAGCGGAGCCCTGGTGGCCTTTGCCTGCTCGTAAGTCCACTTTTCCTTCATTCGTGTTGTCCGCTCGTCACTGCAGGGTTCTGAATGTATTTCAGGGGCCGATACAACGAATGACGGGTTGTCTCGAGTTGATGCATTTTAAACTGATGTTACCTTCTCTACAGTCCCCTGGTCTGAAGCTGGCTAACACCCTGGGGCCGTTCTAGTTTCTTTTTCCAAAATAGGGCGCGGGGGGGGGGTGTGATTGGAAAACGAGTAGTAGCAGAACGGAACAGCAGCGCTGCATGCCGTCACCGCAAAATCCACCCATTGAGCGGCCCTGCTGCAGGTGCAATGTGGCCGTGCGGGGCCTTCAGTTAGCGGTTTGCTATAGCAACCTTTTGGTCCAATAAACAGGTTCACTTAATGAATTGTTATTGTATGTATAATATTTGTAAATGCAATTAGCTAGTAAGACACACACCGCTTCCATTCACATGTTGGTGTTGAATCGGTTGGTGTCTGTTTAACTTTAAGGCCATGTGTAGAGAAGAGGTGGTAAACTGATAACATCTGTGTTTAAAGCGCCCTGTTAGGCGGTGGGAAATACATGTTAACCATAGCCTCAGTGGGAGTTAATTAGCCCCTCGACGCTTACAGACCTGCATTTTTGGCCTCTGATGTGAGAAGGTGATAACATATTCTGTTTCATCCATCGCTGTCTGATATTTCCCAGACAGTATATCCGCTAGTCCGTCATGATGGTTTGTCCAGTTGGTCCCCTGGGTACTTTTCTTTGTACTGCTTCTTGTTGCTCAGGTCTCTTCTCTTTTGCCAGCTGTGGACTGACGCTTCTCTCTGTCTTTTATCTGTTTTTGACTGTTTCTGTTATCTCTCTCTCACTTTTCCCCCGTCCTCCTTTGTTTTCTGGTTCGGATTGCTTTCAGGAGCCTTATGGGGTAATGCTGCCTGCTCTCTCTGCCTGTGTATTTGTCCATGTGCTCGTTTCTTTTCTGATTTTGTCTTCTGTTCTTCTCTTCATCTCCATCTCAACCTCCCTCTTTCAGCCAAATGTTTTGAACAAATGTCATTTGTCATTTGCTTTTCTTATCCTCATCGTGACAGTCAGGATCAAAGACTCTGTTTATGTTATGCAAGTGCGTTTCTTACATCTGCCTTTGGGTCCATTTACCTGTTTTACCGTATTCGGTAGTAACAACATGCATAATTCATAGCGTGGCAGCACTGTGAATCAGAAACCTACCGTATTGTCGGACACAAGCTTTCAGAAGAGTAGAAGGTGTTTTATATATCCATTAATACAAATGAAATGAGTGCTGCAGTCCATAATAAATGCACAAGTATAAAGATGCTGATTGAAATCTATTAAGGAGAGTGAGCGGTAGATAAAAAGCTCTTTTTATTTTATTGAACACTAATAATAACATTACAATAAGGATGCAAAAAGGATGAAGCTTTCAGTATCAGTATTTATCTGACCAGAAATTTAAAATCAAACCACTGTTCATATAAATGGAATACTTTATATATATAGTATAATAGCGTCATTATATTCAGCAGTCTCAGTCCAGTATGAAAGATGCGAGCTTCACCACGTCCCCCTCATCCCGCCACATAAAGTCCACATTCCGTATCATCTCTACCATCAACTCGCATTCATTCATGTACGTCTGTGACGGCTACATCCACACTGCAAGGCTTAGAGGACAGTTCACTGCCATCCTTCTGACGAGGAAACATGACAAACTGTATGTTATTGTAAAATCCTTAACGGCTGACCTGATCCATCTCAGAGATCCATGCTTCAGCCTCGACTCGCTATGTCGGCAGGTGTGCTCACTTTCCGATTTACCTCAAAAAAAAAGGCTTAAAATGATTCGTCCAAACTGTCTCTCCGTCACATCAACGTCGTGGTGGCTGGGAGCCGTTCACGTTTTCTATGTCTATGGAAGAAGTACGCTTAATGAAAAGCACTCGTCTCATTTTTTGGCGCACGTGCAGGAACATGACCCACCCACTTTCTATCCAAATGGCTGGACCAGATCTGAAACTAACCCGGGGAAATCCCACTGTGTCGCTAATGCTGTTGACCTGAACAGACCCAGACAAATGAAATTTCATAGAAACCATTTGTATGCTTATTTATTCAGATATTTGAAACACAAATCATCTCCAAAGACACCAAACATTTAAAGAAAGCCACATGAATCCAGAGCAGGTGAAATAAACCCCAGAAGGTTTGTAATTCGGTGCGTAACAGATTTGGTTGACGATGTATCTGCTTTCCACAGCTGCAGTGTGAACGTAGTCACAAGTGTCCTCTCATCTTTGAAGATGTGTACGTTACCATTACATGTGTTATATTTCTGTGTGAGGTACACACAATCACTACAATATTTGATCCAACGTGTCTGTTGCTTCACTCTTTCACAGGTCAATTAGTTAACGTTCCTTTTATTCGTCTCTTATTTTTTTTTTTTTCGCTGTAAGTTTTAAAAGGCCTATTAATGTCACTGTATCTTCATGCGTATGTGACATCATGCTTAAAATGTTTGCTTTGCTCTGTCTTTCTATGCTTGTCCGCTCTATTTATGTGGGTGATGTTTGTGTGTTATGTTTGTCATTGCTTTTTTTCCTCATTAGATCGCATCAAAGCGTGTCCAGGTGGGAACTGTCCCTAACTACTTTTTGCTTATTACCCCTCCTACCCGTCCTTTTTTCCCTCACACGTGGAAAACCTGTCATCAACCTGTGTGAATAGATTCTAGGAAAGACCATGGTTGCCCCTCCCTCCCTGCCCCCTTTCTGACCTCCTGTGCCAATATTGGGAATTTCAGACAATATTGGGAACTCCACGTCATAGCTTTCCGAGGACCAACATATAGCGGCTGACGTGCACCTGCATCAATCGGCAATTAATAGATTTTCATTTTGTAAACTCATCAGATATCAGTTGAATCAAAGGTTAGTGCTCTTTTAATTGGACGCCAGATACCAGCTGAGATGACACACGTCATGACCTCACAAGGCTGCTAAGCATATTTAAGTTTAACCTGCTTCACATACACATCTGCTCTGTAAAAAAGTTTTGGCCTTTAATGATGCTGTGCGTTGGGCAGACTGACACACCGGGTCGGCGAGAGATTGTTGAGTGTGCGATCAAACAAATAATTACTGCCAACAGTCTGCAAGCTTGATGGCTATTTAGCTGTTCAGCTTACAATACATTAAAAAACATGTTAAAAAGATTGCAGAGTCCACGAACCATTACTGGCAATGTCATTTCAGTTAAAGCAACTGAGAACACACCAGCTTGTATCCATGCACACAAACACACACACACACACATTAGATCTTCTTTTCCCACGGCCCTTCTGAAAGCTATCGGGAGGCGGTTCTTGCCGTCACGATGTGTCGCGCTCCTGGAGTAGCGAGGACTGGCATTGAGTTTGCAGACCGCATGCCAGGGTAGCAGAGTCCTCCGAGCATGAGAGCCGCATGCCAGTTTGATAGTGCTCCCTCAGTCCCTGACAGACTTTTACAAACGTTACAAACAGAATCATGTCATTATTGAACCGGTTTTTGCATAGATGCTCTACTTTGGCCAACTGGGTGTGTTTCTTTTGGGTGCCTGACTGATCCGAGCCTGGCTCGGTGTCTCTCCATGGGTTTGGAGGTACAGGGAGGAAAGGCCAAATAATAGTGCTCTATTTTAGAGACATTTGTCCTCATGCTATTTCTATAGGAGCCGGTACCTTATTTCCCTGGAAGGACTTAACTTATAAAAATAATGTTCAATTACCCACCGTGCACAAGAAAGAACCAGGTAATGGCCAGAGGTAGCTAAGGAGAAATTGGTTTTTATTTTTAGGAACTGGAAATGTCTTACTGATTATATATTTTTGGTAGCACAATCCTCCGTGGCAATAACAAAAATACATGTGATTGAATCCATTTATTAAATTGTATGTAGACGGCATTTGAGTTTGCTATATTTGTTCCCTCTCAGCCTATCAAACAAGGATGAATTTAGCACATTGACACACTTTACACTACTTTGCTCGTGTTTTGGAAAAGGTTACAAAAGAAGACACAACCCTTCAGACACCTGTAAAACACAATTCATGTATTCCTAGAGTTTTACGATTTCGAGCTTGAATAAATGGCAATCTTTTTACAGTAGTGAAGTACTTTTACGTGTTTTTTGTGCAGGAAGAAACGGGGCCCCTTGGGGCGACTAACGGACCAAATCGTTTCTCTAATACTCTTGTGTCCTTCCCCACATGAATGTATTGCAGTTCACACACAGATATGAAAAAACTCCCACTTTCTAAATCTCACAACGGTTGAAACAAACGACAATCGCTTTTTATAAAGAGACAGCCACACTGTGTGTACATGGATGATTCATTTAAAAAAAGTCTTGCATTCTCCTTGGCCAATGTCAGTGTGAGTGAACGATGGCTCAGCTGTTTTCCATTAGCATAGCAGTTAGCTTTTACCCCCCACTCAGTCCAACTAACACACCTCCCACTCCGAGGACCTGCAACATCTGTAATGACTGATAGCAGTGGTTCCTTTCCCTCCACACAGTGGAATGTCTGCGTGTTATTCTACAGAAACGGCCTGCTGGGGCTTCCTGGGACTATTACAGGCGATTTGCTGCAGTTAGATTTTCAAAAATGGATGTTGATGGCAAAGTTGGTTTTTTGTTTTGAAGTAAAAGATGAAATACCTCAAAGGAAAATAATTCAAGAGCTAATCATGTATTTGCAGGGAAATGTGATTATTGATGTTGCGTGAAGGACAAAAATGTGTTCAAGCAAAAGAAGAAAAGAGAACAGGCTGAGAGAGAGAGAGAGAGAGAGAGAGAGAGAGAGAGAGAGAGAGAGACAGAGAGAGAGACAGAGAGAGAGACAGAGAGAGAGACAGAGAGAGAGACAGAGAGAGAGACAGAGAGAGAGACAGAGAGAGAGACAGAGAGAGAGACAGAGAGAGAGAGAGAGAACAAATAGAAGAGCGGAATGAGAGAACTCAGGGGAAAATTTAAAATAAGGAAATGAAAAAATAAGAATGAACAACGGAGAATGACGAAAGTCAGGAAGGACATGCAGTGACAAACCAAATCAAAGAAGGAGTAGTAGCAGCGTCTGAGATTTGCACTCACGCACAGTACCTGAATGAATCTTCCTCTGCTGTTGCATGCATCTGTAGAATAACTCATTTGCATGTACTCTACTAACAGAATCTAACGAGGTATCTACCCACGTGCTCAGTACACCTGATGAACCACAGTCTGCTGGTGTTACTGGAGGATGGGTCGACTAACCCCGACTAACTGTACTCTCAATCTGCACAGAGGGACCAAGGGCAAGGACATCAACACCATCAAGTCCCTGAGGGTCCTCCGAGTCCTGCGGCCACTCAAGACCATTAAACGGCTTCCCAAGCTGAAGGTACGGTTATCCCATCCAGTGCATCACGAGAAAAAACAACGACACCAACAAAGCAAAGCAGCCAGCTGGGGCCGCAGCCGGTGTCAGTCACACGGCGCCACGAGTCACATGCATTTATAGTCCACCGAGGAGGAATCGCTGTTCCTGATTTACGACGGGCGCGTTTTGAATGTTGTATGAATCTAGCATCTCTCTCTCAATAATGAAGCTTTGAACCCTTTGACCTTTGTGGTCCTCTCAGTTGTGGAGACAGGAGGACACGTTGAAAGTAAGTGACATAAAATTGCTTTCTTTACTGAAGGCGGCTTATTCACCGCCTGCGGCTCCCCGATCTCGCGCTAAAGACACCGATACAAAAGGGAAAGACGGGACTCTCATTGACATTTTGTCCGTAGCTAGTTGTGTGAGGCGTTGGTCGACAACAACCCAGTTCATTTTGAAAGACGTGGGCATGTAACAACAAACTGACACGGCGTTCCTGACACGGTCAAATCTTCCCCCCAAACCACCTCCTGCGTGTTTAGTATGTTTCAGAATATGTGACTCATACGTTTACTCATACGTCTGCTACGTTTAGGAGAAGGCAGTTCGTATTTGATTGGCATGGTTGGAATGGAAGGAAGTGGTTGAATTGTACCAGAGCCCTCTAAGGAGAGCCTGGACTTTGGAAGCCTCATAGAGCCCCAATGCATTCTGCACTCGCCTGCGAGCGCCCCGTGTGGACAGAGACGTGTTACTGCAGCCCGTCCAGAACCCGGAAGTAACCAGAGAGTGCCCCTTCTCTTCATATTAGAAAATCTATAATTGTACCTGCATAATTGCGATTATTTGGTTAGCCGTCGCATCTCAATGTGCCGACTGCCGTTCCTCTTCCAATGCGGACGAATAGCAATTCACTTCCTCTTTGTTCGTCTTCCCTTTTTACACCGGATACGTTCAGCTACTGTATGTACGTACTAACAAGTACAAATGTTAGTGAAACATGTAGAACTCAAAGTATCACACGTGTTTCATATCAGCGTATTTATCGCTTTTATTTAAGTTTCGCAAAGACACAATGTTTAAATGAACATAACTTTGTAATAATTTCTATAACATTTTTGTACCATCAAAACATTAGATCATCCTGGGGTAATCCTTTTTGATACAAACACTGGTGGCCAGCAAAGTTTGACATTCTGTTTCTGGTGCTGCCAGGTAAACGGGATCGTACGTACTCTCAGTAATAATGTATTGTGACCCTCATCAAGACCGTCAGCTGTTGCCTCTGACGCGGAAACCAAGGCGGCAGATCTTCCAAAAGTGATGAGGCTGACAAAAGATGAAAGATGTGATTGGAGTAATAGAAGTGGGATGATGGAGGTTGATCAGAGCTGGCAGTAAGACGCTGATCCATAACTCCTCCTGGATGCTTGACAGACAGGTCGGGAGAAATGTGCTCCGTCGACGGCCGATCACTCATTCAGCCGTGAATTCGTCGGTTAGATTGCCTGCGTGTCGGGGTGGAGAGGCGGAGCGCTTCATCCCACCGAGGGAAGGGAAGAGCTGGGAAGAGAGAGTGTGTCGCACAGGGAGACGCGCTCCATGCGAAGGTGTGTTAATGTACTCAAGCAAGCACTGACGGGTCCTAAGACGTCTGATATCTGGCTTGAAACGGGGAAGAAGCTCAATGAAAAAAAGGTTCTCCAAGCAGATTCAAGGTTAAAGTTGGAAAGGGGTATTTCAGTGAGCGGTGTTGAAACTAACATTTTCACCTTTCAGCCAAGTTAAGCTTAGTTGACCTCAAACTGGAGTCACTTTTCTGCTTCCAAACCTTAAGTGGCAGCTAGAAAAAGATTGGATGCAACGAGGAAATGCAGGAAATGTATCCAATTCTTTTTTTCTTCCTCAGAAGTCTGATTAAAAGTTATTAAGTCAAGTCTTCAAATTCAACCTAACACGTTTATTTTGAATGAATTTACTGTTTTTCATTCTAAGGCTTCATCTTTGTTGGTGATCTACATCCAAGCTGTGGTTCTTCA
The DNA here is from genome assembly GCA_021346845.1 of Apeltes quadracus. Taxonomy (NCBI): domain Eukaryota; kingdom Metazoa; phylum Chordata; class Actinopteri; order Perciformes; family Gasterosteidae; genus Apeltes; species Apeltes quadracus. Next base: position 14,794,889 of record CM037930.1, on the reverse strand, counting down.
ACCCACCTACATCGCTAGTGATCTTCTCCATTTCATTTATGGGCTCGAGCGTGTGCTTGTGTTTATTTTCTTCCAGGCGGTGTTTGACTGTGTTGTGAACTCGCTGAAGAACGTTCTCAACATCCTCATCGTCTACATGCTCTTCATGTTCATCTTCGCTGTTATCGCTGTTCAGCTCTTCAAGGGCAAATTCTTCTACTGCACTGACGAGTCCAAAGGTCTGGAGAAAGACTGCAGGTACTCGCCCGTCCTCACGCAGTGATGGAGCCACGCCGGTCTCGACTGGCTGGCACATTCTCTCTTATTTAAGATGATCTAGTTTTGTCTCCTTTCCCCGGATTGCGTCTCTCTCCTTCAGGGGTCAGTTTCTGGACTACCACAAGGACGACGTGGCAGCTCAGCCAAGAGAGTGGAAGAAGTACGACTTCCACTACGACAACGTGCTCTGGGCCTTCCTCACGCTCTTCACCGTGTCCACTGGGGAGGGCTGGCCGCTGTAAGTCGGAGCAACCACTTCAACACATCCTGCTTCAAATTCAACTTTAAACATGCAGTGTGCCGCTTCTCAGGGGGGAATCCATTTACAGCAATGGATTTATTAGCGTTTATTGTCCTGATGATTTTTGTTTGATTACACTGAGTCATTCATATATACTTATATCGGCATGTTTCTACTGTGGCCCAGTACAGACAAACCAAACTAATCCAGGGTTCCTGTTACCCGAAGGACACTGTAGCTTTCCCTAATGTCCACGAGTGAAACTGGGGTAATGTGAGCTGCAAAACGGCGTTATGGCCGGCCTTCATCTGACCTCTGTTGCTCCTTAAGTAGAGCTGTCATGCTATCGAAGAATCGAAGAATGGCGTCACTAACGCTCTGCAGTCATTGGCTCAGGTACCGCCTCGTGGAAAGGGGGGAGCGAGCTGCAGGCTTATTCAGTCGGTCACAATCTGCAACCAGATAATAGACATTGTCTAATACGTGAAATGGATGAATCCGGGTTAAATTGGGTTGAAAGGTAAAGATGGCCCAGATACATGACTTCAGAACTGTTTATTCTTGTAGTTGAAGTGTTGTTAAATCATTTATTCTTCTCGCAGTGAAAGCGCTCCTCACACCTGGAACCCCATGGGATTCCTCCCAGGCTTAATTACTGTGCAGTTTTCTAAAGATGCAATCAAAGCTCCTTGCAAAAATCAGTCTGCCTTTCTCTCCGTCTGAGCTAAAGTGCCACAGACAGATGTATTATCACCATCCTCATCTCTGCCAAAGACCTTTGAGGGATGTTTACTCATTTCATTTATTGTATTGTAAAACAGAGCCAGCTGGTCTTTACATTTAGAACTAGTATAAGTATAAAGTTAAATATGATTATGGTTTGCGATATATGGTGAGAATTGTCATCTTTAATTCAAATGTGTGCATTGTGCAAATGCGTACACTCAAGTAAAAGAACCGTAACCAAAACCAACCATAGTGACGTGACATCTTTGAGCTCCTAAAACATCCAATAACAATTCATGAGGATCATATAAAGAGTGGTGCAGTCTTTGAGCAGATTCAATGTTGTTCCTCCCGGATAGCAGATGGTCTTAGTATTTAAACGCAAGGACCTATCATTTGTTTTCCTTTAGGAAACAGATTTAAAAAGATCAAGCCGGTGCCTTTCACAGACTTCAATGTAATGTTAATCTACCGTCCCGGATCATTTACCTTTGGTAAAGGGGGTTGCCCGTTTCTCTTGCCCGGGCTCTTCTCACCAGGCTGGTTGTCTCATCATCCTCATATATGCACTTTTCAACAGTTTAACAAAAACGTTTGCACACAGCCACCCATTGCAAACCAAAGTGTCGTCAGAGCGCATTCATTAACTCACCGGAGACACTTGTAACATTCCATGAGCCAGTGAGAATGAGACATTGGGCCCACAACTGCACCGCCCTTGCTTCACTCAAAGGAGCACAGGGCACCTTACTGTGATGTGACTCACTCAATCTTTATAAATAGCCTGTGTGAGGACTGAGGAGAGCTCCACGAGCAGCCTGGCTGGATATTTTGGGAGAGGTTCCCTGGATATTCGTAGACGCATTGCTGTCATTGTTATTTCTTCAAGCTTCAAGCTTTCTTCGTTCACTTCCAGGGTTTATTTAGAAGGTGAAGGTGAGCTGATGTCCTTAGACAAGTCATCTTAGAAAGCTCCACCAGGAAGCTTAGTAAAGTGTTGTTTGCTCTGAAAATAGATATGAAACAAATAACTTTATAGTGGATGGAAATAAAAATGACAATTTTGATAATCAGTGAATCAGTTCTTCTTTAATTCAAAATAAACTATTTGTGAATGTCACCTTGTGCTCTGTATTCTGTTTTGTGTGCTGTTCAATAGTGCACACACCTAATGGATTAAAAAAGGTATGATTAATGAGTTAAAATAATTGTTGCAGCCAAACTGAAAGTTGGCAGTCTGAATTCATTGAATCCCTCTGGACCTTTTATTTGACCTGCTGTGAGCTTTTGGTGGCTTTATAGATATTCAGTCATGGCATCTTTTTCCTTCTTTCCAGAGTCCTGAAGCACTCGGTCGACGCCACTTATGAGGACAAGGGCCCCAGCCCGGGCTTCCGCATGGAGACGTCCATCTTCTACGTGGTCTACTTCGTGGTGTTCCCCTTCTTCTTCGTCAACATATTTGTGGCTTTGATCATCATCACCTTCCAGGAGCAGGGAGCCAAGGCCATGTCGGAGTGCAGCCTGGAGAAGAACGAGGTGGGAGAGTGAGCCAAAGTGACCTTTCTCCTCTACTCGCAGCGAGAACAAACGCTGATTGTTTCTGCAGAGGCGGCTAGTTTCTGGAAATGTTTGTCTCTTGCATCACAAACGCTTTCTGCGTTTTAAATAATGGCACGCGCGGATCCACTTCACAACATCACTTCCAGGCAAATTGAATAAAACATGGCTTCTCTCAAACAACAGAGACAGAGAGAAAACCGCGAAAGTTTGTCCGCTCCACGGAGACTTTGTTGAGTATTGGCTAGTGATGAAAAAGGCTCAACTTGTGATCTTTTGATTGGACGAACCACTTGGGAAATCCTCTTGTGACTGTCTCTACTTTTCTACTACAATTTCTTTTTTGTTTGGTCTCTTCATCCAACAGAGGGCTTGCATTGACTTTGCCATCAACGCCAGGCCGCTGACGAGATACATGCCGGAGAACAAGCAGTCCTTCCAGTACAGGATGTGGAAGTTTGTGGTGTCGCCCCCGTTTGAGTACGCCATCATGACTTTAATCGCCCTCAACACGGTCGTGCTGATGATGAAGGTCAGTGATTGCAAAGCGCATTGGCTCAGTGAGACTGTACCTCCCGTTATGACGCAAGGCAGTGTTGAAGGATTCAAGGGGATTGCAGAAGCAGTCTCCATGAATCTGAACCATTTAATAATTTAGCTTGAAGGCGGAGATGCAACAGCACAGGTCTGGCTTTGAGACACAGGCAACAAGGAGATATCAAACATCCCCACCATCACACCACCGCAATGCTTCTGCCTGCTATCAGAAGCAAGGGCTTTGTTTTCTAAAAATATTTCCAATTGCATCAACTCAGTTTGAAAGGGCGTTCAGATACGCTGCTTTTAGGCCTTTTGACACCGCAGCCCTTTCATCAAATATACTCAAATATTTTTTTTCAAAACTGAAACAATATTTTCAAACTGAACGCGGATATGACACAGCACAAAAGGGACGTTGTGTTCTGAGAGCTGGGAGGAAACAGCGCTGGCCTCGTGCAGCCCTCCGGGACCTTAAAGCAACACTGAGCAGCTAGTGACGCATGTCAGAGCCTTCACCACCTGCCATTCATCTCAGGCACAAGGCACAAAGCTTCCTCTCTGCATTTTTACCGTTTTCAGCTTAATAAACGTATCTGATCAAGTGTCATTTACTGTAAATGGGGGTTAGGGGTGAAGTGTATTCACACAGCCGTGGCTCTTCTCCCAAAATGATCCAGTGTGCGTTTTCTCTCCTCAGTTCTACGGAGCTCCGGAGCTGTACAAGTCCATGCTGAAATACCTGAACATCATCTTCACGGCCCTCTTCACACTGGAGTGCATCCTTAAGATCATTGCCTTCGGTCCACTGGTGAGACCATATTATTCATTTCTATATTGTTTCTGTTTACACACAAGGGGGGAAATCTCTCCCAGGGAGACTCGTGTGTCCAGCATCTCTCTCTCTCTCTCTCTCTCTCTCTGTGCCTGCAGTGCTCAGTTAACTGCACGTTGTCCTTGTGAATGCTCAAACAAGGATTATTAGATCTGTGGAAGTTCTAATGAGGAAACTGTCCAAATGAGATGTTTGGATGAAGATGTGTGTGGAAGCACATAAAAGGTATCGTAAGGGAGGGAAGGCATGAATGGTGCGCGAGGACGATAAATCTTCCCCCGACGGGGGGCTGCCTGGCTCGCAGCGAGCCACTTCATCTCTGACTCGGTTCCCTTCACAAGGCCCATTTGTTAAATAGCTTTTCTCACACACCACTTGCCTCCACCTGTTTAGCTGTTAAGCCCAGACGGATGAGCTCGCTTCTGCCGGCGTAAACACCCGGCCGCCTCCCCTCCGGTAGCTGGATAATGGACCGGTCTGAGGGGAACCAGGCCACAAGCAGCGGCTCGGCAGTTAGCTCGTGCAGGGGATTGTGTCAGCATCTGTGCGTGTGTCTTGTGTATCCACATATTGATTTGTGTGCCCAGGGGGATTCTGAGAGATCTCTAGTGTTTGTGTTTGTGTTTTTTTTTATATTTCTTTGTTGTACACCACTGGGACCTTTTGCATATCCACATTTCTGTTAATTCAACTGAATGCAGAGACTTTAAATGTGCATCTGGCCTCAGGAGGAACCTTTTTGATGTATTCAGTTGAGTATCAAGTGATTACCAAACTGTATACAAATGCTATCTTTGCTCAGATTCTGAGTGTGAATGGCATTAAATAATATAATCATGATACAATGAGCATCCAGGAATTAAGTGAAGCCAAGCTTATAAAACTACCTTAGAGGCGGTGAGGGGGGCTTTGCCTACGGGATGGCCGACAGCCTCAGACTTATTAAATATATTGGGGAAATATCAATCAATGTTTACATTTTTGCACAAAACGAGCTGTTAATTTTCAACGTATAAATGTGTTGTCTAATCTCTCCACCCTTTCTGTTGCCTAGAATTACCTGAAAGCAGCCTGGAATGTGTTTGACTTTGTGACGGTGCTCGGAAGCATCACAGACATCTTGGTCACGGAGATTGAGGTGAGCGCCGCGGTAATGGTGTGCTCCTCTGTGCTCCTCTGTGCTCCTCTGTGCTCCTCTGTGCTCCTCTGTGCTCCTACGAGGGAAGCGTCAAAGCTGAATAGTGCAACGGTTTCAATAATCCTTTGACACATTTAGGGCTACGCTTTGCTTTCTGCTCTCGCTCCACTCCGACAGTTGACAAGTTGACATATTATGGAATATCTTGCGGTTTCATGCGATACAGGAATCAGAATATTGTTCATATGCAATAGTTTATTCTTGTAGGGAAAAACTTATTTTTAACTCCCAGACTGCATTTATTTTGGGTTAATTTGGTCTATAAAATGTCCAAAAATGTCAAAGAATGACTGTAAGGGAGTGGGTGGCTAGGGGACCCGGGATGAGGACGCTGAGGCAGGGCTACAGTGCACGTAAGACTTTCATTAGTTGTCTCTGTGTGGCCACGCGCCGTGCTCGTGGCCAGTTCTCGCTGTCTCGTGGACGTCTCCCATGTCCTCCACCGGCCATCTCCCGATCCCTTCTCCCCGACCTGTCTAAGTACTGGGAGAGAGCACACCGTTAATTCCACCTCCCCTCTCTGCGCTGCAGACGTCCTGAAAACCACGCCCAGCCACCACAATGGCCATGACAAGTTGTCTGAGCCCAACCAGCTTCCAATTACTATTTAAAAATGAAATAAATAAATGATGTAAAGAAAGAAAAGCAGCATATGACAACGAAATACTTTGTTTGCTAATTGGCTGAACAATTAACAGACTAATGTTTCAGCACTGATTTACACGTAATAGTGTTGATCAAAGATGGGTCTGTAGGCGACTCGCTAGTCCTCAAACACACCACACCGTCTCCAGCCGTCCTTTCTCACACCAACTTATTTTATTTCAAACTTTAACCAAATAATAGAGTGCGCCCTCTTCTGCCGCCCCCGGCTCAGTCCACTCTGTCCTCTGTCCTCTCTGTCCACTCAGTCCACTCTGTCCTCTCTGTCCTCTCTGTCCACTCTGTCCACTCGGTCCTCTCTGTCCACACTGTCCTCTCAGTCCACTCTGTCCTCTCATGCCACTCTGTCCACTCTGTCCTCTCAGTCCTCTCAGTCCTCTCTGTCCACTCAGTCCACTCTGTCCTCTCTGTCCTCTCGGTCCACTCTGTCCTCTCTGTCCTCTCAGTCCACTCTGTCCTCTCAGTCCACTCAGTCCTCTCTGTCCACTCTGTCCACTCAGTCCTCTCTGTCCACTCTGTCCACTCAGTCCACTCTGTCCTCTCGGTCCTCTCTGTCCTCTCGGTCCTCTCTGTCCTCTCTGTCCACTCTGTCCACTCTGTCCACTCAGTCCACTCTGTCCTCTCGGTCCTCTCTGTCCTCTCTGTCCTCTCGGTCCTCTCTGTCCTCTCTGTCCACACTGTCCTCTCAGTCCACTCTGTCCTCTCTGTCCTCTCTGTCCACTCTGTCCACTCAGTCCACTCTGTCCTCTCTGTCCTCTCTGTCCACTCAGTCCACTCTGTCCTCTCTGTCCTCTCAGTCCTCTCTGTCCTCTCAGTCCTCTCTGTCCTCTCAGTCCTCTCTGTCCACTCTGTCCTCTCTGTCCACTCTGTCCTCTCCGTGTCTCACTGGCCACTGGAGCTCCAGCCTGCTGCTACTTAAAGGAATAAACATGATACAGCGGTGCTAATTTCCCCATGCGCTGTTCCCTGAAGCACTCCCACAGGTTCCCACCCTGCAGCACAGTCCCCGCCCACCACCACTGGGCCTTCTGTTTTTCAGATATTACCACTCTGAACAAACCACTTCAGCTCCAAACTCATTTAACGTAGAAGGCCTGCACTGCAATGCTCCCACACACGTGAGTGCTCGAATCAAAAGCTCAGCCAAGAAAACGGCAAATCCCTGACAAATATTAGCAGCAAAATCGAGGATGGAAATGGAAATGTGTGCATTAAAAAAGCGTCGCACAAGAGGGGGGCAACAGGGGGACAGTGCTGCTGTTTCGGCTTGCAGCTTTGTTGCCTCTGTTGAATCGCAGTAGACGGGAAAAGAATGAGACGCACAATTCTGTTGCTTTCCGTGTTGCAAAGTCGGTCTATGCTTTGTGCGACTTTCTTTTCATGGGGTCACTATTCCTCTTCTCTATCTCTTCTCTTTTGCTTTCCTCCCTCTGTGTATTTTTTATTCTTTTGCTGTTCACGTCGTCTGCGTTGTCTCTCCTGGCGCCTGTGCCCTCACTCTGCTCCCTCTGTCACATCTGACACCTCTAGACGGTAAGTGGCTTTTCTTGTTGGCCGCTGATATTGCCTATTCCCCCGTCAGTGTGTGTGTTGTTCTCTCGCACAGTCTTACTTTAAATTGCCTGCTTACTGAATCCTTAGTGTGACGTGATGTAACAGAAAAACACCCATTAAGTTGTTACAATTGTGTGCTACACCAGCAAAGCCATCCCCTGAAACGATTTCTGTTGCATGAGACCTGACTTTAGAATGTAAACCGCTACAGAAAGTCTCCTCATGTTTCTGTGCTTTGCATCGAAATCCCGAAAAAGATGGGCGGTTGTTGTTGCCAAATCATTGTAAACATTTGGTTTGTATTACAAATAGATTCCATCATCTCGCCACCTCGGCATGGTTTTGTGGTTGTCGAACCTTATTTCAGATGCTATTACGTCTCCACCGGGTGTGTTGCATTGCAAGAATTCAACCCTTTAACTTGAACATCGAGGGGAAGGGAATGAAAAGCCCTGATTGGGAAGCAGCCCTTTTCGTCTGCGCTGTTTGGATCCTCAGGGAACTAATGAGGATGTAAAGATCTAAATGTGTGTTTTTTTACCATCTTGTTCATTTGCATAATCTCTGAATTTGTGATGAGAAAATATTATGAGCTATATTTAAAAGACCGGTGTTTAGGACTTAGAGGATTTACTGTCTGAGACGGAATATGAAGTCCGTAACTGTCCTCCATGTTGCACCACCATTAGAAGGGACAAACCAAACACTGGCTCCACTGAGAGGCCTTTAGGTGTATTCACCGATAAAACCGACAAGCAGCAAACTGCTCCTTTAAAGAAAGCCGTGTCCCTTTAGGGGACTAAAGTCAACAGCCATTTGACCCGTCCACCACAAGCAACGGCTCACACCAGACCCAATAGAGCCGTACCAGCAAAGCTCTGAGCCAGGGTGCGTTTCATTTCTGTGAAAGACGTCGTATAGAATAACGTTTAAATCCTTCGTTCATTGTGGAACCTCACGGAGTCTCTGATTATTCTCTCGCAGGACAAAATGATTAACCTGAGCTTCCTGCGACTGTTCAGAGCGGCTCGTCTCATCAAGCTGCTGCGGCAGGGCTACACCATCCGCATCCTGCTGTGGACCTTCATTCAGTCCTTCAAGGTGAGCCACACACACAATTATGGACGACGGGCATTCCCTCAGGAGAAGACGCGAGTGGATTGTTTGAATAGAGATTTTAGAGTTGTGTTGGTTGATTGGATGGATTCATTGATGAGTAAATCATTTAACACAGAATATAGGGAGTGAAAGAAAGCTCTCAGCAGCACGCGGCTCAGATTAGCAGCCGTGGCCGCTTTGCTCTCTAAATCCTTTGGGACAAGTTGCGTTAAATGCAGAGCGCCGGGCTGCGGCCGCGGGAATTCATTGCAGGTTTAATGTCAGTGGTGAGAGCTTTTAAGCCCAATAAAAATGGACAGTAGCTGCAGAGTGTTGAAAGGTGGCTATTTAATTACAACTAATGTTCCTCTCCTCTTCACTGCGATATAAATAGCCGGTTCAAAGAATCGACCCTGTAGCTCAGGTTGACTGCTCGGTTTTTAAAATAAGACTTTAAAATCTTACAAGGTGCTGGTCCCCTGTGGTGAATCACATTTGCTCCCGCGCAGCAACTGACGGGGAGGTCAGAGCAGCGAGTGTGTGTGTGCAGGAGAAAGAGGTTGGAAGTCGCATCCGTTTGTGCTTTGAAGCATTCCAGCTGTCATTTGTGTTGGTTTCAGGCGCTGCCGTATGTCTGCCTGCTCATTGCCATGCTGTTCTTCATCTACGCCATCATCGGAATGCAGGTGAGTTGTGACAGTGTGACAGAAGGATTCAGTGGATGGTCCCTACACAATCACAGGACAGGACTTTCACTGGGAGCATTCCGTCCACAGAAGTCATAACATTGCATTTTTAAGTTGCATAACTAACTTAATTTGCATGGAACCATATTGCATACATCAGATATTAGTCACGTACATTACAAACTCCTTTTAACCCCCCAAAGATATATTTTCTAAACTCAAGAAACTTTTGTTTTGAGTTCAGGTTTTTCTACTTTTTCCGTTGCACAACATCAAATAGAATGATCATAAATGAGTTATTGACCAATTATGTTGTTTCGGAACAAAGAATTATGTTCAGGTTTAAAATGAGCCCATCTCACCTCTCAAGACAAATGCAAGAGGACTACATATCTCTAAAATACAGATCCTACACAACTGCTACTGACTTGTTATTCATCTTGCGGGATTATTGTCATATTGTTCTCGTTTGTGTGTTGAGAAATGTCAGCTGCTGTTGACTTGCAGGGTCAAGATGCGGCATCCATGCGGCTGCCGGCAGAGCTCTCTAGGGGATGGCAGCCAGCAGGAAGGACATGCCGAGGGGCAAATACATATTTAAGAAGACACCTGCGGGTTGTTTACTAGAGCGCATTTATTAGGACATCACAAGATGTGGCTGTTTTCCACTCTCAGCCTCTCTGCAGTACAAACTATGACCCGATAACAAAGAAGTGTGGCAATAAAGATGAATGAAAAACAACTTGTGAAACAGCCAACATAACAACATATGTTTGAAATAGCAAACATAGTTTGAGTCAGAAATAGGTTTGTTTTCTTGAGGGTGTCCCTTCCACTGTCTTTCTAGTCACATTGTTTAAAGCGCTCGTCTGGTTGTGTCTCTCATGTTGGATTCCAACTCCCGGGGAGGATACTGTAAGTGTCCGGGGCTGCGTTTGGGTCCATTACAACAGTGAAGTAGAGCAATCATTTCGGGTTTCACATTCAATAAGCACCGTGTTCTCTCCGCGCCGCCTCAGGTGTTTGGAAACATCGACCTGAATGAGGAGACGGCGATAAATCTGCACAACAACTTCCAGACGTTTTTCCAAGCCTTGACTCTTCTCTTCAGGTAATCCCTACTCCACTGTGGTGGAAACGTCGGTTTAACAGATAATCGGGGGAGGGGGGACTGATCACTCCCGTCCGTGTGTTTGTTGCAGGAGTGCGACAGGCGAGGCGTGGCACGAGATCATGCTGGCGTGTCTCAGCAACCGGCCGTGTGATATTCACTCGGGCACCGTGGGGAAGGAGTGTGGGAGTGACTTTGCTTACTTCTACTTTGTCTCCTTCATCTTCCTCTGCTCCTTCCTGGTGAGTGTGATGGAAAAAAGAGGCCATACTGTGGGTTGTCATTGAAGTTTGCTTCAAGTTACCGTTATATTGCACATGGTCATTTTGGGCTAAATGCATCACCGGGATGGTCCTTTGACTAGATTGATTTTCGTCGTCAAAATTGCAGTTGTCATTATGGGCACATCGTGCCTTGTTCTCATAACTAAACGACTTTGTTTGGGACTAACCTGCATTTACCGCTCATTTTATTTGGCACATTATCTAGATGTTGAACCTGTTCGTCGCTGTCATTATGGACAACTTTGAGTATCTGACGAGAGACGCCTCCATCCTGGGACCGCATCACCTCGACGAATTCATCCGCGTGTGGGCCGAGTACGACCCTGCAGCCTGGTAAGTGCTTCAGCTGACCTCTGACCCTCCCTGAGGTCAGCCAGCGTCTGTGTCATAGAGGAGGGCTGTGTTGTGGGGAACCATAAGCCAGTAGTTCCACCAGGAGGACCCCGTCACGGAGAATTGGAGAAACCCTGCTCTAGCTAAACGACATTAAGGCCGAGCCCAGATGTGGCCGAGGCTGGCGACAAAACCCCCCGCCGGCCGGAGTGATGCATGAAAATCCATCTTTCCGCTCAGCGCCTCTTTGCCTTTAAGCCCCCGGGATCCAAATCTCCTCCGTCGGGTCACTGCGGCGTGAAGACAAAGTATTTCTAACCCTCCAACGGGGAGAATACAGGGAGAATACGGGTAGATGTCAGCGGCCTCTCTGCCCCTTACACTGACGCTGTTTAACGTGACTGAAGCACAATACCAGAGGCAGGCGAGGATTAATCCGTCTCAGATTATGTAAGGCTGGCTCAGTTTTAACCAAGGCTTCACTGAGCGCCGTCAGTGAGTCAGGTGTGAGATGTGAAATATAAAAATGCAATCTCCTGACAGACATTACGGGGGAGGAATTATTATTTATTCCTTTGAATATAAATGAGCTGCACTTAGAGATTTGTCTGCAAAAGATGATCGTAGATCATGTCAGGTTTAAGCAGCAAGTTTATTAAGGGCTTCTGTTCTGTTGTGATGATTAAATGAATGTTATGAAAAAGTAAATGAAAATCAGAATTTTAGTCATGAAAACTCAGTGTACTCTGTTAATGCTACTGCTTCTACAATAAATCCCTATGTGTTAATGCCCACTAACAAACTATTCATATGTATTAAACCTGTGATCTCAACATGTCTTATCTTTTACAGCGGCAGGATATGCTATCAGGATATGTACAAATTGTTGCGTTTTATCTCACCTCCCTTGGGCCTGGGCAAGAAGTGCCCCAACAGGGTGGCTTATAAGGTTGGAATTCCCACGCGGTCCTTTTACTTTCTTCAAATGGGCTGTGGTGTTTTTGGACTGTGATCGTGTGTCCTCATTCACCGCGGTGCCCCAGAGTGACCCGATCAGACCTGCACACGAACATGCATCAATTCTCCACTAAGCAGCTGGCAGGTAACCGGCGCCAACGCAGGAAACAATGCCGCAAGTCAGGCTCAAACCAAAGGCGTCTAATGCTACGTCCAAACGCGGCTTCTAAAACACGAAGAGAGCATTGTGTGCTTTGTTTCCACTTATCGCTGGTTACTTCCAGCGTCTCTTGGCACGCAGATACAGAGGGCATCTTATAAAGGAATACTCCACTGAAATCATGACAGTCATGAGACCCTGAGATGTTAACCTTGAAAGTTGGCTCTGGAAAGTTTGTGGAGGCTCCTTTTATGATGATAATGGATGTCTGAAACTCAGAGGCAAACCTCCTGCAGCATGATCCACTTCTCCATGCGTGTGTTCAGTATCCCCACGTTCAACTGATGTCCCAACGTGCAACATCAGCTGGTACTGAGGATTGGGAATATGCAAAGGAAAAAATATTATAGATATAATATAGAAAAAACAACAGAACGTGAGCTGTTGAAAGAGCTGTGCATCTCTGCTGCATGGTGTTTGTACTTAAGTAATCTGATATAGTTACAACAAGGATGCCATTGGAGTTCTTCGTACAAACCTCTCAGAGCTTTCACAGGTGGGATGTTTAATACTAAAAAGATTCTTTATCATGAAATGCACTCTCGTTCCCAAATCTTCACCACACATCCAGCATCTCTGCACAGAGGTACTTCTGGATCATCCTCCCTTCCTCCTCCTGGAATCCATTCCTGAATCCTTTGATCCAACACGGATGGCATTCCGAACCATGATATCCTGGAAATCTAATCAACAAGGATTTCTGTGTTTTCCTCTTCCCTTTTTTTTTCTCCATGTGCCCCTTTTTAAACCCAACACTCATCAACATCTCCTGGGGACTCTTCATTCCTCCTCCCATTGGCCTTCCACCATCTTCCCCCCGGGAAGCGGCCGCATGACTTACTGCGACATGTACGAGATGCTTTGTGACATGTCCCCCCCGCTAGGTTTGGGAAAGAAATGTCCTCCCCGCGTCGCCTATAAGGTAGAAACCCCCCCCCCCTCACCCCCTCTCTCTCTCCTCCGCCCCCTCCCCCCTCCCTCTCGTAGTCACTGCTTCCACCTGTCGCACATCTTCAGGCCTCTGTCAGTGTGTCACGGCCGGTATCTTCTGGCCTGCTGTAGAGCTGCTCTTTCTATTCATCTGTGAAGTGTGTGTGTGTGTGTGTGTGTGTGTGTGTGTGTGTGTGTGTGTGTGTGTGTGTGTGTGTGTGTGTGTGTGTGTGTGTGTGTGTGTGTGTGTGTGTGTGTGTGTGTGTGTGTGTGTGTGTGTGGCTCTGATTCGTTTATACATTCCATCCACCAAAGGGCGAACACATAATATTTAGCCTTTTGAGTTAGCCGCTTTTAGCTTGCGAGCTATTAAATGTTCTGGACTCCAGCTGGCGGGCATCAAGGGACGGACAGACAAAGGTGGTGACTGTCTGGAGGGGAGAGTGGGACATGTGGCAGATAAAGAGCAAGATATTTTAATTCAGGAGTTGGTAGCGACCTTACTCTGTGCTTGCACGCCAGTCTCAAGTGAAAGCCTTTTAAATGTGTACATTTTGTCGAGCACAGGTTGCAATCTGAAATAGTTGTTTTGTGATCTCAGCCGATGTTCCCTCCGACTGTGCTCATGCAGGGGATTTCAGCCTTGTGTGCTTTCAAGACTCATCCCGCTGGATTTTGTACAGACAATTTAAAAGAAATCTACTGAAGTTGTTTAAGCCGCTAACGGAGAGCGAGTGTAAATGAGAAAGGATGTTGCTCTAGATGTATAAAGTCAAATAGAAACCCATTCGGCAAAAAATGCACTCTAACAGACTTACCGTGATATTTGTAAAAATAAGTTTCAGTGAAACGCATGGATTTTCCAAAGCAACAAAATATTTAGTTTGGTATCTCACCTGGATTCAGATGCTCATCAGGAATCATTGAGGGATTTCTGTGAGATGGAACGTTTAGGAAACATTTCAGCATCTTCTCCTGAGCTGCCGTACTGACTTAAATGTAGGCGCCGCTGACATTTATCCAAAGATGATACGTATTTATACTCGTGAAGTCGACAATCCTCAGGTAGTCCATGTGCCAGCTGCTCAGCGCAGACTCAGGGGGAATGAGTGCACAGCTGTCTGGATGAATCACAGTTAAAACAGCCCTGACCTTCCACAAAAACACACACACACACAGACAGATTCCCTTCCTTCCCACTACTGTGTTGATGGTGATCCTTGTTAACCTCCCTCCCTAATGACCCTCCTGCTTTCAGTCTCAGCCTGAGCCTCACCCTCCGTTAGGAAGGATCTTGCTCCCACTCGATCTGTTACTCTCTTCCGCTTCTTCCTAACTTCTTTTTGTGTGTGTGTGTGTGTGTGTGTGTGTGTGTGTGTGTGTGTGCATATCAATGCATGTGAGGACAAGCATCCTCTATAGGTGCTTTCTTTATTTGTCTGATGCTCATAGTCTGCGCTGCCATTCTTCCACTCTCTGTTAGTCCTCCTCCTCTCATCTCCTCTCATCTCCTCTCATCTCCTCTCATCTCCTCTCATCTCCTCTCATCTCCTCTCATCTCCTCTCATCTCCTCTCATCTCCTCTCATCTCCTCTCCTCTCCTCTCATCTCCTCTCATCTCCTCTTTCCTTCATCTGCATTGTTCAGTCAGTACAGTGCAGCTTGACGGGAACCATTAGCTGCAATTCTCTCTCTTTTCACAAATGTGTCAGTTGTTTTTTTCTTTCACCTTTCAAATCCAAATTTTTTTAAATTCGAAGACCACATGTTTCAACTCCGACCCCCATCCCCCCCCATCCTCACTGTCAATGTGCTGTACTAAGTCAAGCATGCACATGAGTACAGATTCATTAATTGCAGCATTGATCCAGAAGCAATGCACAATGTCGATTGATGCTGATTTATTTTTACAATAGAAATAATAATGAAATAGTAATAACTCGTAATAACCAGAATGCACTATTAATAATTACTAGGTTGTATTGAGACAGACTGCATGGTAGGGCTGCCAGGGCTGCTTTTATTTTGATTACCACTTCATCATTTAGTCTACACCATGTCAGAAGTGGTTATAGTCAGTGTGTAATCTGCAGTCGGTGACGCTCGGGAAGCCCTCAGTTTGCAGAAGCGGACAGAAGCAGCAGCCCGGGAGCAGAGCAATAACACCGGAGCGCTGCTTCGTGTGACGTGTGTCTTTTGAAATGGGATTCAGCAAAGTCACGCAGAGAAGCAAACTGTTTTAGGCAACGGTAAACCAGCAACCTGTCTCTGCAAAGGGAAATTACCTCTACCTTTCAAAGCAGTCAGCTGGCTGTAAGGGAGTGTAGAGAAATGAACAGGTCCCACCAGAAAGGGCTGTCTGACAGCTGGTGTTCCAAATATAGGAATATATATCTTTTTTTTACAAGTCTAAGTCTTAATGCTGGTGCTGACATCCACAGCGTGCAGTGCTTTGCTCCCTTGCTGGTACTCTGCTTCTCCTGACTGGGGCGTTCCGACTGCCGTTAACTGTAGATAATAACGAGCAAAAATCGGAACCTTCCCTCGAAGCCAACCTCTTTGGAATCGCTCGTTTGGTCCAACAAACCAGTCCAAACCCAATATGCGGCTTCAGCAGTCACGGTTAGCCAAACAGTTATATCCTGCAGGTTTACCACCAATGAACCTGTACGTAACTGCCACGTTATCATATTCATTATATTATCATGTTCAGAGGAAGCGCTGCTTGTTCTCTGAGCAGCGCGTGTTAATCATTTTTCCAGCCTTAAGTAGAAGCCTGCTACTCTTCCAGTGGAACAATCTCATGAAAGCGCTTCATGCGTTCATCTAGCGCTGTAAGGTTAAAGACAAAAGGGTGAAGGGAAACAATTCATTGATTAATAGTTTGAGGGAGAATGAATTAACACCCCTAATAAAACGTAACAGGTATTTTCACAAGTAAGAATGCCAAGCATTCGCTGTTGGTAATGTGACGATCATTGTGAGTTTTATACATTGGGTTATGGACTTTTGATGAGACAAAACAAGACGCACATTGTACTGTGCGGATTTTGAAAGGGGCTCAATGATTAAGATGGCAATCAGTAAAAGAATCCACTAATTAATCCGTATCTGCAGCCCTAACATGTAACTGGACGTTCTCCGACAGTCGTTTTAAATTACTGCTAAAGTTCCTCTGTATGCTGAATGTAAATAATAAAGAAAAACGAGTGTGATTATTTTTAATTTGAAAGACATGCCGCTGTAAAATACCTTCCTTTAATTTGCTAATTGCATTTTCCTGATTCCCTCCATTGCCGTCAGCGATTGGTGCGGATGAACATGCCCATTGCGGAGGACCGGACGGTGCATTTCACCTCCACGCTGATGGCCTTGATTCGCACCGCCCTGAAGATCAAACTGGCGTCTGGTGAGCCACAAAACCCACCGCGCACTTTTGGCCGGACGGAGGCTGTGACGTGAATGTAGGCATCCGGTGACGCGTCTGTGGGTCCTCAGGCGTCCTGGCGCAGCATCTGTGCGACGCTGACCTGAAGAGGGAGATACAGCGCGTGTGGCCCAGCCTGTCGCAGAAGACCGTCGACCTGCTGGTGACGCCGCCTAAATGTGAGCCAAAGTTGGGTTTGGTTTGTAGTGGAACCAGATGTTTGCCTGTCCCCTCCTCCTCTTTGTGTTAGAAATTGTTTTTCATCTCCTTCTTCTTTATGCGGTTGAATGGGATTGAAGCGTCTTGATTCAAGTTACACTTTCTCTTTACTTTAATTCAGCCGTCTGTCGTATTGTGTCTTCTTTAAATAATCTGCTTGTGTTGGAAACTAAAATTGGGATGTAGATTTACAAAATGAGTAGCTTGTGGTCCTCTGTGTCCGTTTGTTTTGTTGCTCATCCGGCGCCATCTACTGGCTATATGCGCAAACTGTCTCTCTCTGTCTCTGTCCTCTGCAGACAATGAGCTGACCGTGGGGAAAGTCTATGCAGCTCTCATGATCTTTGACCACTATAAACAGACCTGCGTCAAGAGACTCCAGCAGCAGCATTCAGGGGGACAACAGGTAGAATGTGAATGAATAATTCAATATTTAGATTATAAGTCTGTTGGTTTCATTTCATTCATCATTTCTAGTCCTGATTCAACAAGACATAAAACCTATTCAACACATGCATCATTCACTTTATTGATAAAGTATTGAACCTAGAACAGTGCTGAATTAAACGATAAATAACCTTGTTATTGGAATCATTTTTGCCTTGTATTCCTCAAGACTCAATAGTCTTTATATCCCAGTACAGGAGCATTTTAAATATATTTGCCTATTGGGTGAGGTTTCTTTCACTACCTGTATATATAATAAATACGACATTAACTGAGTTTATTAAGGTTCCACTGCAGCAAATAGCACTTTTTCTGCCACAGGCTTTTTTTCCAGGATTTGGGAGGTTTTCTTAAGAAGGGAAAATGAGATGTAAGGTCTAAAGATTGAAACAGATATCAACACTAAGCTTGATGACTTATTTTCTGACCTCCTACTGACCATCTGCTGTCGATCTGTCTTTCAGAGTAAACTGGGCTCGTTGTTCCGTCCGATGCTGCCCCTCCCTCACATACAGGAAGTAGAGCCCCTGATCTGCAGCCCCAAGCTGCCCCTCTCACCTCAGCCGGAGCCCGAAGCCAAGCCTGAACTACTGCCCACTACCAGCCTCTCCTCGGTCAACAGGGACTCACTGTGAGCGAACAAACACAACAACATAAAGGGCTGAGCTGCTGTTAATTCATTCCGGTTTAGGATATCTCTTGTATGTCACGAGTCGTTTCCGGTTATCGTAGGAGTCGAGTACAACTGGCGTGTAGACGTTTCTTCGATGCAAGTTTTGCTTGGAAATCACACTTAATAAGTATGTGTACACTATCCTGTTGGTTATGCAGTTTAATTCATACATATATGATCTACGACTATATGGAATCATAAACGACCGATATCCCCATTATCTTTTTCCATATTGCCATGTCATCTGAAAGAATGTGTCCTTGCTGCTGCGCGACGTCTTTTATTTGGAACCACTTCTTCTTAATGTCAGTGACAGTTTGACTCTGGTTTGGCTGATCGACATTATCAGTACGTTTTGGGCTTTAAGGTCCCTTAATGCCGCTGCTGACACCCTGTGCGGACCTTTCAAAGCAACACTTAGACATAGAAACCATGCAGCTGGACGCGCTGCCATGGTCTAGTTGTGGAGTTAATTATGCCAATTATGCCAATTTACACATACGGCCGTAATTCATCATATTTACGCTGTACCTTTACACCGTTAGCTGACGTTCAGTGCATTAACTGCTTCGTAATTCAGTTGACACATCCATATGCTTCTAGGAGGAGAAGTGTTTACCTTATCCTATCGCACTGATCAGGTGTCAACACTACAACACCACTTCCTGTCTGTTTGCAGACTAAACCAGAGAGGCTCCATCAAACATTCCCAGTCCGGCGATGTCTCTCAGGCTGCACAGCAGAGGCCCAAAGCCCGGCGGAAACTACAGAGAGGCCAGTCAGAGGACGTGCCGTGTTCCAGCAGACCTCAGGTACACCCACACCGAGAGAGAGCTCCTCTAGCTGAGCCTCGTTTCACTTTCTAAGCGCGCGCGCCGCCCGAGTTGCCTCTAAATATCCGTGCATACTACTTCCTCTCTTTCCGGCCAGGAGTTTGTTGAACTGAAGCAGGTGGAGAACCTATCAGACTCCGAGGAATATCCGAGCCTGGAAGGCCACTGCAGAGCGGCTTCCCTTCCCCGACTCAACGCCGAGTACTACGTAAGCTCCTCGGGGCTTTTAGTCTTACTGCTCCCTGAAAAAGATCTCATTGCATCCGCCACAGTGTGTTGTTTGAGCCGCGTCCATGTGATGGTGTAAAGTTTGGAAGATGTGTGCGCGCTGGATGGCTTAGATTAGCTTTGAAGAAATGATCAAACGACGTCCTCTGTAATATCCAACAGGAAATGAAAATGGTCAAATGTGTTTTTTTGGCAATGAACAGGTGGCTGTGCACTGTCACTGACAGAAGCACTGTCAGTTCAGCACTCAGCTCACATGTGTCATCCTGCTGACCTCTGCTTGACCTCTGCATGCTCACGCTCATTTCCCAATCACTATTGAGGAGAAAATTGAGGATCGGCGGACTTAGAAAAGTGCACAATCTGGTTGGTAGTTGAGTTGTTGGTTTATACAATGAGACAGTTATTAAATTACTGCCAAATTGAAGCAGAGTAAAGCCATTATGTTAGCGAGTGACGTAATTATCTCTGACTATAAAACAAACCTGCTGGCCACTTTGGGTTTTCTCCACAATACCACCTTAAATTCAACAGAGCTATCTGAACTCCCTCAGTCCCTCAGTGTCCGGATATCCGATGCTGCTGCCTCCTTTTCAAAATAGATTCAAATGGCACACCTTCAACGAAGACAATTTAAACTCGATATTCTGTATTCATCTCCTGCAGTAAGTATTAAACTTCATCACACTAACCTGATCATGTAAAAATGAATTAGAAAAAGTGTTAAAAATCCAACAAATGCCATACAATAAATGCTGTCATTCATCTTTTTTACATTTCAAACGATATACTAATGTAACATCTTTGTTTTGCCTGACCGTAGAGATCTATTTATTTGAATGAATTTATTTGTACTTGTCTTACTGTCACGCTGTCGGTTACAGTAGCTGCTGCATATGGATGTCATGTCAGGGAGATTTCTGTGTCCATCTCTCGACTGTTTCCTGGATTGTCTCAGATGTCTGACGTGGTCTGTTTAGTTTCCCTGTTTGTCTGTCTGTCTCTGTGTTTGTGTCTCCGTTCTCTCCCTCTGTCACCCGGCTCTCTACCACAACACAAAACACTTGCTCTCCTTATGTTTATGTCCTATTCGGATCTTTCTCTTGAAAGTATAAGGCTGGTATCTTTATTTTGTTAATGCGTCCTTTGTGCACTCCCCTATGTTCAGCTTTTCTGCTTTAACGACGGAACAATGATGCGTTTTTGGAGGAAGAATTTATATCATTCTTCGATACACACACACACACACACACTCAATAGGTGTCAGTAGGATTGCCGTTTTGGTCCTTTAATCCGGTTTATAGATAATAAGATAATAGAGAATGTCCCAGCCTGAGTCTCCCTTCTCTAATCTCCTGTCTTTCCCTTGACCTCATTTTGATGCCCCTGTGCTAATGTTTTGCCCACCTCCCTCTTGTGTGTGCTGTCTGATAGCGGAGCCACCCTCGCCACGTCCCTGGGACCCACCTGGCAGTATGTACCACCTGTTGTGCCACCGCTCTTTCTCTTCTCCTCGAGCTCCCCTCTTCCTCTTCCTCTTCCTCTTCCTCTCCGTCTTCTCCTCCTCTCATGTCTGTGTTTGTGCTCCTCTCATCTCAGTGCAGAGTTCACACCCTCTTGTCATCATGGACAAAGTGACCCCCACATATACAGTGTACTCTGGTCATTCCATGACACTGCTGATAGATACATTACATGCAACACTCAAATTGACACATTCCACCCACGTTACCCACGTTACCCGTTAGCACTGGAGAAGTATTTGTGTGTGAATCGCAGGTATGTCAAGCACTCTCTTCTTTACAGCTCACAGCACCACACGTTGGACACATTTGGTTATGTGTACTGTATTGGACCTATTATTATTATGTAGTGTCGTTTATTTGTATTTATTGTGTTGTTAGTGGGTTTGTGATCGTGGAACAAGGCAGGGACACTACTGCTGCTTTCTGTCTTTGATATAACCAAACAAAAACCGTGTCCGACCTTTTCTGTCTTAAAATATTGTTTTGAAAACAAGAAAGGAAAACTAAACAGTACCTTCTGAATCGTCTATATACCCTCACTTCCAGACCAGTTTGAGAGGAACTGGGGGACCTCTTTTCTCTTTTTAATCGCATATTACGGCATTTATCTAAAAAGTAAGATTTTAAGACGGCTTACGAGATAAATGATTTTGTAATATGGATATGATATTGTTGTCCCTGACTTTAGCTCCAGGCCGAGGCTGCCGGCTATAGGAACAAGATAAACAGCTCGACCGCCCTAGTTCACCATCAATCAAGTTTTCTATATTTTAGATCAAGAGGAACCATAGTAAATACTGATCTATTTGTAAGCATCTTGAAAACAGCCACCAGCAGGTGGCGTGGTAACGTAGCTGCTCGTCCTGGTCCCCATCACATCAGCCTCTGACCTGGTAGCTGTATCTGTCAGTTAGATAAGAACGAGGTGGGGTGACTGTCAATGTCCTCAAAGCATTATTTGAAGAATTACTAGAAATTGGTGGTTGTAAGTTAAGAAACAAACAAACGTGTACTTACAGCCATTACAATCAATATGTTCATTGATAACAATATCTTCATGGTAAGTTAGTCCCTCAATAGAGATATTTACTTATAGTTGGCCAAAAACACAAAAACAGGTTGGGCACTGTCATGAAACAGGCAGATAAACGGAGTCGCAGAGGAGAACGTAGCCAAACATGAAGGAAAGGCTCCATACACGCCATCCAACATGTCAGTCCCACTGCGAGCGCCGCGTTGTTTGATTCCCTTCAGACCAAATGCAATCTTCTTGACTGGCGTTAAGCCAAGGCCGCAACAACAATGCCCCCCTGCAAAAACAAGCGCTCTGAAATAGCATCTGTTGTTCCTGGCGGGTTCCTTTAAAGTAAAGTAGAACGTTTTGATTAGCTGGTGTCGGCTTTTTACAAAGAGATCGCACTTTCTTTCCAAGGTTAGCAGTTGCATGTTGCAAAAGCAGAAAGAATGCCACAACGGCCAGTGTCAGCACCCCACCTCTCCTGTGTTCACTAGCAGAGACACCTGCTGTCTTACACGTCATGTGAGTTCTGAAACAGTAAGTACTCGCGTGGTGTCACAGACTTGTGTTCATTCTTCTCCAACCTTTCGGACGTGTGTGCCTGGAGAAGAACGGCTAGAACGTCGCTAGATTAGATTGCCGTCCGCTGGTTGTGTCTTTTGTGTGTTGTGGGTATTTTGGTGATCCGGTACAAGTGGTTTGGCTAAAACCACCACGCTCGCCCCTCCGCTCCACTTTCCCCCTCACGCCTCTCCACCTTTCTCTTTCCCCACTAAGCCGATCGTTGACCTCAGTCCCATCCGACGCTCGGCATCGTCGCTGACGCCGCCGCAGCGCTATCAGGAGGCCGGCCTGTCCGAGTATGACCTGGAACGGCCCGGCTGGGCCCAAGTCGAGGGCCAGGAGGACAGGGCCCACCACCACCACCACCACCGCTGCCACAGACGTAGGGACAAGGACAAAGACAAGAAGCAGACGTCCCTGGATAGAGCTGAGTCAATGCAGCCGTCCAGCACTGTTGGTGAGACAGAGACTTTGATTTGATGATTTGAGATATTGAGTTGGTCCAACGGAAGGCTGTCAATCCACTTGCCGCGGGTGTTTGAACATAACCTCTGTTCATTATCGGAAATGCTTTCAAACGGTATTCTTTCTGAAAGCCAGCAAGCGGCCACTGAAAAAAGTCCCTTTTATAGAAGTGTATGAGAAAGTGTCCCTGCTCCACCCGGGGTTAACGTGCGTTATGGCTCTAATCCCCAGTTTCAAGTCGTCTTCAATTCAGCATGATTGTTTAGTACAGGGGTATCTAACTCATTTGGGTTTGGGCCAGATATGGCCCACTTTGATCTCAAGTGGATCAGACCATTAAAGGTCATAGGGGGGGCGGTTGTTGCGGATGGTCGGCGGGGAGGACAGTCATTGACAGTCAAAGGTCTAACGCAGAGGTCTCCGCGCATTTGTGGCCCGCGAGAGACTTTTCACTCAACTTTTTCTCAAGTCATGGCGATCAACCCCCCCTCCCCTCCCCCGCAGTTCGCCCGGATAACAATAATTATGAGCAGTAGCCCGAACCAAACGGAACCACCGTGTGCATACCGGGAGCGCAAAATGAATCGATATAAGACCAAAACGAGCCTCTCAACTGTCCGACCTGACCGGGTCGCCCAGGTCTAACGCATGCGCTCCCACACTAGTGGACTTCTTAGGAATATCAGCTACTTTTATAGAAAGGCAATTAATGTCTTTCTGTAATGCTCACAATAGCAAAGTCATGCGGCGGACCGACTTGGACCCCCAACAGCGTTGTTTGGTCTGAAAGGTTCTGAAATTTTTTCACGACTTTAACCTTGTAACATTTTTGCCTGGCTGAAAAGTACAAGTAGTTCAATTCATTCAATTAAGGGTATATTTTAGTTCAACGCAGCAATATTTATTCACATAACACATCCGGCAGAGTATCCACATCCTTGTACATTACTTGGATGTGTCAATGATGTAGCCACAGAAATTCTTTACAGGATTAAAGTTCCGTGATCGGGTTTTGTAGTTGAGGGGCTTTCTGCTGCGCTTCGACCAGGGATTTTAAATGTCAGGCCTTCCATCTGATTAACACAAAGGCTTGTGAGCTCTCAGAGGAAAATCTCCTTTGCAGGGGATTTCTTTTGGCGCTTTTTTCCCTTTTTCATTCGCTCCCTTTGTTCCTTCTGAATGTAACAGTTACATTTACACAAAGCTTTACAGACTGCAGTTATTTCAACTTCTCACAAACGGTACATAAAGTCAACAGACTTTCAATTATCTTCATTTTACCTTTTAAGAACATTTATCTTGTCCAGGAATCCCTTGCGAACCAGATTTTGATTCGGTGAGCAGTTATTGGCTCTTTGAGGTCATCCTTGAGATCATGCTTCACACTCAAGCTGATTTTTTTTTACTTGTAAGACTTGTAAAAAAAATTGGTAGGGTGCGAATTTGAAATCTCTTCATAATCAATAAATTGTTTGTAAGAGGAAGCGGCATACAGCGGAGGGTAAGAAAAACAAGCGGCAACAAAATGATAAATCTATACAGACACAAGTTCATAATGTACACAGGATCAAGCCAGATAGAACAGGAGCATTTACAGCATCAGAGACACTCACTGACATCAATAAATAGGATTAAAGCTAGTTATTGTTTCTGAGTTCAGTATTTGAATTTGAGAAGCAAAGCTTTAATAAATAATACATTTATGTATGGACTGTGGTCATTTTTGACTTCTTTCTCATACGATACAGTGATGAGTATGACCCATTTTATCCTGTCATGGAACACAAAGCCCAATGACAACTTGTTTGAAGGCAGAGCAGCGTGGGAACAAAGTTACATTATATTACATGTCACTTAGCTGAAGCTTTTATCCAAAGCAACTTCCCATAAGTGCATTTCAGCCATAGAGATACAAACTCAAAGAACAAGAAACAACAAAGTACGGATACCTTCAGGGTGATGCAAGGGGCGCAGTGACTGACTGATCCCTTCTCTGCTCTCAAGACACAAACATGGTACATTCCACCATCAGCAGGTCATTTGGGTCTCCAGTTGCTCCACATGCTGTTTGAAATGGATGCTTTGCCTGGCTGGGTACAAGTACGCCACACATATTTACAAGATTTGACAATTCAAGTGTGTGAACGGCTAAATGAAGCCCATTTCTGTGCAAGATGGAGATCGTGCCAAGAGGATGGCAAATGTATATATAGGACTATGTATATGTATGTATATGTAGGACTAATTGAGATGCGGATACATTGTTCAAGTTGAAGAGTCAAATGTGTGTAAATGATCCAAGGCGGAGTGTTTATTCCTTGGCTACCAGTTGCATAGAAACACGTCTAAAGCGATAACATTCAAAGATGCTCAGACACGTTAGAGACAGCTGAGCATTCTTAGAGAATAACAGTGGGCTGGTTCCCTTGACAACATGCTACTTCAGTGTTCGTTTCTATAATCTTCAAAACTGAACGTGTGACTTTTAAGTTAGGCTGCGAAAAAGCTACACAACGGTCACGTTTTGGTGCTTTCATTAATTCCCTTGTTAGCAACAAAACATTTTATAAGACAAGAGAAATTCCCATGTTAAGTATTTAATGCCGGAGAACTTAATAAATTGAGCTTACTTCTGGCATCCAACAGGGACCCATTGAACAGAAACACTGCCAGTTAGAGGAAGTTGGGTTGTGGGACACTCAAAGCAGGTGACGTCCATCCGGGCCCGTCTGCTGGAGCGATTACAGCCTGAGAGCTGGTGGCAGGCTGGTTCTTCATGTGTTAACACTGGAGGGCAGCAGCTGGACTTTACAGCCCAGATAAAAGGCCCCAGTGGACAGGCCCAGCACAGCGATTTCTGAGCACCGCTCGGTGAGACCGCAGAACATCCAGCAGGCCCACCCTTCGTCTACGGAACCGAGGGAAGCAGCAAGGAGAGATTCCCTCCTCAAAGCTGCAGTGATGAAAAGGCTTCTGTGTTTCTGTCATCGCGGTTTTAATCAGAAAACTGGAGTTATGCCTTTAATTAAATGTGTAATGTAACATTGTGTGATAATAGCTCGCACTACAAAAACATGATACGTAGCGCAGAACGAATGAGTGATCACTATACTGCATAAAGCCCCAGTGTTCCCTTTCACCACAAGATCGTGAGCAGTGAACTTGTGCTTCGCTTTCACCTCCCGAAGCATGTTTTCACTCAAGTGTACATTTTGCAGTGGCGAGACTGGATCAACACCTCTTGTGATTTGTTTGTATATTTCCATTGTCTGCGTTTCCTGTGACATGTGACCCGTTGACTTCCAGGCCAACCAACACGTTTGGAGTTAGTGGGTCCAAACAAGTTCCGACGCTTCCACAGGAGGAAGCTCAGACGAAATAACATAAACCATACCTGTTTCAAAGGGATTGCCTCAAAAATAACAAAACTACAAAAAAAGTTACTTTGACAGATACTACCCGACTCTTTATTTAACCTCCTTTTTTTAAAACCTTTTCCATGAATCTCATATGATTGAATAACAGTTTTTCTGTGTCGTTTTTACTGTGCAGTTCCATTGTTTGAAGCTGTTTAATACCTGTCATTACGTTTTGATTGAACGCATTGCTGCAGTTATTGAAGTAGTCATTGCCTGCGTGTAGAAATATGAAATCATGGACTCTTTAATCTCCAACCATGCTGACTGAATGTCCAATTAGACTTCACATTCAAAAGAGATGACGAGACCAGAAAAGTTACAGCTAAACCACACACTCTGTTCCCCCCTCTCCCTCTGGTTATTCCTTTGCCTGTGGCGTCCCCCAGACTCGTTCACCGACCCTTCGGCCGAAGGCCTGTCCAGAGAGCGGGCGAGGGAGCGGCATCGCGGCCGGCCTCACGAGCGCAGGCACCACTCCTCCGCGGGGGAGAAGCAGCGCTACTACTCCTGCGAGCGGTACGGCAGCAGGGACCAGTGTCACACCAAGTCGGCGGGGCCCAGCCGCTCCACGTCTCCCGGGGAGGGACGCGACGCCGTTTTCGTCAAACAGGTCGGTCACTCGACCCGCCGCGCGTCGTGGGCCGTCACCGTTTGAGGCGGTGAAATGTGTTTTTTTGGTATTGGCTCTGTTGCCCCGGCACATTAACACGGCGCCTGCGGGGGTTGCGGGCTGTAGTTTGCTTTTAGGGTGGCTCACATCCATACTTGGCTCACAGCAGAGGAACTGTTGCCCTCCCAATTTAATGACAATGTGGCAGAAGAAAAATTCTATATATTACCCCAGACGCTTTTATAGCCCAGCAGTGGTAGGTTTTTGGCAGGCCTCGTCGGTTAAAGGACGCACAACAATTTGTTTGCCTTTTACGGAACCGTATTGATCTATTTGTTGCCTTCGTACATGCGGCCGGCCATCCAATAATCTTTATATGTGTTCTCCCTTTTTTGCCGTTTATTTTTGTTCACGACCGAATGAAATCCAAGCCAAAGTGTAAAATGCAGTAAATTATACCAATCAAAACTTCTGCCATTCAATATACTTGAAATGAACGCTAAAATTTGGAACTGCAAATAATAAAACCCCCTCTGCGTAAAGGCTTGAGGCGTGTTTCACCTCTCTGAAACCCCAGTGATGATGCTTGTGGTTGCATGTGGTCAGAAATGTGTTCTGTTACTCCATAACCGCACCCAACAGTGATGTCACGTTGTACTGAGTCACCCTGAAGTGCACTTCCACGGTGCTTATGTTGCTCTTTAGCCTCCGGTTTGTTTACTCGCTGTACGTGGAGAACTCTCCGGGCACGGGAGCGTAACACCTGTCCCGTGTGTTTCCTCAGCATGGTAGCAGTGTGGTCCTCGCTGGCGCCGGAACGCTCCCCTCTGGTTCAAGCACTCCAGGCCGCGGTCGCAGGCAGCTCCCGCAGACGCCCCTCACTCCCCGTCCCGCCGTGTCCTACAAGACCGCCAACTCCTCGCCCGCGACGGGGCACCAGACTCGCTGCAGCCGCGGCCTTTCAGAGCACGACCGCCTACACTGGGGCACCGACGAGTCCCCGATACCCGTCACCCGCATCGGTTCGGACCCTAATTTGAACCGCCAGTCGCAGGCGGCCTCTCAAGAGGCCGTCCACGAAGACGACTTCCAGGACGCTGTGAGCAGACACGGAAGGGGACGCTCCGCCCGAGCGGCTTCCTCCACCGCGGCCTCAACTTCCCACGGAGCCGCCGCGCAGGGCAGAGCGGGCGCCGTCCCCAACGGGTTCCACTTCACCCTTGGGGTCAACTCTGCGTCCGGGCCCGGGGGCCGCGGGACGGGGAGTCTCAGGGAGAGGGAAGAGGAGGACTGGTGCTAACCGTGGGGGGCGAGGAGCTCGCCGCTCGTGTCGGGTCCAACGAGCTGATGAGAACGGAAGGAAACATGGAGGAAAAAGCCACTGGAAGGTGTCGTAAAAGAGGATCAGAAATCATCTCAAGCTCTGTAGTGTTACTCTACTTTTTTATACAACAATCTTTTAAGAAAAGAAGTAGACTGATGACTTTTTCCCCCTTTACTTGCACTGAAATCATAGCACCTGTGAAGACCCTTAAGTATTCTGCCTTGGCCAGTAAAATCAGTGAAGAAGCAGAAGATAGAAGCCAAAACCTCCTCATTCTTTGAGTGGAACTATGAGGTGTGTTTCAGCCTGATCCGAATAACACGGCTGCTCGCCACACTGTTCTTATTTTTGTATGTTTCATTTTGTTTGTAGTTGCCGTGTGGGTGAGATAAGAGTTTCAACTTGATTGTGTTGTTCGCCAAATTATCTTTTCTTTTAGGGTATTCCCCAAATTCGGACCGGAGTAGATTATTAGAAACTATTTTACAAACGTCTTAAAGGGACACAATGAGTTATGTGGGATGGAACTAGAGCCCAGTTTCCATGATCGCTTTTTTTGTAAATTGTTTCACGTGTACATTTTTGGGATTCTGACGTCATGTGGCTGAATACTAAGTGCCTCGTTTTCCAAGATGTATTAAGATGCAGCCTGGTCAGATGGATGTGTAAGTATTCATGGCTGAGAATAGGTGTAGAGAACAAAGT
Source organism: Apeltes quadracus (assembly GCA_021346845.1). Taxonomy (NCBI): domain Eukaryota; kingdom Metazoa; phylum Chordata; class Actinopteri; order Perciformes; family Gasterosteidae; genus Apeltes; species Apeltes quadracus. The sequence goes on along the minus strand of CM037930.1, from coordinate 14,766,240 downwards.
TTAAATTTGGTATAATGGACAGAATGCAAAAAAAAGAACTCTTTTTGTACTGAATCTTGTTGTAGGTGTGTCGAAATTACAGATCCAAAGTAAGCAATGTAGTGCATGCGGGGTCTTGAACTTGTCAAAAAAATAGTGTCTGTACTTTTGCTTATGGGTGTGTGGTAAGCATTTGCCTTTCTCTTTCAAATACACTGCCAAACAGTTGGTAGAAATGGTTTCTGAATGCAGAAAAGTGCCATTTTCTTTTTTATTTCTAATCAACAAAAGTTCTGCCTCCTCAAGTGTACACGTCATACCTGCCATATTTACCCAAATTCTATGGGTTTCCTTTCTTCTGGACTCTTTCCTCTGAGAGCAGTGGGGGTTTGTAGGAGAGGTTACCTGTTTGTGTGTTTACAGGTACTATAAAGAGTTGTGTTGTTGCCGCAGACTGTTGACTTAAAATAGGGCTATGCAACAAGACGACGCTTCATCTGGCCTGTAGCTTTACCCTGCGGACGCTCCACTTTCAGGCTCCAGTGTGACTGCGACCAAATTGTACAGTTCTGTATGAAAAGTTGTAAATTGTAAATGTATCTTATGATGTACACTTAACTGACACACCCTGAGGCACAAATGCTGACCAAGCTGCTGTATGTGAATCACAGGGCATTTGTCAAGTTGGCAAGTTGACTGCATGCCACCTCCCCAGATAGGACCTCCCGAAACATGAAACTTTGTTCTTTCCAGACTTGGGTTGAGTTGTGTTTTTGAAAAGCTTTTTATGGTTTAATAAATTGGAAAAGCCAGATGAACGGGATTGTCAAAGTGGGTTTGGAGTGGGAGGGTTGAACTAACCTTTGTGGTGCGAGTACAGCTCTGCATGAGTCTAAAGGTCAGGCAGGATGTCCTTAAGAGCTGAGCTGGATCCGGACCCCACGCTGTATCTTGCTTGAGTTGTTTGGGGAATACTCTCTGCCACTCTCACTGGGCATGCCATATCTACTCCTATCTAAAAAGAAACACTGATATTTCATCATTTTGCTGTGTTCTACAGATCCTATAAAACGACCAAAGCCAACAATGCGTGAATCTGTCTCTCCCTATATTCCCCTTCCTCGTCCGTAGCACAAGTAGTCACCATTTGGTATTTCTCGCAAATGTCACTCCAACAACAGCAACAACAAGGCGTAAGGATATTGGGTCACTAAATTGTGATCTGCCCAGGGATTAAAGACAGACGTTAGCTCTCTAGCAAATCCATTTGTTGAGCACTATTTTCCTGTGCGGATTGATACTAAGTTGCATTCAATGTCCTGTATGTGCATTAGCTTAAAAATGATCATAATCATGACCATAAAGACACACGGTACTACTCTGACAAAATACATCTTTAAAAACGTACCACTGCAATTAAGTTACGTTTTAAAGTTGGGTTTGGTGTTGTTTAGCAAACATTATCCAAACGGGTATAAAGTATATTTGATGGGGACTATTATCTTCATTTAAGGGGAGGAGGACGGTGTGTGATGGATTGATCCAATAATTCAAAGTGTGTGTGTGTTCAAAGTAAGGCACATTTCCTACTCACTGATGTGATGTGATTGTTTTTCTTTTATGAAGCTCTACACCGGATCGGAACTAGCCCCTTTAAGTCGGGCTTTGGATACACACACACACACACACACACACACACACACACACACACACACACACACACACACACACACACACACACACACACACACACACACACACACACACACACACACACACACACACACACACACACACACACACACACACACACACACACACACACACACACACACACACACACACACACACACACAAATACTTGTAATTTAACTCTTTAATGGGTTTTAAAAAAATATTAAAATATCACTAAGCTTAAACACATAATACAGGCGAATGCAGTTGTTTGATGGAGGAACTAGGTTTTTGAGTGAGTGTATTTGAACGTGAGATTGGGATCTAGTTGAGTAAAACAAACGTTGCACATTTAACTCTAATAAGGATAGTTGAGATGTAGACTTGAGTCACTGTGGCTTCGAGTCCAGGTGTCTAAATCTCTTGGTGCTCTTGGTCTTAGCAAGTGTACAAACGTGTAAATGATGTGCAAATATATTTTAATCAAAGTCAGATTCCTGCTGTGTCATATCTGTGCAATCTATTTAATGGATTATTTAAAAAAGGAGACATGTTGGAGCGCCGCAGTCAGGTCGCACTCCAGGTGACGTCACAGATGTTTGTGGTCTTTCGTCTATGAACGTGGCTGTAAGTGGCCACCTGGGAGCAGAGAGTTGAGTTCATCTCTTTCCACATGTCCATCTGTTTCAGAACATGTCACGTGAACAGGTCACAAGTATTCCTCTTACAGTTTACTATTACTACCCCCTCTGGACATGTCCCGTTTGCATGTTTGGAAATGGAAATGTGCTTAAAAATAACAAAAATAGAGGCTTTGTTTGACTTTCAGTCCGTGATTTGTACGATTTCTTTTAACTGATTGTATTTTCTGATTTTTCACGTGAAGACAAAAGAAGAGGAAGAGCTCGCTTGAATACCATTATATCACAGAGCCACCAAAGCGGAAACGAGGCTCTTTCTCACAGGTAACTGAGTAACTGAGTCCCTTGCTGCCTGATCTGATATTGACTATATATGACATTGATACAGTCATTTCAACTGTACCCATAGATTTTATATAAATATCAGTCCTGGAATAAAGAGGTATCATTATGAAAGTGAAACAAGTAGATCTGACGATTGTTTTGTTATTATGGTTGGGTTTTGAGAGATCTTATTTAGTTTGAAGGGTTAGGAGTATGTATTAAACTATAACCCAAAGCTTTATATTTAAAGTGAGTGTTAAGTGTTGCCAGATAAGTACCTGAGCAGAATAATTGGATTTTTACATGGCTTTTTACCAAAGAAAAATAAGGAAAAGATTTAATAAGGAACTCATAGGATCTTTATAAATCTTTATTTAATCAGCTGCACATCCAGATGAAATCAGGAAGTTTACATCCAGTTCAATTCCTCTACAGAATGGTTGGGATTGTGATGGATACATTAACCTGGGGTTGATCACTTGATTACATTTATTATGTGTATGTGTTTCTGGAGGAATTAGTCAACTCTGGACACATCGTCAAATGAACATAATTATTTATAATGTAGCCCCCTTAGCTTTACAGAGGTTTACAGGTTGCTCATTGGTCATTGAGCTGCAGCATCATTTGCATCATGCTGCAGTGATGGAAGGCCCAAATGTCTCTTCAGAAACAACACAAGGGATCAATCTGACTGGGTAAAACTGCCCATTTCGCTGCCAAATCATAAAGGTTCTTCTGAACTAAATGGCCCTGCAGGACTTTAATTGGTCCACATCCTAGAAGAGGGGCGGGGCCTAAGTCGTCCCGTTTGGCGCGTCTGTGAAGTGATGCAGCTGCAGGTCAAGAGGAGAGAAGCTGCTGCTGCTGCTGTCTGAAGAGGAGGAGGAGGAGGAGAGATGAAGAGGATGACATTCACTCTCTGCATCCAAGTTCAAGAAACAACTTCTGTCTAATGAGAACTACCGCTTTAAAAAAAATCTAGAACACGTGTTTGGCTCTCTCATTCGCATGCGGTTAAATCTTAATTAAAAAGCAGAGTATCAAACCTGGAGAATGATCCGCGGCTTGTTAAAATGGACACTTTGCCTTCTCGGGCTCATAACGACGAGCCGCGCCGCACCCGAAGAGGCACCGGCGGAGTTTGGAGGAGAGTCCGGCTCCGGGATGCTTCACACAGGTAAGAAGGGGTGAGACACCCGTGGAGCCTACCGAGCTAACGCCTCAAGTAAGACACCTGCACAATGAACGTGCTAGCCTTACTTTGTTTAACGACATCTGTTTTTCCACTATTCGCCGCTCTACAAAAAAGTTGCTTGCGGCCAACGTCAGTCACGTTTGGGCGACACGGGGACAGCCGCTGCTAGGTGGCGCTAAGCTAACCCTCCGTTCGCCCGCTTAATGGCGCGTGCCTTCAACAGCTGCCCTCATACGTCACCCAATCCCTGACGCGTACTGCGATGTCACATGACGTACCGTCACCTCTGTGAGGAGGCGTCGTGTAGTCCCCCGGAGCCCCGGTCACAGCAGCAGCAGCAGCGCCGCTGCTCGAGGTCCCGGTTCGCTCAGCTGCGCTTCATTAAGGCGTTTGCTCCGGATGGAAGTCCTGCACTTGTCTCTCAGGGACTCGCCGGCTTCACTCAGTCCAACTTTGTGTTTAAGCTGTTGGACCGAGTGGATAACTTTTGTTTGGCGAGCACTAAAGTCAGAGCACAATTAAATAATACGACTTCATCGCTGCAGGTTGGTCACGTTTAATAGCTTTGTTCAACTGCTATGACTTCTTGAGGAAACCCCCCCCCACTTGAAAAACCCCACGTTGTTTAAATTGCCATTCAACATGAACAAGTCTGCTCATAAACTTTAAGCCCTCCAAGCATCAATCTAAAGTGTTGCATTAATGCGCTGTTCACACAAGTCTTAAAGGAATGATATTGCTGCTGTCTCGCCACCCGGCATGCACATTTGCCAAAGCCTTTAAATCAGTTGGAGCTGACATCTTTTCTCTCAGGTAGGTCTACAGAGACACACCCAATGTGAGCACTGTTGATTCCTTCCACGTTGGGCCTAAAGAGATGCTTTGACTGGCTGAATACGTCATGCACACAAAATGTCTTCATTCTGCAGAAAGAAACACGTGAGGACTGAAGCCAAAATGTCACCCACAGTTATCAAGTCCCATGCAATGCGTCTTTGTTAATTACAACATCGTTCTTCACAGGCGGCTCTATTGTCCGTCTCGTCAGTACTTTCAACCCAAAGTGCGACCCAAACAGATGCCAGAGAGCTGAGAGTTTGGATTAGACCGACGAGCGTGTTGATTGAACCCAGCATGTAGAATGTTTTCAGTGTTTTGCCGTCGATGGTGTGCAAGCCACTCTAGCTGGATATGACTGTCTGGGCTGATTATGTAATACCGCCGGCACAAGCTCTGTACTTTGTTGGTGGTTGAGTTTCCATCGTAACTGAACTTGTTTTTTAGGGATATTTGTGATTTGTGCAGATCCGATGAGGGCTCATTTTAGATCACAGCAAATTGGTGCTGTGGAGTTCAGTTTGGGGCTCAGGAGTTAAAGTGGTACGTCCACTAATCCCAGCAAGGTGTCAAACTTTCTTTTGACCAGACTCTGAATCCCTCATACCCCTTTTCCACCAAAGCAGAGCTGGTGCCAGTTCGGAGCCAGAGCCTAGTTCCAAATCGGTTCTTTGGTTTTCCACCACCAGAGCACCAGCTTTGTGGTTCTTAAGTACCACCATATCATTGCTGGGCTAGAAGTAAGAACCGCTTACGTCACCGGCTGGGGGCGGGGTTACCGTGAGATGAGAAACTTGTGACCGCCATTTAAAAAAAAAATCTCTGTCTACGAATAAAGACGAGCCGCGCGAACACGTTGGATCCGCCGTGTTTGGATGCCGATGTAGGTCCGCAAAGCCACGAACATCAATAGCAAAGCAACGTCTGCCGTAGTTGATGATGTGTTTGTGTTTGGCGCCGTCGCGCTAACGTTGCGCGGAAAGATGAGACGTAACAGCAGAGGTGAAAGTAAGCCGGTCCTGTGCGCTACGGCGTACCGGAGAGAAAACTGTACGGTCTCAACTGCTATTTAACTGCTAACGGCGCGTATATGCCCGGTCACCTCGGCCCGTACCACCAGGAAATAACAACTATGCGCTGCGAACCAGCACCTGGTTGTTGTTGGTGGAAAAGGGGTATAAATGCTCCAGATGTTACCGGGTTCTGCATGGGGGCAGCTGGTGGGTATACCTTCCTCACTTCAGTACATTGTCAGCTTTTGATGCCATTGCTTTGTCCTATTGTGTGAATCTCGCATCAGGCATCTGCCATTTCCAATTGATCCATCCAGCAATCCATGTATCCATTCTTCAAGAGAGCCGTATCCAGTTGTGACACGTCACTCCAATATCTGGGGAATCGACCACTGGATCCGCTGACCCTACGAGAAGGGCATCCCTCGAGTGCAGTATGCACGACAGCTGTTGGGGAGCGTTTTGAGGTGTTGAAAGGGGGCGTGCCATCACTGTCGGTATCGCCCACCACCTGCGTCCCTTAGTTCCTCCCAGTAGTTCCATTATACCATTAAACCATTAAATCATACATGGGTAAATCCGTGGCGCTCGCACCAGTGGACAGACTACGCCCCCCTGTAGTTGTAAACCAGGGGGGAAACGCTGCCTCCCCAGCGCTGGCACCTTCCTGACCTTCAGTGTGGAAGTAAGTGAAACTCCAGCAGTGAAAGGCTCAATCACATTGGAGTGTCTCAAGTGCACACTTTGGGGGTTTAAAAAGTTTAAAAATTGCTAAGGTTTGAAGTAGGGGTGTAACGATTCAGCTGTTACATCGATGTATCGATTTTTATTCCTCCGATCCAACTACATCGATCTGTGCTCGGCGAGTTGGCCATATGGACGACATATATCGATCTAACATCGATTTAAAATGTAATAAATCGATCTTATCGATACTAGGAAATAACCCATTGGATTTAAGCACGTCAGACTTTTTTCTTAGCACTTTTAATGATAAAGGCTGTCGCGGACTGGGCCGTGACGTGCTCACGCAGTATGCAGGTCCGCCGTCCCGAGCCCCGATTCAACTTCCGGGTTTCACGGCAAATCCGACAGAATGTTCCACAGGGGTTATAATAGCGGGGGGGTTTGTCGGGGGTTGGTAGGGGGAAACCATTATTGCAGGGGTGTTTTTGTGTATATCACTAATACGTTTTTTTTTCTGCTACACTGCTACAGCAGCGTTTGCACTTTATTCAAATAAAATGTGAATGCATTTGCCATTCATTGTTCTTTACTTGTTTATTTATATTCATAATTAATTGATACCTGATTCCATTACAGAAACAACAGGAATCTAGGAAATTTATTTCAGCCATACTGGTTGAATTTTTGGCTAAAAAGTTACTGAATCGATTTCAAGTCACTGAATCGTTTGGGATCGTATCGTTCTAAATGAACCAATATCGTCCTTGAATTGTATCGACAACCACGAATTGTGATCGAATTGAATCGTTGTTAAAAAATAATTGTTACATTCCTAGTTTGAAGTGATCTTTCCGATAGTTTCATTTTTCACAATGTGCACATTAACTGAACCTGCATTTCAAGCAGTTGGTTAAGAAAGTGTCACTTTAAATGGAACAGTGATAATCAACACAAACATCTGGTGGGTCCACCATTGTTTTCTCCAGCTACATCAGGAATGGTCGCCCTGGAAGAACTTCCGACACATGGCCTTGCTCTCAAACCAGATCAGAAGCACCGGCCATGTCACTGACACCCCTGTGCTTTTCCAGCAGGTTGAGCTCATGATGTCATTGCCAATATAATGCCAGATCCACAAGCAGGCATCTGTATCCAATGAAACCTGATGCTGGGCCTTAGCGCTTGGTGAGCCCTGATCTGGGGCCCATTAGCCAGCTTTAACCGGGCAGGGGCCCACATGCCTTGGCGTGTGTGCTGTAACATTCCCTGCTACATACACAGACCGGGTCCTCGGCACGGTTCTGGCCGTGGACTGGAGTAGGTTTGTGTGAACAAAAAGCGGGTGGAAGGGGCTAGGTGCAAACCACATGTTGGATCAGAACCTCCCTCATCGTCTGCAATCTCCTCTCAGGACAACTGGAACCAGATGGCAGATAGAACGAGGTGATAGCGTTCCCTTCCTCACATGTTTGCCATTAAAGATTAACAAAAGAAAGGGCTTTTGGAATTTTTAAGAAAACATTTACCTACCTTACCTAAGCGACCGCTCTCTTGCTTTCTCTATTTGTCTCCATGGCCTCAAAGAGCCACAAAGAGCCTGCAGACACATTGCGGCCTGTCAAACACAAACACGCAGATTTATGTAGTAAGCGGCAATTTATGGATGTTTTGACCCAAGCCGTGCTGTCAGCGGTTCCGCTTGACTCGAGAGCTGAAGCACCTTATTGTGTCCGTTCTCTGTGCAGCAGCAGTTGTTTGTAGCAGGCAAATGTTTCTCGTGGTGTTATGAAAAGGACTAATGATGATTATGTGAACCTGGTGTCACAGTTGATTTCATGCGAAACATTTCCTAATGGAATTGTGATGGTGGTGATTTCTATTTTAACTTTGAGTATCTGATCTATAACCTGGGTAAACTATTAAAAATGTCCTTTTGCTTTCTGTTTTTCTGAAAATATCTATCTCACATATAGTCATTGAAATTTGATTGATATTGGAGATTAGAATTGGCCTGTACATTTACATGACTCAAGCACCTTTTGTAAATTATTGTGGATAGTTCTATCAATGTAATAAACTGAATCTATGTCAAATCCATGGATTTCCATGGCAAGTACCTGGACCCATGTCTTGTCTCATTGTACTGCTTGTCCTGTCAAAGTAGAAACCAGCGTTGGGGCTGGTCATCGAGGACAGAAGGTAGCCTTCATAATTAAAGGGCCATTGTTCTGGCTATTGAACTGTCAAAGTCATAGAAAGAATCCTCCTGGATAGATTATATGAGTTTTTTAACTCCACAGACATCCCGAGTGGTTTTGAAGCCAAACGTTGGTCTGACGTGTATATATGCAGACCAACGTTTATTATGACAGCCCCCCCGCCCCCCGCTTGTCATAATGGTAGGGGAACCACTGAAGTTGAATAGGGGTCTCTGCCCCATTTCGTGCTTCGGTCCGACGTGTTTGTGCATGCACAGACACGTGTGCACGCTCACAACAGCAGACAGAGCGCCCGTAACGACTACCCCCAGTTTTATTATTGTCTCGGCTCATCTGGAGCCTGAGTCTTGGATGAAGTTTTGATTGATTGCTGCCTCTGAACGAGTGCACTCTGGCACAAGTGTCTGCAACCCTGGCAGGCGTGCAGTTATCAATCTGCTGCGCGTTGGTTTCTAATAGCAGCGCCTGACTTTATTTGGCAACCATTTGCCCCGTGGGAAGCATTTAAGCTATCGTATTATTGTTATTCACCATGAAAAAAAGAGGCCCGTTTTACTGCTGCAGCTGTGGCATGTGTGTGACTGCCTTAATACGCTCGTGTTCCCCAAAATAGATGGCAGGTGATGCAATGTTGTTTCATGCCAGTCAGACACACACATACCCTTAATTCCCCCCCTTGCCACACAGTTCCCCTGTTTCTACCTCGGCGCTGTGAGAGTACGGACCTGCTGTCCTGCAGACCATCTGTATTTTGGTGACCTGTGAGGGACCTGTGGGAGGTGCGCTGCTGCGTCGTAAAAGAGTCACCTCGCCGTCCCCGTGGAGCACAATACGCCATTGATCCACACACGCACGTATTGTGTGAGTTGTTTCAGAATAAACCACATCTGGCATGTTTATCGTTATGACAAAAACACGTCACTAAATGTGTAGCATTTTTATGCAGGTTTTTAAAATGTCGGGCAGGGCAGCACAGTCGAGAGGCGCACGCAAACCATTTACCAGGATTTGGTCACGCAGTCATTTTAGTTTCCTTTGGGGGAAACTGATTACAGATACTAAACCGATTAACGCCAGTGTTGTTCCTGCGTGCTCACCTGACACTGTTTGAATGGTTGTTTTCCCTTCACTTCCTGCAGGGGAGCCTCTCTCCCCTCGCTTGCTTCTGAAGATGAACGAGGTTAACCTGCGTGGTGACATGAACGGGTCTTTTGCTGAAATGAATAGTGTGGTAGGTTGAGGTGAACATCCTTTGACGTGTTCATAAACGTCCTCCGTTATGACGCACGTGTGCAGATGCTTATCTTTATTGGTTTGGCTGAAGCTGACGGATGACGGACCCGAGGTGACAACTGTGTTATGACTTACGGAGGAAAAGACTCCCAACTAGTTTTGTTTTCCTTCTTCTTCTCTCGTCCCCCTCCAGCGGGTGACCCTGACCCTCCCCGACTCCTGTCAGCAGCCCGTTCTACCTGTTCAGCTTTTGTTTACTCCCATGTGTTTGATTTGTTGTGACGTGTCGGCTCGGTCGGTGTGTCGCCTTCGCAGACTGCGCAGAGTTTCAGCAGCCCTTTAGGGTTTGTTGCTGCCATCGGCTGCACAGCCCTGAAAAACAAAAAAAAGACATTAACCTGCTTTTTGTGCTGAATGAATGAAAGGTGAAAGAAGTAACCGGCGTGGGGGTTTTCTGTATTGGTGCTTACTTTTTGTCTTTTTGGTGCATGATTTTTCTCCAAAATGGAAATCATGCTGTATAAAAAAATACTATAAATTAGACTCATGTTAACAATGTTTAATGAGGGAATAAATCAAGGGAGAAGAAGGGTCCTGTTCTCACAGGCTTCCATACAATCTGACTCCTGTTTGTAACCAGAGGAAAGGATGCAGGTTTACCCTTTCTGCCAGTAATACGGCTTGGTGAAACTTAAATACTTGAAGTTTGTTATCCTTTAAGGACTCTGTGTAAAAATGATGATATATGGCATTAACATTTATATTCAACAGAAAGAACTACTGCTAAAGCTTCCTCGATGCCATGTACCAAATTTAAAGTCCCTTCTGTTTGCATTAAACATTAGCTTAAGCCGTTATCCAAATGACATAAGAAAGGGTTCTCTTTCATCTTGGCCTTGACCTCGTGTCGTGGCTCAATGTGCTGAGCTGTACAGTAAAGGTGCATTTCAGCGGCATGCGCCCGCGAAAAGAGCCCGAGGACAATGAACAATGGAAGCACACAATGCAAACGATTGTACACGTTTCAGCCGCTCGGTCTGCAGCGCATTCTCAAGAGACGTGAGATTGTGCGTGTGCAGACTGACATGTTTCAAGGCAAGGCCAGCTACATTCCTGTCACACTTTTTACACGCATGCAGTATTAACCCCTTTTACACACTCATGCTTTCACAGAGTAGAGCTGGCAGCCATTGTGTGTGGAGCTAACAGACTACTTTGACACAACCGCACCCAATTATGCTTAAGTCACAATAGAAACAACATTGACAACCTGTCGTGTCCTCGCTACATTGTGCCGTCCCTCTAATGAGCTTTTGAGACTTGATTAAGACAAAGACGTGTGGTGAACCAGGTTACAGACACAACCGTAGCTCGTAACTACTTTGTTCCAAAAAAATCATCAGAAGTCTTCAGAATAGATTTGATCAATATTGTGGAAACATTTATTTACATTAAAAGTATTATTCTGCCTTTTTACTGCTAATGTTACAAATCTTTGTAACAGAACTATTAACAAACTCAAAGAACCTTCTGCTACACAAACTAATGTTGTTCTTTCCTCAAAAAAAACTTTGGATTCCAGTATATTTATTTATTTATTTATTTAAAACCTCAACATCGACACAAAAATGTCCCGTGTGCCGAATGTGAAAGACAACGTCGGCCAACGTGAAAACATCGATGGCCGTATTAAGGAAGCGAGGAGGACTCTCAACAATGTATGTACCTAAATGGAACCGACTCCTTCCACAAAAACACATCTTGCACCAGATGTGCATCTGCCTAAAGATCCTCCTAAACGCTGCCCACTGGCCCCTTTCAGGCGCGGGTGGCCTGCTTCTCGTCGCTCCTGCTTCTCGTCTCTCCTGCTTCTTGTCTCTCCTGCTTCTCGTCTCTCCTGCTTCTCGTCTCTCCTGCTTCTCGTCTCTCCTGCTTCTCGTCGCTCCTGGTCGGGTGGGAGTGACGTAACCGGCTGCGTTCTCTGCAGCTGACAGACATCAAGAGAACAGCGGCGGTGTCTGCTGCTGGCGCCCGCACAGACAGACATGAGCCTGTCAGGATTCGTGATGTGGTTGCCGTGTCCATCGTCAGAGCAGGTCAGTCTGAGGCCGTTCTTTACGTGGGAATCCATTCTGACGGTGTTCATGAGGGTCTGCCAGCCGTGTCCTTCGATGCGGTTTGGACGGTCCTCCGCTTGTTGAAGCCATGCTGATTTAGTTGACAAAACTAAACTACTCTGTCAGCTCTTAGGCAGCCCTGTGACTAAGCCCCTCGACCCAAGTCTTTGGTCCGCTGGAGAATTAAAGAGGAACCAACTCAACTGAAGTTGACCTCAGGGTCAGGATGCAAACAGCAACAGGCCATTCGACAAAGCTGAGCGAGTCTTGTAAAGATTTTTACAAGCACATACATGGCTTTGTCGATATAACTGGTGTTTTCTTACCCCATCCAACAGGACAGGGAAGTGGTTGTGAGGGCACTGTTGACTTTTGAGGTCAGGAGGTCTCGGTCAGTCACATGGAATAATCAAATCTTAGATGTGCATTTTATGGCTTATCGCCCGGCAGGGTTTCAAGAGCTTTCCAGCCGAACCAAAGTGGCTAAAAGTTGCATCTTGGTGGAAAAAGTCCTACGTTGTGAGAACCGGACATGTGACAGATGCAAGCTTAGTGTCCACAGTATATAAACAGGTCTGCTGGACCCGGCAGCACTCTGCCAGTGTTCCCAGACACTGACACTCCTGGATCCTCTTTCATTTGTCCCTAAGGAAACACATTCAGGTTCTAGCCTGAAACAAAGGCGTCTAAATCCGGTTGCTTTCATAGAAATGTAACATAAAGCAGAGTAGTATCGGTGATGGAGATCTGTAATCTTTTTTAGGAAAGTGAATCAACACACTTAAGGCAGCTGCAAAACATCGATTGATTTCATTTGGTCGAGAGTGTTTGAAGCTGAATTGAACTATGGATATAGAGTGGCCTCTTTTAGATGGAAATATTTTTTCCCATCCCCTGATCCCCCCTGCGATCTGGCATCCCCTCGGCTTTGCGTCACGGCTCAGTCCGTGACAGCCTTTATCATTAAAAGTGCTAAGAAAAAAGTCTGACGTGCTTAAATCCAATGGGTTATTTCCTAGTATCGATACATTTTAAATCGATCTTGGGTCGATATATGTCGTCCATATGGCCAACTCGCCGAGCACAGATCGATGTAGTTGGATCGGAGGAATAGAAATCGATACATTGATGTAACAGCTGAATCGTTGCACCCTTACTCTACAGTTATACATAAAACCGGGACACTCATATTTTGACCTGACTACTGTGCAGATGAAATATCACTTATAGTCTACGAGGTATCTCTGCAGTTAGAGGAAAGACCCACACATGTAATGCTACTTTGTGCATTGTAACGTTCCATAATACTGAATGTAGGTTGCTGATGACCGGCTCCAGTGCTCTTAAGGCCCCCTTGGAGGAGATTACACTGGCATTTGAAGCGAGACAAAAACGGCACAGGAAGTCGTTACTTCTCTAACAACCCTCCATGACGTGATTAGGCGCTCTGGATAACCGCTCTGAATAGATGGAAGCCAATGACCGGGTAATACAAGGTTTTAAGATGAATTTAGCCTGAGAATAGGATTATACTTCAGGAGTATATGACCATATTACCAGTGGGAGTAGACTGGAGTAGATTCTTTTACACTGCACATGTTTTATGTTCTGTGTTCCCCAAGCATTCCCCTTCCTGAGGACAAGCGGCCATACCTGCTGAGTTCATGCAGACTAACGGCAGAGCTGCTACATCCATTGACTTTATCCTCTGGAAGGGACACCTCCTAAAACCGTATCCCAACACCGGCTCAGTTGCTCGGCCGTAGCGCGAGCTTGTGAAGGCTGCAGCTTTTTCCATCAGGGGGCTGCATCTGTGAGCATTTCCCAACCTGCTATTCAGTCATGCAGTAGCTGCGCTCATCGCTCGGGGCTTTGTTGATGACTGATTTGAAATGTTTGAGGAACCACAGTTTCTTATGTTTCCTGCGTTCACTGCAACGCAGGAAACATAATCTGGCCCCCCTGGAGGGGCTGATGAGGCAGTGGTGGGCGGTCAGAGTGTGATTGTGATCGGAGCAATGTGTTGTTGAGTCCCCGGGGTTATCACTGTGGTAACCAGCCACCAAACAAACCCCAAAGAACGTGTGGTAAACAAACACATTTGCACATTTAAATTGGACAATCAGCAAAAATTAAATGGTTCACTCTGACTTGGGTTGATTTTTATCATCTTCACTAGTTTGTCAGAAAAATGATTCAACTCTAGTTGAATAAGCTTCTAGATGTTTAGATTTTTTTCACATTTAATCACAATTGTTTTTAGCAGGATTAGCAACATTAGTGAAATAACTGCACTGCAGGCTAACATCACACTATTAATATAACAAGTGTCTCATTCCGCTGTGATCCACTGGGCTAACCTGTTTAGGGACAGTGCACAGATTTGGCTTTCGATGAAGCTCTGACATTAGGTGTAATGTAGGTTGCAACATTGATAGGATTGATGAGGCCACCTCACTTAGCTAAAGACATGCCGTGTATACGTTGGAGGAGGACATGTATGAATCACCCTCCCAGGGCTCTTTGGTCTGAAATCAGTCTTTACCCACAAACTGATACACAACAACCTTCTCTCAACAACATTCTCTCTCATCCCATAAGACTTTCTTCTCATCTAAATGATGAATGGGTTAATTCCCTTTTGGGTAGCATATAATACAAAACAATTGATTTTGGCCAAGGCATCAGCCAAGCTCGATAATCACTGCAACTCCACAGGGTTACAAAAATAGAGGAAGTGTAGACGGGCTTTATTCAAGCCTCATGCCATGTTCTGATTTTCACCGTCTGGCTGTTTACCTCTTGTTTGGTACATTGCACCTGTACCTGAACGCATCTCAGCTCCGCGGTCCCTGTGTGGATGAGGTCGCCTTGCTGCGTTCAGGTGTACAACGGGTTTCCCCAAAGATGCCTCTCGCTGTTGAAATGATTCACAGTTCATTTTTTTTCCCATTTACTTTCTGATATCAGGACGAGAGCTGAACCCCAACAGGTTTTGAGTTGGTGCACATAATCTGTTGTTTTAAGGCAAGAAATATTTGCCTGCAAAGACATTGTTGCTTCATCTTCTGGTTCTTTTTTTAGATGATTTGTTTGGTCTATTAAAACAAAGTCACATCCTGTGAATGAATCCACTTATTGTGTCTTCCTAACTCCCAGAACACATCTGTGCATGTTTGCGTACCTGCAGAATGAGAAGCATGTCCAAACGTGTAGCTGTGGAGGCTAAAAGACATAACCGCTGAAAATACAAGCAGTAAATTCACCTTAAGTCACTGGCCAATCATGGAAGCATCTCAAAAAGGCAGGAGGTAGATGACATTAAGATAATGCCTATAATTCAGCCAAAGGATCTTTTTTCTTAAGTTTGTCTGTTATTGCAAATCTTTGAAACCGAAACCTGAGGCCTTCATAACAAATACGTTCGCTTTAAAACAGCAATAATTGAATAATCCGACTCTTCGTCTTCTGTTACTTTGTGTAACATGTGGAGAAATCACAGGGAACTATTGAAATGATTTAGCTTCATAGTGCAATGCCAAACGCATGTGAACCATTATATGCGTCTCATGAACACAAAACCACTCTCAAAAAGATCACAGTGCCAGAGATCATGTACATTTCTTGGATTATCGTCAATGAGATGTTGACTCCTTGTTACGTACAACTGACTTTTATTCAGCAACTGTAGTTGTTATGCACAATGAGTTGAGTCCGACATCCATTGTCAACACCCGCCGATATCTGGAGCAAATCGAAGTAGATTCAACGCTCACTTGCCTTTTACGTGTTTTCGTCTGTGTGACTGGAGGCGTTTGTATTATTTTGTATAACAAGATCATAACGAAGCCCTGTGTTTCTTACACATAATATCACTTTCCCTACTCGGAAGGCAGCGGGTCATTTATGGAAATAATCAAAACCTGGAACGACATCCAAGCAAGACCAATGACTGGGAACACAAAGAAATACTTAATTACTTTCTAATTTCTGCCAAAAATTAGACTGGATTAAAACACCCAGGCACAGTTTAATGCTGTGTTGCAACAGCTAAAATGTTCACACCAGATTGCAGATTAGCATGAGTGACAGCAAGCAAACGTTCAGGATGCAAAAGCCTCAATGCCTCAGGGTGAATCAAATTAGTTAAATTACCAGAAGACTGAGCTCACCCTAAAAGTCCTTACTGTTCACACATTTCTTCTGATGTTAGACTCCCAACATCTGTTTCACTTTTGCCAGAAACGCAACAGGCATGACTGTCTGCAATGGCTCGATCCTTTGATTATAACGTTGGAAGAACAGCACATGAGTTTGTGCTTCCAGGCCGCAGCGTTGTTCAGCGCTGAAACGTTCTTCCATGAACACAAGTGAGGCTTAATGAAGGCCATCAGAGCGCTGCGAAGGTTTTCCACTTCCCGGGACATTACTGCTCATTGAGATGAGACTGGAGGTTGCTAGTTCTGCGTTTGATGTTGGTGTCTTTGTTGCGGTCAGCTGCACTTTGTGAATTGTGTAATGGTGTGCAGAATAGACATCTGATGCCCATACAAATATATACACGGAATAATCAACGTGCTATCAGTTTACTATATTGATATTATGCTTCACTAACTGTTGCCTTGGATGTGGTTTTAAGGCTGTTGTACAATAGTAAATTATGATTATAATTTTCGGCATTAGCTGATTAGAGCAAACATGACGTGCCTACTGATGTTTTATTTTTCACGGAACATCAGAGAAAAAAAAAATTGATAAAATGAATTTTTTCATCAAATAGATTGTGAGATTAAAACCTGAAATCTGAGGCAGCGGCTGTTCTGTTGATCACACAGGTTCTTTCTGGCCTCAGATGAATAAACCCTGCTGGTCGTCTACAGGCCATCGCGCCTCACAGCCCTTTTTTAAAGAGATGATGTGAACGGTCGCGCATTCCTCGCAGCTGTTAACTGAAGGTCAAAAGTGTGAAGAAAACCATTATTCAAATCATTTCTTGTCTCTTAAGTGGTTCTTGTCCATATATCTTATAGGATTCCTGGCTGGTACGTTGAAATCTTTAGTGCAAGACCAGATTTGTTCCCACAGTGCCGTTCTTCGGGGGGCAGCCGAGTGTGACCACGCCGCTCTTTGTGGCATGAGTGTAAATAGCTAATGGACATGGAATCGTCTTTGTGTAAGTGCTTTTCGCCTGCTTCAGCAGGCCTGTATACGTACTGGAAAAAGTCCTGAGGCCACTTTAGACATGTTCAACGAGGTTAAATCCCAGATTTAAGTTTTAGTGCTGCTGTTATAGACTTCAGGCACCCTGCTGGTCGTGTGGATCCACCAACGGATGGACGTTTTATCTGTGGTTTTTCTGAAGCGAAGCCTTTCCGTTGGCCTAATTAGTCCCAGCATGGCCATGTGCACAACGCCGTTGAAGGATGATCCCAGTCAGTTCCCAGGTTCAAGTGTGATCACCATCAGTACACAACAACACCAGCCGCTGAGCGGTGAACCAATGAATGAAGACATTCTTTGGTAAAGAGCTAAGAGTTAATCAGCAGGAAGCCACCTGTGGACCGGACATGAGGAATCCTCCCATGCAGGACAAATCAAAGACTCCTTTAACTAACTTCTAGTGACGCTGTGGTTGAGCATCATGACAATGTTTCGGAGTCAGGACCTCCAAAGGTGAAGCAACACAAAATAATCTTAAAGGATGGAATTTGTAGCTGCCTTCTGCAGCCTTTTAAGGCAACGGCCCCCGTTTGTGGTTTCCCGCTTTTCAGGAATGCCATTAGTGGTCTGCTCACAACGTGGGACGTGGTTTTTTTCATCCTCTGTCGGTTATGGTTGCTGCAGATGGTTACGGTCTGCGTTCCCTAATCTTAGCAAGGTGCAGAGAAAACGAGCAGTGGCCGCAAGTCTGTGGACAACACAACATTACGTCGCTCGTCGTCTTTTTAGAACCACAGGCTTTGATCTGCCAATGTCCTGGAAAAACCCATCCCCATATCCCAAAATAATGTGGCTTGTGTGTTGAGGACGTGGCAAAGGGGGTCGCAAAGGATGCTGGGGGAAAACAGCCTTCCAATCACACCGGAAGATGCCCTCGGGACGCTGAACCTCGTTCACCACGTAGCACCTCGTGTGCCGCCGTGACGACCTTTCAAAGTGAAACTAAGACGATGTCTGTTGTTAACTTGTATGCTCGTTTTAGGTGACACTTGAGAACTTCTGATCGGGCGTGAATGCAGCCTCAGTGAGGCCGTTGGGTGGTCAGGTCGGGCTGCACTGGGGCCACAGTGTACAGAGGAGCTCTCGTTTTCCCCACAATGCTGCAACATATTCAAATATCATCGGGTGCTGTAGCAGTGACGTTTCCCCCTCATTAGCGCGGCCTATCCCAGGGCTCGCACTAAATATGGAAAAGTTAAAGGAAAGCAGTTGTATCCTCAATAAGATAACTTAACAATAAGATAATTCCCTCAGTGTCTGTAATGTGAATCACTATGCTGTATCACATTATTTTTGCATTTACATTTCATATGATATCTAGCCAGAGCAAATTATTTTAATAACACAGTTACCGAGCTACTGTTTTGTAAAGACAAATCAATGGAGACATTTTGCAGTCCGCTCATCTGAAACTGGGATTGGATCCACAGCAAACACTTTGCTCTAATTATGTGGCTTAAGCTGTGTCTTCCCCTCAACTGTGTCACTCCAGAGGAGCTGAACCTTCTGCAGGAGCTTTCCCTGCAGCTGTCCAACAGCAGCAACGCCTCCCTGAGCCTAGACGAGCGCAGGTGTGCCGTCCTTCAGGTGGGGCAGTACTCCACCTTGGCTCTCCCTCTCCGACATCTCCTCACTGACGGGTACGCTTTCATCTCCATTTGGGAATCCTTTTGTTGTACCGAATGTGTCCTCCAATAAGTCCTGCACGCATTTCCACCGTGTGATATTTTTCGATGAACGGCCACGTGTCTCTATGCTTGCGTTTAGTTTCGCGGAGGAGTTCAGCGTGCTGGTGCAGCTGAGGAGCCCTCAGAGAGACGAACGCAGTGTCTTCACCGTGCTCAGCCCCGACAGCCACATCATGCTGCAGCTGCGGATCAGCGCTCACGCCGCCATCTTCATCGCAACACAGCAGCGGCACTATGAGTGAGCACGCATCTTGTTTATTTTTGTCTCGTCTCCTTTTCCTTCCCAGAGGCAGATTCATGTCAATGGAGTGCAAGTGGTGCACTTGCCGAGCACTGGAAGAGCTTCGGCAGAACTTTAGTGACATTTCTTCATGATTAATTGGTATCAATTCATCATTGCAGTGCTCACAATCCGCTTGTGAGACAAATAAGCACAAGCTTTGGACTTAATGTATTTCTCATTTTTAGGGTGATAAGTGATGTGAAAAGATGGTTACCTCATCCATTTCCAGTAAATGAGGACCACTTAGGCTCGTTAGGAAAGCTCAGGAAGTGCATTTGTTTGCAGGCATGTGTGCGTTGGTTTGAAATGATTCATTAGACTCTTGGCTGTCTTCTTTTCTTCATGAACCGCGGAGCTCGAAGCAATTCATCAAGGGGAGACGGCACACAGAACAGGGCCCAAAGATGGAGACACAAAGATACCACGATCTAATATACTCCCACTACTGCTGCTACTTCTCTTTTAGTGTCGGGTTGTGTTTCATTTTAAGTGGCTATCTGCAAGCATCAGTTTGGGGAAAAAGTCCAGCTTCACCTCTAATGTCTATACCCTCGAGGGGTGGCGTAGATAGTCCAGCCGCTGACACACAGGAAATGGGTGGAGAGAAGGACAACGTCCATAAAAGATCCCGGGTCGGATTCCAAAAGTGCCGGGCCCCAGTGGGTGTTTTTAGATGTTTGTTCAGTGTAAGTACTAAAAGAAAAGCTGATGTTCAGACACCTGCATAATCCAGCCAGGACACTGGAAAGGGTTCAGGACCCAGCTGCTCAAGTGCCAATGAGAGTAGCCGCCCCATCTCGAAGGTCAGCCCGCATAAAGTGTGCCAGGATGACATCACATGATCCGGAAGTGTAATCCCTGTGTTGTAAATGTTTCCACCGTGTAGAATTTGCTACATTAAAGGAGAACCCTTGTGATTACACATCAAAGTCTGTTTTAAGGTTGGGGGACATGTGGGGAACAAACTTTTTCAGAAAGCCTTTTGTGGCTCCGGAGGGAGCTGCAGTAAGTACGCTACATCCGGGGAGAAGCTGTAGATATGAGGCTCAAAGCCTACATTATCCAGTACTAGCAGAACACATTATTTTATTTCTTCCAGCCCAATACTATCAAATGCATTATCAATGCATTTAGACGATCTCCAGACCTGCAACACAAACCTGGCTGCAGTGAAGGAAGGTTCTCATACATCTGTGTTCTAACAGTCCGAAAGTCTGGTTTGAAATGATCTCCTAGATAAATTCATGCACTTATGTCATCTCAAGACATGTAATGACATAACGACACATGCGTCTCTCCCTGTCAGGTTCCCAGTCAGCGGCCTGTCTGATGGACAGTGGCACCACGTGGCTTTCAGTGTGTCTGCCCAGCGGCTGGCGCTGTATGTGGACTGCTCCCTTCTGGAGAGCGTGGACTGGGTCTACGAAGGCCTGGGCATCAGCAGCGACGGGCTGCTCGTGGTCGGAGGCGTCATCGAGGGCTTTGAGACTCCGTTTGAGGTAAAGGGCCTCCGTCCCCAAATGCAACTATTGCTTCTTCTTTTTATTTTCTGTGATCATAAAGAAAACCTTTTAAGACACACCAAAGCAACCCCGCCTATAATAATCGACCCCACACCCTACAATCTGTCCCGTTAGTCCGCCCCGTTCCTTTGTAAACATTTACAACAGGGCCCAAATTGGCATTCATTGACTTCTATTCTACCAACCTCAGGTCCGAATCTCAGCCGACGTGATATTGGACCTCCGAACGGCCATTCACGGCTTCTAAAATCTATTTTTCTTAGAATTGTGGAATGTTGCTCCACATTGCCTGTCTGTGTAATAACGCAAATCACATGACCAGATGGTTGTGCTGTAGCCAGGTGATGTTTGAAACAACTGTTGCTTGGTAATTAGCCCTATGTGCATAGTCCAGTTCATTTGAATTTGGTCTGAAAAGAGCTCATCCTTATGGCACTTACGCACACAAACACACAAGTTGATATCCCAACCCTGTGACCCTTTCATCACAGACACAACGATGTGTGTTTGAATGCGTAGAAGAGTTCAGCATCCTATCGTTCTCCAGTCTGCATGGGGGGCAATCCACTTCACTCGTCCTCATCGTTACACACAAATCCAAGTTCATCCATGTTTTGCGTGTATTTGATCCAGTTCATTAACTTCTGTATGGCATGGAAGTCTTTTTTTGTAGACTTTTGGAACGTTCGTGCATCGTGTAATCCCTCACAGGGATCCCCAACCCTGTGTTATTGAGTTGGATTATAGTTGATTGGTAATGCGAATTGAGTGCAGATTAAGTCACAAAACCTGATGTTCATTACTTTGTATGGTCCAAAAACATCTCAAGGGCAAAAACTGGCACTCTTCTCTTTGAGGCTGAGTTTGAAGCCCCACAATGCATTTGGCTTGGCATGGCGGACGTACAGTATGTCCCACTTCTCGCCGGCCTGAGGACCGCCGCTGGCGGGGATCGCTGCAGGGGCGACATCTGGATTAGTTCTCAGCACCAGATAACATGGATTCTCCATTTCCTCGCTTCCCCCAGCGACAGATATTTACGGAGCTCCAAGGACGCAGCACTTCCACGCTCAGAGGTGGCGACAGCCTCGTCTGCGGACAATACTTTGTCTTTGGCAGCGGCAAAGACAAAGTATTGAACTGTACTGTGCTTTCAGTAAATAGTACAGTAATGAACTGTACTGTGCTTTCATCTGTGATTCTTCCTGTCATCTGCTCCGCTTCAGCATGACTGCCGCGTTTTAATGGATTCCTCGAGTTAAGAGCTGGATGTGATTGCCATGGTTGGTTAAGGGTTTTGGGCATCTGTGTTTGGTTTTATAGACGGTACAAATATTGTCTGTTTCACAAGTCAGGATCGATTGCCACAAATCGTAGTAGAAGTATTGAAGTATTTTCCTACATGCATATGTGCAGCAGATGTCTTTATTAATCACAGCTATGCATTTCTGCATTGAATTAAAAAATAGGGTTCCTCAAAGTTCCTTTACAATTGTCTCTGGGGGTGATTTGACAATGTAAAATCAAACAGCTCGTCAAATCAGTTTTAATATCCCCCTAATTGGTTTTATATGTGCATATGACGTGTGTGATACACACGAGCTATCTTTGGCATAATGAAGAACATTGCATTTTAATTTTCACACACACACACACACACACACACACACACACACACACACACACACACACACACACACACACACACAGACGCTCTGTCATCCCCATCACATTCTTATAAACACAGCCGGAGCTCTGAGGTTTCGTTTGTCGTGTTTGGCCTGATGTCAGGGTTTCTGGTGCAGGAAAGGAGCTCTTGGAACACCGTGAAACACACAACAATCTCTCTAACAAGTAACCTTGCGTGTGTGTAGTTTATATTCTGTGCATGCAAAAACCTGCACAATAAGGCGTTTACAGAATATGTTCTGCATGAATATGTCCGCTGTAAGACAGGTTTGCTTCTAAAGGGAAATCATGTCTAAGTGTGTTTAGGTTTTATTATTGTATGAGAGAATTGGAACGAGTATTGCAACAGTTTGGTCAAACATCTGACTACCAGTTCAAAATACAAAGATATTTGGTTTACTGTTGTAGACAGCTGTGAGATTAAACAACGATTCTGCAAGTATCTCTCGGTCTGCTGTCCCACCCAAACTCACAACGTATCGTCCGTCAAGAAGAGACATTTTGATGATTTGAATGTTCTAACTCTCGACCACTCGCGTTGACTTTTATGCGTCCGTCTCTATAGGGTCAAATCCAACAACTGACGTTCCTGATGGGCGACCCGGGCGGCGCCCGGCTGCAGTGCACCCAGCACGTTCCCCTCTGTGGCGAGAGCGCCGCCAAGCCTGCTCGCTCCCCACGTACCCACAGCGGCCGGCAGGTGAGGACACATGAGGGAAAATCCTTCTCTAGCTCTGATCCTTTGACTTGTATAAACAGCACTGCTCTGACATGTTAAGCCTTTTTAATCCCACAGGCCAGACAGTCAGCCTTGTGTAGTAAAAATGATGCGGCAGAACCTGTTATATATTTGGAAGGAAGATAAAAGATCATCACGGGATTGAAAATAGAAAAGTGGTTTTGATCCAGTCTGCTGACTTTATGAACTGTGTGTTTGGTTAATCATCCGTTTCGCTCTGAACGGTCTATCTTTGTGGGGTTTTTTTGGAAATTGTCCTCTGTGTTTCCACAGAATATACTGCTTTCCTCAAATGACCTGGAGGACCTCCTGGGGGATCCCATAGAGGAGTCCTTTCACAGCGTTGGACAGAGTGTAAGTAGGATATGTTGGAGCGTGCAGTTCGTCGTTTATCTGTGCGGAAAAATAACTGATGTTTTAGGTGTTAGAAACAAACAAAAAACAGGCAGTTGTTTGCTAGAGTTGCAGTTGTACGGGAAGCTGACCAGTTGTCATGGCGATTAGATCCAGCTGTGAACAGGCTGCAGTCGTATACAGCAACCACTGGTCTGGTTTCTCTGGCTTACTCAGTCTGCGTCTGGTTCCCCCTGTCCAGTGTCTGTCATTAGATTAGAGAACATGCTGATTGACTGCCCTTCATGCACCAGGAATAAACAAACCACGACATAGTAACAGATAGTGGTCAAGTTGAAATCACTTTGGTTATTGTTTTAAGCGCTTTTTCCACAACCTAAGAACAATAACATCCGTAAAAAAGTAAGAAACCATGGAAATGCGCCACAACAGAGACTCGTGAGCAGACGGAAAGCTCACACACACACACACACACACACACACACACACACACACATCAAGACTTCACCAGTCAGCCAAGGGCTGCGAGCCGTGACGACTGGTTGGTGCCTCTGACGCTCTACTTTGACAATTTCAAAAAGAAATATTTTTGTTGGACAACAGATTAATTTACAAATGGAAAAAAATCTTTCTTTCAAATAATTGTTGCCAGATTGCCGCTGTGATCAGTATAAAACTAAAACATCTGCCAGAGGGCAGATGCACTGCGAGTGGTGGTGCCCCTGCTTCAGATTTGTTTTGTTTGCATCGTGGTGAAACCCGCAAATGACACAGTGGCGAGAGACAAGAAAGTAGTATGACACGTGTAAGTCCCAACCAACAATATTCATAGCATCACTGTAGCAGCAAACGTCTATTTTCTATGTCTCAGGGCCCCATTCTCACTATCCCCCCCTCGTCCTTCCCTAGCCCCCCTTCCAGGTGTGATGGTGCCAGCCTGGCTCGCCCGTTCTGCCTCCCAGCGCCTGCACACACTCCTTCGCAATCCTCTCCTTTCTCCATGTCTCTACAACCCTGCATGCGTTATGTGTGGTCCTTCTAGCTTTCCAACTGTAAATCAGTACCCACCTAGATATAGCTATAGCTCTACACACACACACATACATAGATTATTACAACATGAATATTGTTGGAATATAGAAACCATTTTCCTCTTCACATCCCATTAGGAAGTGATGATAACATGTCATTCTGTGTATAAATCCTTAACTTAAAAGTGCATCTTAGTGACTTTCACATTGAGCTGGTACTGTATATACTGTACATACAGCTCTCTGTTCTGTTATTACTACACATGCTAGAGTTTAATTTCTCAGACAAAATACACATGCAGAGTAAACTGCAATCGGCACATGTTTGAAATGGAAACAAAGCAAAGAACCTGGCCTTGAAAAATGAAGGGAAAGTCAAGCTGGTTTGTATTTACATTCTCATGTCTATGCAAAGACATAGGGCTCCGTTCCTCCATCAGGAAGCCTTCGTGAGGCTTTTGGGATGATTTGGAGAGAACGTCTGCAGAAACGAGCTGCACCAGATCTGTCTTAATAGTTACTGAAATCTCCTTCAGATGGCGGCGTCTCCTTCTCGTCATCTCTTTCTTTGTTTATCTGCATTTTTTACTGTTTTTAATAATGTCTGTATCTGTCTCCTGCGTCCACTGTGCCCCAGTGTCTTGTGTTCCTTCAAGTGTTCGTTTAGTTAACGAAAACTAGGACTATTTAGTGATTAGACGAGGCCCTTTGGTTTGCGCTGGCAGAATTCAACGAGTTACAGCCGCTCACCGACTGTCCTCACAGAGACCAGCAGCACACAATGAGCACAGGCTTCAGGAAGCAGGACTTACTTAAGGTAAAGCAGCAGGAGGGCTTGGAAAAAAGACAATAGATGATTGATTGACACACGTCAAATGTCAACCAAAATTGTCCCATTCACAGTTCCCACTTTCTGGAGTGAGAAGTGTGTCTGCATGCGTGAATTATCTTAATACATCGAGTAACTTTGGACTGCTGGTCACCCCAGCAAAGGGAGCGTTTTCTAATAAGAGCTCTTTGCACCTTATCGTGCAGGAAGTAGTGGACAAGGA
This sequence comes from Apeltes quadracus, assembly GCA_021346845.1. Lineage (NCBI taxonomy): Eukaryota > Metazoa > Chordata > Actinopteri > Perciformes > Gasterosteidae > Apeltes > Apeltes quadracus. The sequence continues at coordinate 14,740,739 of CM037930.1, read as the reverse complement.
GGTGATTTTTGACCCAGCCTCTGTTTCCCTGAGGCCTGTGTCTGATTAAATCCACACAGATCCGTACAGTCGTCTCCTCACTATGTGCACATGCATCTATTCCTGTTTCACTAAGGACTGCTGCTGCCGTCTGCGCAGCGTAACCTTTCTGTCCCTTGACAGGCGCTTTCTTTAAAGACGTGGCTCTCGCCCAGTTCATCTACAGCTCCTCCAAAGTGCACTAAGAGGTTGAACACGCCTGGAGGTGAGCGACCTTCGCTGAACATGTAATTCAGACGCATAGCTACGAGCTTCAGCGCCTGTTGATGGCTTTCAACTCTCATAACCGACATATGCCGTATCAGTAGGTCTGTTACTTCTAGAACTAATGTGTACCTTTAAAATAAGAGTGAAGCAATGCTGGGTTACCTACAGCTTTCCACATTTAGAGATTTGACATGCCCCCCTTGTTCAAAGGAGGGGAAATCACAGGCATGGGCTTTATTGCAGCAGGTTAAATCCAACCGTGGACTATATTCTCAATAAGGTGGATCAAACAAAAGAATAAACAAACAAAGCTGTAGCAAACTGTCCTCTGGCTCCACTGGAGTCGGGGGGGGGGGAGAAACTCCCCCAGTCTGTCCCTAGGACACGTCCTGGAGAGACAGGACGGGATAGGACAGGACTGTGGAGGCTGGAGGCCCGACACAGGAAGCACTTTTTCCATTGACAGGAGTATCCCCGTAGTACTACACAGGGGTCAAAGCGGGAAGTGGGCAGAACACCGGGGCGGAAACAAAACAAAACATAAGCACATGGTTCTCAACAACAGCACAGGCAGGAGGTAAAGGCAGAGGAACGTGCAGTAGGAGCAGACAGGAAGAGATCACTGCGATAACTGCATGTACTAGCCGCGTCTCTATTTGTCAGGTGGAGGCCTGTTTCCTCCTCCCCCGCGCCTGTCGCTAAGCAACAATGACAACACATCATTCTAAGGGCACAGTCACACTTACCAATCTGGCCGGTGCTGAGAATCTTTTTGATGGACTTAGGTTGTGACTCTTGTGGTCAAAGTTTACCAGAAAATGCCGTATTGTCTAATTATTGACTTGAGAGTAACTAGCAGATCGCTCCTGATCATAACGTGTTTTTTGTCTTTGACGTTGTGTTCCTACAGTTTGTATGTGTGTCAGTGGAAGGAGAGATGGATCGCCACAGAGCTTGTGTCTGATTGTTTTTGCATTGGGTTTGTCTGATGGCTTTCCATTTGACCAATAATTACCCCACTTACGCTTGATCCCTAAAGCTGCATCTGTCAGAGCGAGAGGGAGAGACAAACACACATGCTTGTTGGAGTAATATTCCCTCTTCCACATCCGATCACAGATTGTTTCCACTTTCGCAAAACTTGCCAAACAATGGATTTCTACTGGCAGGCTTAAACAAAAACAAGTGCATTGACGTCGTCACAATCCTGTGTGACGACGTCAATCCACCAGGGCGCGTGCAGTGCTGTGTGGAAATGTGTGTGTTCCGTGGCCGAGCAATGTTCCTGTAGGTTGAGAATCGTTTGACCGTTTTCTGTTTGCTAATTAACAAATGACCCATTACCATCAAACTAAAGGGTTTATACATAACAGAAGGATGACATTGATACCTTTTAAACCTGCATTAGTTGTTGTTTTTTAATACATGGAGAAAACTTTATTTCATTTGTGCCAAATGTAAGTGCACTATTCTTGCTCTTTTTTCGTCTATCAAAGGGAAATGTCTGGTTAGTAAGCTGCTAACTGTAGCGCACGATGGGCGTTGAGGGCGTAATTGCAGAAAACGGCTGCTGCTGCTGCTGCCGGGAAAGCACAGTACCTGGAGCTACAGCAGCATGGCCTGAGGTACAAATGTGAGGCATCAAAGGTTATCTGCACCAACTTTATGAATCCAAGCCTTTTATAGGTGGTGATGAGTAATCCGGCATGTGCTGAAAAAAGGGTAGTATAAAGGGCTTTTGTGTCCCCAGAAGAAGCTGTCTGAAGACTGCTAAATGTCCTCAAGTGCTGTCACAAGAAGACAAGTCTGAACACCCAAAATACGCTGGGGTTTGAAAGAAGTGAGCTTATGGCACCTCTGTAGTCGGCTACCACCATAACACATGCGTGTCTCTGAACCAACGGATTGACTTCCAACCCGGAATACAAATCTGCTTCATTAAAAAGACATAAAAGCTGGTTTAACGTCATAATTTTGTTTATTTGGCTTGACCAATCCCTCTCGCATCATCCATCTGGGTCGCAGAGTCGGATCAACAAGTCGGCCTCAGTTATACGCTATCATTCAGCACGTCATCGCCCAGCTCTGTGTGTCGTATCATCTGCTTGTCAGGAGAGCCCCACCACTGCAAATTGAAGCTGAAATCATTCCCCACCCGTCAACGCTAAGATCGATGGCTCCGTATGTTACATTCCCTGTCGTGTTCACGCCGCTGGCCAAAAACAACACGCTCTCTGCGGTTCACTTACTGCGCGCTCGCTCCTCTCTGAACTCTGCTCCGTTGGACAAAGAGAGAAGGAAGGCAACAGATCTGCTGACCGAGATCCTTCACTCTGGAATATCTGCCAGCCAAGACGCCCCAGTGAGGCCCAGCGAGTGAACCACGTCAGGTCGTCAGTCTCTATTCCTGGGTTCTGTCTTTTTTCATGGCCTCCTGCCAGCTTGCAAATGTAAATGCTGCCGGGTTTGGCTCCGAAATGATGGACACTGGTATCTCAGGGCTCTTTGATTATTGGGTGTCAGGTTTAATGATCATATCAGAGACGGAGAAAAGTAAATCACACAAGCAGTGTTGAACATTCTGTGATATAATGTTATGCTCCCTTAATTATAGCGCTGATGGAGACCCAGATACCATCTGTTTCTGTCGGAAGAATGCAGTCGTGCAAACCCCTGCTTCATATTTCTGTCAGCTCTGGTTGGTTGGTGTCATGTGCATCAGTTTGTGCATCGGAGACCAGGAAAAAAGTTTAAAAAGGGAATTAGAGTAGATTTCTCTCATATCTTTAACCTTTATTCTTTTCCATTTTGCCAAATCGGCTGCCCAGACTGAATGCCAAGCCATGAATTGGTCTCAGTGTTAGCAATGTAAGCACGGGAGGGATAGAACAACGATCAGTGTTTTACTTTGATACTGAAGAAGACTTAAAAACCTTGTTGGTTGTTTCTTCACCTTCATCTGCCTCCTCAACACTGTTTGTAACACTGAGCCGTCCGTATAATTACATTAATTACATGTAGTTTATGAATTCTATTAGAGGTGAGGCAACGGTGCGAGTTTGCACCACGTTGTCTCACTCTCTATTGTCACTTTGTCAAATTGAAGACTGCAAAGTTAGTGGCTTTAGTTCCCTGATATCTGGCCATCAGACATGCCTTTCAGACTGGGTCTGAAACCATTACATCGCTGAATGCCACTAAAGCCTCCGTAGTGCACACACCAGTACTACGGACCACCACCTTTTAAACGAACCAGAGCTTAACCCTTCACCTCTTTCCAAACAAAGGACATTATATGGTAACATAGGGATTTATAATGAAAACAGACTTGATAACCTCATTAATTAGCTCGCCATGTGTTATAATTCAAATTCATAAAAACAAAAGCAAGTAGAGTCGACCTTTTAACAAAGGTTAAGTGACCTTTTTTATAAAGGGTCAACACAATTAATTAACGTTCCCATGAAACATCTCGCTTGAAGTTTTCAACCACATCGTTCGCTTTGCAGGGAAATGACACACTGCAGCTCGAACCTGTCAGAGCAGCAATCAGAGACCATTCACAGCTCGTTTGTCCTTCCTTCAGTCTTTTCTTCAATCCAATCGGCAACAATCCTCCGGTGGGGTGTAAACCGGCGCTAGAAGACGCTGAGGGCACACAACACAAAGGCTTTATGTTTTCTGGTAAAATATGAAAGCGCATCCGATCGCAAGGCCTTTTCTTCCAACCAATTGGATGCATCTGCTCGTCAGCATGGATTTAGCAGCAGCTTTTTATCTGCCCGGGAAGGCTCGTGACTGTTTCCAATACGAAATCAAGTAATTACAGACAAGGCCCTCAAATGATGGAGTCGAAGAGGAAGTGGGCGGTTGAAAGAAGACATGCTCTGGTGAATGAGATGAAGGATTTTGAAGAGGATGGAAACGGAGAAAAGAACACTTGTTGTCCTAGTTGCGTCTACCTCTTTGTCCTCAGAAGGCGTTGGACAATTATCTCAGAGAGGTCCCAACAGGCTCAAAGTTTCCCCTCCAAAACGTTGATTTATCTGTGCAGTGAAGATTAATCATCTCTGGTTAAATGCTTGGCGATGGAGCGTTGTTGCAAGGAGCGCTGCGTCAGTGCTGTGGCGGGGAGCAACAAGATGTGCTGGCAATTTTTCTAAAATTTAAAAAAGAATCATTGATTTTCTCCGCACATCAGCCCTGCAGTTTTTAAGCGCCCACAGCGGTGGTGCTGTCCTGTCTCTGCTTTAATGCATCGGAGGTCGACCCTGCTGCGTAAATCAAACCAACCCCAGAGAATCCTCCGTCAACATTTCCCATGCAAGTGGTGTCTCCATGTGGTCGTGTCGCTGAATCTGGCCACTGCGGCTTTCCCCATCTTCTAATTCTAACTCTTAGCTCTAGTTGTGTGCACGTTCATGCCAACCCCAAACCATTACTGTGTGGAAGCAGGACACACACACACACACACACCATCGATGTCTCTGTCTTTCCTTGGTTGGAAGGAGCAGGTTTAGCTTGTCCCAATATCTGCAATCAGCTGTTCCATCGGTCAGCTGACAATCTGGACGTTGACGTGCATCGTCGGATATTCAGAGTTGTCCCAGATCTGACTCCAAGACAGTTGTCACTTTATCTGGAAATTGGGCTCTTTCTCAGCCTTCAGAGGCCAAGCCCAGGGGGCTAATGGGCTGAGCTTCAGTCTCCCTGTGTGTGTGTGTGTGTGTGTGTGTGTGTGTGTGTGTGTGTGTGTGTGTGTGTGTGTGCGCGGCAGATTACATGTCTTGTCTATGCGAGATGTGCGGTTGGTGCTAGTGAAAGGGTGTGTTCCCCGGTAGGTGTGTGGGTGTGTCTGCTGGGAGCCAGAGCAGCCTCCCGTGCAGACGTCGGCCTCTGGGTCCAATGTGTGAGCGCAGCCGAAGTGCAGACAGACCCGCCGCGTCTCCTGCAGTCATGCTCCCCCATGTTGGACGGTATTTGCTGCTGGGATGCCTGCTGCTGGATTTAGACGGATTGCACGTGCAAGGTCAAAGGCGCCGGGAGGGAAAGGTACTGCCTGGTGTAGCCCTCACACTCATGTTTATTATCAGTTTGCTTTTGTTCTACTGAGCGGATAAAGTACTGTGTGCTCTGTAATTCACCGGGACGAGGACCTTTTTCTTCTATCATAATGGTTATGTGTGTGATTTTAACACAGGGACGCATGAAATCCCTCTTTAAGATTCAACATTGATGTTTGAAATGCGAGCGTGCACCTGCTGCAGCTTTCAACCTAAACAGTGTGCTGTGGGTGATGTCATGCACTGCAATGTTCACTTATTATTGTTTAACCTTCATTTTACGTCCATCCCTAAACTGTTTTGGTCGGCATTTTACAATGTGTGTTCTGCTTCTGTAATGCGATCATGTCTCCAAACCGATTTAGATTCAAAGGAATGACGGATTGAATGCAGCATCGAAGTAATGCTTTGTGTAACTGCAGTGCTAACTCATGGAAACCGCCTGGATGCACATTCATGAAGCTAATCTAATTCCACTTAAAGAGTTAATTAGTTAAAGTAATAAATTAACAGCTGTCGAGGCTAAAGAAATTACCAAGCATAATTAATTGAGTGAGTACAAGTCGGCAGCATTCTCTCCTCCCTTCTTACTCAGTCGGCAGGACACATTTGGGTTTTTGAAAACATAGAGTAGAACACAGCTCTCTGCATTTACGATCTGCAACATTTTGTGAAAATTAGAAGCTAAAGGCGGCACACCAATTCTATAATAATAATAATAATAAAAAAGTTCAAAGCCTTTCTTTTGTCCCCCCACTGGACGCTTTAATCCCCCAACACCTTCTTACATGGGTGGTCCTGCTGGGAGTGAACGCTGCGCTCAACCTGCTGATCTGCTGAAAAGTCTCACGCTCACGCACGTGACAAATGTGACACACAGAAACACGAAAAAACGATATCCACATCGGGAGACATTTAGTCATTTTCCTGCTTTCTAATGCTACATAACCGTAGTAGAAGGTATCCCTTCATCGAGGTATTTGGTGGATCAAACACTCAGCCCTTCTCGCTTGTGATTTGCACGCTGGCTGCGCCGGGTCGGCACCAGAAGCCAGAGGACACACGGCTCACTGGCCGCTCGTCCCTTCCGCTGTGCCACGCTTCCGTTGCTGCCGTCCTTGGGTTGGTTTCCAGGTCCTCGGTAACTCCTGTTGATCTGTATTACAGCATTTTACTCGTCATTGAAAACGGATTAGCTTTTCTTTGCCTTCTTCGACTCCTCTAATTTTAAATCTCCTCCTTGTTTCCTGAGACATCAGACCACTGTTATCATACTTTCTTCCTTTTTGTCACACCCAATTGCTTACTGCTGCTTGCAAGACACAGCCAGTCTGCATACCTGTGTCTTGGTTAGATTTACAGACCTTGCCATTTGATTTGCCCTTTGTATGAGCGAATGTGCATTGTCTGTGAGTGAGTGTGTGTGTGTCTGTGAGTGTGTGTGTGTGTGTGTGTTGATGATGGCGCTCTAGCCTGCAGCGTTGGTGTGAGGCCTCCATAGACCTTGCATTGCTCTTAACAGCGGGTCTGTCAGCTGCACATGTAGACAGACTGCTGATGAAGAGGACACAGCGGTGTGTCGTAACTATTAATGCAGTGCAGGTGTGCTCTGTCAAAATCTGCCCCATTTCTAATTTACTCCGTTTTCCCAGGAAAGGTTTCAGCGCCTCACAGAAGTTGATAGTGTTTTGTGTTCTACATTGCATGAATGGAACTGGAGCGATTGTCCTGTGTGGTGTTTAGTGTGATGCTGCTGTACAAGGAATTTCAACAACACTTTTAAACATCAACTTTATCATTTCATTTAGTCCAAAATGTATTTAGACATTTTTCCCAACAGCACAGGCACGCGGTGATACAGTAACGGAGACACAATAAAACGGGTTCATTTGACAGCGTGATTGATTGAGAGTTTCAAGTCCCTGCAAGTTGGGCTGATGGCAAAAAAGGCTCGTTGGAGAATAAGAAGAACCGGTTTAGAGCTTTGGCTTATCCATTCAATTGTGAGTTGACAAATCCATCCAAAATGCTGAACATGGCAATGACAGCTGTATCACATTGTTATCAGGTTGTTGTGATTATTGATCACTAACTTTTATAATTTAATATTTCGTCTGTAAATTGTAATTTGGTTTGTTCTTCAAATTGCTTGATGGATTATATGTTCAAGTATAAAATTGTGAAAAGTATAATGACTTAGTCATATACATGTTGAAGTCCAATCAAATGAAGAAAGTGTTACGTGGAGAACGCTGGACCCAGAAGCAGAGGTGCAGCAATGTCTTTTATCTGTTCAGAAATCGGAACTCAGGAGAGCTGCCGTCTGGGGAAAAAACCTTCGTAGACCGGTGCAGGGGTCCCAGTGGGGAAGGAAACCGACCTCAGTGGTCACCCACGGCGGGCTGGTAGGTGGAGGTCCTCAGACAGCAGGAGAACAGGACGGAGGACATCAAGGAGTCTCTAGACAGTTTGGACAGCCCAACAAGGCAGGACGGGGACAGACGTGGAAATGCTGTAGCAGCAACTCTGACAGACAAGACGAGGGTTCAACGTATGGCAATAATCTGACAGGGAGGTGGTGACTACGGTGACTAGAAATAGTCAAATTAGGCAGTAAGAGGGAACAGGTGAGCGAGGAATCAGTGTCGGTGTTGATTAGAATGGGAATCAGCTGTGGTGTGTGTGTGTGTGTGTGTGTGTGTGTGTGTGTGTGTGTGTGTGTGTGTGTGTGTGTGTGTGTGTGTGTGTGTGTGTGTGTGTGTGTGTGTGTGTGTGTGTGTGTGTGTGTGTGTGTGTGTGTGTGTGTGTGTGGAAAGAAAACAACTGAGACAGAAAAAACCCGGATCCTGACAGAATGTTTAACTTAATAATATCTAATATCTAATAATATAACATTATTTTCAGTTTTCAAATTGAATACCTTTTTAAACAATAATATAAACTCGACTAATTGTTCTTTCATGTCAAGTCAAATAGGATGCTGCATTCAAAATGCATAAAAGAATACTTTTAAAAAAGGAACTAAACTGAATTTAGTGAAGAAAAAACAAGATATGTTCTCCTCTTCACATGATATAATTTACAGCATATGCATATGTCGGCGTGTTTCCAAAGCGCTGGAGAGTGAGGAAGATCATCCACAAGCTCTGTATTTATATTCATATATGGCCAGGCAGCACTCCACTATTTGGTGAATCTTGCTCTATGGTGTAGCACGAACCAAACTTCTGTTACTGGCAGCCTTTCGTTTCCATAATGACTAAAGCAAGCTAGCAGAGTTTTTTATTTTGTTTCTTTTAGAGTGTGTTATGCTCCGGGCATCAGAAAGATGTCCAACACGTCTACGGGCCAAGTGTGATGTGTGCTGCATTACTCAACAGGCTTTTGACTCTCCCCTGCAGACATGAGCCTATGTGAGGAGGATCTGTGTGAGGAATGAGTTAACGGCCAACATTGATTTTGTCATAGTATGGATCCTACACAGGGAAGCACCATTAGTTGATAGCCACCGACTCTCTTGTCTCCATGTTGTCTTCTCTCTTCAGCTCTTTCAAACCTGTGAATAGAAAAGTTGGGACCAAAATGTTTGAAGCGCAACATGTCTAAGAAACGACACCACAAAGGCCCCTCGATACTATTCTCCTCTCTAGTATACCAGCGTGTGATTGTTAAACATGCACCCAGACCGGCCTGAATATTCTCCAGACATTTTATCGCATTAGGGGATTTAAACACGGATGTTGGGTGCCTCATCACCCAACATCCGTGTTTAAATCCCCCATGCATTGGGTTCCGGTTCGGCCCGTGTGCGTTGGGGTGGAGGTTCGGCCCGTGTGCGTTGGGGTGGAGGTTCATCCCGTGTGCGTTGGGGTGGAGGTTCGGCCCGTGTGCGTTGGGGTGGAGGTTCATCCCGTGTGCGTTGGGGTGGAGGTTCGGCCCGTGTGCGTTGGGGTGGAGGTTCATCCCGTGTGCATTGGGGTGGAGGTTCGGCCCGTGTGCGTTGGGGTGGAGGTTCGGCCCGTGTGCGTTGGGGTGGAGGTTCATCCCGTGTGCGTTGGGGTGGAGGTTCGGCCCGTGTGCGTTGGGGTGGAGGTTCGGCCCGTGTGCGTTGGGGTGGAGGTTCATCCCGTGTGCGTTGGGGTGGAGGTTCGGCCCGTGTGCGTTGGGGTGGAGGTTCATCCCGTGTGCATTGGGGTGGAGGTTCGGCCCGTGTGCGTTGGGGTGGAGGTTCGGCCCGTGTGCGTTGGGGTGGAGGTTCATCCCGTGTGCGTTGGGGTGGAGGTTCGGCCCGTGTGCGTTGGGGTGGAGGTTCATCCCGTGTGCGTTGGGGTGGAGGTTCGGCCCGTGTGCGTTGGGGTGGAGGTTCGGCCCGTGTGCGTTGGGGTGGAGGTTCGGCCCGTGTGCGTTGGGGTGGAGGTTCGGCCCGTGTGCGTTGGGGTGGAGGTTCGGCCCGTGTGCGTTGGGGTGGAGGTTCGGCCCGTGTGCGTTGGGGTGGAGGTTCGGCCCGTGTGCGTTGGGGTGGAGGTTCGGCCCGTGTGCGTTGGGGTGGAGGTTCGGCCCGTGTGCGTTGGGGTGGAGGTTCGGCCCGTGTGTGTTGGGGTGGAGGTTCGGCCCGTGTGCGTTGGGGTGGAGGTTCGGCCCGTGTGCGTTGGGGTGGAGGTTCATCCCGTGTGCGTTGGGGTGGAGGTTCGGCCCGTGTGCGTTGGGGTGGAGGTTCATCCCGTGTGCATTGGGGTGGAGGTTCGGCCCGTGTGCGTTGGGGTGGAGGTTCGGCCCGTGTGCGTTGGGGTGGAGGTTCATCCCGTGTGCGTTGGGGTGGAGGTTCGGCCCGTGTGCGTTGGGGTGGAGGTTCGGCCCGTGTGCGTTGGGGTGGAGGTTCATCCCGTGTGCGTTGGGGTGGAGGTTCGGCCCGTGTGCGTTGGGGTGGAGGTTCATCCCGTGTGCATTGGGGTGGAGGTTCGGCCCGTGTGCGTTGGGGTGGAGGTTCGGCCCGTGTGCGTTGGGGTGGAGGTTCATCCCGTGTGCGTTGGGGTGGAGGTTCGGCCCGTGTGCGTTGGGGTGGAGGTTCATCCCGTGTGCGTTGGGGTGGAGGTTCGGCCCGTGTGCGTTGGGGTGGAGGTTCGGCCCGTGTGCGTTGGGGTGGAGGTTCGGCCCGTGTGCGTTGGGGTGGAGGTTCGGCCCGTGTGCGTTGGGGTGGAGGTTCGGCCCGTGTGCGTTGGGGTGGAGGTTCGGCCCGTGTGCGTTGGGGTGGAGGTTCGGCCCGTGTGCGTTGGGGTGGAGGTTCGGCCCGTGTGCGTTGGGGTGGAGGTTCGGCCCGTGTGCGTTGGGGTGGAGGTTCGGCCCGTGTGCGTTGGGGTGGAGGTTCGGCCCGTGTGCGTTGGGGTGGAGGTTCGGCCCGTGTGTGTTGGGGTGGAGGTTCGGCCCGTGTGCGTTGGGGTGGAGGTTCGGCCCGTGTGCGTACTGGCATCGTCCTGCTGCAACAGGAAAGAGGCTTCTACAAACTACTGGCACACAGAGGGAAAAAGGTGTCAGATTGTTGGCAGAAAGGCACCCCGACAATGAAAAGAGGAAAAACAACACCGACAGATAACGAATGAGACACTGTTATTATCGCCCGGGGCTTTTAAGGCTAATGAAGCACGTAGACTTTACTGTGGAGGCTTAAGTAAGAGTAAAGAAACCCAAGAGTTATGGTCTGACAGGAGCATTAAGGAGGCATTATGGGAGCCATTTCGTCAGCCTGCAGCCTTGCATTCTGACACCGACCCGCTGAACGGCGTGTGTTGCTAGGCTGCAAAGACATAAACGGACATCTTAAGCAGGCACGGTGCCCTTGCTTGCTTCAGCCTGCTGCTTCAGAGCAGATAGAAAGACGTCGTATCTGCATGTGGTATCTTTAAGTCTTTAAGGGTTAATCACTGAGATTAATAGATTTGTGTTTGACAAGATAACTACGTGGATGCATGCTATCGCCCGCTTTGGGTTATCTTTAAAGACACGGGAGGAACTTTAATAGTGCGGTACAACACCACTACATCACATATTTTGACTTTGACACTGGTTTAAATGCTGTTACCCCGCACTGCCCTGAGGGGCTTTTTCAGACCAAGAACTGAGACTTGCATGCAGTATGGATACTGGCTGATACTGAAAAGAATACACAATAATAATAATACCACTATAAAAGAAACAACAGGTATGAAAAACCTCTTTGGCTGCTTGCCCTTTCTGCAACAAGTTATCGATGCCTTGAAGAAGCGTTTTATAGCCACGTTGGTCATCTGGTGGCGATTCCCATGATGGAACTCAACACCTTCCTTACTCGCTCCATGCAGCCGTCCTCAAAGCGCGGTGCTCCCGACTGGAGTTGGATTGTCTGATACTCCTGCTGTCCACTTGAATGAGACACTGTAGTCAAAACAGCTCAAAGCCGCTGCCTGTGTGTGTGTGTGTGTGTGTGTGTGAATGGTTCTATGTGAGGAAAATGATTGAAGCATTTTGTCTGCCAAGGTTAAAAGGTGAAGTCAGTTCATTTATCAGAGCTTTACTTTTACATGGAACATATTTTTTTGGTTTGGATTATTACCTCTGTCTGAGCCAACCAACTTCCATCAGCTGTTGGTCATAGTATTCCTCAGCATGTTGTGCTGTTGGAGTCTTGGCAGCAGCTTTACTTTTTATCCTTAATAAGTGCATCAAATGTGCATGACAATGAATTCTAAGAAAATATCCCTGAAATAAATCAAACTGGAATTTTACGGATGATGTCTTTCTTTGGTGACGGGTGTGAGACGGCTATCGGTCCCTGACTGACGGTCCAACTTGTGCTAGTACTCCAACTAAGTATGTCGTGGGTTGGGGCTCATGGTGATATCTCAGACTGGAGATTAGCTGAGGGGGCTTGTTGACCAGAGGAGGTCGAGTGTCAGTTTATCCCGTCTGGGGTAAGTGGGAGAGAAAGGAGCTTTGTTTTCAGTTGGTGGCCCGTGTTCAGTCTCCAGGTTTCACTGTGCAATGTGTGAGACTCCGTATTGTTCTGATGTCCTCAATTTGATTAATGAAAGCCACGTTTGATTGATCATCTCAGGTTACTGGGCACATCCTTATTCCTCAATTGATTTTGGGTATAACAAATGCCCCTAACCCGAAAGGAAACCTGAGATTCTCTCTGTAATAACCTAAATAATTGTGTTATGTGTTTGAATTGTACTCTTCATGATTGACCAGAAACATATAATATAGCAGTAAGGCAGCTTTTGTCATGTTCTTCCAAACTTTCTGGGCCCCTGTGTTGATTCCCAGTACAGAAGCATTATCCTCTCAGCATTGACGTCTTAGATTGGGGTCCCTGGGGTGACACCAATATCATTTGTCCATCATCTCTTCTTTCAGGGATGATTTCTAGCCTGTCTTAAACTCGCAGACAGCTGATCTCCTGACTGGGGGTCACATTTCACTGTTTATAAATGTTCTTCCCCCTCCTATACTCTGAAGCCATTGGCGGTCTGCAGACCTCAACCACAATAAAGCACACATTGGAGGGTGAGGTTGGGTTGGAGTCTACTGAAGTAGACTTTGTGGTATAACGTGTATCCTATCGGTTAATATAAGAGTTTTGATGTAATTTTAATAATTGTAACATTGTAACAAACAAGGACGTAAACTAGGATTACGAAGGTCAAACCGTTAGTTGATGGCGTCAAAGGTTAGTCTTGAAAAGTTGAGAAACTAATCGACTTCAGTGCCAACCAAACATGACCAGATGCCAGTGACATGAGATGGGAACGCTTGTTATTTTGGTCTTCGGAAGTTTTTCAACTCCTGTATCTGCTTTGAACGGCTCCCTGGAGGCCGAATGGGTTCCTCCGATTATTTGTCCTCTCAAAACATGATCGGCCAGGATTCCGTGTGGAATTATCAAATGGAAATATAGTTTTCTCTTCCCTTGTTTTTTATTTCCCCATCAGGAAATATTCACCGGACGAGGGAGTTCTCGAGGGGACGGAACGGTGCCTTCAGGGTCCGGTCGGAAAGGTTCAGTAGGCCGTGGAGATGTCTTTGTGGTGGACGAGGACACCGACTTGTTGGATCCAATCTTCCAAAATGGGGGGCAGTTCAACCCTCAGTGGAAGCCTACCAGAAATGGACCAAAGGGAAGCCCGAAGGAAAAGCCTGAACTGCAGCCGGAGGAGAATATTACGACAGACAAGAAAGCTGACTCTGGTGGCAGAACATTGTCGCTGTTTCCCGGGAAACCGTCCGGTGACATTATTGACCTGGACAAAGGAAGTGCTCCCAAGAAGCCCCCAGTGGGATTCCCTGTAACCAAGGTCCCTTCGGATCCCAGAACATCCACGTCTTCGTCTGAAAAGGTTGTATTCGAAGAGGGGAAACCCGTCACCCACGGTAAACAACCCTGACAAGGAGCGCCCCCCCTTTGTAACCATTGTATCCAGAGACGGACACCTGGCCCTGGGCTCCGACGGCAAAATGTACCAACTACAGCGTGGACCTCTAGGCCGAATGGGTCCACCAGGGCAGGAAGTAAGTTGTCTAATCTAACCGTTCCTTTATTGCTACTTTATAACGGGGGATCGATGTTTAGTTTGCTCTGCAAACTCTGCTTTAAACTGCTCAGTGAGAAATTCTTGTTTTTAAAGTTTATATTGGTGCATTTTATGGGGGGATGTTGGTTACCAAGGCGTATTTACCACTCATCTAGCTTTAGTGGATGAGATGAAAAAATGAGACCTTGGTTAATGCTTTACAGCCAGAGCCACAGCTGTTCTCCTGCAGATGCATCTGACTCTGATCAGGGGAGTTTGCGCTGCTCAGACAGTGTGTAGATCCTCATATCTTTGGTGCTGCGACCCGAGCAACAAAGCAGCCGCACAGTCAAGGAGGCTCAACAGTTTGTCACAGTATTGCGTAATCCGATTGGTGCTGAGGGCCGAAGTCATCTTATACATCCAGATGCTTTACCTGGTGTACAAGGTGGCTCATCACAGGCACCACAGGGCAGACCGAACCAGAACCAGATGCACATCTGGCCACGTCTGGGCTGGTCTATGTTGTCACGCTGTTATAAAATCCACAGGATTACTCTGATTTAAGACGGCTGCAGCGAACATGGAGAAGGACGTCCTGTTGGCTCAGAACGTAGTGGTTCTCGCCCCGCATGTCCTGCATTTAGCTCACTTTAGTGTTCCTAAAACATTCACTAAAAATGTGTTTTTGGGAGAGTTGGGTTTAGTGCAGGGCCACAGAAAATACACTGACGGGTCCTTTGAATTGCTATCATTCATTCAGTACTGTGCCTTTCTTAGCCTGTCTAGAACACGTTGACTGGTAGTGTGGCTTAATCATTTCAGTAATACTTCCAATGGAGTACTTCCAATGTATGTTGGACAGACTGCAGAATATCATCAAGCACCAGATCCACACAGTATCAAGTAACTAAATAATTGACTCATGGCGATTTTATTGGCATTCAAGGTGTTGGAAGCAAGACGTTGAAAGTCTTAAGCTTTTCATCAAGCGGTCAAATGGGCCACAGACTGCAGTGTTACTAGTTTCCGTTGCCTCGCTTGTCCCTCAGGTTTTGGATGCTTGACCTGTTTCGTTGAGTCTTGTTACTTGTTTGGCAGGGCTGTCCTGGTGAGCCTGGCCCGACCGGATTTAAGGGTGATAAGGTAGGAGGAGCTTTTTTAGTAATATGTTACGATGTGATAGGACAGTTCACCTGACTCCTTTCAATTTAAGCAAACCTGTGTTTGTTGAACTTCTGCATCAAATCACTTCTATAATGCCATGTTAAAAAGTAATGATCGTATAGTATCGTCTCTTATAGGGTAAACGTGGCCCTGAAGGGCGCCCAGGAAAAACAGGGGAGCCAGGACCCCCAGGACCGGCAGGTTTACCAACCCTCTACTTGTGGAAGAACACAGCGGAGGAATGGGCTGCCTTTCAGGTAAGCTGGTACCCACAATGCACTCCTCCTTTTTGTTTTTGTGCAATGCCTCCAGCAATTTGTTTTCCTTTTCCTGAAACAGATTCTTTTCCTCTCTATATCTTGATTTCTCGCTCGGTAAATCCTCTTTCATTACTCAATTCTAAGTCAAAAGAAACACAAAAATCCCTCTCCAGATTTATAACTAGAATCATCAGGGTTTCATACTTGATTAGTATTGAAAGCCATGGAAACATCCTGGTTCTGTTGGGTCCCCTACTTCAGACTAAAATATCCAAACAAATTGCGATGACATCACCCTCAAGATAAATTGATTAAGAACATATATATAGATATTTGATTTGCTCTTGTAGCTTTCACTTGTACAGTCTTCTAGAAGCTGACCTTTTTGGATAAAGTGTTAGTTAGAGTGACATCTCCACGAAGTCACCAAATCTTACACTCTTTAAAAGTGCCCCATGAATTAACAAGCAATTAGCCCACCTGCTGGAACTGTGTACTGACCAACATGGGGCGGTTGTGGCCACATACAACATCTTATAAACCCCCTCCGCATAAAGAGAAATCCAGCCGTTTCTTAGATGCCATGGCGGCAAGTACATTTAAAAAATATATATTTTTGAGAAATGCTCATTTTGAGGCAAGCTGTGTTTTTGTGCTATGCTAGGCTAAACACATCCTGGACGTTCACCACGGAATGCAGAGAGATAAACGATGCATTGATCCAAAGCGTTCGATTTGAATCCTTCCAATCATCTTTCCAGTTGTTGGCTTTTGCTCGCTCTTTTCTCTGTGAGCACGAGCGATTCATTGTCAGTCGTTTAGAAGAAACCCTGGACAGCAAATGTCCCCCGAGGCTGACCCAGCCTCCCCAGACTGTCGATAAAACCTTTGACCCATGGTGCGTGCAAGCTGATGCTGTTTGCTCATCTGTTTAGTCTCTCTGCAGTGGACACAGCTGTATGTTATAGAATACGCTCAGCAGCATGTCAGCATGATGGAGAACTGCAGCTTTTGAGAAGAGACGACAAAAGTAAAGTCTGTTAGTAGTTTGTGGAGGCAATTCGTTACTGTGTGTGCTTTGAACCTCCTGGGGGGAACCTGCAGAGGTGATTCACGAACTTCCTTCCATTCTGAATGAATGGTAGTTTAACTAAATACACTACGGTGTTTGGGACAAGATGGTGGAATTATTTGTTCAAATAGGATTGGTATTATCCGTTTTGGATCCGTAACTTATCCTGCGTGTTTCCATTCTCTTTCTAGCAAACCAATTTTTACCATTTACTGCGAGCTGGTTGGCCTGTAAGTATGCTGTGACCATTTAGATTCTTTCTTTGTTCGGATTCAGTAGGTATTTTTTTTGTTATTTCCCACTGACAAAATGCTGGTTTCTTCTCTGTGAGCTTGCAGAGTAAAGAAGGGCCCGAAGGACCACCTGGAGAGATGGGCACGCCGGGCATACCGGTTAGACATTCATTGAAAATGAGTAATATGTCTAAGATATGGAATAATCTCTGTGTTGAGTATTTGTAAACTTGAATGGTGAATGGTTTCCTTCTCAGGGGCCGCCCGGTGACGCCGGGGAGCGAGGACAATCAGGGATGCCCGGAGAGATGGTGAGCACCCTAATTATCACTGCCTGATCCAGATGCATCTTTATTGGTGTCATTTTCAGCTTAGATGTTTAAGAACCTTTTAATTGCCCCCAGTCCCCCGACTGGAGGCACAAAATGACTTGATGTAGAAGCCCTCAGCTAAAATGACTGTAAACGTTTTGGGCATCAGTTTATAGTTTATTCCCTTAAATTAAATTAAACCTGGGGATGTCGATCAGAGCTGAGTTGCTGGTGTGTCTATTTTTACACAGTGTTCAAGTGAATGAGTTGTAATGTGCTGGAGCGGAGTCAGTGTGGTGAAAGCGCGGGGGTGTTTGGCAGCACGTATGCATGTAACTCCCTGTGATGTAATCATTCCCATAGTGACAGAATACACAAGGAAAGTGTTTTATATTGCCAAGTCTAGATGTTCCATATTCCTTTCATAAATGTAACTTTAGTGGGCTTTAGTCTGCTTCTCTCCATTTGTCTGGTGATATTTCATACACTTCACGTTCTCTCACCGAGACCTCCCTTGTAATTTAGTCACATATAATTGACAAACTTTTGACTTCATTTGTTCGAGCCCCAAGAAAACATCTTAAAATACACAAACGTACGTCTTGTCCACTGTGGGCCGATGGAAAGGGAAAGCCCTTTGCTATTTATTGTGTGAGCTCTCAGCTCGGTAATGAGCTGTTAGTGTGGACCAAACCAAAGTGTGGTTTGAGATCTAAAACTCCACAGCCTCTGGTGGAGATGATGTTGCTGTTTGAGACTCTGTGCCGCGTCCCTGAATAAAGGCACATTTCTGCTTGTGAATAAAACCGCAGGTGATCTTGTCGATGACCTCATTGCCCATCAGCACTAATGTGTGCGCGTTGTATCCTCATTGCTCAGATAACAGCACACTCACACACAGTGGGAGAGTGACCTCATTCTCTGTCAGTAGACGTTACTGTGCAGCTTTAAATACAAAGGAGTCCACTGCCAGCACAGGTGGGGGAGCCAGGTGCGGGCGCTCCGCAGGGTCTTCTTGACAGCCTGTTGTTATTTAGCCTTGTCTGTGTTATGAATGGCTCCACTGAGCAGTGGGGAGGCTCAGTGCCTATAATTTACAACGTGCAGGGTATTGGGATGTTGTTTTTCTTACGTTTTTTACCTTTAAAATGGATTTGTATTCATTATTGGTTGGTGAAGAAGTGGTCAGCATCAACAACCCTTTTTGTTGCCTGATAGGGCCCGTGGGGTCCTAGGGGCCCTCCAGGAAAGGCCGGAGCCCCTGGTAGGGGCGGTGAAAATGGAGAAGACGGTCAGCCCGGGTCACCTGGTGCTCCTGGATCGCAGGTGGGCACTTTCCGTATGGTAACCGGGTAAACCCTACATGCACTGCATGATTGTTATTCATTGTTCACCTTGTTCCGCCTTGTCTCCGGTGGACATCAGGGCCCGTGGGGATACAGGGGCGAGCGAGGGTCCAAAGGGGAAAAAGGTGATGAGGTGAGGAATAACACGGCGCAGCTGCTTTTGTCGTTGTCATTCAATTTCAGATTTATTGTTTGTGAAATTGTAGCCAAAAAGCAATGGTTGTACTGAACGCAGCATCATTTATCAAGTTTTAAATGAATAGCTTTCACATTTATCATTTTGTCAAAACACAACAGTCATTTAATACTTTCCACTATCCATTACTTGATTCTTATAGTTTGTTTTCAGTCAATAAAAAACGATGTTTTGCCATCCAGTGTGTTAAAGTCTCATCTGAGGAAACTGGAGCTTCAAACAAACTAGGATTTGCCTTTTAAGTCAAAACGGCAGATCTGTAAGCAACCAGGTGCCTGTTTACACATTTAATATTCCGTCTTCTTTTAGCTCTGTTTTGCTCTTCACAAGCCAATGAGGGAGGAGCTTCTCTCGGTTGTATTTCCTAAGCAAAATAAAAGTAGGCAAACGTCCTTTTCAAAGTACTCGTCAACTTGTACAGTAGAGCAAAAGAACTGGAAACCTTACAAACTGGCATGAGATGTGCGTGGCCTCGGACCGCAGCGCTCCACGACGCCCACAGCGTCATTGCTACCCATCTCCTGATCGCTGGGGATGTTTGTGAGGAGCTAAAAGGATTCTAAAATGCAACCACAGGCGGTTCAGCCCGCCGCTGCCTGGCAAGAGGTACAGAAGCATCAGTCTGCTGAACCACAGAAAGCCTTCTTTTCTCTGGCGTAATTCGTAAAACAGAATGTTTATTCGTGCTCTTCTTATGAAGTGAATGCAATTGCAATCTGCATTTCCTTCTGCAACCCCGTTACACAATGGCAACAAATGAAGGTGGCAACCAGTTAATATTTATCTGATATTACAAATATTCACCAGTCGGCTGTTGGGTGCTACTGATGGAGCACCGATTAGTGGCTGTCCGATGCAACAACAGGGGGGGAGGTGATAATATTTGCAGGCCTGGTGACCTTAATGCTCTGTGGGTTCTTTACTATGAGACATTGATTGACACCTTTCTTCTTCACTTCTTCAGGGTCTCATTGGTCTCAAGGGTCCGAGAGGAGAAATTGGCGAACCTGGTGAGAAGGTACTTGCTGCAATTAAGTTGTCATCTTCATCTTTATGTATATTTCAAATGGAATTTGGATTGTTTGAGAAGTACCAGTTAGTGATCATTTTTTACTGTGTCTTTGTGTCTTGGTTCAGGGCTCTACTGGTTTACCGGGTCCACCTGGGCCAGTCGGACCAACAGTGAGTGTCTCGTTCCTGTTTAGTTCCTTTATCACATCATATTTGTAAACCTCAGAGAGAAAATAGAATATCTCTCCATAATCTGTGACATTAAGCTGCTTACACATGAAGACGCCAACACATTACAGGATCGAATTAAAACAATGAGACAAAAAGGCATTCATCCTGCTCTGAAATAAAGGGAACAAAACCCACTGTGAGCTTTTGTAAAGGAAAGACATGAGCCTGTGAATCCCTTTTAATCCCTAATCCAATCCTTCATTGAACTTCCAGGCAGTGAGGCACTGACTGCTATTTGCTCTCCGCTCTATTTTCAGGCTTATTTTGATTCTATCGGTCATGAAATCACAACCTCTGCCTCGTAGTATTAACATGTGCAGTCTGTTTTTTAAAGACTTTTTGTTGTTGTAATGGCTGAATCTTCCCTGCAGGGGCCTCAGGGGACCCGAGGGGGCTACGGGCTGATGGGGCCCGTCGGGCCTGATGTGAGTGATGTGCGCTCCGACTGTAGCTTCCCAACCAGTTGCCTTCAAGACATTTACTACTTTGCACAGTTGAATGATTCCTCTGGTGAATGTTGCCGTCGTGGCTTTCACAGTGGTTTACTGCTTCTTTCTTATGTGTCATGTGGTATTTGCTACATTTAAAGGGTTAGTTCAAATTAAATTATGGAATACTCGTCCCAAAGTGACTGAAACATTGACTGTTTCCATGGCGGTGTCGCTCTGAACCGGCTTCTATATCCTTAAAATAAATACTGAATGGTTCGCATCAGTTCTCTATACCTCACGTTTTAAAAGATGAGAGAAACCAAAGTAAAGATTTGACTTTTGTGTCATTAACTGCCCACAAAGGACCTTGCTTTTGCAGCATCAGCAATTTAGTGAGATTCTATGGAAATACATTTCCCAGCCTGCTTTGGGCCGCATCTTCTGCATGTTGTGCCGCTAGAGTCATTTCTTAATGATGCGAAAGAAGGTTGAGATGTTTTCTGGCTTAACTAGGAGCGAGTGATGAAAGCCTGGTCATTGTACTACTTTTGTTGGATTCTCTTTTAGTTGTATTCAGTGTGGAAGGTTCTGAGGGGACGGACAGTCATGCTGCTTTGTATTTGTCCTCACCAGGGGGAGACTGGACTGGACGGCCCTCCGGGTCTGCCGGGGCCGACGGTGAGCAGACACAGCCATTAAATGACAAAACATCCATCTGTTGGTGCCAATTATCAATGTATACGTATGATGCGTGTGTGTGGCTTTCTCCCAGGGTGCAGCAGGATTCACAGGGCGAGTTGGTGCTCAAGGGGTTAATGGCTCAAGGGTAAGATACTAACTGCGTAACATGCGAGTTAAAGGTGCTTTTCATCACGCATGCAATTAATGACAACTTCTGATTTTAAGTAAATTCATGTTGTTTTAACTAAGTTTTTAGTCCAGATGTTTTCCTCATGTATGTTGTTTTGTCCAACCAACACTCCAAAAGGTTACAGTGAAATGAAACGGATACAAATCCAGACATGAAATGATTGAATATGTAACCTTTTTAGCACTGAAAGGACTACACCAATGTTACATTTGTTTGAGGTGTATTTTTTATTTTAATCAGGGTAGCGGTGCGTGTCAGCGTGTCATTTCCCCTTTGCTTCGTAATGTTGCTGCTTTTACAGGTTGAAGCCCCATTTTTAAGATGCATGTTTTTTAACAAATATATTTTAAATGGACTCTGATTCTTAGGTTAGCAGAGTATCATCAACATGAATGACATATTATGCATTCAATGGATTAAGAAAATGATTTTCTGTTAAGTAGAAACCTATAATTTGTCAAATTTAAAATGAACCTAATGTTATTGCATGTAGGCACTTTGCGTGTCTGGAAAGCGTCGCAGACGTCAGACTGAGCGATCAAACTTAGTTTGCAGGTGACGTCTGTTCGTTCGCTGTTTATTTTCTTCTTTCAGGGGGACGTGGGACCTGCTGGCAGTGTTGGTCCCAAAGGCCCACAGGTATACACTTTATGTGGTTCCATACATGCTGCAATTATCCAACACGCTGGACATGTTTAGGGACTGTGAACCCTCCTTGTCTTTTGAGCAGGGGCCTCCGGGCTCGGAGGGACAGACGGGACCTCCAGGACTCCGAGGCACCCAGGTGAGTGCAGTTCAAGGCGTCACTGTCAATGGGGACATTTGTTACGTTGGGGTGCTGCTCCGTGCACTTTGCTGCCAGTAAAGGGCAGGAGGTTAAAGTCAATGTGTTCATCTCAACAGGGACATCCAGGAATGATCGGTGCCGCTGGACCTAAAGGAGAACATGTACCTGTTTTTTTTTATTCGACTTGAGAGGATCTATAGCGTGATTTACTTCCTGATTTAACTATTTTAGTCCATTAAGGGAATTCAAATTGGGTGCATGCATGACTGAGGGAAGTTCAATGACTCCTTATGTGGTGACAATAAAACTAGCAAACATGCATTTCCCCCACGGAAACGGCAGGCTCGGAAAAGGAAAAGTGAATAGTGACATATTTTTGATAGGAAAGAAAGAAAAAACAACAACGGGTTGTGCTCATCACCAGAAATACATGAAATCTCACTCTCCATTTTATTGTCATTGCAGTGTTACGGCCTTGTGTCTTTTACTCTGGAAAGTTTAACTTTTGTCACGGAAAGTTATTTCTGTTAATAATATTCTCCATGGCTCATTTTGTCACTAATGTTTATTAGTTTAATGTTTGATCAAAATTAAGATCAACTCAACTTAAGTTCAACTGTCATTCGCTTCTGTTCAGACCACGTTGTGTTTTTATATTCCACATCTATATATAGACATACTTGTGTATGTATACATATTCTCCACATAGAGTCTAAAGCAGTGTATCAACACGTATGGAACATCCCCTCTTTTTACTGCCATGTTGTTTCTTTTCTTTTCTACCAGGGGCCTATTGGGCCCCGCGGGGGCCCGAGGGGATTCCGGATTTGAGGGGCCAATGGTGAGTTCCTCTTGACAATATAACAATACATTAATGTAGATACACGCTTAGTATGAACAGAGTAGATGTCGTTTCGACTTTTAAAAGCAGTTGTGAATTTCATTTTGTGCAGTCGGCAAAGTTCCGCCTCACAGTGCCATCTAGTGGTCGAAAAAAAAGACTGGGCAGCTTGGATGAAACACTAATGGTGCAATGGGGGCAGAGGTTTTTTTAGTCAACTGGTGGGTCGGCAGTGTCAAGGGAGCGGATAGCTTCATGAGATGGGCTGCTCTCCACTCATGAGTTTGTTTTGTGAGTAGGAGGGTGCATTCAGTTGGCTCGCTGTGAGCGATCCTTTAAAACAATAAGGGCCTTCTTTTGGAGAGGTGCCTTTAATATCTATAGCCTAGCTAATAATGCTCTGCGGGGCAGTAGTGGTATCTTCCATTCTTTTAAATGATTTTAATATGGAATATGATCATTTTACTTATATACGCCTATGCTTTGCATCCACTGTCTTCCTTGTTTACAGGGTGTCACAGGAAGTCGGGGTCCGATGGGCTTTCCTGGGTTGGTGGTAGGTGGTCATTACAGCTCTACAAACATATTTACAGCAGCCTTTGATTGGCCTTGACTATCTTCTTCTTCAAAGGGTAACAGGGGACCAGATGGGGACCAGGGGGATCCAGGACCTAAAGGCGACAAAGTAGGAGCCAGATTCTTCCTGTTCACCTTCTGAAGTTCACAGGTCACCTGTGGCGTTACAGCAGCTACCAACGGTCATGCAACAATCCCTCAGACCTCCTGTCACAGGGTTTCATAATTCAGACAACATTTGACCAAGACACAGACAGGAGAAAGACACTGAATATTGAATATTTCCTAACGGGGTGTTGTCACTTCTGGGAAGCCATGCTGTTGCCTGGCAACCTCGCAGCGAGAACAATGCCCCCAGCTTAGCAAATATTTGTTGAAATGCGAAACTGTTCACGTTTCATGTACCGCTCACGGTATGATTCATAGAGGTCTCGGTGCCCCTTTGCTTTGACATTTTCCTTCCTGTCTCAATCTCAGGGCCTTCAGGGGGCGGCAGGTATTCGGGGGCCTCAGGGAGAGAGGGGCCCAAACGGCGTCCCGGGCTTTGCAGGAAGCAAAGGCCGGCCCGGCCTCAAAGGCACCGAGGTACAGAGGAGAGCATCAGCTGTGGAAAGGAAGAAAAGAAAAATGTCCAAGCTCAAGCATAAATGATCATTTAATCGCAAAAAGATTGAGCTGATTGGAATTTTATTGCAAGGAAATAGAATTTGTTCTTTGATAAGTTCTTTAATTTTAGGTATCTGGAATGTAATTATTGATTGTGGAACTCAATTTTGTCCCAGCAGCCAGCTTCTTTGAGTGATTATAACAAGTAGCAGAGTATTTGGCGCATGTATTTGGCGACGAGCTTAGCTGGTTTTATATTCCTCAGGGCACAAATGGAGAAACTGGTCTTCAGGGAAAAAAGGGCAGCCGTGGGTTAAAGGTCAGTGATGTCAAATAAAGTCATATGTTGCTCTAAAAAATAATATTTAACTGAGAAGCATCAGAGCTTCCAGTGGCCTCCTGTCTGAACATTTAACATGTAAAAACACAGCTTTTAACCACAACAGTGTGGATTAACACGCTCCTGGTCAGGAATTCTTCTTAATAAAGTGCATGTGTAACTATATCTTGTTCTCTGTTTCCTGAATTCACCATAGTTTTAGACTAGTTATCAGGACAACATAACAAATACCACATACACCCACAGTATGGAGGCATTTTTGCTCTGAGGTGGAGAATGATGCTCAGTAATGCCTGAACCTCCTTGAAGGGAAACCGAGGAGCAGACGGACGTAACGGCAAAGCAGGACCCAGAGGAAACAAGGTACTACAGCATCACTTTAAATAACGGACGAGTACAAATGTAAGACGGCGTGCAAATTCTTCTGTGCAGCCTCGTTTTCAGGCTCCAGGAGCCTGCTGTGAAAGGCCGGTACTCATGTGGTCTTTCTCTCTCTGCTCTTCTTCAGGGCCGCACTGGGACGAGGGGCCACTCTGGCCCACCAGGTGCATCGGTAAACTTAAAGCTGTATTCACTGACTCACACAAAACTGGCCACAAGTTCAAAATGATGGTCAACACCAAATATTGGTGTATGAGTACCTTAATTCACTTTTCTATCCCTCATATTCTTTTTGTTATGAGCTCATCTCTCATAACGACCGCAGATGTAATGTCTAAACGTTAGACTCACACCTATCAGAATGACTTCTACTGCATGAACAGTTTGCATGTGTGTGTGTGTTTGTTCGATCCCCTGCAGGGTTTGCCGGGGCCACCTGGACCAGAGGGAGCAGAAGGAAAGCCTGGTACACAGGTTCCCATTCTCTATCATATTTCAATCATCCCCTGTACATGTTGTGTCTTTGTCTCATTTACTTCCTGTCACACACTTCACAAGCATTTGATATTCTTTGCATGCACACGCGTGTCTCATATAGAGGGAAGAGACCGCTCACGCCACAGCAGCACACACACTTCCCTTTTTTAAAGAAAGTAGAAGATTTCTGGCTTAAAGGAGCGACACTGCTGAAAGTCTGCTGAGATGGAAATGCAGCCGAAGTGAGAAATGAGTCGAGCTCCTCCTCACGTAGTAATTGTGGGTTTGGCCGGCAGGAGGCAGTCTGTGTGCGTACAGCAGTGCTTGTGATCTGTGACAGTAAGTTGAGCGGAGTGTGTGTGTGTGTGTGTGTGTGTGTGTGTTCATCCTTGTTTTATTTATCTTCGGAAGAGGACACTCTTATTTAGTTCTTCCGTATAGAGGTACATAGTGAAAGGTTTCTATTTTCATTCATTTCTTCATTTTCATTTTCATTTTTTAGTAAATTAATATGACTAACAATTTTCTGAAATTTTATTTGATAATCATTAATAATAGAAAATAATAACCAGATTAATGGATAATGAATGCAATTATTACTTCGCAGACGATGACTTTTGTTTTATGAAGTCTCTATTGTCGTTTTGTCCACACAAATTGAGATTTAATTACACGTTTTTAATGAATTGTTTTGTTATTTTGCGAGATATGCCTAATTGTGTACTTGTCGACGACGTTGCTGAGACAATCGATACCATCATATGTCCGCTAAATGTGAAGCTGCAGACAGCAGACAGTGAGCAACCCTGGAAACGGCTCCATTCAATGGAAACAGAATTTGTTAGTTGTTCATTAGTTGTTCGTTCCTTAAAAAACGCTAAATGTAAAAACAAGTAGTTGCCTGAGGGGAGGGAATATGTGCCGACCTCTTTTTCAGCCTGCAGTAATACTGTAGTGCCGAAGCCTTTTCTTTCTTCATGTCGCCGCAGCAGATCTTCTTAACCTGGGGAGAGATGCTGCTTCCAGTATTTATACTGTAATAGTCACTCATTGCCTCCTGGTACCTTTCAGCCTCATGGCTGTTGGACCGTGTTACCCGAGTGCATCAAAGTGGACATCAAAATGTGGCGGCAGAATATCGACTCTGAACTAATTCGCTTTATTTCATTTTACTTCAAACTCGGTAACCTTGTTGCCTTAACTGAACCGTTCTGCAATGATTTGAACATACGTCGTCTTTGTTGACGTGTTAGAAGTAATATGCATTAATGATCTTGTGGCTGTAGATTCACATTTAATGAGCAGATGGACGTCTCGCACCCTGAATGACCTCTGCTGTTGGGAGTAACTGCGTTGTTGGTATGTCCCGTCTCTCTCTGTCTCAGGGTCCGTCGGGCGCAGCGGGCAGCAGTGGCATTAACGGACCGTCGGTAAGTTGTGTCTTTTTAGCCTCCCGGAGGCGCAGGCGCAGGGTTCAGCCAAATAAAAACAAACCATTATGGCTTTACAAGAGAGCTCAGCATTGAGTACGGAGGGATTTACGAGCAGGAAAACATAACGGAGCTGGAAAGAAATGTTTGACCAGGGCCGAGCACAACCTGCTACCAGCCAGCGAGCGATCAGAGTTCATGTTACCAATCTGAACAGTGGCATTAATGCACTGCTGCAAAACCTGGTTCACTAGAGCGTTAGTGTCTAATACAGATGTTGGGTTAAATGATTTTGATCACAATAATTGGGGTTAAACGCCTTAATGTTATTCACTGTTTGTATATAAATCACAGTGAGATTTACCTGCTCACACAAATATCTGGGAGAATTCTTGATGAATTGATGCCTAAATAGCCTTGTGTTTGCTTGCACATGAGACTGGCTTGGATGTCCAGAGGTCAAAGTTTTATGACCAGGCTGAAGGTAACTCTAAGTGAGCCATTTACATACAAATGCTGATTATCGTGCAAAGTCTTTCTTGCATTAATAACTCCAGAAGTTAGCAAAAGTAACAGCTAGCATGTTATTAATTGCTCAAGTTACCAAAGACTAATGTAGCATGATGAAGCGCCTTGAATTTAATCGTAATCAGCATTACATTATCCATAATCACATGGGCAAATTGAATGGCCAAGACACAATTACATGGACAATTTAGCAGTGAAACAATGACCAAACTCATTTAACCAATAATTGAACAGCTCTATTGCACTATTCTAATTTGTTACAATTAAATGCTATTTGTTTCACATTTGCCCTTTTATACTTCAGCTTGCAATGCTCATAATGTTTCCTCTCATCTCGGTCTGTACGCTTCTTGTGGCATTTTCTTTTGTCTGATCACTTATGCTTCTGTTCCAGGGTTCCCAAGGAGCAGCCGGAGAGCGGGGAGCCGACGGCCCGGCGGGTTCTCCGGTAGGCTTTGTCGTCATTCTCTAAATGTGTCATTTGGAAGACGCAGCACTTCAGGACAGTAATTACTGTGTGACGCGTATTTCCGAGTTGAGACGGAACACGAAAGAGTTCAAAACGTATCGCTGAAGGAAGAGCATCAGATGGACGTCATGTCTAACACCCGTGAGACAAACGTTTCAGGGTTTTGTTTACAGCTGACTAACTTGATCTAACTTCTAATCAGTCAAACGTACACTTGATTAATACGACACATGGTATTCACTGCTACTTTCAACCTTTGGTGACAGAACTTTTACTTGACAGGGGTTACCGGGGAAACCAGGACCTCAAGGACCACCTGGACCCTCAGGAGACAAGGTGAGTGCTGAGGAAAACGGCAGTCATGACCTCCATTGCATCAAGACACACAGATATCCTGTTGTACATGTTTGTGTTGTGTGTATCTGTATTTTGTGTGTGTGTTCTCAGGGCTTCACAGGGAAGTCGGGCATGGAGGGGCCTCAGGGCCCAGTGGGCATGTGTGTAAGTGGCACCTGTAGTACCACTTTACAGCTTACACAACGTGTGCACAGCACACTGTCGGCAGGGCTGTAGTCAAATGAATTCTACGGTATTTGTTGAAATATTACAGTATTTTGCCACGGTGCAGGGGACAGTTACGGTTTGGCATGAGTATACACAGAATGACAGGTTTGGTTTTATTATAGATTTTGGATTTTTCTGTTTTTATTTGTATCATTTATTTTTATGTTAGAAAATGGAATTTCTTTATACTAAATATAGTCCTGGATGAAATTGGCAGAGGTCATCAAATCTTTCATCAATAGAAATGGATAAGGAGGTTGATTATATTAACTTAAATGCGCGCCTCCTTACAGTCCTTATAAGATATAAAAAGTTAACACTGCTTATAAGAAAAGAGTATTTACCATACTGGTATTTTTGTCTCTATTAATCAACATAGCTGCTGCGCCTTGGTGGCATTACTTGATAATGAATTAAATTATTCCACCTGCTGTTCCTTTTACCACCAGGGCATCCAGGGGAACGGCGGCATGCGGGGACCTCCGGGCTTCACAGGACAAAGGGTGAGGTCATCGTTCTCTCACCTGTCTCAAGATTGAAAATGAATACAGAATGCAATTGATGTTCCGACAATATTTGACAATGCATGTGAGAACGGAGTGTTTGAGACCTGCTGTCTTTGCTCTGCACCAGGGTGAGCCGGGTTTACGAGGTTCACCTGGGCCCGTTGGGAAGCCCGGACCTGCAGTAAGTGGCTGTAGTTTATTCTTTGTTTTATTCTCCCTCCAGTGAGTGTGTGGGAGGCGGACTGAGCACTTTTCACAGAGGGTCACACCAAGGAGGGTTTGCTAAATAAAAGTAAAAACCAGTCAAGTGTGCAGCCGGTGTAAAGGCACAGCTATTTCAGGAGGCAAAGCGGCCGCAGTCATTGCTTTTGTTGGTCGCTGGTGACAAATATAATGGGTTAAAATAAATCGCTCCGTCCTGTTCACTGCAGTTTAGAGTGCCGGGGGACCCCGCTCAATGACAGTGTGCAGTGTTTGAGTAAAATAGAACCTTTATACAAAAACTACCCCCAACACAAGGGTAAAAAGTGACAAAACTATTTACTAGACATGGGACGTACCTGGAAACCGCATAGTCGGTACTTATCCAATTAAACCAACATCTGTAGACGAGGACAGCTATGAGGACAGTACAGAGACACAGTATGTACCTGAGCATAGAAATGCACAAACAGCTTTTTGATAAATAGACACATCCTTTCCTTTGCCTGGATTCATGGACTTCCCTCCGCTTCTTTTGTATTCAGCCACAGATTCGACTTTTATTTCATAAGCTCATTAGAGGTTCTGCACCCAAGAATCACCCCTCCTCTTTTGGCTGGTTAGATTTGGGACTAAGAAAGTCCCTCCTGCATGACATTAGTTCCAACCTCTTTTTTTCTCCACACGGTTGGTTTATCAGTCGCAAACCAAAATGCGCTAAAATGGTATATCTTAATAAATGAACTAGAAGAATGTGTCCGATACATAAAACCCGGCAGTCACATACAGGTTTGCCATTCATGTGCTGTTAGAATAGAGATTTACCAAAGAGGATGCATGAGTAGATGAGGATGCGCACTCGCCCCCTCCCTGTGTGCTACCTTCAAAAAGTGGAGAGCAAAGTACTAAATATGTCTGAGCGACATCAAACTTGAATAAATGTAGGTGAATTGTATAAAGACCAAAAAAAAGTGCAATTTTGCTTTGGTTACTTGATCACTAAATCGATGCAACTCGACGCGTGTGTATAGATGCTGTTATTTCCCCACACAGAGCTCAGACAGAAGGGTGATTGGCATGTTCTGACTTTGCTTTGCCTGGTTTTCTCTGTCAGGGTCCATCAGGCACCTCTGGAGACAAAGGAGCCGCAGGAGCTCAGGTGAGGGTCGTTTAATCTGGGAGTTTGTATAAAGTTTAAAATAGTATGCTTCTTATAGTGTTTTTTTCTTTAAACATTTAACCAAATCTTCTTGTCACCCAGTATCACTTCTGTTTGTAAATCAATCACAGAGACAATAAAAAAACTGACCAATGAAACAATACGGTTCACAGAAGGACAGAATTCAAAGCAATGCAATTCACGTGAACACTCGAAAAAAACGACTATTCTTTACCCTAAAGTTTACCCTTTTTGAAACCGGTATTTCAGACTTGAGCTTTTTAATCTGACTTTGTTTGTTTTTTATCGGCTTCCTGCTCAACGTTCTTACTGGGTTGATCTAATAGATATAGATAATAGATATATTAACTTCTCTCTGGCCTCCAGGAATAGGATTCAAACAAAAACAGTAAATCAGATACACCCGTAATATAACACCCTGTATAAAATGTTATATTAAATCCACTTGGAAGGTTCAGAAGCATCCGACCGTGGCTTTTTGTTTCATGCTCCCTGACACCGTTGTTTCTCACAGGGTCGACCTGGAGATGAGGGGTCCAAAGGGATACAGGGCCCACCAGTAAGTTCTAGTTTATAGCATTTTACAACACAGTCTGGCTTTTTGTTAAATGCAGAAAGCTGAAGTCTAAATGCAGTGCTAACACAACATGATCATTGAGGAAGACCTAACTAAACCATGGCCTTGCAAAACCCGCTAGTCCTAAGCTTGACGATGAATTCAAAGTGTTAGCAAAGCTGAGATTGCATTATATTTATGTTTTATCTCTACTCTAGGGCTCTCCAGGTCTGCCGGGTAGTGATGGAACAGCTGGAAAACCTGGGCCCAGGGGAAGCCAGGGACCTCCAGGACCTCAGGGGCCACAAGGGCCAGCAGGAACCCCAGTGAGTGGGTACCTACCATCAACTGCTGCTTTTACCTCCATCTTCTCCTGCTGCTCTGGGGAGATGTGCATCCATCGACGTTTTTCACTTAAAGGGCCCATATTATGAATATTTTTCAACAAGTTAAAATCGGTCTTTGAGTTCCAGAAAAAATGTTTCTGAAGTTGTTTGCTGGAAAAAGCTTGTAGGAACCGATTGTTCCCTCCCTCTCCTCCCCTCTGTTTCAGCCCCTTTCAGAGGGGCTGTTTTCTGCTGCTCATTACATATTCATGATCTGCAGCTCATTTGGCCACGCCCACAGCCAGTAGAATCAGCGGTAGTGGTCGGGGGGGGGGGCCCTGCCCATAAACTGGCGCGTGTCCATAAGGTCGCGCATAAAGTCTGCGGGCCTCACGAACTGCGCCGGCCGGCTGTGATTGGAAAACGGGACTGGAGGGGGCGGGAATATTCAAATATCTACCTCACCCAGAGGCTGAAGACGGGATCAATTCAGAAACCCGGATCTCACTCAAAACAGCATGGATGGCACAATAACACCCCAAATCCCAGAAAAAGTGTTTTTTCATAATATGGGCCCTTTAAGATCAAGTGTCTGAACACCTGGTTCACAACACGGAAAATGTGGTTTGACCCCACGTGTGTTTGATATGTTCAGGGCCCACAGGGCGCTGATGGGTTGTCTGGAGCTGCAGGGGAAAGAGGACACAAGGTAAGTGCGTGGAAGAGTAACGTGTTACCTTCTATTGTGAGATTGTAGTCTGTGTGACCTTCGTCTATGTTCACCTACTGATACTTGAGACTGCTGCTGTGACCTCCAGGGTCTCCCTGGCTCTCCTGGTGACGCCGGCCCCCCAGGACAACACGGACAACAGGTTGGCCACAATCACAATGGTTTTGTTTTTTAAGCCGTACTCTTTCTCCCCTCAATCATTTATTAGATTCTTCTGAATGGGAACAAACATGCACCGAGATTAAAGGAGGCAGTGTGTCCCACTATTGTGCAGTGATTCTGATCTACAGTTGCATCTCAGACCATTCTGTGGACATTCACTTGACTTTTGACTCATCAGGGCCTCTCAGGCCAAAGAGGAACCGAAGGCCCACCTGGACAGAAAGGAGACCAGGTCAGTGAGCGCAGACGCATTTTATCTGAGTCTTTACAATGTGGATTGTTCATACACAGATTCCCTCGTCTCAAAAATGCAGGTCTTTGACAAATGAGCAGATTTGTCAGTGCTCAGCAAACAGGGAGAGAAAAAGCGTGGCGAGGGTAGATCCAGAATCCATTTAGCTATTTATTTCACATACTTTAAAAGGTGTCCTGAGTGAGCTATAAATGACTGCTTGGTCTGTGAAAGCCTGCGGTCGGTTTGACTTTGTCTAGTGTCGTGGACGCCTGAATTTAGTAACCGTTTCTGATTTCAAGTCTTCTGGTGTGTTTCTCAGGGGGACCACGGGTCTTGTGGGAAACTCGGACCTCCAGGCCTCCCAGGAGAGAGAGGACTCGAGGGCTCAAAGGGGTCCCAGGGCCCACCAGGACCAGAGGGCAAAGAGGTAGCTGCATTTATCTGCTCTTTATACAACAATGACCTTCCCTTGAAATGACTCTGATGTTTTCACATGTGGGAGGAGGTGTCGTGGGCATCCATGTTATTTCCTGTCCTTATGACTTAAGAACTGGCTAATTTGTCAGTCTCTTAATATAGCAGTAAGGCTCATGCTCCTCACTACTCTGCAGGGGGACGTGGGGCATCCTGGGGAAGTTGGAGATCCTGGACCCAAAGGGGACACGGTACATTTACTACTTTCCTCAAGTTTGCTACAAGTGGTGAAAGCGAAAGTTCTTCCTATTCGGTGTTGGTTTCCCTCTAAATGATGTCTTCAGTGTCTGATCAGGTGGTGATGGTTGTCCGCAGGGCGAGTTAGGACCTCCAGGTTTGTCTGGGCGAGAAGGCCCTTGGGGAGACCTTGGAGAAAATGGTCAAAGGGGCCTAAAGGGGGAGAAGGGCCACATTGGACTAATGGTGAGCACGGTTTAGGTAAAGGATACAGTTTAACCTACTGAAAGGCAGCATTTAATTTGATTGTATTCCTCTCAAGAAGTGCTTTCAAACACGTCTTTTGTGCAATATGACACATACGCCATAAATCATAAACAAGAACCAAAAACACAAGCTCAACCTTCTTCATAATCTGTCATGGCTGTGGTTACATTTAATCCAGTGATTTGCCATACTGGTCAGCAAGTAAATCCCAACCAGTGATGGGTGGTGATCAGCTGCACCAGCAGAAGTGGAATATAAAAGTGATACCGATGTCATCCTCTTGGAATAGGGTGAGCCGGGGCTGATGGGGGACGTGGGACCTGCCGGTCTGGCCGGGTTACGGGTGAGTTTGTTACCCGGATGAATTGGTGCTGTTGATGAGCTTCTGCTCCGAGCGGCCTTCGTGAACCTTTAGCTGTTTGCATGTAGCACTGACGTTTATTATCTCGCCGGTGCTTCCTGCCTACACACATTAACCACCACACTATGTTAGCGTCAATATTCCTTTGTGGTGTATTTTGCTCCTCTTAGGGAATCGCAGGCTCCCGCGGTTCCCCTGGGCCAGATGGTCCTCAAGGACAGAAGGTATTTTTGTTTTTGTTCACTAACAAGCTGTCGCACACTCACAATGTTAATCACTCAAAAAGAGTGAGGCTTGATTTTTTTTCTTCTCATAATGTATAATACATCACCGGTGGCGCTCTGCTGGAATCCAACTTCTTAAAATGCTAGAAAAACATTTCCGCCTGCCTTTCCAGGGGATGTCCGGGGCTGCAGGACTTTCTGGACCTCCGGGGTCAAGAGGCCCTCAGGTAATCTCTGATTCCATGTCTCCATTCGGCTCAACATGACGTACAGTTCAGCTATAGGGAACAGCATCCGTTTGCTCTGTGTTGGTCCTGTGCTTAGGGAATGACGGGTGTCCGTGGAGTCACAGGAGACTCGGGGGGGCCGGGTCCACCAGTGAGTATCCTCGAGTTTTACTAAATTGTTAACTTTATTTGGATTGACATGTCAGTTAGAAACATCTGCTCAGCAATGCGTCCTCATCGAGCAGAATTACTATGACCTGATTTTCCTTAACCTAGACATCCTCATCAAGTGTTTTTTCTTCTCTTGGGGTGCAGTTATCTTGTATCGGCATTCCAGATAACATAGATCCCTCCATCTGAATTTACAACTGAAGTTTTATTGATTTGCATTGAGTAATGCAACTGTGCTTGTGATGTCTGCACGGCAGGGTCCAGTAGGACAAGTTGGACCTCAGGGACACCTGGGACCTAAAGGGGAAGAGGGGTCACATGGGCTGAAGGGAGAGCAAGGGGCTCCAGGTCCACCAGGGGAACAGGTTAGTAGGGTTTTTCATGTTATACGTGTCTGCAGTATGATCTTATTTATAAGTCCAAAGGGCCTGTCTGCATGGTGCTACATCTCCTTGTGAGAAGTAAATTCTAATACTAAAAATGTAGCTTTTCGTTGTGCAAATATTCATACAAAATGAATTACCTGTGCAGGGTGAGCATGGTCCGTCAGGAATCCAAGGGCCTTCGGCTCTGCCAGGGATTGAGGTAAAACTAAACATTTAAGATTAGCTGTGAGAATTTATCTGAGGTAAATTACCCTTAACCACTCTTACTGCGTTGTTTCTACCTCTTCCTTTTCTTTTTCTAGGGGTCTCCTGGAGAGATGGGACCCCAAGGACCTCCAGGTCCCCCGGGGGCTCCTGTAAGTGTGCAGATGCAGAGGGGACAACACAGAAACACTGGAGGATGAAATCATATTGTGTCGTCAGCAGCAGTCATTCATTGTTGAAAAGATGTATACATAATACCAAATGCCAGTGTGTGGATGTGTGTCCGTGTATTCTGTCTATCCGGAAATCACCTGAACAGCCACTTTAAAAAATGTTTGATCAACCATATTGCTTTGCAGGGAGTGCAAGGAAGGCCCGGCCCTGTGGGGAGAGAAGGCCTGCCGGGGGAAAAGGTAAGAGCCTCTGGTTCCTGTGTCATTCGGGCTCTTGATGCATCTTTAGATGTATTCTGGCATTTTTCAAAAACCTATTTAAGGTTTTCTGCGTCATTCCAAAATAAAGCAAAATACTTCAATTCATCATTGAAATCATTGAAACGCATGTAGTTAAAGGAATGAAACAGTTTGGCTGATAGTTGGAGGGGAAGGGGAATCTGACTAACTTTGACTTTAAACGGTATTAACCAGTGCTGGCAGCGACACTTTCAGCATGAAGATGTTACCGCGTCTTCTCTCACATTGGTAACTTGTTCAAACAGAAACTAATTTGCTCCTTCGGCATTCACTGTGTGTTCGAACCCTGCAGGGAGATGATGGCACGGATGGATCACCAGGGAAGAGGGGTCCTGTTGGAAGGAGGGTAAGAGGTTCTAGTCTTGGTAACACTGCTGCTGAAATGCAGTTAATTTAGAGCAGGGGTCTCAAACTCCGGCCCACGTCTGCTTCTGGCCCGAACCTGAATGGAGTTTGAGACCCTTGATGTAGAACAAAGAACATCTATTTCCTGTGAATTAAAGAAGGTCAATATTCAGTCACTATATCTGTACTACTGTGCTATTTTCACGGAAAGGGCCTTTTGCGTGGTGTTTCAAGCACGGCTCAACCAACAGATGACGTTGCGTGCGTTTGAGGGGATAGAAAGGGAACTGGCCTGCAGCTTGTATAGAGGAACACGTAAAACATGAAGGGCTTCGTGTCCCCTCTTGCTTTCTGTTGCCTCATTCAAAAAACATTACAAACTTTTCCACAGGGGAAACGGGGGAAGGCTGGAATCCGAGGGATCCGGGGGGACAGAGGACCTACGGTGGGATACGCAGAAACAAAGGCACAGGGTTCGATATGCATGTGCTTAAATGATGACGCAGGAGCCAACAGAAAAATTGTGTTTCATCCCTCAGGGCCAAAAGGGGGGAACTGGACTGGATGGCGTCTCTGGATGGCCAGGGCTCATCGTAGGTTCATTTATCTGTTTACAGCTCAACGTAGCAGCACATTTGCTTCCTTCAATTTCACAATTAAAGTGCATTCGATTTGGAATTCTGTGGATTATTAAAATCCACCTGCTGTGTTTTCTTGCTCACCCAGGGAATCCCAGGCTTGCGTGGAGAGGCGGGCGAACAAGGTGGAAAGGGATTAGAGGTAAAACAACAAAAAGAGGAACATATTTGTTTATAGTGAGAATGAACCTATAAAAGATAAACCATCCAGTTGGTGGTGAATTCTCTTATAAGAGACACACACAGCTGATCAGGATGTGTAAGCCAAATAGAAAAATGCCGTAACTACTGATCTATTGTGCAGGCTCATAAAGTGCTCTCAGCTGCTGGGCATAGTTCCAGCTCGGGTAGAGCTCCTTACACCAGGATGTGTTGATGAAGAGACTTGACTGTAGAGTTTGTGTCCTCAGGGTGAGAAAGGAGACGCCGGTCTGCCGGGGCCCCCTGGAGCTGATGGCTTGAAGGTAGGAGATATTGAATCTGGTAATATGGACATAAACATAATGTTTGTGTGATTACAGTGCAGCGATTTGTCAGTTATCTGCAGCTCTTCTTCATTCAAGAAGAGGCTGATCAAATCTACACTCACTTTTCTTTATTTGCGGAAATGGGAAACCGGTCATTCTTTTTTTTTCCCAGGGTATCCGTGGTCTTGTTGGGTTGCCTGGTCTACTGGGCCCGATGGGGGAGAAGGTACTCAAAACTAATATCCTATTTAGTTATTCCCTCTATCGTTTCGTTTTCATGGGGAAGGTCTTGCTGCATTGGAACATGTTTTATTGATGTTTTATTTGTTCCTCTCTCTCTCTCTCTCTCTCTCTCTCTCTCTCTCTCTCTCTCTCTCTCTCTCTCCTTTAGGGAAATATTGGTCCACCGGGACCGAGGGGAACACAAGGCACGCCAGGACTGCCTGTAAGTTCCTTGATATTGATTAATTAAAATCTGATGAGTTCTTTACACAGCAGATAATAAAACCAATATGTCAATAAATGCACTTTACAGGGTGAGAAATAAAATGCTGATGCCCTTTTCTCCTCTGTTGCAGGGCACGTTTGGGTTTAAGGTACGATATTATCAACTCAACTCTGTCCTTTTGGCACATCAAACTCAATGAGGCTCTTATTTACCAGTGTCTCAAGCGCCAAATGGTTACGTTTATTTTTTTATGTCACATGTAGTCACTTCAGGGTAAGCATTAGAATGTAATGGGATTATTTCCATATCTCTGTGTTCTGTTGTTCATAGCATCTTGTACTTATCCTGTTTCCTTCTGCCTGCAGGGTTTGAAAGGCTACCAGGGTTTCCCTGGTGCGCGTGGCAGGAGAGGCCTCCCAGTAAGTTTACAACACGTTATGTTTATGCAAAAAAAAAGAAATTGAAACATGTTCAGTTTTCGTGTTTGCATACGTTTGCCATCTGACATCAGCTCAACACGCTTCCCATTCGGAAATTTACTGAACACACGTTTGATTCACTAAACAACTTCCAACTTCTTACTGCTTTTATTTTCCTCTCATCAATTAGTTGCAGTCATATTTGTCAGCGTACACAGTGTGCTGATTCTAATCTTGATCATTTTGTAGCATGTACCCAATATGTGCGTCTTCCTTGTGTTTCAGGGCCCACCCGGGGTCCCCGGACCTCCGGGACAGTCACTGAACATGACGTTGACTCAGCTCAAGGCACGACCTTTATGAATTTAGTCTCTTATAAACTTCTGCTAAAACATTTATCTCGAGAGAGCATTTGGAATGTGTGTTGACTGCAATGGAATCCAATTGACTTCTTTTTTTCTTCTTTTTTCCATGTCCAGCACCTGACGTATGTCTCCGATAAGCCCAACTATTCTCTGATCCAGACTCTGCTAGATTCTCTGCAGCAGGAGCTCCGGCTGATGCTGGATCCTCCCGATGGCAGCAAGGAGCATCCTGCCACCACGTGCATGGAGCTCTGGATCTGCCACCCCGAATACAGCAGTGGTCAGTCTCACTAACAGGGAATTATTTTGGAAATCGCTGCAC
This sequence comes from Apeltes quadracus, assembly GCA_021346845.1. NCBI lineage: Eukaryota > Metazoa > Chordata > Actinopteri > Perciformes > Gasterosteidae > Apeltes > Apeltes quadracus. The sequence goes on along the minus strand of CM037930.1, from coordinate 14,702,892 downwards.
TGGCTAACGCCGTCCTCTCTGTTAGATAGAGGAATCCATATGAAAAGATACGTTTTCTGATATCATTCAAAACTCAACAGAATTGTGTTTTGAGAAATGTGTTATTGGCCACTAAACAAAATATCATCAGAATTCCTGAACATACACAATATATCAATATATAGAAATAAAGTGAGAATACTGTTAATACATCTGAATATAATTTACCTTGAGGACATTGCATGTCATAAGTTAATTATCCAAATGATCTGTGCCCATCAGTTTTCTCTGCCGGAAAACATTATACTTCCATTTCTTCTTGTCGTTATTGTTTTCTCCGTCTCTCTGTCAGCATGGACCTCAGCAGTTTCATCCTGCCAGATCTCATTGACACGCTCGCTAACCTTTTCCACCAGGAATGTATTACATCGACCCCAACCAGGGCAGCACAGCGGACGCTCTACTGGCCTACTGCAGCTTCTCCTCCACATCGAAACAGACCTGCCTTCATCCGCGAGACTCTCAGGTATGAAAACATCACCTGAGCAAAGGCTACCGGAAACTGCACCTGGAGATCAACTTCATTCACCGAGTTGTACGGCCGGAAAATCAGGTTGATGATTGCTTGTCAGCCGTGATGACTCGACCTCAAGCTTGTGACTCAGTGACATTGAAGGAAAAGCCAAAATCCTGTTTGGGTATTTCACAGGATCAGTTATCAATAACATAATATTTGATTCACACACACACACACACACACACAGTCTGAGAGCTGTAGCTGAACGAGTACACGAGTACCCTAAAAGCTCCATTCATGTTGAAAAACAAAACTCATAAATATAAATGGGTCTCGGACAGTGTGAAGTGAATGCACAGCTCACTGAGGTGGACGATTCACCTCTGGTTCCTGCTTGAGCTGCGTGCGCATCCAGAACTCATCAGCAGCTGTCTGAATATTGTTGACCTTGCAAAGTCTTTTATATGAAAGCGGGACTGGAATTCAGATTTCCAAATACATCCCTTATTTTCTCCGCCTGCAGTTGCCCACTAAGGCCTGGATGGAAGACCTTCCTGATGAGGCCTCCTTCCAGTGGCTCAGCAGGCTGGAGCGAGGCTTTCAGGTGAACGGGAACAACTGTGTCCTATTGAGGGGGGTTGTCAAACTCGCGGCCCGCAGGCCAGATCCGGCCCGCTGGGGTGTCCAGTGCGGCCCAGATTACAGAAAGGTCCCCAAATGTGCTCCAATTCACACAGGCATGCGCTCAAAGCTCCATGCATTTACTCAAGAGGTGGCTGCAACTGATGTGCCTGGTCTTGTTAAGTGGATAGTTTGTGATACAGAATCTAGACCCTCGCATGCTAGGACTACTCCACAATAATAGATTTTCTGCAATCATTTTTCATGTATTGTTTTTTGTCATATGCTTTTGGAGTTCAGAGAAAAAAAAAAGAACATTTTGTATATTTTCCATTCACTTAGTTTTTTGTTACCCTTTCAATATTGTTAGTAATATTCTTATTCCTCTTTTAACAGTTTTACTATCCAGGTGCTAATGTGGTCCAGATGCGTTTCCTGAGGCTGCACAGCAGCACTGCCGTGCAGAATATGACCTTCTCCTGCCACCCAGGACACAGACTGGGACAGAGAGACAGGGACATCAAATTCCTCACTGACACGAGGAAGCAAAGCTACCTCGGAGCGCTTAAAGACTGCGTGGTACGTAAAATGTCCTATTTCTGTCCTCTTTCATCGTAATTATATTATTAATCTTAGCGTGTGTTGTTATTTTTTGATACTTTTGATGTTGGTTAGAAAAGCTCCACATCACTTGAGCTGGTGTGTCATCAGCATCAGTGATTCCTTGCTGTTAGATTAATAATCATTCTGTGTTCTGTTTCCCGTTTGTCAGCCTGGAGAGGAGAGCCTTTCTGGACCTCGGGAGTCGGTCTTTGAGTTTGAGGACCTCCATCTGCTTCCTCTGAGAGACGTCGCGCTGATGGGAGGCGGCAACTTCACACACCAGTTTGGCTTCACTGTTGGACCTGTGTGTTTCAGCTAGAGGTGCTGAGCAGCCGTGGGACACCAGCCTCTGTTCAAACCTTGGACACCTGGAGGACAGCTGGAACATGGCTTCCAATTTCTGAAGACGTCACTTTCCTCTCCTCTGGTTTTGAGGGATTCGATCCCTCAACTTGAGTGACTCCGATATTCAAGAATCTGAGAGGACACAAGCGACTCCTGGCTTTTTTTCCAGGGAGAAGTCAATTATGTTTACAGACACGTTTATCTTGTATTGAATAATTTAAAAATGTATTTTTTTTTCTGCTTTATATACAATGTTTTTTTTTTTTATCTCCGTTTGAATTATGTGAGGTATCTATTTGGGGCTTCAGTCATAGCCGGCCCCCCATACGTATAAAACCCGACCGTCCTACCTGACCCCTTAACAATGTGTTCTGCATGAGGACACAGCTTCTCTGGTCTCCTTCGGGTGAGTGACCAGGCCATTGGAACATCTCACCGACTGGTACTGTCAGTGGCCTCGCATGTGTCACCTTTTATAAAGTGCTTATCACATTTTATTGGAACAAGCATTTCTTTAATTCCCAAAACAGTACGAAAAGTCCGAGTCATATTGTCTCATGCATACTCAACAGAAAGTTTCCTCATATTGATCAAACATAGTTAGTTTTTCCAGTTCAATGTAATTTTAAGGGGTGCTTTTTGACGTCTCAGGTATGATACATTAATAATGTACACATAGCTGCTAAAGCTGCTTTCGCCACAATGTGTTTTGTAGTTTAGTATTAAAACGGGACTAACAATAAATTGTATTAATCTGTTAAAAAACCATCACTGATCTTCATTAGCGTTTAATAAACATTACGTTTAGCAACATATTTATAAAGTAGCCACAAGCAGCACCAACCAGTCAAACTGATCCGATAAGACGACACCTGATAATCCAACAAAGGGACGAATTAAACACGTACGGAAAATCCTCATATCAGGAAGAAAGGGAAGGAGAGAATTGCCTTTCAAACAAAAAATAGTCATGAACACAATGTCTGACTGAAATATTAGGTGCAACAAATGGAGAATTCAGTTTGATTATCAAACTAATATTTTTCTGCTTTTCACTTTGGGTCTCTAACATAAACATTGCTGCTGGTTTATGCATTTATTCCTGACCGTACAAAGTTCACCACATTTTAATTAGACTTAATTCTGCTATGCATGTATTAAGCAGGTTTACATTGGACTACTTAATGTTCTTCTCATGCAAGTTAAATAACCGAAGCGTACAGATCTACTCATGTCCTCCCAGAACAATACTCTATTTTCATTCATTGTACTCAAAAGAATCATGCATGAGTTTGGCTGTAAAATAAGAGGAGCCCCCCCTGGCCCTGCAGAGCTTTGGCGGCCCCATGGTGGGAAAGAAAATTTGCCGATTACAACCCATTTAGCATTGAGTAATTGAATTTCATTCAGGTGATTCATTCCATCTGAGAAGTGCTTTGGTCCTGATAAAAGCAGCAAGCCTTGTAGCCTCTCAACAGAACCACGATTCGCTGTGTGTCCCAGAGGCGGTGAGCAGTGAGCAATAAGAGGTGTGCAGGGGGTGCGGGAGTCATTTGAGGGGGATCTCAGGGAGCTTGTGGTCATCGGGCTTAGCCGACACGGTCACTGTGCAACGGGAAAACCCCAGGACTTTGGTTGCATCACTATAATTCTCAGCTGTGGCGAATCAGAGAACTTGCAAGTTCTGAGAATTACCACTGTTATGTAACAGCAAAGAAATGTACTTATTCGTAATCTCAATCAGACTAATTGGACTGGTTTAGGCCTGGTGTTTGATGTTTTCTTTCATGTTTAGATGTGTCATCATTCCATATGATAGCCTTAGCTGGCTGAGACTGATCATTGTTACTTTACTTGTTTTGTACAAAGTATCACTTTGGAAATGTCTGAAATGACGTGCTGGACATCCATCATGTGTGATCTCCCCCAACAGCTCATTCAAAGAACTGTCAGCTGAATTAAAGTAAATTCATAGCCAAATATCGACTTTTAATCAAAATGAGTTTAGCAATTATTTGTGAATAAATGTGGACATCTCCACATGTTGCACAAACTGCTAGAGGATTGTTCATCTTTTTATTATTATAAGACTAATTGTCACGCAGCAGCAGGATATGGCTGGGTAATTGACCAAAGGACATTAAGATACTTTGGTTGCTCTGGGTTACATACACGACCGTCATAATTTATAATTAATGGGGAATATTCCCAAACATCTTTCCATGTGCACATTCTTTAAAAGAAAATACAATCAAAGATTTGTTCTGTGAAATTCCATTTTAAATTCTCATTTCAACTATCTTTCATCCTTTTATCCATTTGGAAATGAGTTATTACATAATTTCTGAAGAACTATTTGTGTAATAAAATGTTGTGTAAAGAATTGGCTGAAAACCAAAATTCCACCAAACTACGTTTTAATTTAACACAATTTCTGAAAACATTACTCCACAACATGTCAGAAGTTCACACGTCTACAGTGAGATGTATTTATAAATGTTGCAAACTGCACTCTGCTCGTTACAAAAGGGTGCCCGATCCCCTCCAAACCTCACTTGGATATAATGAGGAAAGAGAATAATAAATGGACAGTTCTTTGGACAACATAATAAATAAATAACAATACCCTGCCATTATCTTTTATTAAATAAAAAAACTTTTAAGTAGTATTTCTCAACAAAACACATGTCCGACTTCAGGTAAACACTCCTTGACATTTCAATCTGGTTACTTAAGAATTAGGTCACCACAGAAGATGGTTTAGTGGTTGTCCATCAGAAACAGGTTGACTGTCAAATTAAAAAAATCACAGTAACTAATCAATGTAATAGTTGTTGAAATATAATTTTAATAAGTAACCTCATTATAGAGCCAGAGGATAAGTGGATGTACCTGATGTTGGTAATAGATTAAAGTCTTGGGAAGAGTTAAAGTATAATCTATGTTAATCAGAGGTTGAAATAAATGCGTTTCTCCATAATTGGTCATAAATATTGTTATTGCTTATGGATAGAGAATTAGTTCATTTTCTATTTTAATGTATTTATTTACATGGTAATTGCTCTTTTTATTTCATCGTTTCTTTTCTGGTCCTATCTGTGGGGTTAAAATGTGTTAAAATGTGATCATCTCAGTAGATTGAGTGTTACCTAGCAGCCTATTTGGCTCACATGCAAACACGTGAGATTTGACCGATCAGTTTATTAACATGTAGATTTATTTGAAAGTTTTTAAAGGAGTCGTTTTAAAATTAAAAACAGCTTGAAAATGTATTGCAACTGTAACGTTGTGCTGATATCTCAACTGTGAACACGGCGCTCAACGGGCGGGTTCAACGCACGTCCCAGCACGTGCACACGTCACATGACGCACAGCGTCATCACCTGTCAACTCTCTTCCGCATCTGTCTGTATTGACTTTAGCCATGTTTCCGCCCGGTTTCATTTGTCTGACATGTCACGTAGCAGCCGGTCGCCTCGCGTGACAGTGGGACGGACTATTGCGGTACATGTCGGTTCACGCTGCCGAACAGTTTCACGTTCCGTTCAGAACCTCGCCGGGGAAACACGGTCAAGCTAACGTTAGCTTCTCGTAGCTAGCCAACAGCCTTGCAGAGACTACCGTTGGTGTAAAGTAACCCAACCGGGCAGAAAGGTGAGCGGCAGCCCGCACAGTGTGTGACTGTTCTTTAATGTAACGTGTGTAGCACAGTGTCGTGGAAGCCTGGGGCACACTAAGGTAACGCATTAAACTAACCCAACGTTAACTGACATATAGCGTCCATGCATTAGCTAGCCTGCATGGCTGAAAGAACTTACTGTTAGAACGGAAGCTAGTTTCATCTATTTTTCCTTTTTACAACCTGGTTGAAATTATGAAATTACCTGGTTGAAATTATTGTCGGGTGTAAATTCGACGAGGGAGGGAACAGCCCGGGCTTTTTCAATGTCGATATTTCATACAACATTGCTGTAAAGCTGTTGTTATCTCAGTTCGCGCACCCACACGTCATCGTTGTGTAAACCTGTTGCCCGCTAACAATCCACATTAGTAATGAAGACCGAATGAAGTCCTCTGCTTACGGAAGATGACCATGCCGATGAAGACGTTGATGATGATTGATGATGATTAGTTTCCTGAAACTAACCAGGAGGCGTATTGTATAGGTCGAAACTGCAGAATCAAAGCTTAAAAGACATAAATCACCATACAGAAATATTGATTCAGGTTTATGTTACATTATAAAAAGCCCAATGCATAACAAGTCAGAGTCAAGAGTCAGTCTTTAATTTACGTCATGTGGTGTACTGTTAGAGGGCATGTTAATCTTTACATCGTGATCCCCTTAGTGGAATATCTTCATTATGTCGGCCGGATGTAGCCGATGCGTCATTAGATAGAACTATGGCATCTTTGTGATGCTTTGATACTGCACATTTCTTCTCCTCATATGTTTAGTCGAAGGATGCAGCGCTCTCTGTATTACCCTTGTGGTATGAATAGAAAAATGTTAAAGGTCACTCAGTTTTACATACAACTTACGTTAATGCATGGCCTCTAAACTCCTTAATACCATATTAATACCTCAAAGTTTTTGACAAGTATTACATTTGCAGACAAAAGCAAAAATTCAAGCTATTTAATGAGTGTGGTAAAATCAGATCAGGTTTTTGTGTAAATTGTTTGATTATGTAACCAATAATTTTTTTCCACAATGCCAAAATGGACCGTGCTTGCAGTTTGTTTCACATTTAATTATTTAAGGAAGTATTCATGGTTATGCTAACTCTTACTTACTTTACTCTGAATGCAGCTTCTATGAGCCGAGTTTGTGGGACCTGATCAGAGGATGTATCCGCCTTCCAGAAAAGACTTCATCTCTCTGACGCTCGGTGATCCCCACCGTCCCGCTTACAACAACGGCAAGCACCGGCGACAGTCCTGCTGGAGGGTGAGTGGTGCATCATGGCTCTCCAGAGATTCACCATTTTGACAGAGAAACCCTGGCTGTGTCTGATGCAAGATAATGCGCTCATGTTCTCCAGTGTGAAAATTCATACCTGTAGGTCCATGACACAGCAAAACCAAAGCGGTATGGTTGATGGCAGTGGTTGTAGGCAAGGATAACCGAATATACCACAGTGTGTGTCGTTTGATGCTGTGATACTTCATGGAGATGGATGGCAAAAAACTGAATAGATATGTGAAATAACCTATAAGCAGGGGGCTTCCATACAATGGTTAGTATGATAATGATGTGTATGTGCTTTCCTTTTCAGTCACAAATTCTTAACCCAAACTTTCCACCAATGGGAGATGGAAGTGGACAACCTTTTAAAATGTCTATAATACAGAGTTTTACTGTGTTAATTGATGAGTAAGTAGTAGAAAATGAGCACAAAAGTTGTTCTCGCGACTTGTAGTTAGCGCCCCGCCTGGGCTCCTTAGGATTTAGAAACTATTTATTAACCAGATGTGCATATTGGTTTTTACTTGGGCTATCAATAGATTAAAGAAAATGTACTAATTAATCTTAGATTTTTTTTAAAATTCATTAATCTAGAGTAATTGTGAGAAGTTTGTTTTTCTTCCAAAAAAACAAATCTTATAAATTCACGAGTAATCACTTAAGAAAGCATGTATTTTAGACACTGTTGTTCATTTGATCATCTCTAAGCAGAATCCCGATGTTGAAGTAGCGACTCTTCCTGCTGTCCTCTTCTCTCCCTAAGGGCTGTGTTAGAAGTGCCCACAATCTCTCCACATATAGCCAGAACTTACTCTAAACCACCGTCTTTTAGGGAAGCAGGGGGGGCTCTCTACAGACTGTGTCGGTACAGAATGGTCGGATATTATTAAGCTGGAGATATTGTAAGAAACGGTATGAAAAAAAAACCCAAGACTGTGTATTTTGTCCTAGTCCAGGGATTGGATATTTTCTTGGGTGGTATTCTTCTGACCATTCGTACTCCTCCTGTTCGAGCATCTGGGTCTTCATGAAATTAATCTTTGACATTAATTCATTTCTATGTTTTTTTTGAGCAGCCTGAACTTTCCCCTCAGAAAAAAGCATCCTTTGAGCACATGATCACTACAGCGAGATATTACACTCTGCTCATCTCTCTCTCCCTCCCTCCTCTCCCTGGACACGCTCTCCCATCTCTGCTTTTAGACTCCTTACACGTCTAAAAAAAGTATCTTCATTTTATCTCTCATACTTTAATTTGCTGCTCCTTCCTCATTGGAGTTGCTGCTTTTATCAGTTTTTTTTCCTTCTGGAAAAACTGGTCGGTTGGACAGAAAAGTGGACGTAGCCTTCTGTTTGGGAAAGGGCTTCGCTGTTGTTGCCTGCAGGTGTGATTTGTTTAACTTTGTTTCCCTTTGCTGGCATTAAAAAGTCCAATTGTATGGAACTCGATTAAGGGATGACACTACTTCTTCAACATTGTAAACGTGTGTTATCAGAATCTCTAGTTAAGTCTTCTTCAATGAAGCACAATGCTTCAGTTATTAAATCATGGTCCCATTGCGAGTAGAACTAGATAATAAATAAATAAAGTATGTATGATTTAGGCGATGAATCTGGGGATCAGGGTAGGTGCTCAGTAATGCGTGTCCCTCTCTACCTCTCCCACTAATCCAAATATGGTCACATGTGGCTACAAAACAAATGGCCCAAATGCCACACTCAATGCTTCAAAATGGTGGTCTGCAATCCAATGGCTTACACTTTATACAGCGCATGGTTACTCTGTTCAGCTCAATGGACTTTGAAGGGGGCGCTTCAAGTGCAAGGAATGGAGATGTATTTTTTACCACACAATGAGCGATTGCTTTCCTCTGTACACCTCCCAGTGTTTTGCATAAACTGATACGGGTACCAAGCACAACATCCAAACAGGGAATTCAGAGGAAATGTGCTGACAAATAGGGCATCATGATACTCCATAACCTGCCGTCAACCGGCGTGGGGGATAATGCAAAAACCGTGTGCTGGGGTTTTGATCTGCCTTGTACACATCCAGCTCCCATGAAGGCAATGCAGTCCATTTAGTTCTCTGAGAGCTCTCCTCACCGATCCGTAACATTTTATTCCAGCAGTTTATCAACCAACAGTTCCTCCATCGGCCGTTGATCTGGCCCAGTAGCCCCCCTTCCCCTTTTGATTACATTTTATGGCTCCTGATAAAGCCATTCCCCTCAAATCATGTTCCTCCGAGTGGCCTGTTGTCTTCCGGTTTGTGTCCCCACACATCTAAACAAGAATGTGTCCACATTGGTGTCCTTTGAGATTCCCACAGAGCTTTTGTTCTCTCTTTGTGTCAGTGTTGCTCTTTCAAAAGACAACCTGCAGATGGAGAAAAATAACAATAGGGTTTTTGTTACTACCTGAAAGGTGTTCTAATGTACCTGATATGTGCATTGCACTTCACAGATCCATTTGACCTGGATGGGAAAGACTGATGGACAGTTGCGTTTATGTGCTATACCATAACGTCCTAGTTTCCTGAAAATGTGGTATACAGCCCTGCTGGCTTGATCAGCATATGTTGTTTCTGTTAGAGAGAGAGACACAGACGTGGGTTGTAGGCGATGGCTCAATAGTTTCATGGTATTGCACAGGTGTTAATTAGAGCAGGTAAGGGAGGCGTCCCTGCGCCTGTGTGCCTTCTCTCCTGTGGGACCATGAATCCATCCCTCCCTCTGCCCCGCCAGGTATGGCTGGTTACTTGGATGAGTTAGTTATGAGCTGCCACTGAGCGCATCGGGTGGAGAGACATGCTGAGTGTACTCTGGGTAAACCCCACCACAAAGGCCATTGAGCCCCCTTTTCACTCTATTTCACTCTAAACGGATTTGTAATATTTTAAGATGGGGAGGATTTTTAGAATCTGCTGACACACTTCACAATGACATCTGTCCTTGTAGTCGGCTTCATGCTTTTTTTAATCTGCCTACAGAAATGGAAGCAGCTGTCTCGGCTCCAGCGAAGCCTGGTCCTGTTCTTGCTGGCTGTGCTGCTCATATTTGGACTCCTCACCTATCCCAGCGTCACAGAGCAGTGGAGAGGTACGTGGTTCTGCCCACCACTATGCTGGCTGATGAGTGGGATTTCCTCTGTGTTGGGTTTGGGGATGATGATGATGATGATGCTGATGAATTTGGGTGAATTGCATCAATGCTTGACTATGAAAACATTTCTAGTGCCTTGTGTTTCGGATGCGAGCATTTAGGAAAACAACTTTCCGTATCCATCTTTTTAAAGTCAGTCTTCTCAGCAGGTACCTGTAAGATAAGTACTGTAGTAAGAGTCAGCTCTTTTCCTATTCATTTTGGGTTCAGGATGGTCTGACAGGGAGCACTTGCTGCAGCTGAATGACAGGGACGTGACGGATCTTCCTCGAGGTGTGAAGCCTATAGCGGATGTGGTTGCAGGTAAAGCCCCGCCTCCTGCAGCAGGGCCATATGTGCGGCAAGCTGTGGAACGAGATGCGGGTGGAGGTGCTGTGGTGGAGCCCATTTTCCCTAAACCTCCTATAAAGGTGAGGGGTGTGTTTTTATTAATTTATTGCACAGCAGTAATTTATTTAACTTGCATAACTCAAGTGTTATTATTCAAAACGGCTACTTGTTACACTATTTGATAGATCCTGTTTAATCCGGTGTTACAGGTACATTTTGAGATCTTAAATAAATAAACATTTCAATGGGTGACGTGGTTAAGTCATCCGTTTTTATTAGGGATTTCTGTTCCTTTGCTTTGAGTTACTGCTGGCCCACGGCTTGGTGATCATGGGTCTTGCCGCTTATGACACAGCCGCTTATGTGAAACTGTTTTCCAAAGAAGAAGAATTTCCCAAACAAGAGAGGTCCACCGAGCCTGCAGAAAGATCGGAATATTTCAGACACAATCCGCGCAGAGAAGCAAGTTCAAGAGGTGGTTCGGGAGGAAGTAGGAGAGGAGGAGGACAAAGAAAAGAAGATTGTAAGGTAATGTTTGTCACAGCTAATGCAGCCCCTTCCTCTCACTGCTGCATTTCTATTGCCAGCATACGCTGGCTTGAATAGATACGATTGAACATCCGGCCACAACACAAACGGCAGCCTCGCCCAGATCATTCACTGCACTCATATTTTAGTTCGCCATTTCCATTGTCGGGAAAAGGAGCGAGACAGCAATGCAATACCGTTTTTGAGCGGCTTCTAAAAAGCCCCCCCGGATACCCAGAGGCAGCGACTGGAATACAGAGCTGAGAGCGTCTGTAGTTCCTCCTCACCTCCCAACTACATCACTGTCACGAAGCCTTCTTGTCCAATACAGCACTCTCTGAGGAAGACATTGCTTCATCCAACCATCGTATAACATGATGACATTTCTGACAAATCAAGACATTTCAAAATGATATTACTCATCACGGATTCAACGGATTTTCCAGCCGCGCCCATGTATTTTTACAGTACATAAATTTAGCAAAGCAGTTGTAAGTTGTTGATTTTCTTCGTGTCTTGCAGCTGGAGAGGAGCAATAATCGAAGCGGACCAGACAACAGAGCCTCCCCCCTCGGCCAACGTTGGAGACGCAGCGGCTCCCCCGGGCCCGGCCGACCCCGCTGCCCCCGTCCCACCAGAAGGTCCTTACTGAATTCTTGCTGTTTTACTATGGATTTTTACAGAAAGTGAACATGAAAAGTTAAGGCACATCAACAAACGGTTACCCATTTATTTATTTTTGTTTTTCGTTAATCCCAACAAAAACATACTTTATTGTTCTACCACATTTTATCATTGAATTTCTCTTGTTCTATCCTTTCTGAATATGAGAAACCTTTCTTACCCTTTGGTTCCAATTTTCCCTACAAGCGGGTTCTTTAACATGGCATTGTCCAGCCTGTGTGCGTGTGTGTCTATATATGCTGCTTTTTTACAGTGTAACGGCCATGACAGTACCCCGTTGTGCTCAAAGCAGCAGCATCTGCTCATGCACAGAATACTCCATCTACTGAAATGTGACATGCACATTGTTGAGAGCATCAGAGGAAATGGTTTTAAGGTAACGCTTTCACTCCTTATTTATTCCTTCCGCCTGTAGTTCCTACTGGAACTGTGGACAGACTGGAGGCTGTGTGCGACGCCTTCAGGCACGCGTGGAAAGGCTACAAAGACTATGCCTGGGGTCACGATGAGCTCAAGCCCATCTCCAGGTCCTTTGGTGAATGGTTCGGTCTCGGTCTGACGCTCATTGATTCCTTGGACACAATGTGGATTTTGGGCCTGAAAGAAGGTATTGTTTGTCAGTTATCTCCTCTCTTGATGGTACGAATCCTTCGACCTCCGTTTGCATCCACAATTTTTTTTACCCCAGGTAGATAATTGTGTCGTCTCTAAAATATGGATTTACAAACTTTAAAAGGACACCATCAATCAAACAGTCCTGTGAAAGAGTCATTCCCTAACCTGTTCTGGGTTTGTTTTTACACACTTAAATGTTTCAAGTCATCAAACACAAATTCATTTTGGAAAAAGATCATCCAAAATGCAGTTTTAAATTATTTTCACAACCACAGGCCTGGTTATTGACAGACCTGGTAAGGTCATAAAGGACCCCAAACGTGTGAAGAACTGCAGGCCTCACGTGCCTGAGTTTAGGTCAGACGTCATGATTCAACAGGAAGATGGAGACGGAGCAAACATGGCCTCCATGGGAGAGTAAAAACCACAGCATACACATGGTAGTGGTGTGATGGACCACTTGCCATAATAGATGGAAGCCCGGACTTAAGTCCCGTTGAGATGCTGTGACGTGACCCTAAACGAGCCACTTATGCTCAACCTATCCAATGTGGATGAAGAATTGACAGAATTCCTCCACAGCAATGTGAAAGACTGATTGGCCGGTTTTTAAAATTAAAATGGATTCGGATGATCTGAACAATTAACAATGGAACAAAAATACGGTATATGAAAACTGTTTTACTGTCCCTTCTGTGTCCATCAATGTCAGCAACATGTTTCATCCTCTGGGTCAGGCTTACTGCTGTCAGAAGATTGAAACGGCGTTCTCTCTCTCTCTCTCTCTCTGCCACTCTACTCGGGCTCACTGCACAGAGTTTGCAGAAGCAAGGGACTGGGTGGAGAAAGAACTCTCCTTTGACAAGAACGTGGACGTGAATCTTTTTGAGACAACCATCCGTGTCCTCGGGGGCCTGCTGAGCACCTTCCACCTGACAGGAGACCGACTCTTTCTGGAGAAAGCCGTGAGTCTCATTTGAACAGCTGTGTAGTTTACTATATTGTTTACTATAATTCAGTTCAGTTTTAACCAGGTTTCTTTTAGATTTACAAAGCTGATCATTAAAATGTATAAATAATTCTTCTACCTTTCTCCACTTAAAGAAAGATCTCGGGTCAAGATTGATGCCTGCCTTCAAAACTCCCTCAAAGATCCCATTCTCGGACGTGAACATCGGGAAGGGGACCGCCCACCCCCCCCGATGGACGTCAGACAGCACGCTGGCCGAGGTCACAAGCATCCAGCTGGAATTCAGAGATCTGAGCCGCCTCACTCAGGACCCGCAGTACCAGGTCAGGACACAAACGGGTCCTCTGCAGCGGGCCAGCGTGCTCCGGTGGGGGCAGATCTCTGAGATGGAGTGAAAATTATGATTGTCGGCAGTTTCTCGAGGGTTTCAGATGGAGGGTTTAAGTCAGAATCGGACATTAAGTACAGCGTGCACAAACACTTGTGTGATTGAAGTGACAAGGTGAGCTAGGATTTGCGTTGAATCCATCCGGTTGTCAGTTTATGAGTGATTTCAGAAAACAGAGGTTTCCCTTGAAGCTTTTAAGCCCAACATGCCCGACATGAATCAGAGTAGTTTGTGTCCTAAGTTATCCAGGCCGGTGAGGCGGAGCTTCACATGAGCCCGATTTCATCAAAGTGTGAAATTGGAAATTTCAAACCCATCAGCTCACACGCCAGCAGTGTGGAAAGTGAGGCGGTTGGGGTCATCATCTCATGGCCACACACTAATGGGAGCTTCTTTTTTCTCTTATTCTTTTTTAACAGGACGTTGTAAATGAGGTCATGAAGCTGGTCCACAAGCTGCCGGGCAAACAAGACGGCCTGGTGCCCATGTTCATCAACACCAACACTGGCCAGTTCACCCACAAAGGAGTCTTCACGCTGGGCGCCAGGGCAGACAGCTACTACGAGTATCTGCTCAAGCAGTGGATCCAGGGAGGCAAGACGGAAGACGAGTAATTACAACAAGTTGATCTTCTGTGATTGTGGGAGAAAACAATGGATTTTTAAGCCGGAAGAAGAGCCAGCAGCAATAACATGATCCGACGTGACATCCCGTGTACGGCTGGTAGTCAGAGCTACGAGATGCAATGTCAGTTTAAGTGTATTGATGTTTGAAGGATTAGATCATATCTTGTTTCCTGGTTGATTGGATTTAAAAATGAGTTTGTGGGTTAGGGTTAGTTATGCAATGGAAATCACTGCATTTTACCACATTAAGACATTTGTCTGTGTCTACCATGCCAACATTTTTTTTTTTTTTCAAAGGTGATTACTGCATTCATTTTGCACAGCCCTAAACTGAGTGACTGGGGACGCACTGACATTATATTGACTCACTTTCGGTCCCATTTCCTGTGTGTGTTTTGTGTCAGCCTGTTGGAGGACTACCTTCAGGCGGTGGACGGAGTGAGAAAACATCTTGTGAGACAGACGGGGCCCAGCAAATTGACCTTTGTTGGAGAGTTGTCCCACAGCCGCTTCAACCCTAAAATGGTAGGCACGCTCCCCAGAGGACACTGGGCGACAGGCGCAGGCTCTCATCGGGTCACAAGTTGATCCCGGCGCTGCTTTACAACGCTATGGCTTGTTTGTAGGGCCGTTTATTATTGTCATTCTTCCTTGTTTTTTTATAACCGCTACACGCAGCACAATGGCCTCTGATTGTCACAGCCAATTAGCAGAAGGCCGAAACAGATTAACTGCCGTGTTCAATTAATCACCGTCCCTGCTTACATTGGCTCGGTCAGCCAGTCCAATGGATTCAGTGTCGTCCTTCCTGATAGCGCTTCTGTCTCTTTCTGCAGGACCACCTCGTCTGCTTCCTCCCAGGTACCTTGGCCCTCGGGGCCCACAACGGCCTCCCAGGGGACCATATGGATCTGGCTGTGCAGTTGATGGAGACGTGTCACCAGATGTACAAACAGATGGAGACGGGGCTAAGCCCAGAGATCGTACACTTCAACCTGCAGGCCAACGATGGGAACGATGTGGTTGTCAAGGTGACGCTCATAGAGGAACGCTGGCTTTTTCTTCATTTGTTATCATGTCATTCCTTTTTTGTATCGTTTGCTTCATACACTATACATCTGTTTGAATGGGCGAATATGATGTTCATGAATGTAGATTCCAGACACTGTTAAAAAGAAGAATGCTCTCAATACTTTAATTTGAGAGACGCTCCGATGACGAAAATGAGTGAGCCGTCTGCTGAGTGAGTGTAAATCTGTCATGGGAATTGTTTCCATTACCTCACATTTTATTTTTCATTAACTGCTCCAGGTTAATCAAAGCATCACCACTGCCGCCTTGATTAACCTCAAATATAAATGTAAAACAGGAGCTCCTTCTGATTACAGGATTACAAAAGGAAGTAAGATTTAGGAAGTAATTGGGTATGAGTAATTCACGTGAACACAGTCTGTGATTAAAGTGGGTTTAACCATGGGTTCCGTTTCTGTAAACCTTTTAAGGTGATATTTATGGATCTTTTATATTTACATGAACAATTGATGACATTTGCAGCGCTTTCATTAAGCAAAATACAGGATAAGAGTTTCTCGCCCCTGTAGCTTCTGTCTATGCGTTGAGCAACCACTAATCTATTCTTCTTTCTTCCGTTTTTGTCATAACCTTGACGTCGATCCTCCAGCCTGCAGACAGACACAACCTGCTGCGGCCGGAGACGGTAGAAAGTCTGTTCTACATGTACCGATTCACCAAGGACACCAAGTACAGAGACTGGGGCTGGGAAATACTGCAGAGCTTCAACAACTACACTAAAGTACAGCCCTGAGTGTTAACCCTACCATTAACATGGCATTTTGTCTTTGAACCACCTGACCGAACGGCTCCACCTCTTTTAGGTCCCCGGCGGCGGCTACACGTCCATCAACAACGTCCGTGACCCCGTGAACCCGGGCCCCCGGGACAAGATGGAGAGCTTCTTCCTGGGCGAGACGCTGAAGTACTTCTACCTGCTCTTCTCCGACGACCCGGAGCTGCTCAGCCTGGACAAGTACGTCTTCAACACGGAGGCCCACGTTCTCCCCATATGGCCCTCCGCGCCCAAGTGATGTCCGCGTGCAGGAGATGTGTGTAACGGAGGCCAAGGCCGTCACTGCCGCTCGGCCCGGCGCTTCTCTTCAGCGAGTTCGACACGTTTCCATGACAAGGAGTTTAGTTCTACTTTTTTAGTTCTTTCTTCACGGTTGGCTTTACTTTTCCTAAGGAAAATGTTTGTTAGAGCTGGTCTCTAATATAAAAAGCTTTTTCTTTTTTCTTTTTATAACCGCTCTGACTAGCTTAGAGACAAGAAATGAATTGGAAATGAATTGGGTGACTGGGATAATTCCCGTTTCCCTCTGGTAACGACACTATTTGCCATGTGAGGTAAATATCCTCATGAGTCCTTGAGCCAGGTGTCATGGCCGGCAGGAGTCCAGATTTATTCTCTTAACTCGCTGATGTTGGACAATAAGGCCTGGAGCTTCAGCTGCGTTCATGTTTAAACCGATTGCTGCTGGAGGAGGAGACGCCCATTGTTGATCTGCTAATGCGACAGCTCATGTTCCAGAGTGGACCGTAAACGGACGTTTCACAAAGCAATTAAACAAATGGTTATTTAAAACCTTTTCGATGACATAAAATGCATCTCAGCCTCCATCAGATTGGCTGCTTTCTGGTCAGTTCGTCGGGTATTGAGCTCAGTAGATTGTTGTTGCATACTTTGCAGAGTGAACAGAGTTCGGCAGACTAAAGTTGTCTCCCGTGAGGTCACCAGGAGGTCATAGGTCACAAAGTCTGTTCAGAGTTTGTGTTGGAGGACAGAAAGATTCTCCATGTGGTGGCCGAGCATTTAGAGTATTTCTACAACGAAGACTAGAGATCGCAGAATGAGACCTTTCCAAAGCAAACCGGCTAACAAGGCGCAGTGACAGCCTGCCACTGGTAGAAAATAAGCCCTCTTACATTACAGCCTGTGGTAATGTGGTCGTCTGCAGCTCTCGCTCTCTATCAATGAATCCACCAATCTATACTGGACTCATTCAAAAAGGAGTTTCACTTGGACACAAAAACCTGGTGGTAGTTGCCCTCTAAAAACGATCATCTTTTTACAGTTACTACCATGTAAAGTGACAACTAGTGAGTGGTGGATGCGTTCATGACACACACACACACAGCAACCTCTTGTTTTACTAATGAATGTAGACATTGTTCTCTTACTTTAACATTTGCTCATTCAGGGTTACTTGTTAAGTGTGTTTCATATACACTCTTGAATTGTAATCCCACCTGTTAGAGATTACATGAAGGACTCTCGATTGAGGCTTGAATTCGCAGTGAAGCTAGACGAAGACGTCGCGGTCCTTGCGTCATCATTTGCACGCTGTGCTTTGGGCTGCTCACTCGGGGCCCTTTGCAAACGCCCCGTGTTGAGGACCAGGTTGGTCGTGTAGTTTATGCATTCCTGACTACGCAGCAGTCCCCGACCTTGTGTCCAATGTGAGCCAGCGCGCGTTCTCCATACACTTACTTTAAGTTCCACCAGCCTTTCCTCTGAAGGACTTATCTGATGTGAAGACCGTCACTCTTCTGCTTTCACTTCTTCGGTCCAGAAAGCGTCAATGTGTTGATTCCTGTTATTTCTGTGGTTTGAACAGACTTCTTTTAATTTGACAAAGTTGTGTGTAACAGACGCTTCATTGAATGTGCGCTACAGCTGCCACCGCTCTGCTGTGCCTACTGACATGTAGACGCTCCTCCGCTGGTTTGGTTCATTGCTGCTGTATCAGTGGTGTCTGTTTGTGAAGTGCTACGTGTGAAGGTGATTAATTAAGGGTTTGTACTTTGACACTGGATGGGTGTGTGACAAGCGACACGGGTGTAAATATTTAGTGTCAATATGTTTTAACTTGTGTGTCTGCTGATTATTGATCCCTTTCTCACGCTGTTTTACACGCATTGTTTTTTCGGTCTTTTTGTTTTGTGTTGCAATTAAACAAACCAATTGGAGAACATGCCCTTTACTATTTGAGACGGATGGCTGTGCTTCATGTTGAAATCCTTCCAAAGTATTTTATTCTCTAGCGGGAGGAAATGAGCCAATTTGTCGGACTATTTTCAGTAGCGTGTTAATACACATTATGTTCTGGTTGTGTGTTTCACAGTATTGAAGGAACACAAACAATGCTCCTCAATGATGATTTAAAAAAAAAATGTATGTACGACAGCGTAACTCTGTTTACTACACTTGTTTTTCTTTTCTGCGTCATAAGCCTGAGATTTGCGCTCTGCTCTGCTCACGGAAGGATCTGGAAGATGCTAAAGTCAGAACACAAAGCTCTTCGGATAAAATGGTACCAGAAGAGACGCGGCTGCTGACTCATGAAGCTCAGTTATTTAGGTTCACGTTAGATTCCCAGGATTCAACCCTGCTTCTTCCACTGAAAGGAAATTAGTCCTTTTAAAATAGATTCTTGAGGTTGTTTTTGCCATTTGCAATTGTGTAAAGTTAAAACACTTTGTGGAATGAATGAGGCGAACGGTTTCGTAGCATTTTGTCCTTTCAACTCTATCGGCAGAATCTTACACTTGTGATAATACTTGGACTGAATGTGATTATTGTTGAATTGAAGCCATAGCAAAAAGACAACTGTACTGTTCTACATGGATGTGGGTGACCAGACATCTGCGCAGTTCATCTGTTTCTTGCCTGCAGGGTTCCTGGGCCGAAGCTCAAAGACATGATCAATAATGTGTTTGCTGGTTCAATCGATTGAGCCATGCGATGACACCCATATGCACACGGTCCTCACTCTTCTCCATGTTGACTGAGGAGCTGTGCTTGCCTGCGAGTCCATATCCCATATTTTATTACATGCAGGCATGAAAAGTATTTATTTTAATTACGGATTAAAGAGATATTAAGTCTATGTTCAGTTCTCTGTCATGTTTGCATAAGTCATGGTGCTTTGTCTCTGGCCAATCATTTATTAAATCCACGTCCACTGTACAGACGACTGATTGAGCACTTTGTAGCTCAAGTTGTGCTTATTCCAATGGTCAAACGTCCTTCTTGCCAACTCACTTTTTGAATAAATATTTTCAATTAATGTTTTGGGTCTTTCTATTTTAATTCGGTTTTCCTTTTCTTTTTTTAAAGGCTGCAGAAGCCTCAGTTTCATTACACTGAATACAACTCTGACCACATTATGGAGTCCATGCACAAGGGTCATGGTCAGTGTCGTTGAATGTTAGATAATAGCGCTCCACCAGGGGGCAGCAGAGAACATCTGTCACTGTCTACAATGCAACATAAGCCAATCACAAAGCAGTGCTCCGACCATGAAATGCTCCTCATCTTCACATATTTAAGGGAGAATCTGTGAAGCCCTGGCTACTTCAGCAGCTACAAAAGGAAGGTGACTAACAAACAGAGCGTGTGCTACTTGTGCAATACAAGGCAACACCAGCAGCATGTACATGGAGTCCTCATTAAATACGATTTTTTTCTTTCTCTTTGAAATTCAACGAGATCATTTTCTTTCTTATTTACCCAGGAGCCCGTTCAGCCTCTGCGTTATGGGTTTTGTTGTCACCAAGTGTTTGCCTGTTTCATGGACCGTTTAAAAGAAAGCTCAACATGACCCATATTTCTTTTTGCAGGACAGTGTTTGGGCTTTTTATTGCTTATCAATGCTCTCATTGCTCGGTCTGACACACATTAGATGAGTTATCACTGTTTAAGAACACATGGATATTTTTTTGCCTACATATAAAATATCCATATCAATGTGGCATTAACGATCATTTAATGCAATACATAAAAGCATATTCATTAGTAATAGCTGTGCTCTGGGGAGTCTCTGCTGCTGCACTGAAATAATAAAAACAAGACAGACACACAGGAGGCCACAATCTAGTCAAGCTGCTGGAGGAAGTGTGTTGACTGTAGAATAAAATTTTCCAGCCTGCAAAAACAGGCAGCATGTAAAATATTGCAATAATTGTACAGTCGAGTCATGGAACCACACGTGTATTGTTTCAGGATATATTTTTTTATCCTATTAGAATGTTGTCACATGTTCTGCATCACTGCATTGTTAAATGTAATTTGTACCAACAAAGGATTTTTACAAAAACAACTAGATATTGTAACCCTGGCTTCTATGGGTGTACTAGAGATAATATATCCAGGTTTCTAAGAACCAGAATACGGCCACGTAGTGTTTTCCAAAAACCTGATAGCCACATTTACATACTCATAGTATTCGGTATGTAAAGAATTTAAATACATTGAAAGATTTGATTAAAAAAAGATAATGCCAACCCACCCACACATAATCCTCTTCAGTGGTCCCATTAGAGTTATTGTCTATAACTACTGTGGGATTTACTGCCACAAGCAGATGGTGTAAACCCCAAATACAATCAAACGTTCTTTAAATCAGTGTGCATGATTACATTCGTGTGTTCCTCAGGTTTATAGTGCTGTTGACTTGCGGGATGCTTTGTGCAACTATTGCTGTGGTTCGGTTCTGAGAGTTTGAGAGTTTAGCTTGAGGCCTAAAGCTGCATCTCGCTCCCTAAAGAAAAGGAAGAATGTGTTTTTGGTTACTAATTGTTGCCCAAGGGTGAATTTAGAGTTGTTCGCCCCGTACTCACCAGCTGTCCGTAAGCTTTATGCCAACAAATTGGATTAAAAAAGCCGTAAGAATGGCTTCACTTTCACTACAATTTATTCAACTCGTTGAGTGTTGCCAATTTAGCATGTTGCCCACTGTCTCCAGCATGTGTCTCTGCCTGTGTGGGGGTGAATGAGCTTGGAGGAAACGTGCCTGGCTAACTTGGCTAACGTCATACCCTGATCTCAAACGAGATAATAAATGGAAAACCCAGGCTAGGAATCACCAGACCAATTGAGCCGCTTTTAGTGATTTTGACTTTTAGGGATTTGATACCTTCAAACACTCGTGTTTACGGTTTTACTGTGGAAGGCTACGGCCATGGACAAAAGGTTAGCCTTACGTCATTCTAAAAGCGCCACAGCAAAAGGGGAGTTGTTGTCTCTTTATGCTACACGAGAAAAATGAAACAAAGCTGTTTTCATGGTTTAGCACGGAGCATGAGTGGAGTCTCACAGCCTGAGCAAATGAGCTGCTCTGTAGTCTGCTTGTAAAACAGACAAATACTTCCGTATCCACGGAGGCTTTAGTATTCCTGAGGCTCTTCGCAGGCACCTCATCTCACCAAATGCTCGACAGATGGATACCGATGATGTTCTTAGGCCGTTTGTATCGACCCGGCAGACCCTGGGCCGCGCACATCACCTTGAGTTAGTAATCTTTCTTGTCAGGGTGCTTTTCCAGTACCACTCGCAATACGTTCAGAGAGGAACTCAAGCGCGCTACCTTTGCCAATCACAAGCAAATCATTGCTATTATTCTTCTGTGACTGATTGATTTAAAAGGCAATGCAGGGTGTGTCGGTACACCGGGACGTCACAGTTGGGTGTGGTCACGTAACCAACTAACCTGTGTGACTATGACGAATAACCAGTAGTAAAGTAGGGTCGGCTTTAAGCTGTCTTTCTTGCGTTAGCACTATAGCTGTTGTGCACGCAGCATTTTCTAAGTCTTGAAAATTACCATTGACCTTGAGAGTGAAGACGCTTATCGAATGAGAGGCAAAAAAAGGCTTGCAGGACACTTTCAGATTGTCAGGTGTGCTCAGATGTTAAACGCTTTTTGCCAAAAGGTTGTGGATGAGTGACTTTATCATTAGATTTGGTTCATGTGTTATACAGTAAAGCAAAGCCCACTAAAAATCCTGTAACATTAAAATGATATTATGATTCATTTTACTCTGTAGGGTGTCTGAAGAGGTACAAGTGATTATCTTTCCTCTTCATCTTCCTTCCTTTACGTCTCTCCTCTCAGGATGATCAGTGGGTGGTGCAGACTCCCACTCGCACGGTGCGACTCCTCTGATCTCTGGGAGGTGAATTCATCTGAGCAGCATGAGACCTCGGCACCGGGCCGTCCTGGGAGCTGTCATCTATCAGACAGACGTCAGCGCAACCCTGTGGCGTCTCAGATGAGAAATTAGGGGAAAGGCGGGGGAGTGAAGGAAGGGAGGATGGGTTGTCAGAATCCTGTTTGTCACATTGATATCAAGTGGGAAAACTGTCTCAACACTAATGGATTAAATCAGAAGTATTTAATTGGGAAATACAGTATATACATATATTGTTTTACGACTTGTTGTTCACTATATTGTGTACAATACTTTTTAGCTCCATCAGAATCACATTTTTTCATCTGATTGTATAATTATTACTTATTTCTGAAGCAATGGAATACGTTTTTTTATTTTACTGTACGTTGGAATTTGTAAATAATATTTTTATTAGGCCGCATGAAGGGGCAAAGACTGAGACTTTTTCATCACAGTCGCTTCAACCCTTCACATTTGTTCTTTAAGCCATTTCTTCTTACGTCAATCATTTAGATTTGTATCTATTTAAGATACAAACTGTGGCATTAAACATCTTCATATATTTCATTGTTATTTAGTTATATTCCTGTTTTATTTTATGTTTGCTAATAGCTGAACTCTCTTCACACACCGCTAATGTAACCGTAGGACGCTTCGTGGATTGAATGGGTTTCTCTTTGTTTCCTTCCGTGTTCGTACGTCTCTCTGGAAGGTAAATCACCCTGGCGCCTCACCGCTTCACTTCCCGCAGGTAAGTTAGCTTCCTGTGCTAAGCGAGGCTAGCTCGTTATGTTAAACTGGCTCAGCTGGTGTTGTCAGCCAGCAAAATGGCCGAAGGCCGTCCTGTTGCCGCCTCTCTCGTCTGCTTCTACATGCAAGTGTACGACAAAAAGCACAACCCTGCCGCGCCTTTGCACATAAATATGTACTCATCTACGTTACGTGTCAAACGTGGACCATATTAGCGCGTCTAATATTAGACATTCTCTGATATTACCGGACATTTGCGCAGTGACGTCACCACACCAGCCACGTTGTAAACGTAATCTCTGCGAAATTCAAAGTCAAAATTGCGGCGGCGGTGTTTTACAAGGGAGGAAAGGGAGGCGGATGGATTTCATGTACAGAAATCTACCGATTGGTGAGTCAGAAAGTATTTTGGCCTTAATATTGAGTTGATACGTGTGTTTGAATGAATGCCGACTACAAGCCATTTGCCTTCATACATTCAGTAGAGCAGTGTGTGTTTTCATTTTTTGCTGATTGACAAACACGATTAGCCGCTGTGCAATGATTAAGCAATAAGGTCCGTGAGGGCGGACGTCAATAATGTTATAATCGGTTGCGATACAGTTGCCCCAAATGGGGGAATGAAAGCTCATTTTTATTTTAAGTGATCTCTGATATGAAAGATGAGGGAAAACGTATACAAGTATACATTATGGCTTTACATTACAGTACACCCTGTGACTCACTCTCAACCAATCAGAATGCTTGATTTCATCCATCCGTATTATAATTAAGGATAAAAATGGTTTCATTTTGATGCTGGACATTAACTACGTGTGTGTGTGTGTGTGTGTGTGTGTGTGTGTGTGAGCGAGAGAGGTACATAATATATCCTGATTTTCTTGATATGACCGTGCGTGTGTGCCGCGCTTTCACGTTCACTGTTTGATGTGTTGGCCTAAACAACAAATGCGGTAATCTGGCTTTCATCACTCGATGCCTTCCCTCTTACTGGCATCACAGGCCGTGTGAGGACCATTCACCTGCAGTGTGGGATGGTGAATTACTTCCTTGTATAAGCTGAGCTAACGTTGCTGTTTTCGGTTGTTTTTGAAAAGTGGAAGTGGAGTGGAATTCTCTGATGTAAAAATCCGTGGGCCTTTCTGTGTTGTTTGAGTATTATTAGCTGAACTTTTCTAGCTCTCTCTTTCCTGTTGGATAACTGTCAACTCTACAAGATGAGCTGTTCTTTAAAAATGATGACAAAGCAGTTTCGCTGAGGTATAGCAGTCATCTCTATTGTTCACTTCAACAAGGCTTTGTCTCATAAAAAGTGGTGCGTTCAAGTTGGTCCACTCACTTAGCCGTCAGCGAAGCAGTACCACTAACAAACCACTGACAGCTCTACGCATTAAAGCGACAGATTGTTTTACTGCTCTTCAAATCACATAAACTGCTTCACGGCATGCATATTTATTATTTTGAAGGGACATGTTTGGGTTATATGCTTACTTGTTGTAAAGAAGAAAAGACGTTATGTGGAGAGATTGATCCAAGGCGTGGGCTTCCTGCAGCCTGCAAAACATCCTGGAGTCACCAGTGTTTGTTTAGAAAATGATCTCCAGAAGCCTGATTTTGAGGCCAGCGTTCATGCAAAGTGTGCTTAAGCAAACCTTTTATTAGTTTGCATAATCTACAAACATGCTTCTGGATTGTTTAATTGTTATGCTGCAAGAACATGTCTCTAAAACTACCTAAAAAATCCCGCCTTTTTTTGTTCTTTTGATTTCTACAACGCACTGATCAAGAACATATCGAGCTCAAACCAGCGGGCTGGTCTGCAATGAAAAACGATCCCCAGAGTCTGGGGCCACTATTCCTTGACCTTCCCCCTGTGGAAATGTAGCAGGGTCAAGGACGGATGGTTAGGAAGATTCATGAGGAGATGAAACGCATGTTAGTGACGTCAGAATTGTGGGACGAAATTAAGTAGGGAAGCATTGAAGCTCCTTTCCTTCCTTTCCTCACCATTGGAGAATTTGAACCGCTTTCATGGCGGCCACTTGCACTACTTCCGGGTCAGATTTGTGAGAGGCAACAGCAGTCGGTGTACTCTTGATTTTTGTAATATTGGAAATGTAATTTTGAAATAAAATAATTCAAAATATCCCCATGCGACCCACCTGTAATACCACTACGACCCACTAGAGGGTTGCGCCCCACAGTTTGAGAAACATTGCTCTAAACCAGTGGCTCTACAACCTTTTTACACCAAGTTCCACTTCAGAAAATACTTGGCTCTCCAAGTACAACCACAATGACCAACACTATAGAGTAGCGTAGTAGGCCTAAGTATTAATCAAAAACAAGGTAGAGGTTTTATTCCTAAAGTATTTTTAATATGTTCAGCCATTGTAACATTTTACACCGTTTCAACAGTAAGACTGCGCTTAATTATAGGATTTTTAAATTTTTTAAATTTTTAGTTTTTTTTAAATGTATATTTATTTCAGTGATTCTTTGGCATACCACTAGAGGGAGCCACAGTGAGAATCACTGCTCTAAACCACTGGAGGTTTGGCCGTATGTAAATATTGTAGATAACCTTTTTAAATATAATCTATTTGTTTTTAATACCATTTATCTTACATTTGATGAAAACGGATGATTCTGTTAATATTGAAGTCCTACACAGTTGAACCTACTAAGTGAATTAAGCCTTCAGAAGGATTAGTAACCATGAAATGTGGTAATTTCCGAGGCAGCCTTCTTTATTTTCTAAAATCTTTTCCTTGGGCAAAGTGCCATGGTCCTACTCATCAGCTAAAGTGAGCAGCCATAATCTAACACTAAAGTAAAGCTGCACCATATCGGTCTGACATATGCACACAAAGTCAAATCCGGAGCTGTTATCATAATGCAGCAGTTAATCTTATGGCGGCCATCTCTTCAGTAACATGTGAATTGTCCTGAGAGAAGATGTCCGCGGCCGTAACGACGGCTGAGAGCTTCTGCAGTTAAAATTGAAAACTGAGATAATGGCAGATATCATTTGCTCTGCAGGCATTCTTGCAGAAGTCATTGTATTCACGGACGGTATTCTCCTCACTGTGGCCTTCACACATGGCCACCTACAAGTATCTCTCCTGTGCTGCCAGGCTTGTTGTGCAGCGTGTGTCTCTTTCCATTCTAATGCGGTTTGGCTTTTCAGTGTTTCCCGTTGGTGAACTCCTCTAATTACTGTCATCGATCAACTTCAGACACAAAAAGTCGCACAAATACACGAGATTGCACACAGTCTGCTCAGCCACACGGACATGAAAAGAAAGGAAGCTTGCTGTATCTGTAGCGGTGAACATAATCTCTGAGGGTTATCTGTGTATCTCTCTGATAAACAGATATGCTTCTCCTATGATTTGCTTCCATGAACACATGGTCTTCATCATCATGTAGCTACTTAACGGGACTTATTAGGAGCAGTTATCCAAGTACGCCGCAATTGTCCACAAATGCTGTTTTGTCAAAGGTTGGATGAAGAAATTAAAAATTAAAAATCTTTAAATTTTTAAATATTTGTAGAAAAGAAGCAATTTATTTTGGGCTCTGCTTTCCCCGCATGTTTGATCATGTATTGAGACTCTATTTTACTTTGTTGGGATTTTTGCAGAGGAAATAATTGGGCGATGAAGATCTTCTCCTCAAACAATAAATATTTTAGATGCCGTTGTTGATTTTATCTTTGCTGTTCTTCTGTGTCATTTTTAAGACGGATTGCTGACCTTTTTGGCAATTTCAGTTGGATCAGCTTGATATTCAGTGCCCTCTGTATTTTTTCTTTTATTGATTTCCAAAGACCATTTTCCAAGTGCATCGGCTCATTTGCAAACTCGTAAATGACTTTTCCATTAGTAATTTTATCACACTTTTAAATTAAAACAACGCTGGTCTTTTTTTTTATTTTTCCAAGAGCAGGCAGTCCTGAGTTTGCCCTAGTCAGCCTTTTTGAAACGCCTTAGTTGCTGGTTAATATAGCAGAAGGAATATTTGGCTCCTGGTAGCTGCAGACATTAAGGACGGCCCAGCTCGGAAATTCTGCCTAAGTTGCACAGAAAGACTGACTTCATCTAGGAAACGTGGTATTTTAAGGCTTCACTTTTATAATGTGGGAATTAGGCATTTAAGATCCTCTTTTGGTGAGAGTAACCTCTGCCATCAGAGCAAATATGAAGAGCTGTTATGATGATATACAGTAACTTCATGGCGCTCAGTGGGGCCACTTTGCTGTCAAAGCGTGTTCATGTATTTACTTTTTTGTAGGCCCACTGCAACAGAACCAGTCAACAAGCAAAACACTGGCCCACGCTGGATATTTAATAAACTTTTCCCACTTTTAAAAACATGTGAAACTGCATTTCCTCTTGTGCTTTGATAGAACTCGTGAGGTATGAAATAAAAAGCAGACTACCATAATGTACCATAAAGTGGTGTTCAGTAAATCGTTTAGTTACTGCTCCCGGAAGTGCCGTGGGAGTACGAGCGCATGTTTTTGGTGTTGAGTGACGTATGGCTGCGTCACTTCCGGGCAGAGGACGCTCTGCGTGGGGAGAGAGCCGCCAGTCGCCACTCCGTCGCCGTAGTAACGGAGATACGGAGAAGCAGGTCAGCTCAACACTGCGGCCAGACGGATAAAAAAAACCCAAACCAAGCGACAAACTGCCGGAGTAAGCTCTGCCCGCTGCGCGCGACATTGCTGGACGTGTACTTGTGTTGACTGGACGTCGTTTGGATCTAGAACCGACACCGGAGCGGGATAGTAGACTACGGACCCCTGCGCGACGCCGAGCACGAAAATAACTTTTAAATTGTATTATTTGTGTTTTTAATCCGCAAAGAAAATTGCCATTTCTTTCTGGGTCGAGCGCGCAACAGCGGACCGCGCGCAAGTCGCGTTATAAGCTCCAGTGCTCCGGGTGGACACCAGAGAAGCGGCGGCTCGGCGGCCACCTGACCTCCTGGAAAATAATACCGCAGCGAACGACACGCAGGCTGAGATCCGTCCGGGGCTCATCGTAAGCCCTCTGGCGGAGCGGCACGAGTTGTTTGCGGCGCTGTTGCATGTCCAGTATTGACGCGCTGTTTCGCGGGGGAAGTTTTGTCAAATCCAATTACTGATATCCAAATCGTGGTAAGTGCTAATTAATCTGTGCTAACTGTGACATCGAACCAGTCGGACTTAATTCCACATTGAAAGTCCCTCCCTTCCAAGTTCCACCCTATCTAGCAAATTGCTAGTACCAAGCGCATCCGACCGAGCCAGCCAAGCATGGATACAATCGGGGTGCACGTCCTCCAGCTAGCGCGATGCCAAGCGCCAGTCTGATCCCGCGCAATGCCTGCACTCTAACCCGCATCGGCGTGGCGCCGTGTACCGGTCACACCGCCGGGATGAGTAGCACCGACCTGGAGCGCATGTCGCTCAGCTCCTCGGCCAACTCGGTGGCCTCCAGCGCACGGACGTTGTCGGCCAACGTGAGGAAGCTGCACAACGCACTCAACCTCCTACTCAGCGACTTCGAGAGGGAGCAGTTCATCCACTGCCTCAACGTGTACCACTCCAAACGCAACGTGTACGACCTGGTTCAGACCCTCAACGTCATCCTCAACGCGCCCAGCAAGCGGCAACTTCTGCCCATGCTGCGGCTTGTCATCCCCCGCTCCGACCAGCTCCTCTTCGAGCAGTACACCTCAGAGGGCCTCTACTTAAAGTCGGATTTAGTTGCATCGAGCAACGGCGAAGCCGAACCCCCGCCGGGCGACTTCCCCGGCGCCAGCCCGACTCCCTCGGGGGATTTTTCGCCCAACAACCGGCCCGAGTTTCAGGTGGCGCTGCGTGACTCGCCGGACAGCTTCAGCACCAGCAGCGACGGGACAGCTCCCCTGGTGCCTCTGCTCGGGCGGAACTTTGTCCACGAGCCGCCGGGCGAGATACGGCAGGTCACCATGAAGCGACACAAGAGCAACGAAGGCCTGGGTTTCAGCATCCGCGGGGGCTCGGAGCACGGGGTCGGCATCTACGTGTCCCTGGTGGAGCCCGGCAGCCTGGCGGAGAAGGAAGGTCTGCGCATCGGTGACCAAATCATGAAAGTCAATGACAAAGTCTTCGACAAAGTCACGCACGCCGAAGCTGTGAAGGTACTTTAAAAAAAAAAACTCTCACGTGATTGTCATTGGTCCTCATGGGGTAACATTAGGTCATTGGCGTAGCTGCTTTGTCCATTTGTTAGAACTGCAAGGAATGTAGTGCAACAGTATTAACTGTAGGGTTACAGTGAGACTATAGCGGTGCAAGTGTAACCAGACCCCTTCAGAGCAGCTGGTGTGTGTGTGCGTGTGCGTGCGTGTGTGTGTGTGTGTGTGTGTGTGTGTGTGTGTGTGTGTGTGTGTGTGTGTGTGTGTGTGTGTGTGTGTGTGTGGCTGAATGTTTGCTCCACCGCTCTGAAGCTGTCGACTGACAAGGAAGACATGGGTAGCTTTAGCCCTGTACCCTGTTGTTAATGCCACGCAGTGTAAATAACCTCATTCAGCAAATGAGGTTAGGAAGGAGCACCCATGCTTGTTACAGGTCGATTGATTTATTAGAGGCCCTTAATTGTGAGGTCCTTGGTTTTATGAGCTGTCCATGGTGCTGATGATTCTACGGTTTTCTGTCCCCTGACATTTTTTTTCCTCATTTCTTTTCTTCAATCTGTGCCAAAGCCCCGCTTTTGAGATTGCACTTATTCACACTTACCTGCCCATGTCATATACTCACAGGGATTTAGTTTCCTGTCCAGTTTTCAAACATCTGGAAAATCACACTTGTGGTAAATGCTTTTGCTCGTTATTTATGGACTTCACTTCATTTAAAATGCATTACAAACACATTTAAGTGAAATCATCTTAACCTGATATAACACTCTTTAATGGCATACGTCTCTTGTTTTAGCTTTTTTAAGTGTCGTTAGTAAATGTATTTAGAACAATGCTCCAATGCCTTTTTTAGATACTATTTTATTTCAATAAGAATATTACCTCAAGGAATGAAGAATGCAGTTCACCACATTTTAACTCTTTCATGCTTTCCTGATGGGAGTGACATTGAGCAAGGAGTTATTTTTCAGCAAGAAAGGTGCTTTCCGCTTGCACAAAACCACAAAGTGCCAGATATCTATAAGCTGCTTTTTGAAATGGTTATTTTCTGTCAAGTTTGAAACTGGCGTGTTCCCTCCTGACAACCGGGGATTATAATGTCGTTCAAATTGAGTCCTCTATAACCTTCACCGAAGTTGACAAAGCTGTCCACGTTTTTATCTCCTTTCGTGTGGGCTCTAGTAATTCACTTGCTGCAGGTCTTGGCAATAAGGCAATTTCTTGCCCTAAGTGAATCCTAAATACTTCAGATTTTAGATTGACACCAAGAGATGAGAACATATTAGCCCTGATTCAGCCTTGATTCCCAGTTGCTTGTGGGTTTAGAATCCGTTTGAGCCTTCACAGTGTCAATGTCCTTGATACATTTATACTTACATACACTTAACTGTTCGTGTTCGGCACTGATCCAGTTGTGCCTTTTATAGTCTAGGCCCCAAGTTGGGGCCATCATATATTTTCTAGAGTTGTTCCGATACCAATACTAGTATCGGAGGCTTTTCCGATACTGCCGAAATGCTGGCATCGTGTATCGGCGAGTACTGGAGTCCAGGCTCCGATCCGATACCACGTACCGTGTCAGCGATGTTCTTCTTCGCCTCTTAAAAAAAAGTTGTGCTGTGCTGCCATCAGCAGCTGCTGTTTTAGAGGGGCGAAGAATTGTTCAATTTGATCAGGAACTGACGTCAGCTAATGTCAGGAGCTAACGTTTGCTCAGGAGCGGGCGCTAGCTAACGTCAGGCGCTAACGTTAGCTCAGGATCGGGCATTAGCTAACGTCAGGCGGCAACGTTAGCACAAGAGCGGGCGTTGGCTAACGTCAAGCGCTAACGTTAGCTCAGGAGCGGGCGTTAGCTAACGTCAGGCGCTAACATTAGCTCAGGAGCGGGCGTTAGCTAACGTCAGGCGCTTACATTAGCTCAGGACCTGACGTCAGCTAAACGTCAGGAGCTAACGTTAGCGCATCAAGTCTGCGGTTTGGCAGTACTTTACATTCCCACCAGTAAGACGCCGACATGCAACAATTGCAAAGAAGCTATTTCGAGGGGTGGCACGAGTGCAAATAAAAAAAAAAAGCAATTTAATCAAACATCTGAAGACGCATCACGCTAAAGAGCACGACAAATTTACCAAAGTTAAGGGGACATTGGTATCGGTACTCGGTATCGGCTGATACCCACTGGACGTATATCGGAATCGGTATCGGGAGGGAAGAAATGGTATCGGAGCATCTCTAAGATTTTCATAGTTTTTACTGTCTACTGTTTTTACTTTGTGGGTTAAAACACTTTGACTTGCTTTCGGAATATTAACAGAAAGGATAATCACGATTTAATTTCTTCACAATTCATGCTTTTGTACTTTGTGATAAAATAAACGGCACTGTTTAGTAAACTTCTAAGTCATGCTACATTTCTGTTCATGTACAATCTCCATCAGAATAAGAAGTAATTGTTAAAAGATTGTTCCGTACCTGAATTCAAGGCAACATTCGGGAACGTTCACAGGTTGCCACGAGGGCGCACCCTCAAAAGTGAGGCAAAACACTAGTAGCAACAGTTTTCTATTGGCGTCAGAAAGATGATGCGTATGGAAGTAATGAGGTCATTGGCCTGATTATGTGAAAGTCATTTTTATTAATCTGATTTTCAGACTAAAGACCAGCAGAGCGCCGCTGCATCGCTTATTGAACGTGATGCCAAACTGCTTTGGAAAGAATAGTAACGGCAGAATTAACACAATCACAACAATCGATTCTCTCCGCATTATAAATGGTGTCCAACGGTGAATTGAAGGTCATCGATTGCCGCCTCTGTAGTGCAAGTGAAGCGTTTTGCTGTCTCTGTTTCTCTGTGCACATTGTTTTTTTGTGTGAGGAGTTGGGTCGGTTTTGAAACTTGGAGGGAGTGAAGCCAAAGATCAGTTAAATATACACTCTTTATATAATCTCTGTATTAGCATTTCATTCGCACTTGTGTCAATGTCAGCAAATCCTTATTTTTATGCACTGCTTCTTATTTCATCATTAAGCCATCCAAAATGATTATGGTATGTCTAACTATGAAGACCAACAATTATAGTGCTCCCTTTGCTGCTGTTATTAGTCTGACAGCCGAAGCACGCGCCCAGCCAACTAGGAGAGAAGCCGCCTGAGATCAAAATCTCTAATGCCTGACTGCAGTTATTTGAATGCCCTCTGCATTTGGTCTAAATGCCATTACAAGCATCAAGAACCACAATTATTGGGACTGTCTGACTCTGCCAGACCATCGGGTGAGTTCATCTTCTGCAAACTCATAATGTCCAGCCAAACATGGTTGATTCAAAAAGCACGTGGATGTCGGTCCTCTGGAATCACCACTAATAACGGCGCCCGACCAACCGTGGCGCCGCTGCAGCTCACTGCCCACCCTCCCCTTTACCCTTAGGCTAACACCGTTAGCTCGGTCAACTATGTTGCCTTCATTAGCACTGTTGACACTGTAGATGTTCTCACCCGTCTGTGTTGAGCGCTGTGTCCCTCACTCATATTTATGGTCTTTCTTTGGAATCAAGCACTTTTTAAATAAAATATTTCCATTTTTTTAAACGCTTGATTAATTCACTCATTTTATACATTTCCATTATTTGCTCAAATATTAAAAAATCTTTTTATTAACTATATTATTAAAACGTAAAGCTACTTGAACGTTGTGGCACATTTTGACGGATGAAATGGCACCTTGTGAATGAGCTGCTGGCTCCTGATGAATGCGGCTGTGACGGCCCATCTGATCCTGTCCCCTCACTAAGAACGCAACTCCCACAGAGACAAAACTCCATTTTCTGCTAAAAGGCACTCGCATGACCGTCTGTATTGTGAAAGTAGTCGAAGTGATAAACCCCAAAACTGTTTCCACCCTCACCGCTCATCCACCGCGTTACCAGTAGAAAGAGGAACGACTATGTTGATCCAACGGGCACCTTTTTATAGCAAACTATCCTTCTGTAAAATCATGAACTCGTTTTCAAAACAAACCTAAGTTGTATATACTTTCACAACTTGTATATCAAGTTGGATCAGTTTTGCTCAGGTCAAATTGTTATATAAAAGTGGCTAAGCTTTACCCCATCACACACGTAAACAATTCAGTAAGCTCACACACACACACTTTAAATGAGTCTATGCAACTTCTCCCAGTAATCATTAACACTGTTTTTTTCTCTGCTATGCCTCTAATCTGCTCCATTTTAGCCAACCTGTGTGGGCTGATGAGTTCAGGGACGGCCTCTGAAAGCAATAGATTGTTTTGTGCCCCAGGGGACGAGTCAAGGGCTTACAGCTGTATTACTTTCTGTCTCCGACTGTCTCCTCTTCCTAAGAGCCTGCCTTGGCCCCAGTCCCCCGGGCCACTGCCAAGGTTAGCTACCCGGTCACCATTTCGACTCCATCTCTCCTGTGCTGCTGGATAGTCGAGCGATGTGACGGGAGGAGAACGGGACATTAATTGTGTAGTTTAAGAGCAACGATAACATTGAGACAAGCAGTCTTGTCTCGCCACGGACAGCCTGTCTCTCTGACCTTTTCATCTGATTGGTCTCAAGTCTGAGGAGGGTTGAGAGGGAGAAACGACAGTGGAGAGGCAGTCTTAAAAAGAAGAAGAAATATATATATATATATATATATATATATATAATATATATATATATAATATATTTGGAGGCAGGTAGAAATCTTATTAAACTTGAAGGCTTTAATTGATTCGTACCTTTCTTTTAGAGCTTGTTTGTGCGCTCGTGAACCGTTCCATCTGAAGATGTCTGCAAATGGATCATCATTCCAACTTTAAGACATCTGTGCTTCCTTTTGAAACATGATGGGGAAGCTTATACATAGATCAATTGAGTTACCATAGTGATTGGGAAAAGGCAATCTTTCTCAGTCTTTTTCAGTTAATTTAGTTTTGTTGGAAGAAATATATATATATAATTAAAGTTAGCCTAGCTTGACCTGTAGAAGGTTCTGCCTGCTTGACACAGCAGAAAACAGAAAGTATATTCCAGATGAGTGAGAACGAGTCAAAGTGTCCCCTGGCGCCTTCACTGAAGAGACGCTCCGGGGACTGAATCATCCGTCTGGCTGCCGTCAAGAATTACTGCTTCCACAGAATGTCCCGATGAGGCTGAGAGCAGAGCAACGGTTGCAGAGGCAGATGAGAGAACGTGTGACTGCTGTATGGCGGGACTTTCCATTCTGACGTGATGAAAGCATGACAGAATAATCTCGCTAGCTTTCCAAAAAGTGTTTGTTTTTCTTTACGGTCTTTCTAAAAATAAGAAAAGCAGATTGTGATGGAGTGCTGTCTACAGGGTTGTCTTGCATTTGGGCCAGCGTAGTCCTCTTCTATTGCACCGTGTAAATAACTCGCTCTGTTGAACTGAGGTCTAACCTCTGATCTGCCCGGCAGCAGTCCCAGCTCGGACCGCATGCCATGCGTGGTTGCAGCAGAGCAATGTGAAGATGCACTGAACAGAGTGCAGAGCAGCAGATTCCTCCACAAAGTCATTAGCAGTGGTTTTCTCTTGTAAACACGGGGCTGACTGTTGCCTTAAGGCGCCTCCGAGGTTTGCCAATATGTGCTGGTTTCATCCAGTACATATTGTCGTTTTATATCACAAGATCCACGTCTGTGACACGTTCATGCAAACACCTTTTGTATACAACGGTGAGGCTTGCTATGTTTCGATTTCTGTGAAAGGTGCATCTGAGTGGCAGCAGCTAGATCAAAATGTCACATCTGTCTTGTGACTAATACGTTCGGTTCAAGTGTGCTGGCTTCAGAAACTGATCCGCTGAGATGAAATGAAGAGACCTTTGGACGACTTTCAAATGATTGATGTTGAAAAGATTTGTGGAGTAACATTTGTTGTTGCTTGTTTGCACAAGGTTTATTTATTTTATTGACTTTGGCAGTATGAGAATGAATGTTGAGTGCTACAAAGACAAAATGCACATCGGAGACAAAACCCAGGCTTTTACTATGGCAGTTTAATTATAAATAAAAATAGAGCCAATAATACAGAATGCAAAAGTTTGAGTGTTAATTATGCTGCCCAGAGTTGGGCAGCATAATTGTAGAACTTCAATTAGACTAATTGTGTTAATAACAGTTCATTTAGTGCTATAGTGGCACATAACTAATAACAATAACAAACGTAATATATCCCTCTAATATGATTTATTTTATTTGTATTTTCAGAATATGAATATTTTGAACTTCTCCCTGATTTTAACTGTCCTAAAGACATTACAGTCACCAATGTATAAGTCTGGTTCTCACACAGTTTCAACACGTGTTGATGATTATCAGTGTTTGCTTCTCTCCGGTGAACAACCGGGGCCCCGGAAGCTAGTGGCCGCTACTGTGTGTAGAAGAAATGTGCTTGAATAAATAAATCAAAACACTTGCTGTCCAAATAGCCAAATGTCAAAATTCTGGGCGTATTCAAGTTGGAAACTTTTTCAATGGGAATTAACAGGAATATACAAGATCTAAAGGCAATTAACGAGACTGAAATGGACATTTGGGGGTAATTTAACTGTTTTTACCGTGTCGTATATGACAGAAGAACATTTAGTTTTGTCATAAGTAGACATGCATGCAAACATTTCTAATTAACGTTTTTGACTTAATCCATTTGTGAGTAGGACTTTATTCAACATTCATGTTTTTGTTGTTCTATGAAATAATAAAGTTGTGTATTGCCTATATGATCGGACCCCCTCCCCAGAAAAGTCCACTTCTAAATGTGATATGAATGAAGCTTCTATTCTTCAGACCACATTTCTGAGCACTGAAAGTGGAGGAGTGCAAGTCTCCCAAGCATTTCATCATTAGGGAAGAAGAGCTTTGATTGCTGGTTGGATGCGGTGGCTGCACAGTGTATGGTGTTGGAAGATGGGAGAAATAATCAGAAACGGGATGGATAAAGCTGCAAAGCGCTCATCTGTGTTTCCACGTGGCCCTTACCAGCCAGTGGGCAGCGGGAGGTCAGCCGGCAGTATGAAACAGCAAAAAATAGGTGTGTGTAAGTGTGTGAGTCACCACACGCACAGAAGGTCCTCGAGCATGCAGTTTGCTGCAGCAGAATATTTCTGAATTGCTTTCATTAAGCGGGGGGAGGCCGTGGTGTTGTGGCATGTTACGCTGATCAACATTGAAGTGATTGCTGGCGTTGTAACGTTAATGTCAAGACTATGTGGAAGGTGTCAACTCTTGTATACAGTGCTTGAAGTGGGCCGTTCTTCACTGTACTGCAGTACCTGCATTTAATGAAACCGTGTAAAAGTTTTCTGGATCTGCTCTTTTAATTACCTGAATAAGATATTACAGGACAAACCAATCAGCCTCAGGCCCTTATTTTAGTGCCACTTCAAGCACTGCTAGTAATTCAAGCATATCATAAGTGCACATAAAAACATGCACACACAGAGACGGAGTTCACTAAAGCGGGAACACCATACCTATTATCCCTCCTTTTGTGTCAAATGTCTCATCCATATGTCCATTTAAAGGCAGCCTTTATATTGTTCTCAGGTTGACCCACCTGGGGTCCCTCGGACAGATCTGCTGCCATGTATAGACAGTGCCGGCCCGAGCCTCTTGGGGTCCCTAAGCAGCCGCTTAGTTCGCTTATGCCTCGGGCCGGCCCTGTATATATATACAGTATATATGGTAATTGCTTTAGAATTGAGCCACCAAATGCTTCAGTTCACAGCCAAGGTGTCCCCAATCCATCTCCTGGTCTCCAAGGCCCTAAATCACCGGAAGCAGCCATTAATATCCGGTCAATGAGTCCCTCCATCTCTGTTCCTTTCTGTGGGGAGTCAGGAAATGACCTATTCTGCGTGGAAGTTTCACAGACCTGTGTTACTGTAAAACAATCATCACAAACTATTAAAGCCTATTACAGTAGGCCTGCAGTAAAACTACAGCTTTACGTGGTTGCATTCTACTCATCTATTAATACATATTTGTAATCTTGCGTAACATAATGGACTCTTTTAAAGTTTATTTTTGTCATTGAGAATTGATGAAGCTGGTTTCACTGATAGCGTTTTTCCTTTTGTCCTTGGGGCGGCATCTTGGCTATTGTGGGAGTCATGAGACTGTAGGAGGGCTGTTCTGAATGTCAATGAATATTCAGATGGTTCATTTTCACTTTGGTTCGTCTGTTGCTCCTTGAGAGGTATAATTATGAGCCGGGCACCGGCAGAGATGGGCTCATTTACGATAGCGATAGGACGACGGCCTTTCCGCCCAAAGGAAATGTACCTCTTCACAGGTCCTACACATCTGTTCATCTCCAGTTGAGTTGTTTCACACCTTTTTAGATTATCGGAAGCATTGTAGAGAAGTTTACAGCGTGATTGATCCCCTTGTCACCTCCTCTATCTTCTCTTTACTCAAACTAATTATGACCATGCATGGCCTTTGTGCTGCATGTAAGGTTAAAGTTGAATTTAATTAATGTAATAATGCTAATTTAACAATGTGATACTCCAAACAAGGATACATATTGAGATTAAAAAGTTCATCATTCTGATTCATAATATTAATAAACATAAAATTTACTTTGTAATGCAATCACAACTGTAGAATAGGCATTTTTATTTATTACTGTCACACTGCAATATTCATGTCACCATTGAAGCTATTTATAGAGCGGTTTAGTGGTGTGCACTGTAAGATATTTACTCCTAGAAATGTAGGAATGGTAAGATCGTATCGGCCTATGAACCTCTTTATTGCACGGATAGTGGTCGTCTCAGCAGCTCGCTTGTTGAAGGAGCGCTTTGCTTTCCTCAGCGGCTTGTAAGTTCTGCTGTTCTCATAGTCTACACACACTCAGGTGGACCTGCTCCACTGCCTGACACAAGCAGTGTGACGGAAATGAACTGTCTGCTCCACTAGGTTTTGGTTTAGGTTTCGTTACAGAATAAACCTGTTTTTGGTTTTAATTGAACCATTTATCTGGCATTATTTTGACGACGGACCTCCGGGGAGGGGCCCGCCTGACGAGGCCGACCCGATACGGGATCCTTACAGCAGCCATTCAACGGCTGCTCCACTGGAGGAGGAAGAAGTTTATAATAATCTCCTGAAAAAACGGCTTCCTGGGAGGTTGAGAGGTCCTCTGATGTGGGTTACCAGAGCAGAGCGAAAGCTGCGAGAGTCCTCAGGGGAGAGCAACTGGATTGTTCAAATCCCACAGCTGGAGTGGAGATCTTTATAAAGGCCCGGGTCTAATCACTACCCTCATTGATGCAGTGTGCGTCCGGGAGATTACACTGTATCCTCTCCGACACACGCGGTGCTGACCAGCAGAGCTCCGCTAGCCGTTCCAGAAGTCTCTCTTACTGTTGGTACATCCGGAGAGGAGCCCTGCAGGTCATCCGATACTGTGGATCTGCTTAACCGATCTCCTGCACTCACACAGGCAACTCTGTCTTCCAGTTTTTTTAAGTGACATTTTTAAGTGATGCATGTAATCGTTTGAGAAGGTGGTGACTCCAGGCCAAAGTGACCCACGTAATGGACATTGACGTGTACTCTGGCTGACTGGAGGTACGTGGTGGGCAGCAGAGTCTGTCAGTGTTCCTGAGTTTCAATAATTTAGGAACAGAGAGCGTTATCACGTCACCGGTAGCGCGGTCAAGGACCTGCTTTTTTTTGGTACGTATCACTCGGTGTGGTGGGACGCCGTTCATCCAAAGAGCTTTGACCTGCAACAATCGCACAGGCAACGTCTCACTGGGGAAGTGTGTATTTTGGGAGGCTAAGGTTCCAGTGTTTTAGTGTTTAGGAGCATCCGTCTCCTCCCCCACAAAAATACTACTACCGTATTTTCCGGACTATAAGTTGCTCCGGAGTACAAGTCGCACCAGCCATAAAATGCATAATATGGAAGGAAAAGACATATACAAGTCACACTGCAGTACAAGTCGCATTTTTTGAGAATGAGACACGCGGCGGCGGAGGACAGAGTTAAGTACCGTTCTTTGGCTGCATGTGTCCTACGAACGTCGATATGACGTCTGGCGATAAATCCGAGAGGTCTGCAGGTTTTGGTTTCACCACTGTCATGATATGAGGCAAGACGCGAGTCGCGATCCACATTAAAGAGGGTTTTATTTTTGAACCGCCCAGAGTAACGTAAGCAATGCGTTAGACTCCAACAGTTAGCATCTATGGCTAGCATACCCGAACTACGGTAGCTCTGCCATCTTCCCACGGGCTGCAACGGCTGTGTTGAAATGATCAACACAGGCCTAGAGCGCCCTCCTGCGGTTTAGTGTGAAAATAACATGAAATGATATAATGTGTTAATAATTTCACACATAAGTCGCTCCAGAGTATACGTCGCACCCCCGGCCCAACTATGAAATAAAACGGTGACTTATAGTCCGGAAAATACGGTGTATATCATATTTTGTAGATCCACATTATCGTTCATTTGATCTCATCCAAAGAAAATTTGAATTTAAAATGTTTTTTTAGTTTACATCGTCCAATCGTGAAACCTGTTTGCTTCCCTCCCAACGCAGCAATCCATCAAGCGCGGATTGATGGAAAATGATCAAAGCATAGGGAAAGAAAGGAGACTCTGACGCTACTTTCTCTCCCCATTTCCACCTATTCTCTGAGACCACTTAACAAATGACTCTCGCTGCTCCTGGTTTTAGCTGCTTGCTCACTGCCTCCCCTCTTCACGTACACCTGCACACATGGAATACAAACACAGGGCCTCCACACAGGAAGATGGAGTAAGCGCACTGCAGATGGGTGTGCTGTGTCGTGATGTTGTGAGGTCTCCATTAGTGTGACAGTTGATGTCTGGTGAGGTTGTCTCTGCTGTGTGCCGGTACATCAGTTCAGCTGGTGTCTCGGCTGACTTTTCCACAACAGTTGGCCTCAGAAGTGTGATTGCGCAACGCTTTGCGGTCGGCTTAATCGATTGTTTGACATTAACCACCTTCAATGTCTCCCACAGCGTTGCTGTAATGGTTTTCAGTGAACAGCAACTAATTTCCTTGACAATTTGATTTAAGTACAAATGTGGACAAAATTTAAACACGTCAGGAGGAATGTATCAAAGCAACAGCTTCATAATCAAAGACAATGTTTAGTAATCACTACTTCTTATCTTGAGTAAAATCAGATGGTCAAGGCGTGATGGTGAAGACTGTCCCCTCTGGATTGCTGCAATTTAGGGGCCAGGTGGGGCCAGGTCCCAACCATGAGTTATAGCACAGTAGATTGTGGAGAAGCTTTAAAAGCCTTGTATGAAAACGCCGTCACAAAGAAATGTTTCACAAAAGACTTCTGAGACTGTTGTTACGTTTGCTTGTTTTTGTGTGCAAAAAAAATACCAGAAATAAATGACACCGTCCCATAGTTGCTTGAGGTGTAAATCTTGGAATATTGATTTGAAAAAGGAAGACGTTGTCATTGTAGGTTAATGGAAGAGTGATTTCTGGATAACTACCCTGTCCTACTTTAGCTAGTGTCGACAAAGGCTCTGCACATTGCTGCAAACATCCCTCTATGTGATTTAGATTTCATCGAAATTGTGTTGCATAACAAGTCCTACTGCTTCCCCAAACGTATTTCTTTCAACAAAATCCACATCTTCCCCCTTTTTTTTCAATCGCTGGTATTTGAGGCTGATCTCTCTGCGATACAGAGGCAATTACGCTGGGTGAGGGGGATGACGGCAGAGACTGAAGGACGGCTCCGGAGGCGTCACATAATTCGCCCGTATGCTGTAACACCATCGGGGGCAAATCCCATCTAATATCTCTGGCACGTCCTCTACCAGGCTCTGTCCCCGTTGGGTCCAGCAGGAATACGAGGAGCTTTAACTCTCCCGATGTCGCCGTGGTCCAGCTAAGCTGCTGTGGCCTTGATCAGTCCTGACTCGCCGCAGAATTCGACTCCCGCTGACGTGCCATGTTTTAAAGACTTAAAACACACACGGATAATTGACTCCATGTTGAGGGGGATGAGCGTTTCATCTCTGGATTGTTTCTGCTCGAGTTAGGTTTGTATTAACGGATTTCAGAGATGGATTGAGCAGACGAGTGGATAAAGAGAACCGGAGGGATGTGAAGGAGGGGAGGAAACAGAAGCTGGAGTGTTCCAATCACAATTATCACCAGTGTCCAGTTCAGTCCCCTGTGTCCTCTGCTGATTTGATTTAATGGCATATATTACAGCTAAAGGTGAGAAAACAACAGTGTTTGGGGCTTAGCGTGCAACACGATTGGTCAGTACACCAAAGGTCGTGCTTATGTTGTCAAATCAAGTTGCCCTTTTTAATTTAGCTACTAGCTTTATCTTTTTTTTAACGTGTCCCCCACACACACACCTCTATCAAAATGTATTCAATCTTTCTTCAGTGAGGGCAGTTAAGGACTTCGTGGGCTCTGTGGCAGTTCTGGCAGCTTGGAGTCGCAATGAGGGGCGGGGCTTATCAATCAGTCAATTTATTTATTTATTTTTTCGTAGGAAACACTGTTGGGTCGGGCAGCAAAAACGTTTTTATTTTTTTATTTGGATTAATCACATTCATCTTTTTTTCCGAACTGGTATGTTTCTTTTTAACAGAAACAGTCTATGGATTAAATAATCCATGTTCAGTAGCGAGGGCCTGTGTTAGTGAGGTGAAGTGGTGCAGCACCCGTTCTACCCGGCTCCTCATCTTTAAACAGGCCTCCGTTACTGTAAAGGGAAGCGAGCAGCAGGATACAACATTTCGGCTGTGTGCTGGGACCTGAAAAACATGTGAAAAATCAAACAGTCTTTTAAAGGTCTGGTGGTCTTCTTCAAAAGTTACATGACATGCTCTGACAGGACTGGCTACTCGTCTACCTACTTGCCCGTTTACCTGAGCTCATAATTGCTCGTCACATGAGTCTTCCCCAAGTTGCTAGCTTGGCAGCTATGAATGCTAACTACAACAACCACAATCACGGTCTAGTGGCTTTAGACGGGAGGCCTGCAGAGACTGTCAGTGTAGCTGACGAGAGACTTCCTTTTTGGATGAAGATTGGAAAACTCTTGGCAACAATGGGCGTTTTTCATTTATTTTAATTGGATGATTTTCTTTTACCAAGCATACTCGCGCTGGCTTCGCTAGATTACAAACCCCAGCTCTAAACATGCTGCTGCTCTAATTTATCTCTCAGCGAAAGGCTAAGCTCTCATTGTCTCCAGCAGGCTAACACACTGTGTTTCCCTCTCATGTTTTATATTATTTCTCCCAGTCCGTGTATTGTTTCTATTTTAGAAGAAGCACAAACTGTGTTGTATCTGCCATTATTCCTTTCATAGAGAATAAAGAGGTGTGTGTGTGGGTTGACTCGAGTTGAAGGGTTAGGACAGGTCAAGTGTTGGGAAGATGTAACCGACTCCGCGGTGCCTTTCACAGATCTGGGTGAGAACAGTTTCCCTTCACTCTCCAATGCTTATCAGCTCCCAGTGTCATTGCACCTTAACCAGACAAGGACACATACACACACACACGTGACAAAAAACACTGCAACTACAGTACTTTCTCCATAGTCAACTCACACTGCTGTGAAATAACACCGTTCTTCAGATGGCCCCTAAAATGTTCCTTTCTGGTCGTTGTGCTTGTCTCTTTGGGACATTGTCTCATTTGTGTCTGCGGCGCTCAGTCGGAGCGTTATGAAAGCAACTTGATGTCTCCTTTGCCTGCGGTTTTAGTACATCAGCACTTGATATTGTGCTTTGACCTGCGCCGTCTAGCACCTCTAGTGCCTGCTTGTCTGGAGAGCCCATCAGGCTGCTCGAGGCTGTCATCTCTTTCTCTGCGTGAGCCGGGAAGCCGGTTTCACGGGAGCTACCGCTCTGATAAAAGCCCAGCGGTTCTTTGGCCATTCGCCCGCCTAGTGGAGCATTATGCTACTCGCTGCCCGTTACGCCCCTACTACGTCGGCCCTGCAGGAGGTGATCGACACTACGGTGGTCCAATCCCCCATCGGGTCTTCATACGCACACACTAACCGGGGGATTCACACCCACGCAGAGAGAACGCAGACATCATTGAGGTCAACTGTCCATAATTTAGACTTTTGACATGAAGATTTTTAAGAGCAATGTCTTTCTGCTTTGCTGCACCTACGTGAAATGTGCACAGCAGCGAGACGGCACACAAAATAAAGCAGTTAGGCCAACGAAAACGTTTCTTAAACAATTTAAAGGCATCACTTAAGAGCAAAGACTCAACAAAAGGATGTCCATCAAGGTTAGCAGTCCTTTTACCCAATTATGAGGTGCATGTGCATTCAAAAGAAAGCTGGTAGTGGTGCTTTGTAAAGTTAATAGCTGCAGCCTTAATCCGATAAGGACTTGAGGTCGACGGTCACATCATTTTAGAGACGGGAGCAGCTTGCCAATGTACCCGAGCCTGACTAAAGGCCGGCGCATGCTTCTGCGTCGGCGTCTCCGTTGCGTTTGCGTGTTGCGTTTGCGTGTTGCGTTGACGGACTCGTTTCAATTCATGGTTCAAAAAGGCTTGCGTGTGTTGCAAAGCAATTCACCCCCAGACCACCAGGCGGAGTAACGTTTATTGCCGAAGACGACCTAGAGAGTGCCGCCTTTGCGAGTGGAAGTCGTTGGTGTGTTTATTAATTTATCAGAGACTTTTTATTCCCGTGCATCAACAATGCTGCTTTTCTTGGTCTCTTTTCGCGGACGTATTTGTCCCGTATTTCCTCCACAACTTTAACCCCCCCTCGACCGGCAAAACCGACGTTTGCGGAGATCTACGTCCATGAATTGGAGCCCATCCGCGCGTCTTTGTAGTCCGCCAATGACGCGTGTGTTTCTAAGTGGTCATATTTACGGATTTCTTCAGACAAAAGCTCTTAGATCTGATTCATTCTCTCTAAAATATATTTGTTTTAATAATGGCGGAATTACGCTATGAAACCGGAAATCTGAGACTCTGGCAAGGATGTAGCAAGCAGACCAATCACAGCCCTCCTGCTTGCGTTTCCTTGCGTAGCTTCGTATCTGAGATGCAAAGGTTGGAAAAATTGGTCGACACCCGCAAGGACGCAAG
This sequence comes from Apeltes quadracus, assembly GCA_021346845.1. Taxonomy (NCBI): domain Eukaryota; kingdom Metazoa; phylum Chordata; class Actinopteri; order Perciformes; family Gasterosteidae; genus Apeltes; species Apeltes quadracus. The sequence continues at coordinate 14,658,476 of CM037930.1, read as the reverse complement.
GGGTGGCGGGACTCTACGCAAGGGACACGCAAGGGGCGCGTGCGCTTGCGTTTCTCCGAAAACACAGAAGCATAAACTAGGCTTTAGGCTCTGCAGCTGCTTTATTTAAAAGAGGAAATGACTGAAACCCTTCGCAGTATATATGACTAGGTTGGCATCCCACACTACCAGCGAATGATGCACATTCAAACGACACCATCCTATTAATGATGCGCTAAAACTCTCCAGAAAAGCTCTTATTTGATCTTGTATGCTGCTCAGATTGCCACATCTCTCCTGGCTACTTTTTTTTTTTTGTTTGCACAAGGCACGTTTAATGCGTGCCAATTCATGAATACCTAATGATATGATTATCTCAAATGTTATGTAGCACATCATCCTTGTGAGCAGTGTGAGAGCGGTACGGCACCTGGTATAAGCATCTTTATAGCATCCTTCAGGGCCGGCGCTAGCCATTTGGGTGCCCTAAGCACAAATGTTTGGTGGTGCCCCCCCCCAGTGTTGAATAACTCCAACACTGCTTTCTATGATCTCAGAAATGTTTCTAAAGTTAGACGCTTTACGTCACAGACTCTGAAAAGCTTGTTCCTGCTTTTGTTACCAGTAGAATTGATTACTGCGATGCACCTTTTGCTGAACAACAAAGAAAGTGTTAAAACATTTTTATTCAGAATGCTGCAGTCTTAACCAAGACCAAAAGGTTTGAGCACATCACTCCTGTCTTAGCGTCACTTCACTGGCTTCCAGTAAAACAGAGAATGGATTTTAAAATACTACTTGTTTTTAAAGCTTTGACCCCTTATGTGGTTGACATGCTGACTAAATACACTCCGGTGAGATCCCTTAGATCATTATGTAACAAAGCTCTTCTCACTATACCTCAAATCAACTGTAAACCAGCTTATGGTCCCTTCAGACACTGTGGTCCTGTGCTCCGGAACGCTTTACCAGTGGAAGTGATGTCCATCACAACAGGGTCTTCTTTTAAAATTAGACTTAAGACACATCTTTTTCACAAGCTTTTAGTTCTGGTCAGTTGTTTTTATATTTTCTTTTTATACTGACAGCATTATTTTGTATGTTTTTATTATGTATTGTGTATGCATTTCTTGTTGCATTGCCTGTTTGGTTTTTAAGCACATTGAGTCTAATCATATGAAATGTGCTGTACTTTGACTTGACTTGAATACTTTCTGCGTTTACAAAAAGTATTCCGGAAAGTATTTACCGCTGCCAGCGGCTTCCGCTTCTTACTCGCAATATTCAGTGTGTTTGCAGAGCGCGTCGTTGTCTCGGGGGAAATGTATTTTTTCTGTATATGCGGCTTCTTGGGTGCGTGTGCTTGCGCGCGTTCACGTCCCAGATTTTTTGATGCCCCTCCAGGCACTTACGCGCAGTGCGTGATGTGCGTGTGCGGAGCGCCGGCGCTGGCATCCTTACAGCTCATTCTGCAGATTTCTTTTTCTTTAAAACGACAGCAAACTGAACACTGAGATGCAGAATGCAGATTTAGAGAGAGGCACATGCGGCGCAAACCTGGGACCTTGCAGCTACAAGGTCATTGCTGATGGAACGGCTCTGGAGGATCTCCCTGTGTAGCTCGGTTTTGCACAGTTGTTGGTGTTTTTTTTATTTTGGCTGGATTCCACTCTCACAGTAGACCTGAGGGAAGCAGAGACAGCGGAGTAAGACAGGAGAAGCAGGCGGCCGTGTGTGTGTGTGTGTCTGTACGCGCACTCATGTCATCCAAGGCAGGCAGCAAGCACACACAACCAAAACACCTGCCGGAAGGCCTTTACAAACTGGAGAGAGAATGAATTCAGTCAGCTTCCTTATATCATACGTACCGGGGACCCTGACGTTTTCAGCTCTTACACTTTTTTAAATGATTATTTTCATTCTCATGATTACGGGAGCTGCTCATCTGTTGGCAAGAATCAGTCCAACGGAGGTCCGTGGACGAATGACCTTCTCTTGATGTATACATCTATTGGATCTATAACAGTTTAGTCAGTGGTTTATGGGGGCATCTCCAGAGCTCTGCTGTTGAGGTTTTCAAACCAGTCAAGATCTCTCTCCTTAAATTTCATCAAATATACCAACAGAACACACTATTCTCACCAGAAATGGAATCTAATCTTTATTTATCTTGGCCTTTGTGGTTCTGTACGCTGGTTGTATATTAAATCCTGCAGTCGTCTTTATGCTCTGGTTCATCTTGAAAGAGATCTAGATCATGAGATTGGTTTTAATCGGACTAAAATGTTTCAACATCTCTAGCTAAGAGGATATGATTTCGGTCAAAGTGAACAAGGTTTTGTGCAGCAGAGATGTAAATAATCCCTGTTTTGGCAGCATTTCAATGATTTTAAGACCATTTGAAGCAGGTCCTAATTCGGTGTTGAAATCGAACGTTGTGACAATTTGAACATTTCTGTTACATCATAAACCCTGCAGAGATCTGCAGCCCTGCGCAGAGGCGATTTGCAGATACACTTAATGAATGCAAAGTGATGCAGTCGTCAGGTTCATTATATCATAAAAGCTGCTTGTTGGCACTCGGCCCCGTCGTCACCCACTCCCCATACTGACTCACGGTGTCAGTCTGCTACCCCGTTATCATGTACAATATCAGCGCTTTATTAGCGTTCGCTTGTCAGAAGCGTTGTCATGGGGCTGGAAGTTGTGGGTGTTTCTACTAATGCATCATACCGTGAAGGGCCCAGCATATAACGAGGCCTTCCTGTGAGGCCAACCTGTACGTGGTACATTTAGTGCCATTTCTGTGGTGGATCATTGTTAACCATGTTCCTTCTCTCTGTCTCAACTTGGGGCTGAAAGGTTGAATATCTGGTTAGATTTGATTCCGTATTGTAGCTATCAAATCTTTAAGTAACTGGGCACAGGGGAAACTGGGCCCGGTTAAGGATGGCTCGGTTCCAACAAGTGAGCTATGCTGCACAGTATCAAGGGCCCTGGAATCGGCTCACCTCAATTGAATGCAGTGTTTTTCACTGTTATCAGATGAGCCATCGTTGAGCCCTGCCTCCCAGCTGCTGCTGTCTGGCTGTCGGTGACGGTATGGGCTCCATGGTAACTAACTGCACCCCCTGAATGTTATCTAACGTTTTGGCAAAATGATTCCAGAGAGAAGCAGAGCGATGTGGATCTCCTTCCAGCCTCTCGAGTTAACGAGTGTCACTATTTCACAACGTTCAAGCGCCGAATCCAAACCCCAAAACCAGCATAAAAATGAAGAAAAATCGAAATCCAATGGCTGCGAATCTTTGGAGAAGATAATTGTCCAGTCGGGAGGGCAGGGCTTCAAGTGCTTCTTCTCGGACAACAAGTCCGAATTTCTACGGTGGAAAAAGGTCCATTCTCGGCCCAATTATCAAAAAATGTTAGTCCACGGAGGACTGAATGTCGCGGCTGTGTGTGTAATGCTTCTGGCACCGCGGTAAACATTAAGAAAAGGTTCACACATGTCTCATTAACTTTTAATATGCAAGAGTTTTGTAACTGGGACAAGTAGACGGAAATAGATGATGTAATGACGTCCATGTTGCCCACAGGCTCTAAATACAGTCCAGCTGAGTAAGGCTTACCGAGTGTGATCTGTGTGTGTGTGTGTGTGTGTGCGCGCGCATGCTTTTAGTGCTTGTAGTTTAAGAGCCACTCAAAGTTAAGTAGGTACGGTACGAGGGACCTGTGGGGCGATCCAAACCTGCCCACCCCCCTTCCTGTCTCTCTCGCTTACACACACACACACACACACACAACACAACCGTTCCTTCTCTGAGAGACACACTGTGTCTTTTTGCACTCGCACAGTGTGAGTGCATAAGGGATGCATGAGTACCGCAAGTGAAGAGATGTACATACTGGCGCATGTTGGATAGAAGCAGATGAAGAGTGTTTTTGGAAATGACAGCCCCCATCTGTCTGCCTTCTCTTTTTTCCTGCTATGATGTGTCGGTATCTTTGGAACAAACCAGGAGCTTTCTCTATTTCTACCTTTTCTGTCAGTCACACACAAGCACCGCCTCATTTTCTTCTTGTACACTGAATATTCAGTTGCTCCTCAAGCTGCTAAATGCTGATAATTGCCCACTTTTAAAAAGGCCCCTTTTATTCCTCCTATGTGTCTTTTTTTTCTCGCTGCGATTTGCATTCTGTATTTATTATCATAATGCGCACCACTATTTCACCAGATGGTTTGCGGTAGTTTTAAACGTTGATCAAAAAGGGTTCTTCAGAACTATGTCAAGGAATACTAATCGAGCTAAAGATCCATGCACGCACGCACGCGTCCACGCGCATCAGTAACAGCAGACAGCTAATCAGCTTAACTCTTGAACTGTCTGGAGGGAGCTTTGTCTGGGACAGTTTTCATGTTTGTGGAATAATACCCTTGGTTGAGGAATGGGAGGCTTTCTGTTTCCTCTCGTAAGAATTACATGTCTGAAGCTGCTGATAACTTTTGGTTTTCTCTCAAGGATGGTGTTTCGCTCTACATCTATCCAAGCAGACAGAAAAAGGCACTCAAACCCTTCATCCTACTAGCTGGAATGGAACAGAAATTGCCAGAAACGTGTCCCATTTGGAAAAACGATTGCTGACTTTAAACTTCACGATTTGTCCGTCCCCTTTGTATCAAATCAAACCTTTTTCTCAATGGTTTGTGGGTCATGATTCCTTATTGTGTTATCCTGTTACACCATATAAAAGACTTATGTTACATCTTTATTGCTTTTAAGCATATCTTCATTAAATTACGCCACTGGTGTGCTTTTACACTAGCAATTTATGGAAAACATCCTCTTCAAATGCTTTTTGGTTGCTTCCTGCAACAACACCCATCAGTCTACAGCAGAGACTCCCAGAGTGTGGAGCGAGACTACACAGACGCCACTATTTGTTCGTTACGTGATTTAATGTGTTTTGGGTTAAATCATTCCCTGCTGAAGAGCAGTCTTGCTGTGTAACTTTACATTGAAAATGTTAAATGTAACCAATATTTATGGTTGATTAATAACTTGAAAATATGATCCCATCTGCATCTGAGCCTATGCGTTTGTCCTCGCCATCCTTTTTGCTGTTTAAACGTGACGTAACTGGAATTCGTTGAAACTCTGTTGCAGTATTTTTTAGTTCAGTTTGTGTTCACACTGCAACATTTAACACCGGACTAAATATTGTCAAAATATTGCAAACTGTTCTCTCATTGGTCCAATCTTACTGTAGCCATAAATGGCCTCTGTTTCTTAATTGTGAGGGATTGGGGGTGCATGAACCCAGTCGGGATGTAGAAGGGGGGGCGTGGCCTAAAATGTTTGGGAACCGCTGGTCTGCTCTATTAAAACCGTTAAACGCCAATAATCAATATTTGCCGTGAATAAACAAAACCTTTTATTGATCTGAAGGGAAAGAACATAATGACATAACTTTTAAAACCCTAACGGCACATAATATCACATGAAACGCGAGCATCATCAAACCATAGAATTTGGTAAAATCTATAAAAACGTCCATTGTGAGAGATGTGATGCATCAACGTAGAATTATGACATTTGTAAAGGGCGTGGCACCTCGTTATCTGTGCTTTTTCAGCTTTCAGAGCTGTGTGAATTTGAGTTTCAGCAGTTTGGTCAAATATCTTGTACATTCGCCCTGCTGTCAGTCAGCAACTGACTAGTGAATGTAGTTTCAATTGACCCAGTTTGCTGCTCCTTTTTTTTTTTTTCTTGAAGCAAGCCGCTAAACATTACGCATCATATCCTTTAACCATGACACATTACACTCACTCCGTTCATGGCTGCACATTCGGGGGATTTTAATATTTAGAGCAACTCAGTCGAAGAACCACTACGTTCCTAACCAATGCTGCAGATACTCTGGTGCCTGTTTTATTTAGTTTTTACCTTTTTCTTTGTTGTACAATGAGATGTATTGGAGATGTACCTTATTCTGGGAAACTTACTTGTTTTCTTCTCTCTAAACTTTCTAAACTTCTCTGTAAACATTGCACACTACTAAAAGCAATGAGCCTTGAATATACTGTATAGTTTTTTTTTTTTATCTCTGCGGAATGCAAAAAAGTAAAATAGGTTTGTGCACATATGCCATGCATGCAAATGCCTGTCCGTACAGCAGAGTTAATTATGTGTAACGCTATTTATTATTTTCTTGATGAACTTGCGCTGCGTCGCTTCTCTCTAAATGCACCCAGGAGAAGTAGGCCAGGCTCTCGGGCCACTGTTTGTCAATGAGGTCGATATCTGTGCCGGGGCACAACATCCCCTTCCCACCAACTAGCCTGTGTCGGCCCATTAGGATCCACCAGCACGGCGAGAAATGGATTAGGCTGCGGCAATGTGGGCCATGAAATCCTCATCACCACCACCTCACCGCAGCATGAGCTGCTCGTCAATACTCACAATGGGCTCACGTGTACACATGGCCACATGACACGTCCGTTTATAAAAGAGCACGAGCACAGGGTACTCTGAAGCGTGCTCTCTTTTCCGGGGGGGCAAAGTGATGAGGTGGCATTTGGGCTTTGAAGTCCTTCTGCGGCGTGTGGTCATAGCCTAATTAGCTTACAGTGATCCCTCTGATATAATGAAGAGGGAGGGCGGCACAGAGCAACTAATCAGATCATGCGTGACATCGTAAAAGTAATGTCTGGCCCCACATTTGAATTCTGCTACTGTTTTTATTACTTTCAATCAATTCCAATCGTTTTGGGGCGGAGATGAGAAAAGGGTGCAGCAGTGGTGCCATGGCATAGTAGGAGTAGATGCAGGAAAATGATGGAGATATATGGAGATTCTCAAATTATTTATTGCATAAATGTCAAAACCGTTTCACACAGACCAAGATGACCCTTTTAAGTTGCTTCTTCTTTACACCCAAGATCTGAAACGCCTACATATTAAATTAATAAAAAGGAAAAGCAATGAATCTCACATTTTAGATGCTGTGACCAGAGAATGTTTGACATTTTGGTTTGATTTGATTCTCCTTTGACTCTTGATTTATTATAACCCAATATGTCAGTGTTGGATCTGTGTCAGGCTAATAACAAGTAGTCGACATGGTACTGGCATCAATTTATTAATTGAAAGTAAAAACAAAACATTAAATAAAATGAGATTACAAGCTTAATACAGCATGAATTGTACTGGTGTTAACATCAGAACACATCCATTGCGTTGGTTGCTTTAGGTGATGTCTCACTTGTCTTGTCTGTTATGCCCCGACAAAGACCTGTAGTGGTGGAAACATTTGATCATTAAGCCAAACGTCATTATTTTTATCGCTTTCATGTATTTTATTGGTTTCCTTCTTGAACTTTCTGGTCATGAGAAATATGTTTTTGATGGGTTTTTTTTCTATTGTTGCTTAACTTGTTTTTTTGTTTTTTCTGATCTCAGTCTGCTGGACTCTGCTCTGCGGTGTCCCTCATGATCCCACCCAATACTTAGAGGGGGCTCAGGGAAACATGGCTCCCTTTCCATAGAAAGAATCAATGTGTCAGCACAAACGCTGAGCTAAAAATAAGCGACTCCAGTGGACATCTTGTGTGATAACGCCCACCATAAAATCATTCTTTCCTATTAAAGTTGCTACAGATAGCAAGATGAGTGTCTTCTTTGGCGTAAAGTAAAATTTGAATTGCTTTTGCGTAAGTGATCTGCAGTGTCAGTCAAGCAGAGTCTTTAGATATGATGCTACAGAAGAAAGGAAAACATCATATGTATTGTACTCTACACTGAGAGCCGGCGCCACGAAGGCATGAGGCATGAGGGCAAAGCGTTTGGAGCCTGATCCCTTCTGGCTTTGGCCAGCGAGCCGCTTTCTTAATGTGAAGCATTCCGGTTTTCACTTATGTGTAAACAGGTATAAATGGCAAAGTCCCGAATTGTTCCAGGGTCCAAAAGAAGAAAGTAGAGTTGTTCCGATTCCGATACTAGTATCGGAAAAGCCTCCGATACTGCCGAAATGCTGGCATCGGGTATCGGCAAGTACTGGAGTCCAGGCTCCGATCCGATACCACGTACTTTTATAGAAATCCATTTACTGGTTAGCTCCCTTGACATATATATAAAGCTCCGACATCGCTGACACGGTTCTTCTTCGCCGCTTCGTAGAAGGCACAACGTCAGGCACTAACGTTAGCTCAGGAGCGGGCGTTAGCTAACGTCAGGCACTAACGTTAGCTCAGGAGCGGGCGTCAGCTAACGTCAGGAGCTAACGTTAGCTCAGGAGCGGGCGTCAGCTAACGTCAGGCGCTAACGTTAACTCGGGAGCGGGCGTTAGCTAACGTCAGGCGCTAACGTTAGCTCAGGAGCGGGCGTTAGCTGACGTTAGCGAGATCCAGCGTTTTACTAGCATGAACCGGGTTTGTGGAACGTCACGCACGGCAAACGAACTTAGCTAACGCTATCCGGGCACTCGTCTCGGGCAACTTTCGCTGTACCGAACAACACATTAGATTTGAACTGTTATTATTACGGGTCCGCTTATCCGGGTCAGTAACCGCTTCTCTGTCATTTGCACATTAGCTCAGGAGCTAACGTTAGCGCATCATGTCGGCGGTTTGGCAGTACTTTACAGTGGCTTTTACCACCAGTAAGACGCCGACATGCATCAAGTGCAAAGAAGCTATTTCGAGGGGTGGCACGAGTGCAAATTTCAACAACAGCAACTTAATCAAACATCTGAAGACGCATCACGCTTAAGAGCGCGACAAAGGTACCAAAGTTAAGGGGACACTGGTATCGGTACTCGGCATTGGCTGATACTCACTGGACGCATATCGGTATCGGGAGGGAAAAAATTCTAGAAGAAAGCAAGTCACAGTTACCGGGTGACTTAAATGTCAACACTTTTTGACAAACTGAAAAGTTGTGTGTAGCACAGATCCACATATTGGGAGAAGTACACAACCCTACGCTTGTCAGTTTGTACTACTTGACTGAGAAAGTGTAATCCTGATTTACAAAGCTGTGCCATCAGCGTCTACGTGGTCCAGCATGCATTGTGAGAGCTGAAGTGATGCTAAGCCAACACGGTGTACCAGACTCGTGGCCGTACTTAATTAGGTAATTGAATAAAACACAGATGCTCTGTGGTCCGAACCAGTATGAACTTAGACAACAACAACCCGTTCTTATTTTCCACAACTGAAGTTTTACTGCTTTTTTGTTTTTACCTTTCACAATGAAGCCTAAATATATTCCTGAATATTAAAAAAAGACTTTTGATTGATTGATTTACAGTTTTTATCTTGAGTTTCAGCAGTTTGGTCAAACGTTTCGTGTACTTCACAGAGTAACTGGCTGGTAAACGTAGTTTCCATTGACTCAGTTGTTGAGGACAATCGCTATTTCCCACAGCTGAAAGTGGCCATTTCGTCTTCTGTTGGTGTTGGAGGGCGTTCAGTTGTTAAACTCTTCACTACATGATAATTATTGGCATCGGGATCATTTCAAACAGCCATGGCATTAGCAGTGGGAATATCGCCGTCTGCACTGCACCGTTTCACAGAGTGTAGAATACCATGCTGAAACAGGAGTTATTTTCCTCAATAAAGCACGCATTGAAGTGCTTCAATCAACGCCATTTACAACACGTATTAGACGTCTTGCCTGATTGGCTGTCAAAAACGTATCATTTGGTTTACTGTAAACTACAAGTTGTCTGCGGAACTGTTCAATTATTCTACACCTCCTACCAACTGCCTGCAGAAAAATGCGTAGCAGCGAGCGCCAGGCTTCCTCCAGACCCAGTGTGTCCATCCTACAAGCCGCTGCTGATTGGTGACACTGACTTCCTGCAGCGGTCTCCCTTCCAGTCCAACAGAGCTGACAACTCCAATGTACTCAACGCAATAGAAGGTACCAATACCCCAGGTGGTGTGTTTAAAAAACACCAGGCAGTGATTAATGGAAAGTAAAACGAGAGATAATAACTTTCTAAACGGGAAGACAACTAACTCGTGCCTTTGCATTATGTTATGCCATAATATGAGTTTAACAAGATTCAAAAGCCAAACTGACAGACTCGATACATCCAGTCAAAATCCAGAATGTAAAGGATTAATAATCTCATGATGACTCCCAACTAAAGAATATTTACCTTGCAAGGGGTTTATTTGTCCTTTGAATCCAACTGCTGAAAGGTAGAAAATATCTTTCTCCTCTGAAGTATATGTCGTACCTTTTTGCTCTCTTAACTTGGAGATTGTTGATTTATTAGGTGATTTTATTCTGTTGCTTTTCTTGTACACAATATTTCCATCGGCATTGGGACATTGTTTAAAATGTACCAGTACCCAGTTTAGCTGCAGCATTGGTGGAACAACGTTGCATTGAATCAAAGCTTGTGTGCAAACTGTTAAAATAGTCTGCTTTTTTCTAAATTGAGGCTGAAAAAATGACTTAGCTGCAGGTTTTGGTACTGTCTCTATCTGTTACAGGTATTGAGTACAGATACGCAGACCTGACCGGCATACAACCAAATATGATTCCACACGAATGGAGTTATTATTGCACGCACACACACAGCGACCGCACCGCACAAAGGCATTTAATCACACAGCGTGACAGAATGGGACAGGGGAGCCGGCCAGCGGGTTCCTGGTTGGGTAAATGTTCCGCAGTAATTCATGAGAGTTGTTTCAGGATTTAGAGGAAACAAAACAGAGCATCTTTTTGGTTTACACAAATTGTGTCACGGAACATACCTTTTTATTCCCCGTCCCATTAATCACATTCCTTTTGCCCCTCCTTTTTACTTCAGGAGCCTCCACATCAGCACAGATGTACCTCGAGTTAACAGAGCTAAATCCCTTCTCTGCTGTCTCCTGCCCGCTGACCCCCGTGTTAGAGAAGGCAAATGAGAAGGGAACGGCTGCTGGCTCGCTCTGACTCGGCCATTTGATCCACAGCCTGTTAGAAGAGTCAAGCATTTTGAATCCACAGCCTGGAGTCATTGCATACTGTTCCAGTCACAGTACACAGTTCCCGTCCAACAAAACCAATAGTAAGTATATTCTCATACTCTCGGGAAGTTGCGACCTATTTGGAAATTCCCCACTCGATTTGGCTGCTTTTCTGCTCGGCTTCTACTTTGATCGCTCACGAGCACCGACGTGATGTGTTGCAGTTCATTAACCCAGTCCCGCAGGATGAGCACATACGCAATATCATTTCAAATCAGAAGGCCAGGACCAAACTAATTGAACATACAGGACGTTCGAGGCAGGCCGGTGTGCGTAGCTGTGGCCAATTTCAGGCTACATTTCAAGTAAAAAGTATTTGTTCCGGACTCTCCGAATGGATTCAGCATTGCCTGGTTCGAGATAACGTGACGCAGTAATTCCCCTTTATTAGAAGGCGTTGACAGATCTCTCATTAAAGACGCTGTCTGAAGCTCTTTGGTTCAGCTGTTTCAAACGCTCCCACTACATTACAATACGGGGTCTGATGTTTTCCATAGTGGGAATCAAAGTGATGCTCTCTCACACGGACAGCATCACAAGGCAAATCAAGTTTATTCCTATAGCACATTTCCACAAGAAGGCAACTCAAAAGGCTTCACATAAAACCATTCAAACCATCAAAATATAAGGCAGAAGTACAAAGACATTTTTAAAAACAATTAGTTGCATTTATCGAATCTTTAATAACAGACATTGGAACAATAAACAAGCTTAAAATAGAATACAAGTTTGTGTGCAGTTTATGAAACAAACTGTAAAAAGCATTTACTTCATCCCTGAATCTGGTTTAATTAAAGGCAAACAGCGAGCGGCAGGATGCACGTTGTTCTCCTCCCGGTGTCTGATGCCGGAGACATTTAGGAGTCCCGCAGGGCGGAAACGGACTTTGTGACACGTGTCCTGTGTTTGTACAGGGTTTCCCTGCTGCTCCACACATTACTCATTTCCAGTTTTTCTGAATGCAAATGTCACCAAATGCCTAAACTGAAGATACAATAGTCCATTTGAGAGCTTTCTTAAATTGTACATCTCTATGCAATAAATATACTGTGTAACATTTTTGAATAAAGCCTGTTGTCATTAAGTTTTTATCTCAAAACTTTTGAACTATTCAGAGGTGCAGGTTTCCATGAAGTAATTTCAGAATATTCTGAGAACAATGTCTATTAATAAAATGCCAGAATATACCGTGAAAAAAAGGCTTTCTTAGTCTGGCTGCTGTTTTGCAATGTAGGAACTTGCTGTGTGTAGCAGTGTTATCCAGAGATGATCCTCAGACGTTAACATGCCATTTGAATCCCAACCGTGATTTTTTCCGTGACTCCAGCATCCACAAGCTTTGTTTTTGCAGCGATAAGTTGTACACTTGCTAAATTGAGAAGTTGTGTGCTGATGTCTGTGCGTGTGTCAGAGGTACATAGTGGTTTGTTTGACTTATCGTGGTCATCCTTCAGGGGAGGACGTGTGTCCTGTTGAGTCACTTCTCTGGACAGACATTCACCTTATTTCTGTCCCTGACGATGAACTGTACAGTGCAACACTCTGAGATTATCACCATATGGACAACCATGTCCTCTGAAAAGGTACAGCGCTATTTCACCGTCTATAATCTTTTTTAAACATAAAAATGATATCATTACCACATCTTATTGTGTGTGGTTAAACATATTGGCATGGACTTCAGTACACAAGAAACACGTCCAACAATTCTGAATCTGAAAGGAAATTACCCCTTTTATTTTTATTTGCATTAATATTGCTTTATGTGTTGTGTTTGCATATATGTACCGTACATATTTCTTGTATTTATCATCCCGTGTTTCTCGTATTTATTTATTGTTTTTGCATATTTTGTATTGCATATTGTACCATAAGGCAGGAAGTTATAGTTGAGATCGTTGTGACTGGCTTACACCAATTTCTAAACATATGCTGGCCCTTCTAATTACAATATTGGTAGCAACGTATCATCACCTTTTTTACATTTTAAAGTTACTTTAGGCCTTCGTCAAGACTCAGTGCTTAAGTGTTCAAAGTTTCCCGTTCTGATGGGCTGATGAAATCCTTCCCATGATGAAACCAACTGGAAATCGAAGGCTGTCGTTTTCATCAGCCAGGCACCGATTTGAAAAATTATTGAGTCTAAATCTGATCGCATGATTTATTTTGTGCAACGTCCCAATTTTTACCCACAATCAGACTTTTTATGGGTAATAATAAGTCCCCCCCCTGCATGTCATGCACACACACACACACGCACACAGTGTGTCAGGGAAATAGCTTTTGGCAGAACGATCTCAGCCTATATATGCTTCAACAGTGCTTTTAATTACATCTTGCTGAATCGAATCCTTTTCAGCTAATTAAATCGATTGCAAGGTCTCTCTTTGTACTACTATGAAGTTTTTGTATTTTGTCTTAGAAGTACCACGTTTTTTGCCTACATCTAATGTTCCGATCTTAATACATAAAATATTTTTATTACAACATGCAATGCCAAGTATTGTTCTGAGTAATTGGTCCTTGAAGTTTTGGTTGATTTGTTACATTTTATTGGGAAAGAGTGAAAAGTGGCACATGTGGAATCACAATGATCACTGATTTGTTGTGTTCTTTTATCATCATTTTAGTAATAAAATAACTTCCACTACACTTTATTCGTATAGAAAACTCACAATAGCATGGGAGATTTGTTCGCATGGAGTGCAGTCCACGTTCAATACTACTGTATTTAGTCAACGATTGTGTCGAAAACTTTAAACATTCTAGACCAAAGTAATTCAGGAATGATCAAACTTTGTATTATTCACAAATTAAGATGTAGGAGATGGAACCATAAGAAATGTGTAATAATTCAACTAAGAATTTCTTCAGTGCGTATAGTTTCTTCAATGTCATGTTGTAAAGCAACTAATGACATTACACAGGCTACAACAGAGAAACCAGTTAAACATTACTCATTTTAAAAATGTACTGCAGTGTACTTAACCTTTCTTAATTCATCAAAGTGTCTACCTGTATTTTTGTCAAACATAATAAAACACACATTTTATAATAATGAATGCAATAAGTGATGTATTGGGACGATGATTTTCTGCTGCTGGTTCATTACTGGAGCAAGTGGCAAATACTAAATTCCTGGAATCATGTTGAGAAATGGCAATTGTGTTCAACTCAATGTAATTCTTTAAGGTCGAAGTTATAAATTCTGTCAACTTGAAAATGCACTTGGAGTTAATAAAATACTAACGCAACCCTCCTCTAATACCTGAAATAAATGCACTGGTTCTAGAGGAAGGCAGCCGGTGTCAGCCTGGACGGGGCAACAGGACAGATCTGATGCAATTGTGCAGAAACACCGCTATGGTCCTTTTCCGTACAGCCCGCATCAGAGGTGGAAACATTTTCAACCGTTTTCACGATGAACTCGCACAATAGTGCAAACAAACCTAATGGCAAAAATCCTTTTTGCTTTTGTGCCAACCTGCTGTGTTAATGTGACAGTGCAGGATTCATGTTTTGCTGCTGGCTGGTTAAGAGGTATCAGGCCCGTCCTCTGCGTCCCTCTTTAGGCCCATTAGTGTCAGACAGTTTTCAGCGGCAACGTTCTGTTTCTACATCCCCTCTCCCACGTCTTTTCAGAGCGGTCATAACTACCGGCGTGTTGGTGAAGGGGGAGGAGGCAAGGAGCTCACAGTTATGGAGACAGCTGAAATGTGCGTGTGTGTGTGTGAGTGTTTGTGTGCGTGCGTGCGTGCGTGTGTGTGTGTTTGCTGTGTCATTGGGGACAAGCCATTGCAGCAAAAGATGCTGTTTATCAGTGACCGTATGCAGTGATTGTGTCCTCACTGCAATTGTTCCAAGTGTAATGAGATTGGATGCACCGCTGGTTCTTGTCTTAAATTACTAATATTCATCATTTAATGACGTACAATTATTGGAGGTATTACTGACGATAGTGTTGGCCTATTTACAGTGCGGTCCAGTGCACCACAAGTCCATTCCAAACTTCTCAAGTATCCCACTCATTTTGGAGCTTTTAAATCAGCTGTGGAGGAGAATCTATGCTATGCTGCTCTCTTGTTCTGTGGATAATGAAGTGAATAAAAACAGTAAATCAAAGTCTTGAGCCGATGATACATGGATGGATTTTGGGAGCAGACCGTGTGAATATTGAGCGCCTCAGAGCTGATGCCCAGTGTGAGAGACTTGTGAGGAGGAGGTGCGGATTATGACATGTGCAGGTGATTGACTGCTGCTGGGCGGCGGGTACAGGAAACGTCAGCAGGGTTGCGTGAGCAGGAGGGAGAGGGGGAGAGGGGTGTGAAGGAAAGGATATGATGGACTTGAAGGGGAGACCGTGTTTAGATTGGCCCGTGTGGATGTGCTGTAGCTGCGTGAGTTAATTTTCTGGATAGCTGAGCACTGAAGGCATAAAAAACCACCGCGCAGGGAGACAGCCGACCGTAGGACAGGGCAGCACTGCAGGATGCTGGGAGAGTTGTTTGACAGGATGTGAATGCCTGCAGGGGGGAAGGCTGCTGCAGTGCTGCCTCCTTGGAGGCCTTTGAGTTCCTACGAGCGTCATGGAGTGTGCAGAGGTGACACAGTCGCCGGGTAAATATGACGGGTCTTTTAATTTATTTCCTTTTTTGTCTCAGAACACTGACACACATTTCTGCTCCCAGAATATCCGTGTTCAGTGGCAGTTCCCCTGCGTAGTAACAAGCGCCTTAAAGCGTCTTATAGCTAATATTTTTTTATAGATGTCTGTTGGAATTATTATATTTGTACAAAAAAAACTATATATATATATATAAATATAACCGTAAAATAATGATGGTGGTTTTTTTTGCAGTTAACTGCAATTAATAAAGGTTTACTGTTGGTTAGTTTCAGGCTGTAGAGATAGGTTTGACTTACACAGTGAAAGGTGACATGGAGAGGTAACAAAGGCATAGCCACCCCCCAAAAAACATATTTTTACGCTAGTGCTGATATAGGATTAAGCTTGTAGGATCTTCTCACCTTTCGTACGAGGTTTTACCTGCTAGCGGAGTCTACTGCTTGCAGCCATGATTCTGATTCTAACATGTGTAGGACTGTTTGAGAGACAGCATTTGAACCGGAGACCCTGACCTCAAACATGGCACCAAGCACGTTGTCCAGAGGTTTGGCAGTAGTCTTGCTACTTTAGTCCGTATTTAAAACGAACAAAGGGAGGCTAGTCCAAAAAACCAAAGTCATTGAAAAGCCGCCCTCGCTGTGACCTTCAACTCCCCCAATCCGTATCAAGATGAAGGTCTTTAATAATGTGGCAGACATTCCTGTTTGATTCCAATGTACTTCGGCCTGGGAACAGGTGGGCACGGAAGCTAAGCGCTGCCCTGCTTCGTGCACATTATCCATGACCACCTGTCCCAGTCAGCCGTGTGTTGAAACCCTAAGCGTCATCCATGGTCCTGAGCGATGGTTATGTATCGGTGCTGACCACAGGACTCTAACTCCCAGCTCTGACTTTATCACAGAGGTTAACACAATGGCCTATTCGAAACAAATGCATGATCTGTTCAGGACCGACTGTCATTGGTTAACGCAAAGGAAGCTAAAGGACCATTTCTGTGAGACGAAACACGCAGGACTTCAGGGGAATATAAAATGTGTCCGTCGCCCCTCTTCCAATCTTTTGCGCCCCCTCCCACCTCTTCTGTCTCGGCTCGCCTTTTTGCTGTACAAACCTAAATCAAACACACAGAGCGATTTAAACAGTAAGTCAAATACTGCGGGAGCGATGGAGGTTCACGTGCCCTTATGTTCTAGTACGCCTCCTGCTGTGTGCTGATGGTTATTATATTTGTTCAGTGTGATAGGCACCCGGCCGTTTTTTATACATGTTTTTAGGTACAGAATGTGTCAAATGCAAAATTCTTGGGTGGGAATGTTAGCATTTAGCACCACAGGTACCAAGTTCAATTCTGCATTTCAATAAAAACGTGGGGAAATTTCCTTTTTTCCTTTTTTTTCTTGAATTAAATTACAATGACAACATGCATGCTGAAACGTTTGGGTGTGTGCCTGAAGAGTGTGTGGTTGTTGTGTGTGCTGTGCACCTGCTGTTCTCCCGGTGATGTCGGACCGCAGGGATCCTGTGATCTCAGCCTGCTGTGTGATGAGACGCTTCCTCTCTGCTTTTTCTTTTATCCGTATTCCAATTCAAATTGAAGTCCAACTTAAATGGTTTCAATATTTTCAATGTTTAATGGGCTTTTTTCGTGTGTTCCGGTTGAAATAAAAGGAGGAACACGCTATTTAACCAATGTGGATATTTTCACGTTTCTTTTCTCTTTGGTTATTATTCTTTTTTCCTCTTCAGAGCCGTGTCAGTGTACCGGTTGGGTATATTCCCACCCACGCTGTCCGCCACTCTGTCCCCCACGGGGTGAAAGTGGGAAGAAGGGGGTGTGGGATTGTGCCGTGTTTTAAGCCTGTGACTCGGCTGTCCCACTGTGTGTTTCTTTGTGTGGACGTTCGACCCCCTCTGAGCAGAATGATGTACCTGCACGGTTTGTTCAATCGTCTGAACAGGGAGGCTTCTCCGTACCTTGAGATTACGTTTAAAGGACCAGTGTGAGATGGCGTGATGTCTCTAAAGGCTCCATTTAGAGCCAGTGTTTGGCGTGTCCATTTTGGGCTCCAGTAGAAACAGTGGCCTCTCTGTGGATGACCTTTGTAGACATGCAGGGTGCATTCTGAGCTAACAACAAATGCACCATTTAATACATTGTAGGAGACATTTTGTGTTTGCATGGGATCTTTAATAGTTCATAGTATTGGAGGGGACTCATTGTTAATGTTATGTTATATTTTGTCATGTATGATCAAATTAAACCACACTTTTGACCTACATAATCTATTTATTTGATATAAAGCGGGGTTTCCTCTCGGAATCTATCAATCCCTCTCTGTTGAATGTCTGTCCTTTCAATTGTATTATTATATAGTGTCCGATGGACAATAGCTAGTCCGGATCCTTGACAGACAGGCGAGTGTCCTGCACCCAGCATATCGTCTTATGGACGTGACACAAATTAGATTCTCGTCTTCCCTGGCTACTCTTTTTATATCCTGTCCTCTCCGTCTCCCATGCAAACACAAACGTGCATTGAGTGTGGAGGGAAGCATAATACGACTATCTACATTCATTACTCTGCATGAAAACAGTTCTTTTCCGGGTACCACGGAAGAAACTTTACTGCCTCCATGTTCTTTTGATCTTCCCACATACGTCAACAAACAAACAAACTCTCCTGAAAACAAAGACACACACACACACACACACACACACACACACACACACACAGTTAAGTGGTGGATAATGAGACCATCATAAGATATTCAGACATGCACCAGCTCCTTTCTCGTTGCCGTACGTCCTGTTCTCCATAATTCATGTCACTCGCCTCCAGTGTCTCTTAGAGAATGAGGGCAGACGAACAGTCTTCTAGCTGAGGGGCTGGTTGGAAAGGCGGCCCGCTTGCAGAGAAGTGACTACTTTGACCCCTGATGGGAGTTCAGCCTTGAGCGCCTTCAGACTTCCACTTGTTCAGTGTCTGTATCGTGTTCTGCTCATAGCAGTTAAATCTATTGAACCTGTTTAATTTGAAAAGCTGTGAATTAGTATAGTAATTGACCATTTACTGACTTTAGAGATGCTTGAAATAAAAGTGGCATCTGCCAATATGATTATTGTCGGTGTCAAAAAAGAAAACTCCTGATCAGGGATCCCTAAACGCTCCCTTTTCTTCCTCTTTAGTACTGAGTCGATCTAAAACCTGTGACTTGGATGATCCGTTGCACCACTTCCCCACCAATCGGAGCCGTTTTCCACTAAAGTTTTTAAAAGTATTCCGATAGAAAGAAGCAAGGGGAATGTGACTAACTCCAGCAGAGATTAGGCGTTTTATCTGTCCTCTCACTCCCTGCCCGAATAATATAATATCAGTGACCGGCATCTGTGTCCGGGAGGAGGCGTCATAAATAGCAGCCGCTGAGAGATACGGCGCTCAATACAGGAGATATGAGCGGAGCTACAGGAGGCACGTTGGATTAATGAGCCGGAGCAAAGGAACCAGTCGGAGGACTCATTGATTCACAGTCCCCAAACCTTTCCCTTTTCAAAACCACGTCTACCACATCAGTGTCCACGTTGATCACTGTTTGATTAAGACTCCTTTTTACACTTAGTGAAGCAATTAATAGTGTTGTTTCACAGCAAATAAATACATTTAAACAATCTTTTCCAAGTGGAAAGCAGCACACAAACTACAAACGACAAACAAAGAAAGGAGAAAGATAAAGAAAACCCTGAGGTCAGCGTAAGTTCGCTTTATTCGAACACGGCTTGGTGTGCAGTAGATGGTGATAAGTAAAATAGTTATTAGAAAAGTATAATAGACATTTTTTTATACTTAAAAAAAGCAATATTCAGCAGGGGAATTTACCTGGAAGGTCGAAGGAAAAGTTAATAAAAAATATTTGTTTTGTTCCCCCTCTGAACATCTCCTGTCCTGATGATGCGTACTAAGAAATTCAATTCATCAGCAGTTAAATCTAAATGTTTTATTCTAGGAGAAAGGTAAAAGACTCAATCGACTGAATCTCCCCGAACACACACGAGGTCACACTGTGGCGTCGAAAGAGGTGGCTGATTGGATGAAACCATGTTAATGATATTTATAGAAGTCACGTCCAAGGAACGGCTCAAGGAATCGGGGCAGAAAAATAAGTTTCATGGTAAATTATGGCACGATAACATTGTAATAATGACTGTACTGTAGGGAAAAGGCTCAGGGCAGAAATTCAGCCACAAGCAGAACGGAAGAAAATCAACGAATGCTTTTCATTCTGTCTTGATTGATTATCTGTGGTCTGTCTCTTTGTATACTTTTAGAAGGCCGGCCTCAACATTAAGATCTATTAAAAGAGTTAAGGCGTAATATAATATGCATTAGTATATTTTGTTTATTATCCAGTCCCATGTATAATTGGAATAGGGTTTGAGGCAGTTACATTTACATTCGGAGCAGGTCCTCCATGTTTCTACAGTAGCCCAGAAGGGTCAAACCGCTGTCTTTTGCGGTTTTTCTCTTGCATGCTTGTTTTGCAATCTACTACCGCACTAATTTAAAATGATGAATGGACATCTGTGCTGAGTGATAGAAGGATGAACCCAACAGCAAAAAAGAAGCGTAAGAGGCAGCAGTCCGTTTTTAAGTCGATCTCTTGACTGCAGTTCTAATCTTTCCCTGCCTACATTTGCTGCCTGTCACGTTTATCATCTGTGTGCTCCCTGCATCGACGTGTGGATGCGTGTGTGCACGTGAAGGTTGTCTCAGTTATTCGGATCTGAGAGGGAAGCGCAGAGTGAGTGGTAGATTGGGGGAGGATTAGCTGAGCTAGTTTGGTGCAGGGCATTGTGGATGTTTTTCCTGCGGCTAATCCCTGTGATTGATAACTCGGCTTCCATTAAGTCAGAGTGTTGGCAGCTGTGTCAATTACTCATTAATCCTTCTAAGTGTTTACTTCATTTGGAGCCTAAACTGCTTTGCCATGTCCAACCCAATGTGCATGTGCATTCTCACATGTGGCAAGTAGTCCCTGCAGAGTACGCAGTGTCTGTACATCTGCTATTTGTGAATCTGGCTGTTGTATTTTTTTGTGCATAATGACTGATGGTAATTTACTGCACAGCATTGATCGGGACGAGGAGAACGAGCCTCTCAGAGGAATGTTGTCCCCGGCGTTGTCGGCAAATTGTCCATTTAACTTATCTTCCTTGAACCGTGTTCATCTATATTTTATAAGTATTTTTTTTTTACAAAAAGATACATAGATTATATTTTCCGTTGACATCCGACAAATTCCTCATCAGCTGTTGTTTGTTTGGCTGATGACCTGCCATGCCGGTACTGCAGCCCCACTTTCTAATTCTCCCTAATTCTTGTTGTTTGTTTGATAATTGACTTGCTGCACCGTCTTTAAATGGTCCAAACACTGCACAGCATCGATGACTATATGATCCATTTGCAGAGCGCGTTGTCGCTGCCGGCTCTTGTAGTTGGACGAACAGAGAGCAATGAGACCTCTCACTCTCCTGAGCCTTTTAAAGAATAATGTTAATGCAAGATTGAAATTGCAGATAGGCGATTTGCTTTTTATGTGACAAATAAAACGTGATTCATTTCATTTGATAAGAGAGTAGCTTTGTTTTCAAAGTGTCTCCAATGAATTTGGGAAGCGGAGTCTTGCCGTCACACTCCTTTCCCATGCTTGGATTTCAATGGGCAGCGCCCCTCTCGTCTCCCCGACAAGCCGGCGCTCGAATGCCTGCGTTACACATAATTTCCCTGCTGCCAGCCGAACGTTGGAACGATCATCCACAATCATTCTTTCCTTCTTATCATCGGCCCTCGAGGTTTCTTTCTGACCGACGGCTGGACCCTTTTGTGCCGTCGCGCTGCTTGGGGCCGTTTCAGTGTTGGACTGCAGCTGAGCGCCATCGGCGAGCTGGGGTTCACATCCAATAGCATCCTCTCCCATGCTTGAGTGTGTGTGTGTGAACAGGCCTTCAGAGGATCCAACTGCAGTGGCTGGTGCGTTTAGTGTGGAACATCATTTGTGTGTGTGTGTGTGTGTGTGTGTGTGTAAAGATTTCTGCACACTTTCATGAACCCGTGTTCATCTGTGCTCTGTGTGTGTCCTTCTCGAGCGTGTGCTATTAGCGGGAGCAATTAGAAGTGAGTGGTTTCAGCGGAGCAGCCAGATCACCTGCCAGCCCCCAGTACGAAATGCTTTCAGCAGATGACTGGTGGAGCGCTTTCTTCTGCCCATAAATCCACCCGTCCAAACCCAAAACCTCATCTCAGCCCCTCGATTAGGGCTTTGTGTTGCTGTATTGGTACACAGGGCGCGGTGGGGTTTAGTTTTTCCTTTTTTGTTTTGCCGTATATTGCTTACCTTCGCTGCACAAAGTCTGCGTGACTGCGTTTGGCTTGTTTAAATTCTATTCACACGTAGACCCACACTCTTGTTACACATTTTGATTAGTGTGGTCACACGTATGCACATCAGCGCATGACATCTGTATATGATCCCTATTAACCTTTGGAGATTAAACCACTCTAATTTAAAAGTGTTTACAGTTTAATTGGGGCCATTTAATACGTAGTCTTTACATAACCAGAGGTTATGTTTGAATCCATCACGTTTCATCATTTGATTGTTACTTCGCTGTTTAAATCTCCCTGCGTTTCCAGGCAGTGGAACCGGACTGGATTGCACAGCCGGGCTTTGTGCCGTCGGCTTTTGTGTATAAAATGAATCTGAAAGCAGTTTACCGTGCCGGTGCCATTTCCAGTTACCCTCTGGAATACGCCATTATTTTCCCCAGCTATGTTGGTTCTGTTTGCAATCTGGGCCGGGCCTCAGGAGCCCAGTGTTACAATCATCCCTTTCCTGCAGGGAGGCCGCATTAGGACCAGTGCTCTGCGGCTCCTTAGTCCATCACCGCGGTTTCCTGGTCACCCTCCATCTTTCTTTTTCCCAGTGCGTCTTGTTGCCCCGACTCGGCCTGCACGAAAATACTGTCGCTATATTTCTCAAACAATGATGAGCTCTGTTTGGGACCATAAATCAAAGTGATGCTCCGTGGTGTTGTAGGGAGAAGTCAGTGTGCTTGGATCAGACACATTTGGAAAAAAAAAATAACCCTGTAATTTAGTTGGAAAGTGGCTTGGTATTGTGCAATTTGTAAAGGCTCGTCTCTAGTGCAGTCATCATCATCGTCATCATCATCATCGCAGGGAAATACCCATCCTCCGCTATATAAAGTGATCCCAGTTCCATGATGGCGGTCTGCACGATGTGCTCCCTACTCCGTACTCCGAAATGTAAACATGTAGGCAATGTGGAGAAAATCTTATCTCAAGATCTTTTTTACCGAATACCTCTTGCAACAATATTGTACAGTTGATTATTTGTTCATTCATAGAACAACAATAACAGGGAGGTTTTTTGATGAATCATCTTCAGGAATGAGTAATTGGTTTAAGGCAACTAATAAAAAACAATTAGTTCAGTGCCAGTTTACTGTCATATAGCCTTGAGAATTAAATTAAAGGCCTCTACAGTGTGCCTGCTCGTGTGGTGAATTATTCCAATTGGGGATCCTGATTGCGCCTGAGGACCTCCTGGAGATACTCGATGGCTGAGGGTGGAACACGTTGTGGGCTGGCCGTCTGCATTGAAAGCCTCAACAATGAAATCGCAGAGACGGGCTGTTTTCCTTCTGGACCTGGAACTCTTGGCGATGCTTTGTGCTTTTCTGGATGCAGATGCTGCACGCTCACGTGTCGTTCCATCCCCTCTTCCTCCCTCCTCTACAGTGTGCCTGCTCAGGTGTTACTGAACTTATTATCCACACCTCTGCATAGAAGGTGCCCGTAAAATATGCAAGGAGGTGGAAGGCGCAGGGGCCGATGTCAGGCATTTTGACCCTGTCAGTGTTGCCTCGGAATTGGTTATTATCTCTCAGCCCTAATCAGATTGTAAAATTGACTCAGCTCGATGGCTGTGCCCAAGGAGACGATCCTCTTCTGCAATTTGCAGCTCTGTGACAAGCCGTAATTTGACTAGTTGCTTGCAGCATGTGTTAATAGACATTCCAACAGCAGCAGCATTTAGAAGTAGCTTGAAACTGTTGCCAGAAGTAGACGGATAACGGGAGATTAATGTGAAGGCTGGCCTCATTTGAGGTTTGCTGAAGAAGAGAATGGAAAATGTTTAGTTTGGTACTTCTGAAGCTATAATGGTTTGACCTTTTTGAATTCACATCTTTTTTTAAACGTAAGAGGGTGAGAAAGTAAGATAGAAGCAGACAAAGAAATGGCTTAATAATAAATCTACAACAGCACACTGAGTCCCATCTACCTCTGATAGCAACATTGCAGGCGGTGGAGAGCTTTGAGTATATTTAACATCAACGGTCAAATGATACAAATGAGAACAGGAGGTCCTGCTATGGATCTTTCCATGTAGGATGTTGGTTATATGCCTCATTAGGCGTTCATCATGTCACATGTCTGTTCTTCCCTGTTTCTTCCTGAAGGGTTGTAACCAGAACCATTTGCTTCTAAAGAAACCTATATGAAGGAAAGGTGGTTGCAAGGGCTCTTTGTGAGACCAGCGGTTCCATTAAAGAAAGGAAAAAGCTCCGTCTGACGGGGCCCTTTAAGGATCATTGAAAGTAGCACGTTGGGAATTAGAGAGTCTCTTTGTTGAGAATGTCGGTTGTGCCAAAAAAGCAGTACACCTGTGAATTGAACACACTGTATTCAAGCGTTATTAGTATTATCCATGTTTGTTAGAATGTGTAGTCTAGAATGAAAGTCGAGGTCCTGTTTGTGTCTGAGGTGCACAAGGATAGTTTGATCATAAAGAGCTTCAACCCAGTTGGGTGTGATTTCTGCAGACCAGCAGGCGCACGGGAACGCATTGATCTGCAGAGGGATTGCACACGCAGCGGGCTATCAGAGGGCAATGAGGCACAGCTAACAGCCACTTTCACTGCAAAGTTCTTAGAAATGTTCCTCTGTGCGTGTGTGCGTGCGTGCAAGGGCCGATTTGGTCATTTGGGGTTTTTTGCAGTGCGACGCGCTACAAGAATCAGTTGCTTCTCTATAGTGTTTCTTTTTTTTCAGTTTGTGTCCTACTTTATTCACCGCTACAACCGCACACTGTGTGGAGCATGGATTGATGTTTGTTTGTTTGTTTATTCAATTTCCCCTTTGGGAAATCTCATCAAATTGATTCAATATTTGCGGGTACTCTTTTCTCTTTTGAAGTTTGTTCTGAAAAACACAAATTCTGACTGGCTTGTTGATCAGCTGCTTGTCGTCTCCTCTCCTCAGGTGCTGAAGGGCAGTAAAAAGCTTTGCCTCTCTGTGCGTTCTGTCGGGCGGATTCCGGGTGGCTACGTCACCAACCATGTTTATACCTGGGTGGACCCCCACGGGCGGAGTGTGTCCCCTCCTCCTGACCTGGCCGAGCATCGCAGCGCCACGCTGAGAAGGACTGACAGCCAGCGACGCAGCAACATGCAGCTGCTGCAGGAGGGAGACGAGAAGAAGGTGACGCTTTATGGAATGGAATCATGCAGTAAATGTTTCCACTTTCGTAGTATATGTTTATTAGAATACTATGGAGGGGGATTTAAACAATCATATTCTCAATAATATTCCTAGTCCCTAGAACTGTGCGTGAGCGTTCACCATTTCAATATTGTATTGGTGTCAATGACACTGATTTGTCTACAACGTTTCTGGACTTTTCCATCCAATAATGCCATTATTTCTGATAATTTTATTTTCACCTAAATTTCTTTAAAAGAAATTTCCAAGTATGAAGCTAAATTTGACTGAGCTTAAAGTAAAGAACACCATTTAAAAGGGTTTTATCCATATATGAAATTCCATGAAAAAGAATTGAGAAAAAACCTTTCCACTTCTCAACATTTCTTCTCCACCGCCCATCAGAACCAGTTCCTGAACGTATATGTGAGACAACAAATGGCTCATGCAATCGCAGAATCACGCTTCAATCAAACATCTGCACGGCCCAAAGTGGTTGTGAAACAGTCAAAGTAGTTTGGATGTTCACCAAAGCACTACTGATCCGAGTCCTAGGTTCAGCACCAGGGTGACTTTGATAGACGTCAGTGGGAGTAGAAGTGATTTATTATGCAGGACCTATGCAGGGTAATGGACAAAAGATGATGGACATGTAAGAAAAAAAACAAAAGTTTAAGCAGTAACAGTAATTGGACTTTCAGTGCGACAGAACTCCACCCTGTCACCACCTGACGACCTGCAGGGAACGAGCTGTCAGGGCAACTTTAAAGATTTATTACACTAGAACTTTCAATTTTTCAGCAGCTGAGAGCCACACATTAATCTTTTCAGGGCTTCGGCTCCATTAACACAGGTAGTGTGTAGTTAGTGCCATGTAGATCACATGTAGAAACAATTAATCAAAGGTCTCCTGGATGTTTTCTCTACATGCAATTGGGTTTGTCCAAACAAAGGCCTCAATGAATTCCATTGCTTACAAAACGGAGACGCGGACCATTGGGAGTCTTTTTCTTTTCTTGTTCCCCCATATGGATGTGAGTCGGTGATACCAGCTGATGCCAAAGAACACGATGAGCCCTAAGAGATGGTACGCGCTGCCAATAAGAGCAGGATTAGGCTAGTAATTAAAACCCTGTCCTGCATAAATGTCACTCACAGCGTGAATGCCTCCATCTTCTCTCTGAGCAAAGACGGCTGTCCCCCCCCCCACAAGCTGACCGTCGTTATTAGAAACTGGACGAGGGGCTGCGGCGCCACACGCCGTGGGTGAAAAGTTAGATTCCTCAGCCAGATGCCAAACTGACAGGAGCAAAGCGGACGTTGTGTTAATAGGGATATTTGCATACGCGTCATTGTGTGGTTGCCCCGGTGACGGTGATTTCCCTTATCAATCTTGGCAAGAGCCAACATCATTGGTTTCCGACCAAGTTTCCAATCAAGAGCATCGTTGTGAAGGGGGAAAATGTGCAATTTAAAGTTTGGCATTGTGGAATATGTTGTCCATTTGATTTCCAAATAAAAGCTTTTTAAATAATTGAGTTTATCAATGTAGCCAGTAAAAAAATTGGATGAAGTAGAAATCTTTTGAAACTGGGTATTAAATGCACGCGCAAAATGAATTCAACTCAACAGAAGATGAGGTAAACGTTTGGAACGCATGTAATGTTGCGTACCATTGAAGAGAGAAGATGATTGAATCAAGTTATCTTGATTCTCAAGGACCACAGCAATAGCTGCGGAGTCAAGGGACACCCTTGATGGGATGACCCAGAGGCAATAAGCAAAGAAGAGCAGATTATACGTGATGGAGTCATTGCCACTGGGTTGGAATAAAGCGGTTTTATCAGACAAATGAACCCTTCATTAAACCCTACAGCCTCCAGGACACACAGCAAATACGCTTTCATAGATCAAGAAGTGACAGCAGCTGGAAGGTCAAAAAAATAAATATATATATATATATACTTCTATCTTACATCCCGCTTGTCAGAGCCACTCTGAGCGAGACGGGTCTGTTCCACTCTACTGTGAAATGAATCCCTTTCACTTGGGAAGTTCTGCTTTGTGCAGAATCGGAAATAATCCGAGCGTCTGTCAGACATTAATCTGCGTGGGTTGACTCCTTAATCTAAGAGGTGCTTGTTGAGCATATACGTTAAAAACGTGATGAAATCGCAGTGATGTTTTCAACAACACACGTGGTACCATGGGTAAGAGATTCTTTTTATTTTTTATGCTTCTGCTTTTGGCAGCATGAAGCCTTTGCCTTAAAACCATTTGAATCGATGTCTACATAAATAATGTATTACGATGATAATCATTTAAACTGAAGAGTGGTCTGTTTAAATGCAATACGTGATGAACTACCTTGCGGAGCAGGCCTACGAGGGCACATCACGTGTGTCCTGCAGGTATCATCAGCACCTTGCAGAAGTGTGTTTATTGAGTGCTAACATAGTTGCTCGTTATTTCCGCTGCTTTGATTATGATTACCATCGTTGCCTATTTGAATTACCACAATTTCCCGTATTGGCGGCTCTGCTTTTGCGAGCGATTGACACGGATGAGTGGCGTAAACAAACTGATTCGGACCTTCCTCCAATCGGAACGGATTGAGCCTCATTAATGGCCTCTGAGTCACCACATTCGAGCTGCTGCTAAAGCCCTTTATTTCCTTCCGTCTCAGAGCTGGGCTTTCGTTTCTCCGTAAAATGTGTTCTCAAAGTCCCATTTTCTGTGTGAGTTCATCCTGCAGCCTGTCACTCATCGCTATCGAGACGGCAACGCGGTGAAATGTTATTGCTGTTATACACGTACATCCGGTTATTGTAATGCTTGTTTCCATATTTAACCCCCATTTCGGCATCTTCCCTCGATAGGTCCACCTGGTGTTGGATGACGGCCGCTCCCTGGGTCTTATGATACGAGGGGGAGCAGAATACGCGCTGGGGATTTACATCACCGGAGTGGACCAGGGATCAGCTGCAGAGTGCGGAGGACTCAAGGTATCACGTCGACATCTCACTCGCTGTCACACAGCGTCATGTACTTTGGGTATCTGCACACACATAGTCTCACTTTGACCTGACAGGAGTTCTGTGATATTTTAGATTTCATTTTAATTCTTGTCATGCTTTGGTTTTTGGGGCATTTTTCGAGGCCTGTCACCACACTTCTGTTCTAATTCTTTGAACTCTGCTCGGTCGGGACAGAGCAGCTGGTGGGGACTCGTAGAACAATAAAATGATAAAAAGCCGTCAGGGATCAGGCTATCTGCAGCAGCCAGTCTATGATTAGATCTCTCTCTCGGGGGGGGGGGGGGTCCTTCTCTCTCTCTGTCTAAAAAAACAGTGACCAGTGAGGAAAGTTGCCACTTTCTCACTACGTTGGGCAATTCTCTGTCAAGCTGCCATTCCCCGTCTTTTTCACCGTATGGGCCGTCATGAGTAATTGCTTTAAGGCGTTTAAGAAGTGAAAGCGTAGCACACATGCTGTGGGATGATTACATGGTGCTGTGAGTTTACTTGCATCCGTTTTGGAAATACGTCCTAAAAATTAAGACAATGCTAAAGGCCTGATGAAGACTTTCACCATTTGAGTAAGTCATGGTCCCTGTGAGAGGAGGCAGTTGGGGATGAATGAATGATTTTTCCACATCCAGATCATTTGTAGGAATTCGTATTTCTTCTAACTAATTACTGTATCATCCAAATTTTGAACATTTTAAGACGGGCATGCCTTTATTCTGAGGACTTTAGCAGAGAGAATATATGTTTTAAACACGTCCCAGGAAGCTTGATGTCAGTATCAGTGGGAGATGCTAAATAAATGATAAATACTCACGAAGAAGCAGTGCAAAATTCATGGCTTTCACTCTTATTTAAATGGCCTTTTGCAACACTTTCTGGTTATCATAGAGTTCAGAAAAGCAATACTGTGCTTCTACTGGGAGCATTGTATCTATATTTGCTCCCTCTCTGTGGCCGTTTCCAGTGTTCTGAACTGACTTGATTGACATGTGTCATACCCACTATATTTATTCCAAAAGAGACCTAAATTGGGTACATTTTCAGGTATCCACCCTCAGACCGCAGCTGCAGTGGATGTTTCTTCTAGATGGCGGGTTACATGGCAACAGGAGGAGAGTGAGGATGGATCATCTCACGCCAGTTAGTGATCAGCCTGTCAAACAGCCAATTACACAGTCACCCATTACAGAGCCCACACACTTGTCATGGCAGCATGTTAATTGTGGACGGTTGTTAGCGACCACAAAGGCTTTGTATTGGAAAGAGACGACAATAAACACACAAGATGGAAACGGCTTTCCTGTGACGTGACGTTCGCTTTTCCCTCTTCTTCTTCTTCCAGAGCGAACGCATTGGTACGTGGGTTCAGTTCAAGGGCAAACAAGGAGCTTAATGAAGCACATTTTATAGACTGTTGTGATGCTTTTCACAACTGTTGTTGCTTTGTTGCCTTTTTTTAGTGATCACCTCCCCAGAAAAGCATTTGACTGTTTTTGATGATATCTTCTAATGTTTTTCTTACTACGGATTACATTGTTCAGTTGTTGGTCAAAGCTGTGGAGCGGCTTGTCACAAAAATTGGAATAAGTGCTCAGCTGTAGTGAGCCTCCACCTAAATCAGCAGGTAGTAACCACACATAGGAACTTCGCTTGGATATTGAGGACTTCCTATAGCTAACATTGTTTGAATATTTAAGAATGAGATGCACTTGGAGAAACCGATTGGCCTGGATGTGTGAAAATAATGGTGTGCTGTTGAGATCTTGACATGTTTTCACTTTGCATAACTTACAGTTCAGCATTTAATGTCCACATCTATCTCGGTGTGTTGGGAGTGTTAAGAACGTTAATGAAAGGCAGCGTAGCCATGAGCGATCTCACCCATTCACACCCAGAAAGAGTTTGCACACAGGTGGGAAAGAAATGGCTGAGACGTACAAATGCCAAACCGAAGGTCATGGTATTTAGTACTGGGCGCCGGTCATTAAAATGGCTCTGTGACGTTCCTTTAGAATACATCATATCTCTCAGGAGTTAATTATCCAATCCAAGCCTCTGTGTTGACATCAGCAGGACGGTATCTGGTGCTTTTGTAGTTGATGATGCCCCGGGCACGACGGCCTGCAAACAAAGTCCTTAGGGTATTACTACATGTTCATACCCATGACACACCGGGTATGAAACAAACGTACACTCTGTGAATCACATTAATGAACATTTTAAACCACACGACCAGCAGTACCTTTATTAATGTTATTAAAATTCCCCACAGAGTTGCAAGGATTACATTTTCAGAAGCATTTGAAGTTGGTATGAAAAGGCGTGAGTACTTAGTCTAATGATGTTCCGTTTTCTGCATCTTTTGAAGCTGCAGAGCATTACGGACTTTGTCATTATGTTATCTAGCTTCCTACCTGTAAAGAACAATGGGGTGAGTGCACATAAATCAGAAAGGTTTAGTCTGCTTAACCGTTTTAGCAATATTTCTATGATGAAGGCAATCATGAATAAAGGGAAATAGAAGGGGAGGTATGTACGTTTCAGTCCTAAATTAAGCCGGTTTGCCTTGTTATTGCGGATAGTCGGTGCGGAAACCAGCTGTTTGGTAAAAATAAAAACAAACATTTGAGTGATCTAAATGTTGATTTATTAATGCCGGTTGTCAGATCTTCCATATCTGCTGCACTGTGGGCCCGATGGGTCTAAACTTTGAGCCTAGACCCATCCTCTCCTACAGGGACTTTCTGATGTGTGCAGCATGGGGATCCGTCGTGTTTGATCACCTTGAACTGTGTGTACAGAAGGATCCCTGCGTGATCAGATGCTCATTAATCAGCCTCATCAAACACAGGAGAGATCTTTCCTCACGGGATAAACAAGAGAAGTAGAAGCCTTACTGGAAAACACATCTGTGGAAACTACAACTCTTGTAGTTTTCTTTTCCACACAAATACAAATCCTTTCTCTCTTCTGTAACTGTGTTTCTTAATTTACAACAACAACCCTGAACTTTTCTGAGTGAGCTTGAGGAGGACGAACTGTGTTGGACTCTTTGGACTCCTGCAGTGTGCATGAGAATGGAAGCTACCGTTAAGCTTGTCGTTGAGCCCAGTGCAACATGTCGGTCAATATTTTTACATATGAATGTCGAACAGGCCTTCAAAGGGCCTTTTCCCATAACGTCTCATTGGACTTGGTTGTCTTTTTTTAAAAGACTGCTAAAGGATAGTAGGCTCCACTGTGCGTCAGAACTGTGTTTACCAATATTAAACAGCATGATGGACATATTTAAGAACTGTTTTTAGTTAATAAATCGATCTTCTTGATTCTCATTGCTACGTGTTCCTCATTGAGGCTCGCTCTCCCATGCCTGTTTAAGTACTGGGGGAGAGCACACCGTTAATTCCCCCCAGCTGGAGGGTAATTGCCTCCAGCTGGCACCGTTCCCGGAGCCGCACCTCCTCTCTCTCCGCTGCAGACGTCCTGAAAACCACGCCCAGCCACCACAGCCGCGTTGACTTGACATGAGTCTCCTTTCTTACCTTTTAGGAGATTAGTCATCATTTTATGTCAGTATTTGAAGTACTCAACAAGACAAAGGTGAACCAGTACTGAACATTATAATTACCTGGAGAAACCATTTATGAAAATAAAATGTATGTGTATATTCTGTATATTCTTTTGCATTCCAAAAAGAGACACATGTCTATATACGTTGTGTGTCCCACAGAAGTATTGATGCATTCCAGGAATTAAAAGAGCTTTTATTTGTTGAGTCATGTTTGTGTTTGCAAGACAAGGATTTGGGGGACAATAGTAGTCCTACGTTGTGACTCGGCTGGTAGATCCGTGTCGTCGGGACACAAGTGGACAAGTGGATTGTTTGACAGCACTAATGAACTGGAGCATTTTTAGAGTTTTATCAAATAAAGACCGAACACCACCCTTGAACTTTATGACCATGCACTCTTATACACCTTATTGCTTGAGTTTAGCATGTTGAAAAAAGTTACTATGTAATATGTCTACGAATGCTTTAAATTACCTTTTCAACATGCAATGACAAAGATGTTCTTGTTCAACTTTACAATCTTTGTTTACCTACAAAGTGAGGAAACTACTTTAAAAACAGGCAATTTTTTAGGCCCCTGCTTGAATCGCCATGATGAAAAGGGCCTTTTCTCTGGAACGACTTTGTCTGTGCGACAAAAGTGAGCTGCCCTGCAGCACATTTAAGTGCCCTCTATGTGATGACTCACAGGGAGGGATCCATTGTGCATAAACGTCCTCAGGGTCATGCAAGCTAAACACATATTTGATACTCGGTGCTCAGCGGGAGAAGATGGCACCTCATCACGGTCCGCAACGCTTTGGCTCCTTCACTGTCTGTACGACTGTGATGGATGGTTTGCATCGCTCGCAGCGTTCTATAATCATCACGCCACCAACATGTCCCTTCCACACCCTTTAGATTTGGGGAAAATGAAAGCTTTGGCTGAATGAATGTTGCCACGGCGCTTTGCGATCCAAACGCCTCCTTATTTCGATGGGAAGCCTCGCGGCAATCTTTGTTCGAGAGGAAGAAGTGTGAAGCACTGACGTGGCTGTGCCACGAGAAGAGCTGGAATTAAGAGCCACATGCAAGTGTGCGTGAATGCATTTGTGTTTAGTTTGGATAACTGAGGGAAAAGGCTTTGTCTAGTCACTGAAGCCCCCCGTACGGCACCTCAGCCCACTGGCTGCAATCTATTGGAAGAAAAAGGTCAGTCCTGCCCACTGCCCTTCTGTTGAAGCCTGGTTCTGTTGAATTTAATTAAATGAGCAAAAGGTCATGACCACTGTGATGTCAACACACTTTAAGGTACGGGAGAGGCAACTAGAAACTACTTGAAGTCTAAGATGTATTTAAGGGCGTTCACCCAAGGAGTTAATTAAGTTTATGATTAAAATGTAGCTAAACTCTGCACGTTCTAATACATGTGTTGAGCCTACGTTTCAACTTATATTATTGGCTATAATGGGGACATAAAAAAAGGAAGAGTTAGAGGCCATTTAATGTTTTGTCAGTCCCAAGTCCATGTTTTGTTCAGTTGTGTAACTCAATAATGAGAGGACAACATGTACTTTTAGCATATACCTTCCACGATGCATTGTGTTAACTTACACTTTTCCCAGTGATTACCCTTTACGCCTCATCGCCGGCGATGGAGAGAATCCGGAACATTTATTGCCAAAATATGTTCGACATACAAGGAATTTGACTTGGGGGTCTGTGCATGACGTCGGAGGGTAAGACAATGAGACAATGGACAACAAGACGGGTAACATAGTGCAAGAAAATGGCATGTTCAATTCACACATTTACAATTGCAAAATAGAAGGCTACGGCTATCGGGATGTAGAATACCGATTCTATATCTGTTCCCGCGTCTAAGGAACGCACGCGGCAGGATTCCTTATTGTTGACCACAAACTTCCACTTGGACTCGAGTTTGGTTTGAATTTGGTGGTGAAAGGTCACTATGACCTCCAAAACACACTATGGATCATAACTTGGGAAATATTATCGACAAGCTAAAATGATGAAATTATGGGGTAAATAAAAAGATTCTACGTTCTTTTTTTACAGTGCACGTCTAACTGAATGAAGAGGGTGCCAAACATGTAGATGGATTTACGCCAAGTGTTTTCAATTTGCACAGAGGTGATTTTCCGTCCTCTGATGATAAAGCATTTTGTGCTTTCAGCAGCTGCTGAAAGAGCACAAAACAAATCAGGACAAAAAAAGACACTTGGCGAGCACTGGTGTGTGTGTGTGTGTACCGTGTGTGCGTGTCTGTGTGTGCTTCTCCCTAAGCAGAATACAAAGCTTAAGCCAGCTCGACTATGAAGAAACTTGCATTTTATGTGTCATAGTAGCTGACTGTGTAAATGTAGTTCCACTGTGACCTTAAAGTCTCCACTTCTCTACTGAATGTCAGTATTTTGTAAGGATACTGAAATGAAATTGAAATCTTAAAACAACTGTTGTTAGTGTGTATCTAGACGTCATTTGGTAGAAATCTGGCCTCTTGATGCACATGATCCTAGTTCCAAAAAGAGTAAAATCCTCGTAGATGAGTGCTGAAGGGTAACTAGTTCCAGTGAAACTATTAACGTCCTCAGAATATTGCCGACGCTAGTATTATCCTTATTAATTGATAGGAAGTGTCGAGCACGGACTGTCACAGTGAAAACCAGCGCCACTGACGCACTGCATTGTTAAATCCCAAATAGATTTCTGTACATAACATTTGAATTCCAGACCTGAAAATTGAAGTAATTGCTTCTTGTCATCCAGGACCTGTAGTGTAGTATGACAAAATGAAAAAATGTACACCAATTTCAAGCAACAAAATCAAGTTGAAACAAAGGTTGACACTACTCAGGGATTCAAAACAAACTGGAATCTTTCGGCCAATAAAAAGAGAGCGAAGATTCATCCCTGATCGTATATTGACTCTGACCAGCCTTTGATGTTAAAGACAGTTGTTGTCTTTCATTCAGATAAAAGACATTGTCAAACACAGCCAGCGGTTTAAGCCACTGACTGGGTCAGGAGAACATGTTGCCAGATTCAATTTACTTCCAGTTGATCGAAAAAGATAAGATGGTATAAAATTGGATAGAATTGAACGGAGCAATCAGACCTTTTCGAGGAGCCGTTCCTGTACTCCCACTTTGAGTAAGAGCCGATGAGGCTATGCTTGGATTGTTTGATTGATTGTTCTACTAAGGTCTACCTGTTTAGGTTCGATGTGAAAGACGTCTGACTTCACGTTAGACAGTGTCTCTTCTCGTATACGGTTTATCATGTTCAGCTTTGTAACTCCAATAAAAATGACAAACAGTAGAAACCTGAAGGCGATCGGCGCTACTGAATGAGCAGTGTAAACCAGGAAAAGGGTGCAGGTTCAGTCAACAGGTCATATGACAACAATCTGTGCGTTGAACACACAGGCGTTGAGCAGATGTGTTTCATACAGTGTCTTCCTGAGAAGCAGCTTCTCAGAACAAGAGTATTTAGGACATTTTGTTGAGCTCGTACAATGTTCTACTGCCATTTATTATAACAATTGCTCGCAATATTACAAATAGACCACATTGTTTGTTTATTGTTGTATATTAATGATTGGTTTAAAATTCAGGAATACTCAGAGATGTGACCTTTGCATATTCAACCCCTCATTGCTGTGTTGTTTGCTGTGATTGATTGCAGAATTATAATACAGCGCGTGTCGTCTACAGTGTGGTAGCCGATAAAGGATTAGCTTCATAATTTGTTTTTGCAGTGAATTAAAATTAAGCCGAAGAGGAAACGAAAGGCAAGACGTCTTGTTCCACCTGCGTTAACCTAAAGAAGCAAACGCCATCGGCTGATGAGGACCATGGAGGCTAAAGCAACGCAGCCAATGCAGATATGGATGGATTTAATGGCCCTTGAGGGCCAAACTTCACAACTCTGTGGTGCTGCTGTCAAAGGGGACATCAACACAGGATTTAGTATCAGCGTAAAACAGGCAGCTGGAGTCTGAGTATTTCCTGGGGTATTTTCATACCATGAGCCATTAAGTTATCAGAAGATCGGATAAAACCGGTATTGCACTCCAGCTCCCTTTTATTAGTTACGTTACTATTGGTCATTTGAGGTGTCAATGATATATTTGGTGTGGACTTCTGTTGTGAGGAACTTTCAAATCAAAATACACACATGTGACCTTTGATTTGTTGATTGCAATCAAAACGTTCATGCAAAAGCTTTCGATTTGTCGTAATCTCTAATCAACAGATTTTTCAAGTGATAAAAAAAGTAACTAAACCAAAGAGTAAACAAGCAGGCATCATGCGGTTTTTCCACCTATATTTCCGTTCTTTTTTTATTATCGTGCTTTCATAACCAGTATATGTTATGTATAAAAGAAGAGACTAGCCCACTGAAGAGAACATGTATATTATGCACATGAGTTTTTGATAATAATGTTTTTCTCGTTACCTGTAATACTAATTTTGCTCTGCAGCCTATGAACAGAGGGGAAGCAGGAAGTGACGTTGACGGGGGAAAGCGCGCGAAAAGAGAAGGAGAGACGACAAAAAAGGACTTTTTTTGGCAGCGGTAACGGAGCAAAATCAAGAACGTTGGTGGTCGATATTGATTTGAATTGGCGACATCAAGCGGTTGCTGGTTTTCCTCGGGAGTGTGTATCCGGGAAAAGGCCGTTGTCGTGGCACATGGCAACGGTCCGCGAGATGCGTCAAAGTCACAGGAGTAGGTTCAAATCCGGAGTGCCCGCTAATCCAGAGACGGTTACTGATCCTCAGGTACCGAGTGGACAATACAGGAAAAGACGAGGTGAACTAATCTAACTCTGCATTCTCAAGCGACGAGTGACAGAGCGGGATAACTTTCTTCGGACTGAACTTTTTATTTTGTTTTAAAATAACTACGAGAGTGGAGACACGGGTCGGTGTCGTCTTTTGTGTTCGGTTTAGGTCACTGCTGTTTATTCGCTGTAACGTTGCTCTGTGATGAATCGGAGTTATTCGGGATATGACTTTTGTTCAGTTTGTTTAAGTTGTGATTAATACATTTAATTTCAGCTCTTTAAGTTTGCAAGGTTAGGGCCTTTTCTCTGGAACAACTTTGTCTGTGCGAATTCAGTTTGCTGTCTGAATAAAGGGGGACAGCTGTGGGTGTGATCTGACTGGAAGCATCAGTATATATGTTACTGGTTAATAAATAAAGGACCCTTGCATAAAACAAAGAATATTTATTGTTAACAGCCATGATGCGATGCGCCGTCGCCTAACAGCTAGAAGCTCCTGGGTTGGCCTCCACCCAGCGGCCTTCCCGTGTGGAGTCGGCATGTTCTCCCCGTGTCCGCGTGGGTTCTCTCCGGGTTCTCCAGCTTCCTCCCGCAGGCCAAGGACGCGCTCAGGGGATCAGGTTGATGGGTGACTCTTCATTGCCCGTAGGTATGTGGACGTGAGTGTGAATGGATGAAGGATAAGCAGCTTTGAAGACGGGTTGATGGAACCACGTCCTGGTCTTCTGGGTGGAGAAGGGTGTTGATGATCTTTGCACTTGTGTT